>CM054057.1:105570-705570 GCA_028641055.1 Alopecurus myosuroides
ATGAAGATAAATATTATAGGAAACCACTCTAGCATGGTTGCTCAAGATATAAAGTACCAATCAAAATTCTACAAGTATAGGAGGAGGAGTTACATACCAGAGAAAAGATGTATCAAATTCCAGCACAAATGATGGGATAAATAAGGAGATCGAAAAAAATTTCTAGTAGCAGTGGTGTTTCTCGGGAGAGAGAGAGAGGAAGGGGGAGAAAGCACTAAAGTGGTGCGGCCCTTGGGCCCCCAAGAGCCTCTTGGGAGTGGCCTATGGGGTGGCCGCGCCTACTGTCCTCCCTAGCGACAGGTGAGTCCCCCTAGGTTGCTCCAGGTGCCACTCTCGCCCTTCTTTTTTATAAAATTTTAATATGTTTTTGTGGATATTTCGCGAAACTTTATTTTTGGGGAATTAAAAAATATCAATGAATGATTATAGCGCAAAACAAAATGTTTACAAAACGATGGGAAACAAAACCAAAACTAATTCCACATAAGTTCTAAGACACGCTTCAATGCAAATGACACGTGGAAACATGAGAAAACAAGTTGAAAACAGAAGAAAATAAAATTGGGCACGATGAAAACTTGTGGAAACATATGAAAACAAGGTGGAAGAGGTGGAAACAAAATGTAAACAAGACAAAACCACGTTGAAAAAAGGGAAACAAGTGAAAACATAGTTTCATCCATTCAAAATTAATTTGTTAACAAGGTTGATCAAGTCTTGTCACCAAACCAATTTTATATGTAATAAAACTTTGCACTTCACTAAAATAATTATGTTACCTAAATTTTGATAGACATAGTCCCAATCATAATAGTTTCATATTCTTTTTGTGGCCTTGGATTGGGACAATATAATTCTCCAATCTTGATGGTCTCAATATTTTTAATTGAGTTTAGACGATATTTCTTATCAATCATCTTTGGAATATAAAAAGTATGCTCTTTATCATTGACATTGAATGTGACCTTCCCTTTATTACAATCAATAACAACCCCTGCACTATTAAGAAAATGTCTCCCAAGAATAATAGACATATTTTCATCCCGAGGCATTTCCAACACAACAAAGTGAGTTAAAATTTAAAAATTAGCAACCTGGACAGGGACATCCTCACAAATGCCAATAGGAACAACAATAGATTTATCAGCCATTTGAAAAGAGATATCAGCAGGATTCAATTTATCCAAATAGAGTCTCTTGTAGAGAGAGAGAGAGAGAGATGCATAACACTAAATCTAGCACAAAGATCACATAAATCAGTTCTCTTTTATGGTGGCGAACTTAATGGAGTAAGTCAAAACCATAAAAGGATGGATTATTTTGCGAAAGAATCTTTGGACCCATCAAAGAGGAATTTGCGCTTGTCGCAAGCATACGACTCACCACGAAATAAAGAAATAGGAACACCGTGTGTTCTATTTTTACAAACAAATAATTATTTTTGATAGAGCAAGAAATGGTAGGAATACTTGTGTCTGCAAGCTTCTTGAAAATTTTACCATTGAAGTAATAATTAGCAAGCATAGGGGAAATTTCCTCATTAGGAATTTTCATCCTATTAGTAACAATATCTTTCATATACTTTGAATAAGGAGGCAACTTAATAGCATCACTCAAAGGAATTTGCAAGAAGAGAGGTTTCATCCACTCACAAAATTAATTATAACTAGCAAGGTGGCCCTCGCAAATGCGAGGGCATCATCTTTAGCGTATTGAATAAGTCTTTGAATTTTATTTATGGATCTTTCATACTAAAAGTATGGAAATCTTAATTACATGGTTTTATGGACACCATAAATGTGACACTAAGTGATATAATAGGGGTGAAAATAGTTGGAACCAATTTAATTTGTGGCCGAATATTTAGTGTGATATTTTCAAAATGCAAGTGACACTTTTGTAGCGTAGGTAGTTGTATTTTGACCGATGTCTAATCCTTTAATATTGTTTCCCAAACTTCAATCGAGGTGATCTACAATTCTACACAGATCTATTTTTCATGTCTTGCGACATAACTGCTTTCAAAATTTAGTTACTCACATGTTTACTATATGTCTCATGGAATCTCTAATATTTCCATAGTACCACAAAATTATACCCAGTTTTTGTCATCAACACTCCTGGTAACTATGACCATTCTGCCCTAATACGTTAAATAAATTATTTGGCCAACATATCTAAACATCACAAACAAATAAAATTAAAAAAATTGATCGCAATGAAACATCCACTAATATCTTAATGATATAATATTATATCCAACAAAAAACTATTTGAATTTAGAAAAAGGGTACATGCAAATAAAATCATCAGAGAAGAATTCTTAATATTTATAATGATGTTATACCATTCTCAGTTTTATTTTTAAAAATTCTAGGATCAAATATTCTCTAAAGTCCTTTTCAAATTACATTCGCCATAAAGTCAATAGATGCACGTTGGACATAGCTAAGTTGCATCCTTTGCTATGACTTTTTATAACGTTATTGTGGTGTGTTTGTGTGTATTTATACTTCTACGGTAGCATCATAGTTCTCTCTAAGGTCGGACTGGGGTCTGTGTTCGAAACCATTTGTAAGATTGGGTTATGTCTTAGTGCCTGGTTGTAACACTTAGAGCATACCAAACATCGGTCATGCTGCATATCATGGTGCACATGATCGAGCCAACTGTGGAAGCATATGTGACTGAGTTTATCTAACTCCGCTCATCGGTCATGGAACAAGACTAAGTCTTACCAAGTCAGACACCATATGGCATCAGTAAGAACAACTTCTGAGATAACTACATGTTTAACCTCTTCAACACTCTATCGGCATATGCACTACAGACTCAAACCTATGAGCCACCCCTCGATCTATTTATATAGAATTTGATTCACAAATTATACACTGCTTCTCGCGGAACAAAAGATTTATCTTCCTGGGAAATTTAGCTATTTACCATTTTCGTCCACTTTTTCACGAAGAAATGAATCAAATTATGATTTGTAACTTCTCGAGAAAAATAAGTAAGAAAATATGGTTAACAACTCCAATCATTTGCTAAAACGGACATCTTCCTCAATACTTCATATGGTGTAGACGCCAATGAATTTTTAATTTCATTATACATGATATTCCCTCTGCACACAACTAAACTTACTTCTAGTTTTTATACTAAGTGAAACATTAAAAATAAATATAGTATTATTTAATATATTAATTTGATGCTACAAATATTGCTATGTGTTTCATAAAGTTAGTCAATCCTAACGAAGTTTGAAGTAGAAAAAATTAGAGGTACACTTATTCGGCGACGGAGGGAGTACTATCTATAAAAATAGGTAGAGACTTTTGACTCCCAAGCTCATATGCTCCTATAAAAGTACAAAATTCAAAACAAATAGTAAAACAATTTTAAAAATTCTGAAAACAATTGGTGATGAACTTATATAAATGATAGACATACGTGGTATAAGGAGCGTGTACATTTGTCCTTGTATATTACCAATCCTTGTATATTCAAACCTAAATCCAGACTATCTCTTATTATCTTTCTGAAGCTAATATTAGCTACAATCCTTGTATATATTACCAATGTAATTAATATCAAATTTAACATATATCACGGAAATATTTTTCCATGCTTATTCAAACCTAAATTCAGAATACATATTCCTTAGCTTTTACTGGTATACGGAGCGTCTACCTTTTTTTTTGAAATGAGGAGCGTCTACCTTTGTCCATTGATCCAGTATTCCTTCCGGCTTTGTCGATGACAAAGTCTATATCTTGTTCTAATTAGTCTCGAGTTCCCCTAAAATTAAGTCTGGACTTCATAGGAGCATATGCTAGCACTTGATCTTGCGTATTCTCCATAAAGAGAATATAGTTAAAAATGAGACCACAATTTTGGTCGCCCACTGGTCGCTGGGCTTTTTGTGTTGTGCAGATGTATCAACCGGGTATATATAAATTAATCTAATCCTTACATTGATCAATTTTGTGCCCGCAAATCAGTCATCGATGGCCTGCATAAAAAACTGTCATGGATACAATCGTGGATTCCATCCCGTAGCTTGCCGGCCGGCCGAAAACTTGTGCTGTCTCGTGGAGCCCAACTGCATCGCAGCTATGCCTGCCCACCGTGAGCTCATCTCATAGGCTTTGATTTCAATACGTCCGCCAAGGCCATGCAGACCACGGTGACGATGGCCCTAGTCGCGATGGGCGTCATGGCGTTACCTTCTCAGTTCTGAACTATGCAGATCTCGCTAGAAGTTCTTTCATCTCCAGATCGTGGCCACCGCTAATGCTCACCAGGTTGCCGGCCGCCGGTCGATCGGAAATATTTTGTTTGCCTTTCTTGCCAATGAATCTTCGGTGCGTACATGCGTGGATAGTATTGTGTCCTTGCCCATGTACGTGACAAAAACATATATTTTGTACTTGATGTCACTATAAGAATTATAGATGTTACGCGGGGGATTAATTAAATTTTAGCCTTAGATTAAAGATCCAACAGTTAATATAATTCGGGTGATGTGGATCAACCTAGTGTCTCGAAAAAACCCCTTATATTGCTTTTAGTATATAATAGATGTTCTTCTTCTATACCTTTAAGAGATTTCCTAGGAAAAGGTTTTGTATCCAAGGTTCTCTTTCTTTACCATGCTTCCTAGCAGTAAAAGATTCTTTATCACAATTTTTTGTTCTTAGGAGGGTTTTCAGGTTCTACTTCATTTTCTTCCTTATTGTGAGCATCATTTTTATCATTATCATGTTCATTACCACTCTTAGTTTCAGCATCAGAAATAGATATACTATTAGGATCTTTATTAGGTCCATGGATAAAGAGGATTGAGAGAGAGGTGCAGGGAGAGGATTTTTTCATGGATTCGAGAAAACCTCCTATTATTTTTTATCTTTATTTTAATAAGAAACACAGAATAAGAGAGCCACAACCTAGCGTCGGAATTGTGTATTTTGACAAGAGCTTCAATTTTCTTCGTACCAATATCTAAGGGTTAAAACCACTAAAGTCTGACATATTGTGTTCCGATAAATTAGCTTTTGCGTCGATTGATGTTGTCATAGGAACCGACTATTGATAGGAATGCATCTCAGATGAATTCCCTTGCCTAATCCGTTATAGATAAATTGATGGTAATATCACTTGCTTGTGCTTAACACAGACCGGTAAAGTTGATTCAGCTGCAAATCCGAACGTCGGAATTTTGTCAATATAGTGTCTGCCTTTGATGGATATTGTGTTGCTGGTGGCGGCCAAATTCCATCTAAGTGCTTGTGCGAATAAATCATGGACTCTGATCAGGCACAAGGTTAGTTAGCAGTTTAAATTTTATTGTCCATACTTCAACTGCAATTATTTGTTTTTCTCCATGTGATAAGATATCCAAGACAACAGTAGAATTTTTTCCTAGAGCAGGAAGTCTTTCTAAGGATTCTACCCGCCATCATGGATTGTGACCATCGGAGGCAGTGCTTGCACGGTCAATTACGAAGCTTCTTATGTGTAGTATTTCATAAGCCTAGCTCGATACTGTCATACATAACTTCATTTTACTTTAGGATAAGGTTTCTAGATAGTTAATGTAATGCACAATAAAAATAGTTAATGTTTGACAAGAATGATACAATTATCATACTCTCCTCATGCAGTAAATATGTTCAGTTAGCTCCAGATATTTAGTATGCCATGTCATGGTGGCGGCACTCTCACACGTTATCAGCTCCACGCGGGTAGTGCTAAAACCATATAGGGGAAAGTAATATACACATATCATTCTTCCGTCGCAACGCACGGGCACATTCACTATTTTTAGTAAAGTCGTTATTTTTTAATAACCGTATGTGCTAATAGCTTACAGGCGTACAAGGGAAGGATTGTGGATATTAATTTTTGCTGCATGCCGAGAGATGGCAACATCGAGCCGTGGAGCAAAAGGAACTGATATATTGCTAGTTCGAGTACAAGACCAATTGATTAGAACATGTACGCAAGACAAACTCTAGAATGCATGGATCCGGCAGTGTCCTATTCATACCTAGTTATAATTACACGTACTCGATCGTATTTGTTTGTCGATCCTAGTTCGTGGCAGAAAATCAAGAAGCAATATCCATCCATGGAGACGGCAAAGCCTACTACAATGCTCCCGGACGATGTGTCCCTCGAGATCCTCGCGCGACTCGACGGTGGCAGCGTGGCCACACTCTTCCGGTGCGCCACCACCTGCAAGGTCTGGCGCCGTCTCGTTGCCGAACCTTCCTTCCTCCGCCGGATCCCATGGCTGCCCTCCCTCGTGGGCTTCTTCACCCAACGAATTATCACCACGAAGTTCCCAGGGAGCAGCCCAACGGATGCCAACAGCCATCTCGCCTTTATCCCGTTGTTGTCTGGTGATGCTCTTCTCGGAACTCGACGCCGTCTTCTGAGCTCCTTACTGCCCGCTGAAGACGCCGCCGTCGTCGACCGTTCCGTGCCGCTCAATACGCGTGGCGGTCTCCTGCTGGTACGTCTGTTTCCAGACGACCTAGACATGCAGCCTAACGTCGTGCGCCTGGCCGTGTGCAACATACTCGCCCGCACCTGGGACGTGTTGCCTGAGCTGGACAGCAACACCCAATTCAGATACTCCATTGACCCTCAGAGTTGTGACATCCTAGCCAGCAGCGACGGAGCGGCCTTCAAAGTGCTAATGATCGGCAGGGACATAGAGAGGTCGCTATACAATCTCCACACTTTTGCCTCCGGCGAGCCGAGCTGGAGGGCGCCTATAAAGTGCTTCGACATGATGGAGCACCAGATATTTTCAACGGAACAAGACGAAGCCGTCTTGTGCCGGGGCTATGCACACTGGCTGTTTTTCAGCGAGTCAAACCGCTTCCACATCCTGAGCTATAACGTCGAGACAGAACACATCTCCTTGAAGAAGCTAGTCAGCCCGACAAAGGTCCTCCCGACGAACATGGCTGAGCATTATCGGCAAGCCTTTTCTGCGATCCGTCTCACAACCACGTCAGGCGGGACATTATTGGCGCTGCGCGTGTACCGTGGCAACCAGCTAGAAATCTGGACACATGACCAAGACAATGAAGATGGTGATGCAAAGTGGGAGTGTACGAGGGTGATCGACCACAAATTGACTGACCTAATCCAACAGCTTCAACGCCCGCGTTGCTTTTGGGAGGCTGAGAGAAGCGGCATGTTGCTCGTTAAGGACCATGCTGCGCGACGCTTCTACAAAGCTTATCTTGACAATGGCACATTAGAAGAGGTCACACATCAGTTTCCTACCAATCATTCTGGCACGATTATGCCTATGGAGATAGATTGGCCAGCCTTCTTCATGCTGCGCCTTGGTGGCCCATAGCACGGTAACACACGCACGCACGCACGCGCGCGCGCACACACACACCTATTAATGTAATGAAAGTTTTGGTATGAAACGTGTCCCAGATGTCAGACATGCTCGTGCTGTGAAGTTGGACGGCCGCCGTTACTTCTTTTCTTTGTTTGGTGCTGATTTCAGCTTTACTCGAGACTGAATAAAATCATCTTTACACTCACATTGGCATGAACAAAGTCATCTTTGCACTGACATAGGCAATGTGACTAAAGTTAGTATTACATTGTATATAGGTTCTCCTTACGTCAGAGCAGCACGTACGTTCAATTCACATGCGCTAAAGTGGACAGTACATGCTCATTGTGAGTATGTCTTGCATACTTTACAACTGATTAGTGGCTTTTTTTTACACACTGATGCGGTGCATTCTCTCTAGTTTTTATGTATTAAATATTTCCCTATCCTCTCCTGGTCCCACCAGCTAACACGAGTCTCTCTCTCTTCATTTGCATGTGGTTTGTTTCGTTGCTTGACCATTCGATAGAAAAAAAATAAGGAGGCTATGCACACTGGTTCTTTTCAAAGTTTTAAATAGCCGGCTATAGCCCAGCTATAGCCAGACTATAGCCTCCCGAGAGGGTCGGGGCTACGGCTAGAGCCTTCAGAGGCTATATGGAGAATAGCCGCTACACTACAGGAGAGAACTTATACGCCGACGGCCTCCTTATACGCCGACGGTGTTTTATCGTTGCCGTCGGCGTATCGTCTGAAATACGCCAGCCCCCGCTGTGCCCGTCGGCGTAGAATTCCCGTCGGCGTAGGCGTCTATACGCCGACGGTGACCGTCGGCGTATACATTGCCGTCGGCGTTTGGCTTTGTACACCGACGGTGGCCGTCGGCGTATAGAAGGCCGTCGGCGTTTCCTTTTTTTTTCCTGTTGAACTGCCCTAAAACATTTTAAAAAAAAACATACATATAAAACATACATATAAAAGTATATAGCTCTATTTTTTATAGAAACGGGGATCCGGATCCCCTCTTTTCGGAAAACACTATTAACATGTGCCTACGTCGTGTACCCCCCTAGAAGGGCATCGAAGCGGGGTGAACAGTAGAATCTCAATTTATTTTATGCATAATTAGGTCATAACATATGTGAAGACAAATTTTTACCAATGATTCTATAAGATTCCCTCGGGTATGCCCTCTGCGAGTGATCCGCGGTTTTCGGTCCCCGCTTATAGGGTGAAACTCCCATATCGGACGATACATCGGAAATCTTCCGAAGAGTTGGGTTCTACCTATGTGTTTTGTGTTCCTATGGACTACCCTAACACAACCAAGAAACTTTTTCCACATTGCTACCCCCTTTCGACGTTGTTACCGCGTGTATCCGTATAAATCCGGTATTTCTCCAGCGGGTCTAGGTTTTCACCGGAGGGGGGCTACGGAGCGTCCGGGTCCCCACACAAGCTAGGGGGTGCCATATCATGTTAGTATAGGTGTGTTGTGGTCTTTGGATGGCAAAGATTGCACTCCAGTGTGTAACCCGCTTCACTGGCGTCCGCTTATCTCTAGCGAGTTTATAATCGGAACATAGAAAATGGTTTTTTGCTTCAATGAAAAGGAAAACTTCCTTCGTCAACATTGTCCGTGCTTCCAAGATGCATGTTTGTGTGTAATATGGGAACATTTGAACAAACTATGCCATGGATATGACCATAACACTCGTCATTTGGGCCGAAACCCTAGAATGTTCGTAGGAGATAGCTAATTTTTGTGAACACATTTTCAACACAACTGTCGTATTCTAAGTTTATTATTTTTGGTGTATACTAGGACCTATATAATGACACCACGCAAAGGTCTCGCATCATTTTGGTTTTTTTTGAATTTTTTGGAATTTTCTAACCCCGTTTGAGGAAAAAGTCAAGACGGCGGGCATGACTGTTCGTAGCTAGGGGTTGAATATTGAGAAACTCTTTGTATATCTATGTTGAAATAGGTACTTGTGTACCTAAAAATGATTTTTGCCAAAAATCATGAGCAAACTATGAGGTACCTGTAGTTCAAATTTGACCAGTTTCCAGCGGAATCGGCAGAAACTTCTGTTCTTCAAAAGAGGTGGATGGAAACCTGTTCATATGAAACAAATTGGTTATTTGTGCATATAACATGCTCTAGTATTTTCAAAAATTATACCTCTCAAGTTTTGCAACATATTTATGGTAGGTCCTTCACAAAAAACCCCTTTTTGTACACTCGGAACATAGAAAATGGTTTTTTGCTTCAATGAAAAGGAAAACTTCCTTCGTCAACATTGTCCGTGCTTCCAAGATGCATGTTTGTGTGTAATATGGGAACATTTGAACAAACTATGCCATGGATATGACCATAACACTCGTCATTTGGGCCGAAACTCTAGAATGTTCGTAGGAGATAGCTAATTTTTGTGAACACATTTTCAACACAACTGTCGTATTCCAAGTTTATTATTTTTGGTGTATACTAGGACCTATATAATGACACCACGCGAAGGTCTCGCATCATTTTGGTTTTTTTTGAATTGTTTGGAATTTTCTAACCCCGTTTGAGGAAAAAGTCAAGGCGGCGAGCATGACTGTTCGTAGCTAGGGGTTGAATATTGAGAAACTCTTTGTATATCTATGTCGAAATAGGTACTTGTGTATCTAAAAATGATTTTTGCCAAAAATCATGAGCAAACTATGAGGTACCTGTAGTTCAAATTTGACCAGTTTTCAGCGGAATCGGCAGAAACTTCTGTTCTTCAAAAGAGGTGGATGGAAACCTGTTCATATGAAACAAATTGGTTATTTGTGCATATAATATGCTCTAGTATTTTCAAAAATTATACCTCTCAAGTTTTGCAACATATTTATGGTAGGTCCTTCACAAAAAAACCCTTTTTCTACACTCGGAACATAGAAAATGCTTTTTTGCTTCAATGAAAAGGAAAACTTCCTTCGTCAACATTGTCCGTGCTTCCAAGATGCATGTTTGTGTGTAATATGGGAATATTTGAACAAACTATGCCATGGATATGACCATAACACTCGTCATTTGGGCCGAAACCCTAGAATGTTCGTAGGAGATAGCTAATTTCTGTGAACACATTTTCAACACAACTGTCGTATTCCAAGTTTATTATTTTTGGTGTATACTAGGACCTATATAATGACACCACGCGAAGGTCTCGCATCATTTTGGTTTTTTTTTTGAATTGTTTGGAATTTTCTAACCCCGTTTGAGGAAAAAGTCAAGGCGGCGGGCATGACTGTTCGTAGCTAGGGGTTGAATATTGAGAAACTCTTTGTATATCTATGTTGAAATAGGTACTTGTGTACCTAAAAATGATTTTTGCCAAAAATCATGAGCAAACTATGAGGTACCTGTAGTTCAAATTTGACCAGTTTCCAGCGGAATCGGCAGAAACTTCTGTTCTTCAAAAGAGGTGGATGGAAACCTGTTCATATGAAACAAATTGGTTATTTGTGCATATAACATGCTCTAGTATTTTCAAAAATTATACCTCTCAAGTTTTGCAACATATTTATGGTAGGTCCTTCACAAAAAACCCCTTTTTTACACTCGGAATATAGAAAATGCTTTTTTGCTTCAATTAAAAGAAAAAAAGTCTTATAATGATGGAAATATTATATGGATGTCATATTTGAATTTCTCTCATTTTTCTAATCGATATAGACATATTATTTGTCAAATTTTGATTTACGGATTTATAGATATGAATTTTTGAATATTAAATAGAAAAAGCAAACATGTTAATTATTATTTAAATTCAAAATTATTTAAATTCAAATTTATTATTAGTTATTATATTTTATTTAAATAGTTGTTTGAATTCACAAAATAAAAGAGTGTGACATGATGGTCCAAGGGTTAAGGTTAACAGGATTGATTGTATAATATTATCAACAACACATCAGTTGTTTCTAGGTACATCACAGTGAAGGAACTACGAAGTTAAGCGTGCTGGGCCTGGAGCAATCTCATGATGGGTGACCGAATGGGAAGTGTGATTATAGTGTGATTAAGTGTAGAAACGAGTAATTTAGATTAGTAGATATGACTATAGTGTGATTAAGTGGTTAAACAAGTCAAATAAAAAATATGCAGAAAAAAATTTAAAAAAAAAAATTTCGGAAAAAAAAATTTTGAAAAAAAAATTCAAAAAAAAAATACTATACGCCGACGGCGACGTATACGCCGACGGTGACGTATCCAAGATACGCCGACGGTGCCGTATACGCCGACGACAAAGGGGATACGCCGACAAGGCTAAACGCCGACGGGAAGACGCCGACGGTCACCGTCGGCGTATGCATACGCCGACGGCAATGCTGCATACGCCGACGGTGGCCGGCCGTCGGCGTTTAGCCGCTGTCCCGTAGTGCTAATAGCCCGGCTGTATGGATATAGCCCGGATATAGCCTCTTAGCCCGGCTATATCCCGTCTAGGGCAACAAAAAAATTGGTCCAAAATTTGTCACCTCCGTCAATTTCGAAGCCCAAATCAATCACCGTTGGTTGTTGAATTGCTGTTGTGAGGTGCGAGTGCGACCTATAGCGACCTAGTTTCAGAACCGTTGAACTTTGTCATGAATAGTTGTTATTTAAACTCCTGATTGTTCGTTCATCTCGTATGACTATGCAATTACGCTATGCATTTGCGAATAATACTATATAAACGATTATATGTTGTCTTAATTTTACTATTTTTTCAATATTCTAGCAAAACGGCTATATGGTTATAGCCCGGCTATAGCCTTTCGTAGCTTCTGAAAACTCCGGGGCTATATGCAATAGTCCGCTATTTTAAACTATGGTTCTTTTGCAGCCTGTCAAACCACTTCCATATCCTCAGCTATAACGTCGAGACAGGACAAATCTCCTTGAAGAAGCTACTCAGCCCGACAATGGTCCTCCCGACGATTTTGGGTGAGGATTATCGGCGAGCCTTTCCGTGGATCCGTCTTACCACCATAGCAGGCGGGACATTATTGGCGCTGCGCGTGTACCGTGGCGTCCAGTTAGAAATCTGGACACATGACCAAGACAATGAAGATGGTGATGCAAAGTGGAAGTGTACGAGTGTGATCGACCACAAATTGACTGAGCTAATCCGACAGCTTCAACGCCCATATTGCTTTTGGGAGGCTGAGAGAAGCGGCATGTTGCTCGTTAAGGACCATGCTGTACGACGCTTCTACAAAGCTTATCTTGACAATGCCACGTTAGAAGAGGTCACACACCAGTTTCCTGCCAATCATTCTGGCACGATTATGCCTATGGAGATAGATTGGCCGACCTTTTTCATGTCGCGCCTTGGTGGCCCGTAGCAGGGTAACACACACATATATATATATATATATACTAGTTGAATGCCCGTGCGTTGCTACGGCATCACTTTATACATTACGGTATTGAGTTCAATTATGTATGTCTCTGAAAATAATAGACGTGTTTTATTTCGTAGAGGATTACATGGTCTCTTTTATTATGCTCAATGTTTGAATTTTGATTTATCTATTAATTTTATATAAAACGGAATAAAAATTATGAAAAAATGGCAATACCATTTATGTTAGAAGGTATTACCTTAATTGAATGTAATGATAGTGGCCTTCTGATAGGACGACTCTGAATAATCGCTGCCATGATTCCCCTTGCTCTTGGCTGCGTGGCGACGGCCATGTCGGCTCCATAATCGAAAATGGTATGGATCTAACTGAGCATAAACTAAACAAATAAGTCAACATTCTCCCTGTGCACTTGAAATTAATAGTAAATAAGTTCATATCCCTGATTTGATGGCTTATTCTTGAGAGGCACTGCTAATTCAAAAATTCATAATTTCAGAGGAAATTCTAGCCCTTAGAACGTGTGAAACACATCTTGGAAAAAGAATAAAGTCAATACGCGGGATCAATGCACACTTGCTGATTGATCTCATAACAAAAATGCTCACGAGCTTCAACACTTATACTTGCAAGAAGTTAAAATGGCATGCCACCGTTTGTCATGGTGTTAAATGGAGGTCACACGTCGTTTGGAACCTTTGGAAAGAGCGCAACAGACGCATTTTCCAGAAGGTTGAGCTACAACCTAAGGAGATGGCGAGTCTTGTTAAGCACGAAATTGGCACCTTCAGAGTGGCACATAGAGTAGGCTAGTCCGGGGCTGTATCTATCTGTGTTGCGGTGTAAGCTGCCAGCGCTTGCTGGCTTCTTGTAAATCCTGAGGTTTTTTCGTCTCTCTATCTATAAAAGTATTGGCAGTGCTCCTGCCGTAAAGTTCAAAGAAAAAATGGGGGTCGCAACTATTTAACAATGAACAGGAAATATATATAAATAACACAAATCTTGTACATACATATAGCTTCTTCCAAGTCCCAGATCTTGATGGAGCCGTTTGATGAGCAAGCAAGCAGAAGCATCTCTGCTCAAACTCTACGGCCTCAACCGAGATTGTCTGTCATGACATGCTCTCTGTTAAAATTATAGACACCTATTGAAAAAATCAACAAGAGTCAAATTATAAAATAGCGAGAACTATAATATCACTCTTCTAATGTCATGTCGGGAGAATCCAGGAGAGGAGTCTGCTTGCCAATTGCCCATCTATACAATCACAGTCACAACAACTTGTAATGAACACATAGCTTAACTTCTTGTCTATGGCAAGGACGTCACTGCAGCGTTTATACACTTCCAAATAAAATGTTGAGGATAGATTCATGCGTAAGGCAAGAAAATTTGAAAAAGGAAAGCCAGAAACTTATTCAGTTCACCTAATTCCATCTGAAGTTGCATGAAAAAAACAGCAGTTAATGATCAAGATGGACGAAAAACAACGATAATGTATATTCATTGAAGGTAAATAATGAAAAATAAATTTGTATAGTTGTTACTATTGGATTCAAATGGTGGTTAATATCATAGTTTAAAATAGCGGACTATTGCATATAGCCCCGGAGTTTTCAGAAGCTACGAAAGGCTATAGCCGGGCTATAACCATATAGCCGTTTTGCTAGAATATTGAAAAAATAGTAAAATTAAGACAACATATAATCGTTTATATAGTATTATTCGCAAATGCATAGCGTAATTGCATAGTCATACGAGATGAACGAACAATCAGGAGTTTAAATAACAACTATTCATGACAAAGTTCAACGGTTCTGAAACTAGGTCGCTATAGGTCGCACTCGCACCTCACAACAGCAATTCAACAACCAACGGTGATTGATTTGGGCTTCGAAATTGACGGAGGTGACAAATTTTGGACCAATTTTTTTGTTGCCCTAGACGGGATATAGCCGGGCTAAGAGGCTATATCCGGGCTATATCCATACAGCCGGGCTATTAGCGGCTATTCTCCATATAGCCTCTGAAGGCTCTAGCCGTAGCCCCGACCCTCTCGGGAGGCTATAGTCTGGCTATAGCTGGGCTATAGCCGGCTATTTAAAACTTTGGTTAATATTGGTACTTCAACCTAACAAGATCTTAACAATGAACAAAATTAAGATCCAGTATGGCCTTCTCAATCGCTAAACAATGAACAAATGGTGGTTAATAGTGTGTGAAGAAAAAAAAAATTCTTATGTATTTACTTGTCTTCTCTAAATTTCAAAGGATATCCATCAAATAAAGGGCTGCGCAAGGACAAAAACAATTAGCTGAAGAAATTGTAGATGATTGGATTTTTCAAGATAAGTGGGATTTTTTTGTTTGTTTCCTCAACATTGTTTCAAGTACCTTTCAAAAAGGAAGGAAACAGTGTGAAACTACAACATTGATTGTTGGGACGTGGGGTCTAACATCTCCCGTACCTTGAACAATCTTCACCACATTAACGGCCAAGATATCAACCTCTCTAGGAACTGAGGACGGAGGTACAGTAACATCGATTACTGGCTGTTGCCCAGAACTCCATGTAGCCACTCAAGCACACAAACAAATCTCCGTAAGTTCCCAATAAGTTCAGAAATTTAACCTGTAATCGTATGTTCAATTTCTAAGCTTATGTAAATAGGTACTCCCTCCGTTCAACAATAGATGACTTTCGCTTGTCTGGATATGAATGTATGTGGATACTAAAAGATGTCTAGATACATCCATATTTGGATAAATGGAAGTCATCTATTGTTCAACGGAGGGAGTATCTTTTATTTTAGTTAGCATGAAGCGCTAGAAAAAGCATAGTATAATCAGATATTATGAATTGTATTCAACCAAATAATTCTTTTGTGTTTCTACAACACTGAATTTTAGTGCAAGTGTGCAACCAATAAACATCTGCTACTTTATAGTACTCTAAAATAATACTTTCTCTTAGATAATAGGCACTAATTTAGCATGGCACCACACAAGGATAGTAATAGTTTGGAATCTCTAATATTAGTCCAACGATTGCAAGTGGAGTACCTGTTTATCTTAAAGTATTACTCAAGGCCATTATTGAGTAGATCCTCCTATCTTGTCCAGAGCTTCGGCACTGACCATAACTCATCTGATTCCAGAAGCATTTGAAGGTTGCTGCTATATGGCTGTAGGCATATCGGCCTTGCTTATGTTGATTTCCTGCCGGTGGCTAGATTTTATTCTTCTCCTCGGGATCTGTAACATCCCAAGTAGGAAAATTCCCCTTTTGCAATGTTTGTTTCTTGAATTTCTAATTAATGCATCATGTCATCATAATGCATTCATGTGTGGAATTTCCAATTTCAAACAAATCCAAACCAATATGTTTCCCACTTGGTCTGTTACAACTTTTTCAAATAAAATATTCGAATCAAATAATTTAACTGCTTCCATAAATTTGATTTTTCCAAATGAGTGACTTGGGTATTTTTTTTCAACTAGTTCATTTATTGCAAAATTCAAGCAAATTCATTTAAAATTCAAACAGCAACCACTATTTAAAATTTTGAAAAACAAAAGTTGGTGCAACTAGCATTTTCAATCAGGAACTTATAAAAATTATCACCATAATTTTTGGATCCCAAAAACCCCTTCTTTTTCTTTCTCTTTTCTTTTCTACAAAAAAAAGAAAAAAGAAAAAAAATAAAACAACAGTGGGGAGGCAGGCCACAAAGGCCCACCTACAACCCCGAACCAGGCCCAAGCCCCCCTAGCCGTCTCCTTCCTCGTACGGACAGAGAGCCAGGGAGCAGGTACGCTCCTGTGGAGGGGAGCCCACCACGTCTCCCGTACCTGCTCCCCCCTCCAGCTATAAACGAGGCCGAGCCCTCCCCCGGTGCCCTAGTCCTCTCCTCCCTCAGCCGCCGCCGCCTTCTCTTCCTCCCCTCAGATCCCCTTCGTTTCCTGAACTTTTCTGAACCCAAACACTCCAATTATGGCCGGAAGTTGGAGGTGATGGCGCGGGTGCTGTGCTCGTCGAGGGAGGCCGTTCTTCGCGGGAATGGAAACTAGACGCTGCCATCTTCAACTTTGCTGAAGACCCCGAGGCCAGAGGACGTCCACATCGACCGCCGGCGAGCCCATCTTCCTCCTCCGTTTGAGTGCACGCGACGGCGTCATCTGCATCCTCTCCTCGGCATCGCGACCTCCTCGAGCCCGGCCCTCCTCGGTGATCCCTCGGTAAGCCCTCGACCCTCGGGACCACCCTCTCCCATCCCCTTTGCTCTGCGTGCACCGCCGTCGAGCGGCACGGGCGCCACCGCCGTCTCCCATCGTCTGTCCATCCGTCGTTGTTCGATCTGTAACCAGGACATGTCTTTCTTCAGTTTCGTCAGTTAAACGCGGTAGCTTTGCTCCTTTGTCAGCCACGCCCGGAAGTAAGCACCAAACACATCATTAGCTCAGTGGCTAGCGCCCCGTCCCGCACCCCGTAGACCCTGGTTCGAGTCCCCGGGGAGGCAAAGCCTCCCCTTTTCTCTTTTATTCCGCGCCGACAACCCGGGCCCACACGTTAGTGTCCTTGTGCGCCCCCTCAGCCTTCACCACGCCCAATCAGCGCCAGCGTGGCCTTGGGCCCGCTTGTCATCCGCGGTGGCTAGTTCTGGCCATGGTGAGAAACTCCAGACCCAGATCTGGATCTGGAAATCTTACACCGAGCCCCCTGCCTTTCTGCTGTTTCACACAGAAGCCCCTCCACGCACTGTCCAATCACAATCCAGCTCTAGAAAATCTTCTGAACTTTTAAAAATTGCAGTCTAGTCCCTAGAATTCAAACCTTAATATCTTTTGCAATTCAAATCCAAATTTAATAAATAAAATATGTATTCTACTCAAAATTTCCTATTTTTTTTCAAATATGCAATTTGTTTAATGTCTTGAATAATTAAAAATTATAATATATTATGTACTTTATTTAATGCATCTAAAATTGTTTAATTCATAACTAATTCATTTTAATTCCAAATTCAAAAAGTAATACATGTTTTCCAATCAGAATTACATGCTCTATCCAAATATGCAATAAATTAAGGTTTTGAGAAACTAAATTTTGCCTAATTTCAGTACTGATTTTTGTTCAATTAAAATGCCAAAAGCCATAATTAAATATTTATAACTCCAAATTTGGCAAGTAAAATACCTAAGTGAAGCTAAGATCATTTCCTTGCTATTTCTAACATCTCTCATGCATTTAACCCAGTTTAACAAATGATTAGTTGTGACTCATTAAACCCTCAGTTAATTTCATATGTGCTTTTACCATATGCAATTCAATTGCATAGGGGTCCATTTAATATTGGTTATAATGTCTACTAGTTTATTTTGATGCACCTATTAAAATGTCATGCATCATCCCATGTTTGTGCATTATGCCATGTTATTGATTGTCCGTCCTTCTTCGTTGTTTGTTTGCTTCTTCTCGAATAGACGACGACGTTGAGACATACGAGGTTTACAATACCACTTCAGAGGAGTTAGCCCAGTACCATGGTACTGAGTTTGCAGGCAAGTATTCACTCCCCTGAACCATTGTTTCCGTATCACACTTGATACCGATGCTTTCCGTTGTCTAATCTGCTAGCCTTATGATTCGTTGCTTGTGTTCCGATCCTATCACATGTTATCCTGTAACCCTGATATAGCCTCACCTCCACACCTATAACCCTGTTGCTTGTTGGCCTGTGTCTTACTAGCATGCTTAGTGTTGTTTGTGCTCGAGTCCGTTGTCTGTTACCTCTTTTACCATAATTATTATGTTCTGGGGCTCGATATTTAAACAACAACCTGTTAATGTTTGAGGTAATAATAATTTGATGATAAGGCACCGGCAGGAGGCCGGTATGGTTTTAAGGCCTGCTAGTGTCGAACTCAGGAAAAGTTCTTGTCCACTAGATCCATGATGAGCGCGCTAACCGCATGTGGGAAGCGTGTATGGGCGCCCCCCGCAACTTTGATTCGATTCGCATCTCGTCCAAATCGCCACATTTAGTTCGGGTTTTCCATTTGCCGCATGCATATGCAGGTGCAAACCCTTGGCGCCAGGGTGGTAACTTTTGTAGTCGGCATTTAGGGAGACACGTTCTTAGAGTGCTATTGTCACGACCCCGGACCCAGAGATATACATACTGTTATGTGCTCCTAGCCATGGACTCACAAGGGCTTTAGGGTTACCAACCCCGGCCGCAACAAACAACGGCAGACAGACTGGATTCATCGGCACGTAGTCCGGATCCCTAGTCTACTACTCCTTGTATCCATGCTAGTCATAACCAACTATGCATATTAAAGCGTCCACGAATCGAATGAAACTGAAGGAAACGGGACCAAAGCTATACAGAGATGCTATGTGTCCATAAAGTGCAACAACAATCGAGGGTTACTGGGGTTACCTCGCCCCAGGCCGATCACATCGACAGGCGGGCTCGGACATGGATCATCGGCTCCACAACCCCTCGACTGCGACAACTATGCAGGCATAGCCAAAACTATATAACAATGAGCTCGAAACCAACAACCGATCAAATCAGTACTCTAAACATGAAGCTTTATTAACAGATGTTACTAGAGTATAGCTTACAAGCAGAGGTCACATGACCCAACATTACATCAGACAACGGAAGGCAAATTATGTTGCTAATCAACAAGAACCAAAAAGGCCTAAGAGGCCGCAACATAAGGCGACGTCCCAGCCCATAGATTCCAGGATGCTACCTGGGAATCATGGCACGGTAATCTCGGCCAAAAATGTCGTTGTTGCCATTTCGGGAGGAGGGGGATGATCACGTCATCGTACGTCATCATTGGGTCCGCTTGTCAGGGACGATGGGGGTGGAGAAAGGCCGTGGATGCTGCTGGGCTTTCGCTAGGTTGCAGCCCATTCTGCGCACAAAGAACAAAGGCAGGGGAGATGGAGGTGGCTGGGCCCAAGGCTGGCTGCGCTAGGTCTTTTTTATTTCTTTTTCCATGTTTTCTCAAAACATTAATAACTTCTGTTTTATAAACCCAAATATCCTCATTTAAATTTATAAATACTTGTAATTAAAATATCTATCAAATAAAAACCTAATTGAGTTGTTTCGAACACAATTAAAATTTATATTTTGAAAATATAATTAAATCACTAATAATTAATAACAAATAATTATAATTGGGGCTTTATAGAATTTCAGAAGCATTCCATGAGTCAATTACAAATTTTGAAATACATTTCAACTTATCTTCATATTTATATATTTTCTAAATAATGTGTAGACCTTAATAGCAATCTAATGCCATTTTAAAAATAGAAAATATCAAATTAACAATGTTGTTGCTAAATAAAATTTCAGAGAGTTACCATTATTAAAAAATGTTGTTTCCCAAAGTGTGATTCATTTTCATATCAAAATAATTTATTGGAAAACAGTTCATGTTTTAATACCTGACATAATATTGGAAAGTAATATAACTAATTTTTATTCCTATGAAATATTTTTTCAAGGCATAGGGATTTATTAGAGATACTCATTCTGTGGTTTGAAAACATTTTCTTGGTAAGCTTCGAAGTGATAACATTTTATATAATAAGGTTTGCTAAGAGAAAAGAATTACTTGAATAGAGCATATTTATATGCTTTAGGGTTTAGGAAATAGAGGCATATTTGGATAACAATTCCAATCACATTGGAAAACAGACAAATATAGTTGTTTTGTGTTTTTCTTACTTTATTTTTGGTGACTTGCATTAACAATAAAACAAAAGTTTCAAATTTTTGTGATTTTTGCACTTTCCAAAAATCAGGGATGTTACATGAAGTAAAATCGAAAAGAACGATAACATGAAGAATAAAACAACTAAAAACATAATAAGAAACAGGTACTAGCCGGTGTAAAAGAATATACAAAGTATCAAATAATACGCTAACATAAATAATGAATAGGAATCATAAAGCAAGTGTCATCGCATACGTACACACCCAAGCTTAAGCTTTTTGCCTAAGATTAGTGCTAGTTCCAGGGGTTCTACGATGACGTCTCATGCTGTTGTTGTATGTACTCGTACTGCTGTTATGGTATGAGATTTATGTCCCACGTCGTCTGCTACAGCGAGAGTCCATCCATCAAAGGTGGCTGAGATGAAGATCCTCCCTCGTGATAAAACAAGGATGCGAAACATCAAACAAACGAGGTGCATGCAAACGAACAAAGCGAGGTTTCTTGTCGTCCTTTTGGAGTAATAGCCTATAATTAAAACCCCCATGTATGCACTTGGACTTGAACAAAGAGTGTGATGCAAGAGTATTAAAATCTAGTCTTCCAGGGGAAATCAATTCATTAGTTGGATCAAGAGGTACAATAGTTTCAGCAAAGAAAACTCGTGAGGCAATAATGCCTCCAAAAGTACGCCCTTTAGTAGAATTATTATCAAGACGCCCAGAAATTTGCAAATCAATGCAAAAGGAACAATTCTCTCTACTTTAGCGAGCATGATGGCAAGATCAAGACTAAAAACAGTACTAGGTTTTCTGTAGCAAAGACACCTTTGGAGAGGTAGTACGCGAAGTACCTTTCCGCGGGGTGTTGAATACAAGAAAACTTATTATATTTTAGCCTTCTTACGTTGATGACAGAGTCTGGAATATACATCCTAAAGTTTGGAGTGGTCTGTTATCTTCCCACAGTATCCTTGATTTGATACCATTAGTCCTGCAAAAATTGTCAAGATACATGTTTTTCTTTTTTATTATAAAGACAAAATTCCTCGTATGGTTTAACATCATCATAAAACTTAAAAATTTGCACAAATATATAAGTGGTCCTTCTATATTGGTACACTTCTTTTGTCGTGAAGTCCAGTAAACCTGTAGTAGAAACAAGTTCATAGAACAACTCGTAAATGCCCAAGGATAGTAGAAGATCATCACAAGGACATGAAGATGCTCGAATCTCCTTCATTGCATCAAAGTTCAGCAAGCATAAATCTGCAAAGTTTTCATCAAGGGGTGTTACTTCATTTGTTGTGATCTTGAAGGTTTTGCTAAGCCAGCCCTTTCTCTCCTCATACTCCTAATCTTAAGTTTTTAGCAAGCCCAATAAAAGTTAACTATGAAGATAAATATTATAGGAAACCACTCTAGCATGGTTGCTCAAGATATAAAGTACCAATCAAAATTCTACAAGTATAGGAGGAGGAGTTACATACCAGAGAAAAGATGTATCAAATTCCAGCACAAATGATGGGATAAATAAGGAGATCGAAAAAAAATTCTAGTAGCAGTGGTGTTTCTCGGGAGAGAGAGAGGAAGGGGGAGAAAGCACTAAAGTGGTGCGGCCCTTGGGCCCCCAAGAGCCTCTTGGGAGTGGCCTAGGGGGTGGCCGCGCCTACTGTCCTCCCTAGCGACAGGTGAATCCCCCTAGGTTGCTCCAGGTGCCACTCTCGCCCTTCTTTTTTATAAAATTTTAATATGTTTTTGTGGATATTTCGCGAAACTTTATTTTTGGGGAATTACAAAATATCAATGAATGATTATAGCGCAAAAAAAATGTTTACAAAACGATGGGAAACAAAACCAAAACTAATTCCACATAAGTTCTAAGACACGCTTCAATGCAAATGACACGTGGAAACATGAGAAAACAAGTTGAAAACAGAAGAAAATAAAATTGGGCACGATGAAAACTTGTGGAAACATATGAAAACAAGGTGGAAGAGGTGGAAACAAAATGTAAACAAGACAAAACCACGTTGAAAAAAGGGAAACAAGTGAAAACATAGTTTCATCCATTCAAAATCAATTTGTTAACAAGGTTGATCAAGTCTTGTCACCAAACCAATTTTATATGTAATAAAACTTTGCACTTCACTAAAATAATTATGTTACCTAAATTTTGATAGACATAGTCCCAATCATAATAGTTTCATATTCTTTTTGTGGCCTTGGATTGGGACAATATAATTCTCCAATCTTGATGGTCTCAATATTTTTAATTGAGTTTAGACGATATTTCTTATCAATCATCTTTGGAATATAAAAAGTATGCTCTTTATCATTGACATTGAAAGTGACCTTCCCTTTATTACAATCAATAACAACCCCTGCACTATTAAGAAAATGTCTCCCAAGAATAATAGACATATTTTCATCCCGAGGCATTTCCAACACAACAAAGTGAGTTAAAATTTAAAAATTAGCAACCTGGACAGGGACATCCTCACAAATGCCAATAGGAACAACAATAGATTTATCAGCCATTTGAAAAGAGATATCAGCAGGATTCAATTTATCCAAATAGAGTCTCTTGTAGAGAGAGAGAGAGAGAGAGAGAGAGAGATGCATAACACTAAATCTAGCACAAAGATCACATAAATCAGTTCTCTTTTATGGTGGCGAACTTAATGGAGTAAGTCAAAACCATAAAAGGATGGATTATTTTGCGAAAGAATCTTTGGACCCATCAAAGAGGAATTTGCGCTTGTCGCAAGCATATGACTCACCACGAAATAAAGAAATAGGAACACCGTGTGTTCTATATTTACAAACAAATAATTATTTTTGATAGAGCAAGAAATGGTAGGAATACTTGTGTCTGCAAGCTTCTTGAAAATTTTACCATTGAAGTAATAATTAGCAAGCATAGGGGAAATTTCCTCATTAGGAATTTTCATCCTATTAGTAACAATATCTTTCATATACTTTGAATAAGGAGGCAACTTAATAGCATCACTCAAAGGAATTTGCAAGAAGAGAGGTTTCATCCACTCACAAAATTAATTATAACTAGCAAGGTGGCCCTCGCAAATGCGAGGGCATCATCTTTAGCGTATTGAATAAGTCTTTGAATTTTATTTATGGATCTTTCATACTAAAAGTATGGAAATCTTAATTACATGGTTTTATGGACACCATAAATGTGACACTAAGTGATATAATAGGGGTGAAAATAGTTGGAACCAATTTAATTTGTGGCCGAATATTTAGTGTGATATTTTCAAAATGCAAGTGACACTTTTGTAACGTAGGTAGTTGTATTTTGACCGATGTCTAATCCTTTAATATTGTTTCCCAAACTTCAATCGAGGTGATCTACAATTCTACACAGATCTATTTTTCATGTCTTGCGACATAACTGCTTTCAAAATTTAGTTACTCACATGTTTACTATATGTCTCATGGAATCTCTAATATTTCCATAGTACCACAAAATTATACCCAGTTTTTGTCATCAACACTCCTGGTAACTATGACCATTCTGCCCTAATACGTTAAATAAATTATTTGGCCAACATATCTAAACATCACAAACAAATAAAATTAAAAAAATTGATCGCAATGAAACATCCACTAATATCTTAATGATATAATATTATATCCAACAAAAAACTATTTGAATTTAGAAAAAGGGTACATGCAAATAAAATCATCAGAGAAGAATTCTTAATATTTATAATGATGTTATACCATTCTCAGTTTTATTTTTAAAAATCCTAGGATCAAATATTCTCTAAAGTCCTTTTCAAATTACATTCGCCATAAAGTCAATAGATGCACGTTGGACATAGCTAAGTTGCATCCTTTGCTATGACTTTTTATCACGTTATTGTGGTGTGTTTGTGTGTATTTATACTTCTACGGTAGCATCATAGTTCTCTCTAAGGTCGGACTGGGGTCTATGTTCGAAACCATTTGTAAGATTGGGTTATGTCTTAGTGCCTGGTTGTAACACTTAGAGCATACCAAACATCGGTCATGCTGCATATCATGGTGCACATGATCGAGCCAACTGTGGAAGCATATGTGACTGAGTTTATCTAACTCCGCTCATCGGTCATGGAAGAAGACTAAGTCTTACCAAGTCAGACACCATATGGCATCGGTAAGAACAACTTCTGAGATAACTACATGTTTAACCTCTTCAACACTCTATCGGCATATGCACTACAGACTCAAACCTATGAGCCACCCCTCGATCTATTTATATAGAATTTGATTCACAAATTATACACTGCTTCTCGCGGAACAAAAGATTTATCTTCCTGGGAAATTTAGCTATTTACCATTTTCGTCCACTTTTTCACGAAGAAATGAATCAAATTATGATTTGTAACTTCTCGAGAAAAATAAGTAAGAAAATATGGTTAACAACTCCAATCATTTGCTAAAACGGACATCTTCCTCAATACTTCATATGGTGTAGACGCCAATGAATTTTTAATTTCATTATACATGATATTCCCTCTGCACACAACTAAACTTACTTCTAGTTTTTATACTAAGTGAAACATTAAAATAAATATAGTATTATTTAATATATTAATTTGATGCTACAAATATTGCTATGTGTTTCATAAAGTTAGTCAATCCTAACAAAGTTTGAAGTAGAAAAAATTAGAGGTACACTTATTCGGCGACGGAGGGAGTACTATCTATAAAAATAGGTAGAGACTTTTGACTCCCAAGCTCATATGCTCCTATAAAAGTACAAAATTCAAAACAAATAGTAAAACAATTTTAAAAATTCTGAAAACAATTGGTGATGAACTTATATAAATGATAGACATACGGGGTATAAGGAGCGTGTACATTTGTCCTTGTATATTACCAATCCTTGTATATTCAAACCTAAATCCAGACTATCTCTTATTATCTTTCTGAAGCTAATATTAGCTACAATCCTTGTATATATTACCAATGTAATTAATATCAAATTTAACATATATCACGGAAATATTTTTCCATGCTTATTCAAACCTAAATTCAGAATACATATTCCTTAGCTTTTACTGGTATACGGAGCGTCTACCTTTGTCCATTGATCCACTATTCCTTCCGGCTTTGTTGATGACAAAGTCTATATCTTGTTCTAATTAGTCTCGAGTTCCCCTAAAATTAAGTCTGGACTTCATAGGAGCATATGCTAGCACTTGATCTTGCGTATTCTCCATAAAGAGAATATAGTTAAAAATGAGACCACAATTTTGGTCGCCCACTGGTCCCTGGGCTTTTTGTGTTGTGCAGATGTATTAACCGGGTATATATAAATTAATCTAATCCTTACATTGATCCATTTTGTGCCCGCAAATCAGTCATCGATGGCCTGCCTAAAAAACTGTCATGGATACAACCGTGGATTCCATCCCGTAGCTTGCCAGTCGGCCGGCCGGCCGAAAACTTGTGCTGTCTCATGGAGGCCAACTGCATCGCAGCTATGCCTGCCCACCGTGAGCTCATCTCCTCTGCTTTGATTTCAATACGTCCGCCAAGGCCATGCAGATCACGGTGACGATGGCCCTAGTCGCGATGGGCGTCATGGCGTTACCTTCTCAGTTCTGAACTATGCAGATCTCGCTAGAAGTTCTTTCATCTCCAGATCGTGGCCACCGCTAATGCTCACCAGGTTGCCGGCCGCCGGTCGATCGGAAATATTTTGTTTGCCTTTCTTGCCAATGAATCTTCGGTGCCTAACAGTACATGCGTGGATAGTATTGTGTCCTTGCCCATGTACGTGACAAAAACATATATTTTGTACTTGATGTCACTATAAGAATTATAGATGTTACGCGGGGGATTAATTAAATCTTAGCCTTAGATTAAAGATCCAACAGTTAATATAATTCGGGTGATGTGGATCAACCTAGTGTCTCGAAAAAACCCCTTATATTGCTTTTAGTATATAATAGATGTTCTTCTTCTATACCTTTAAGAGATTTCCTAGGAAAAGGTTTTGTATCCAAGGTTCTCTTTCTTTACCATGCTTCCTAGCAGTAAAAGATTCTTTATCACAATTTTTTGTTCTTAGGAGGGTTTTCAGGTTCTACTTCATTTTCTTCCTTATTGTGAGCATCATTTTTATCATTATCATGTTCATTACCACTCTTAGTTTCAGCATCAGAAATAGATATACTATTAGGATCTTTATTAGGTCCATGGATAAAGAGGATTGAGAGAGAGGTGCAGGGAGAGGATTTTTTCATGGATTCGAGAAAACCTCCTATTATTTTTTATCTTTATTTTAATAAGAAACACAGAATAAGAGAGCCACAACCTAGCGTCGGAATTGTGTATTTTGACAAGAGCTTCAATTTTCTTCGTACCAATATCTAAGGGTTAAAACCACTAAAGTCTGACATACTGTGTTCCGATAAATTAGCTTTTGCGTCGATTGATGTTGTCACAGGAACCGACTATTGATAGGAATGCATCTCAGATGAATTCCCTTGCCTGATCCGTTATAGATAAATTGATGGTAATATCACTTGCTTGTGCTTAACACAGACCGGTAAAGTTGATTCAGCTGCAAATCCGAACATCGGAATTTTGTCAATATAGTGTCTGCCTTTGATGGATATTGTGTTGCTGGTGGCGGCCAAATTCCATCTAAGTGCTTGTGCGAATAAATCATGGACTCTGATCAGGCACAAGGTTAGTTAGCAGTTTAAATTTTATTGTCCATACTTCAACTGCAATTATTTGTTTTTCTCCATGTGATAAGATATCCAAGACAACAGTAGAATTTTTTCCTAGAGCAGGAAGTCTTTCTAAGGATTCTACCCGCCATCATGGATTGTGACCATCGGAGGCAGTGCTTGCACGGTCAATTACGAAGCTTCTTATGTGTAGTATTTCATAAGCCTAGCTCGATACTGTCATACATAACTTCATTTTACTTTAGGATAAGGTTTCTAGATAGTTAATGTAATGCACAATAAAAATAGTTAATGTTTGACAAGAATGATACAATTATCATACTCTCCTCATGCAGTAAATATGTTCAGTTAGCTCCAGATATTTAGTATGCCATGTCATGGTGGCGGCACTCTCACACGTTATCAGCTCCACGCGGGTAGTGCTAAAACCATATAGGGGAAAGTAATATACACATATTATTCTTCCTTCGCAACGCACGGGCACATTCACTATTTTTAGTAAAGTCGTTATTTTTTAATAACCGTATGTGCTAATAGCTTACAGGCGTACAAGGGAAGGATTGTGGATATTAATTTTTGCTGCATGCCGAGAGATGGCAACATCGAGCCGTGGAGCAAAAGGAACTGATATATTGCTAGTTCGAGTACAAGACCAATTGATTAGAACATGTACGCAAGACAAACTCTAGAATGCATGGATCCGGCAGTGTCCTATTCATACCTAGTTATAATTACACGTACTCGATCGTATTTGTTCGTCGATCCTAGTTCGTGGCAGAAAATCAAGAAGCAATATCCATCCATGGAGACGGCAAAGCCTACTACAATGCTCCCGGACGATGTGTCCCTCGAGATCCTCGCGCGACACGACGGTGGCAGCGTGGCCACACTCTTCCGGTGCGCCACCACCTGCAAGGTCTGGCGCCGTCTTGTTGCCGAACCTTCCTTCCTCCGCCGGATCCCATGGCCGCCCTCCCTCGTGGGCTTCTTCACCCAACGAATTATCACCACGAAGTTCCCAGGGAGCAGCCCAACGGATGCCAACAGCCATCTCGCCTTTATCCCGTTGTTTTTTTTTTTTTTTCTTTTTTTTTTTTTTTTACATACGCCTCCCACAAGGATAGCCGGGTTCCATTATTAGCATAACAGAATAGGAGTCTTAGTTACAACTTGAAACGAAAAAACGACCCACACTTAAGGAACTAGAAACCACAGCAAAAGTACCAAACCTAAGCAACTGAGATAAAAGTCTATCAGGCCTCCAACCGACCACAAACCAACCGGCCGACAGTTAAAAACAACCACATGAGTTTCGCCACAAAGCCAGGACAAAGTATCTTTGCAAACACCACCCACTGACAGGCTCACCCAATCAATCTTCATTTTCTTCCTGGACATCATCCTCAGCCTGTTCAGTCTCCGTTTCATCCTGCGCCGAAGATCCAGTTGACGCATGAGCTGATATTGCAACATCTTGTATCATCTTAGCTCCTTCCTCCAGCAAGCTCCTAACTGCTTCTCCCTGCAAACATGCCCAATAACGAAGAAAAACACTCATGTAACACACCATCTCAACAGGAGATGATATAGTCTTGCCCTCAAAACAAGCCCTATTTCGCAATTTCCAAATAGCCCAACAGAGAGCAGCAACACCCACTACATGAAGGTTTGTGTTCCCAGGAAAAAACTTGTTAATCCACCAAAAATAATGAGTAAAACCAGTGGGCCTGGCAGTTGCCCCCAAAGCTATACACACTGAACTCCACACAAAACTAGCAGCAGGACATTCAAAAAACAAATGGTTAATAGATTCATTCAAATGACAGAACCTACAAATTGGACTACCAACCCACTTTCTCCTCAACATATTATCCTTAGTTGCAATAGCATTGTGCCAAATAAGCCAAAGCCAAATCTTAATTTTGAGAGGAATTTTTGCTTTCCACAGATGTTTAAAAGATCTATCAGGACCAAACGAGGATAACTTGTTATACAGTGATTTTACAGAAAAGATTCCATTCTTAGTTAATTTCCATTTTGGTTTATCTTTTCCAACTCCCAGTGCTACAGTTGTTAAAGCATTCCTTAACTCCCTAACTTGCATTTGCAAAACTGGTGTTAACCATCTTCTAAAGGAAAATGTCCACCCAGTATTATACATTTCTTTCACAGTAACTTCCTGTTGATCACAGATTTCAAACAACCTAGGAAAAACATTAGCCAAAGGATTTTCTCCAAGCCAGGCATCCTGCCAGAAATCAGTTTCATTTCCCCCAACCACACACATTTTCCTATTCATAAGATAAAATTTCCTCACTTTCAAAAGGTCCTTCCACACAGGGGAATCACCTTGTTTAGGTTTAACTGCCCAAATACCTTTGCCAATGTTATATTTATTAGAGACCAGAGTTTGCCACATTCCATCTTCACATTCCAACCTCCACCACCATTTACACAGTAAACAAATATTCTGAATCTTTAAGTTTTTTATTCCCAAACCACCTTTACTTCTAGGTCTACACACAGCCTCCCATTTAACCATGTAATACTTTTTCTTACTCCCAGTACCCTGCCAAAAAAACCTCCTGATTATCTTTGTTAAAACCTCCAGATTGGACACAGGCAACAAATACATAGACATCAAGTAAATAGCAGTCCCCCCCAGGGAGGATTGAATCAAAGTTAGCCTTCCTCCAATTGAAGAATTATTCCCTACCCAACCATCCAACTTCTTTTTGAGTTTATCTGCCACCCCATTCAGCTCAGCCACTCTCAACCTTGAGCCACAAACAGGGACTCCCAGATATTTAATTGGCCAGTTACCCAATTGACAACCAAACATATCAGCATATTCTAGATTTTTTACATCATCTTTAAGTATCATCATAACCTCACTCTTTTCAAAATTAATTTTCAAACCAGACATGGCTTCAAACAGGAAAAGAATTAACTTCAGATGTATTGCCTGTTCTCTATCATCCTGAATCAAGAGAATAGTATCATCTGCATATTGTAAGATAGCAACCCCCAAGTTTATCAAATGAGGAACTAAACCCACCAGCAGACCAGATTGTTGTGCCTGCTTAATCATTTTTGCTAAATTTTCAGCTGCCAAATTAAAAAGGAAGGGTGAGAGAGGATCTCCCTGTCTAACCCCTCTGTGGCTAGGAAAATCTTTTCCTCTGGTATCATTGATCTTGACACACAAGGTACCATTCTGCACTATGTCCTTAATAATTCTTTGCCATCTATCATTAAACCCTTTCTGAGAAACACATCTTAACAGAAACTCCCAATCCACCTTGTCGTAAGCTTTTTCAAAATCTAATTTAAGTACCACCCCCTGCTGATTTTTCCTTCTGGACTCATGCAAAATTTCATGTAAAGATAAAATCCCATCCATAATATTTCTACCCTTAATGAAAGCATTCTGACAAGGTGAAATCAGTTTTGTCATAAGAGGTTCAAGTCTACATGTTATGACTTTAGTAAGAATTTTATACAAAACTTGCAACAAACAAATAGGTCTATACTTCTGAATAATATCAGCATCAGGAGTTTTTGGAAGCAAAATAATGATACCAAAATTTAACCTGTACAAAGGAAGATTTCCTTCATACCAATCAGAAAAGAGTTGCATAATCTCTGTTTTAACTAGAGGCCAGCAAGCCTGATAGAATTCAATAGGAATTCCATCTGGCCCAGGGGCTTTGTTTTTCTCCATATTATCAACAGCTGATTTAATTTCCTGCTCAGAAAAAGGTACATCTAACATTTGGATATCTTCCTCCGAAAGTTTTTCCTCTATGCTCCACACATAATTTGCTAAAGTAATCACACATTGAGGGCCATGCCCAAATAAATTTTTGTAATACTCAGTTGCATGGCTCAAGAGGGCCATGGTCCCTTGTATTTCCACACCAATGTTACTTACAGAATACATTGTACTTTTCCTTCTCCTCCCATTTGCAATTCTGTGAAAATAAGCAGTGTTAAGACCCCCCTGTAGCAACCACCTTTCACTAGATCTACTAAACCAGTATTTTTCTTCTTCTTCCAAAATGGACATCATTTCCTTCTGCACATTTCCTTTTCTAATGTACTGCTCTCCAGTCAACATCTGAGTCTCTTCAATTTGCTCAAGATTTGCTAACTCATCCAGAAGACATTTTTTCCTAGCAATAGAAGCACCTCTCACATTTGCTCCCCAGCCCTTAAGAGAATTCTTCACTTTCTTAATTTTTCCTTGTATATTAGAGATACTATCCGAATTAAACCCAGAGGAGTCCCAGGCTAATTTAACCCTATCCTGAAACTCAGGGTGCTCAATCCAAGATTTTTCAAACCTAAATTCTTTAACCTTATTAACAGATCCCTCTCCAGTATTCAAAATCAAAGGATTATGATCAGAAAGGAATCTAGGAATCTTCATGACATGAGTTAGAGAAAATGAATTTTCCCACTCATTATTCATGAGAACTCTATCCAATTTTTCCAAAGTAGGATCAGAGTGCCCATTAGACCAAGTAAATTGACCACCAGACATATCTACTTCTCTCAACCCATAGGAAAAAATGATTTGATTAAACCTGTGTGAAAATCTGGTCACTCCCCCTCCTTTATTCTTCTCATTTTCAAACCTGAGAATATTAAAATCCCCACCAATAATAGTTGGTAGCTGAAGATCAGAACAGATGTTTTCCAGGGCATCCAAAAACATTGTTTTAAACTCATCCTGAGCAGCACCATAAATCACAACCAAGCAGACCTTGATTCTTAACTTTTTGTCAAACACAACAGCTAACACATGAAACCTGCCTACTCTAGTTTCCACCACATCAAATCTATCACTTCTAATTCCACACAGAATCCCTCCAGACCTTCCCACAGAGGGGGACCAATGCCAAGTAAAAGACTTATCGGGATCAAACTTTCTCCAAATCGAGTTATCAATATTTCTCCTCATTGTCTCTTGCAGTCCAACGAAATCAAGATGATGCTCACTAATTAAATCCCTAAGAGAAAACTCAAAACCTTTTTTCCCCACACCCCTGCTATTTAAAAAAGCTCCAATCATTACTTATTATTAGTCCTGCTCCTTGTTCTTGGTCCAGATACCACATCACTCCAAGGGTGATTGGTACTGACCCTAGAAGGGATTTTTGTGCCACTAAGGGGCACCCCTTGATTAGAATTCTTAGAAGCCAAATTTTTCTTAGCCTGTTTTAAAGATTTTTTTGACTTAACAGTAACAAAACCATCCCCATCTGACTCGAGAGATTGAGCAGGAGCCTCTATTTGATCCTTATCCACCATGTTTTCAATAGCACCCTTACTAAGAATTTTTTCATTACAAACAGCTTCCTTAACCACCCTATCTTTTTGGCTAACCACAGCATTTCTAGCAACCTCTAAATCTTTGAGTAGATTAATGGATTGCAAAGATAAAGATGAAACATTAATACCAATTTCAAGAGCTTTATCCAGGATATAATCATCATCCAAAACAGAAAAAGCATTAACAGATGAGATATTTTTTTTACCTTCAGTCTTATCCCTAGATTCCAGCTGGGCCATGGCCTTCTTGACAGCATTTAGATTGATCTTGGAGTCAGCTTGAAGTCTTGCACTCCCCCTCGAAGGTAAAGGCTGATCAGGAGTAGGTATAAAAGGCATCTTCTTCCTTGCATTAGGACTGTCTTCATCTTTCTCTTCAGGGCTGGAGAAAACCTCAGTAATCACCACAGTTGAGTTCAAAACTTGCGTGCAATCAGCAGAATCTGCAGACATGATCTCTTCTGACACTCCCTCAACACTATCCGAGTCATCATGACTAGACATTAAGGGAGATTCCACAACAGGAGCCTGCTGTGCACCAGGCAAATTCTGCAAGTGCTTCTTCCACTCCATCTTTTTATCACTGTTTGACTCCAAAAGCCTTTTCAAAAACTCTTCATAGGAGAGCTCCATCTTAAGCGGCTCATCAGGATTTTCCACCACCCCAGCAGTGATCCTTGGAGTTTTAAGATATGCTAAGTATTGTGCATAAAAATCCACAGCTAGATGTGTCTTTTGTGGAGCTCTGGAGGAACCCACACCCACTTGAGATAGAACAGGGACTACAGCAGAAGAGTATCCAAGGTTCTGCACTTTGTGGACAAACTCATCCTCATCACTTTCATCATCCTCCTGTTCAGGTTCTGTCATCTTCCTCTTCCCCTTACTACCCACATCCTCTTCTGATACTTGTTTAGCCAACTGCTTCCCAGCATCAGAATGCATGTATGCAGCTCTAGCATCGCGCATAAACCCTCCCTGCACAGCATTTCGGTGTCCACTTCTCTCCCCAGTAGCAGCAGCACCATCATTGGTCTTTAGTTTCTTGGGAGTATGATTAAAATCACCACCCCCATTCTCAGGAAGATTCTGACCAGACTGCTCGACATGGACCTGAGCCTTCTCCTTCCCCGGCTTTGCACAGACAATTTCCCTGGTGAACTCAATATCATAAAATGCCCCCCCAATGTTAACATTAGGTACCACTGGTGGAACAAGAGATACATCCAGATTTCCAATCAAAACCCTAATATAATCAACATTATTCAGGCTTAACCTATCAACGGACAAAGTCCTGCCCACCAGACTGCCTGCATAGGAAGCAGTAGGGCAGTTCCTGTTGTCCAGAGGGATTCCACGTACTTGGAACCAAGACATGTCTAATTCAGCAACAGCACCATAACCAGGAATCCAATTTTCAACACGAAGAGCCACAGAAGGCATTGTTCTCATGTTAATTCTGCCGAAATGTAACCAAGCATCCACATCCCTTGAGCTAGGGAAACGCATCAGGAACCTGTTGGCAGCCATTTGCTTGGCGTACCACCTCCAGGTACACCTATCCCCAGCCCATTGAGTGAACTCATCTTCAACTTTATCCCGTTGTTGTCTGGTGATGCTCTTCTCGGAACTCGACGCCGTCTTCTGAGCTCCTTACTGCCCGCTGAAGACGCCGCCGTCGTCGACCGTTCCGTGCCGCTCAATACGCGTGGCGGTCTCCTGCTGGTACGTTTGTTTCCAGACGACCTAGACATGCAGCCTAACGTCGTGCGCCTGGCCGTGTGCAACATACTCGCCCGCACCTGGGACGTGTTGCCTGAGCTGGACAGCAACACCCAATTCAGATACTCCATTGACCCTCAGAGTTGTGACATCCTAGCCAGCAGCGACGGAGCGGCCTTCAAAGTGCTAATGATCGGCAGGGACATAGAGAGGTCGCTATACAATCTCCACACTTTTGCCTCCGGCGAGCCGAGCTGGAGGGCGCCTATAAAGTGCTTCGACATGATGGAGCACCAGATATTTTCAACGGAACAAGACGAAGCCGTCTTGTGCCGGGGCTATGCACACTGGCTGTTTTTCAGCGAGTCAAACCGCTTCCACATCCTGAGCTATAACGTCGAGACAGAACACATCTCCTTGAAGAAGCTAGTCAGCCCGACAAAGGTCCTCCCGACGAACATGGCTGAGCATTATCGGCAAGCCTTTTCTGCGATCCGTCTCACAACCACGTCAGGCGGGACATTATTGGCGCTGCGCGTGTACCGTGGCAACCAGCTAGAAATCTGGACACATGACCAAGACAATGAAGATGGTGATGCAAAGTGGGAGTGTACGAGGGTGATCGACCACAAATTGACTGACCTAATCCAACAGCTTCAACGCCCGCGTTGCTTTTGGGAGGCTGAGAGAAGCGGCATGTTGCTCGTAAGGACCATGCTGCGCGACGCTTCTACAAAGCTTATCTTGACAATGGCACATTAGAAGAGGTCACACATCAGTTTCCTACCAATCATTCTGGCACGATTATGCCTATGGAGATAGATTGGCCAGCCTTCTTCATGCTGCGCCTTGGTGGCCCATAGCACGGTAACACACGCACGCACGCACGCGCGCGCGCGCACACACACCTATTAATGTAATGAAAGTTTTGGTATGAAACGTGTCCCAGATGTCAGACATGCTCGTGCTGTGAAGTTGGACGGCCGCCGTTACTTCTTTTCTTTGTTTGGTGCTGATTTCAGCTTTACTCGAGACTGAATAAAATCATCTTTACACTCACATTGGCATGAACAAAGTCATCTTTGCACTGACATAGGCAGTGTGACTAAAGTTAGTATTACATTGTATATAGGTTCTCCTTACGTCAGAGCAGCACGTACGTTCAATTCACATGCGCTAAAGTGGACAGTACATGCTCATTGTGAGTATGTCTTGCATACTTTACAACTGATTAGTGGCTTTTTTTTACACACTGATGCGGTGCATTCTCTCTAGTTTTTATGTATTAAATATTTCCCTATCCTCTCCTGGTCCCACCAGCTAACACGAGTCTCTCTCTCTTCATTTGCATGTGGTTTGTTTCGTTGCTTGACCATTCGATAGAAAAAAAATAAGGAGGCTATGCACACTGGTTCTTTTGCAGCCTGTCAAACCACTTCCATATCCTCAGCTATAACGTCGAGACAGGACAAATCTCCTTGAAGAAGCTACTCAGCCCGACAATGGTCCTCCCGACGATTTTGGGTGAGGATTATCGGCGAGCCTTTCCGTGGATCCGTCTTACCACCATAGCAGGCGGGACATTATTGGCGCTGCGCGTGTACCGTGGCGTCCAGTTAGAAATCTGGACACATGACCAAGACAATGAAGATGGTGATGCAAAGTGGACGTGTACGAGTGTGATCGACCACAAATTGACTGAGCTAATCCGACAGCTTCAACGCCCATATTGCTTTTGGGAGGCTGAGAGAAGCGGCATGTTGCTCGTTAAGGACCATGCTGTACGACGCTTCTACAAAGCTTATCTTGACAATGCCACGTTAGAAGAGGTCACACACCAGTTTCCTGCCAATCATTCTGGCACGATTATGCCTATGGAGATAGATTGGCCGACCTTTTTCATGTCGCGCCTTGGTGGCCCGTAGCAGGGTAACACACACATATATATATATATACTAGTTGAATGCCCGTGCGTTGCTACGGCATCACTTTATACATTACGGTATTGAGTTCAATTATGTATGTCTCTGAAAATAATAGACATGTTTTATTTCGTAGAGGATTACATGGTCTCTTTTATTATGCTCAATGTTTGAATTTTGATTTATCTATTAATTTTATATAAAACGGAATAAAAATTATGAAAAAATGGCAATACCATTTATGTTAGAAGGTATTACCTCAATTGAATGTAATGATAGTGGCCTTCTGATAGGACGACTCTGAATAATCGCTGCCATGATTCCCCTTGCTCTTGTCTGCGTGGCGACGGCCGTGTCGGCTCCATAATCGAAAATGGTATGGATCTAACTGAGCATAAACTAAACAAATAAGTCAACATTCTCCCTGTGCACTTGAAATTAATAGTAAATAAGTTCATATCCCTGATTTGATGGCTTATTCTTGAGAGGCACTGCTAATTCAAAAATTCATAATTTCAGAGGAAATTCTAGCCCTTAGAACGTGTGAAACACATCTTGGAAAAAGAATAAAGTCAATACACGGGATCAATGCACACTTGCTGATTGATCTCATAACAAAAATGCTCACGAGCTTCAACACTTATACTTGCAAGAAGTTAAAATGGCATGCCACCATTTGTCATGGTGTTAAATGGAGGTCACACGTCGTTTGGAACCTTTGGAAAGAGCGCAACACACGCATTTTCCAGAAGGTTGAGCTACAACCTAAGGAGATGGCGAGTCTTGTTAAGCACGAAATTGGCACCTTCAGAGTGGCACATAGAGTAGGCTAGTCCGGGGCTGTATCTATCTGTGTTGCGGTGTAAGCTGCCAGCGCTTGCTGGCTTCTTGTAAATCCTGAGGTTTTTTCGTCTCTCTATCTATAAAAGTATTGGCAGTGCTCCTGCCGTAAAGTTCAAAGAAAAAATGGAGGTCGCAACTATTTACCAATGAACATGAAATATATAAATAACACAAATCTTGTACATACATATAGCTTCTTCCAAGTCCCAGATCTTGATGGAGCCGTTTGATGAGCAAGCAAGCAGAAGCATCTCTGCTCAAACTCTACGGCCTCAACCGAGATTGTCTGTCATGACATGCTCTCTGTGAAAATTATAGACACCTATTGAAAAAATCAACAAGAGTCAAATTATAAAATAGCGAGAACTATAATATCACTCTTCTAATGTCATGTCGGGAGAATCCAGGAGAGGAGTCTGCTTGCCAATTGCCCATCTATACAATCACAGTCACAACAACTTGTAATGAACACATAGCTTAACTTCTTGTCTATGGCAAGGACCTCACTGCAGCGTTTATACACTTCCAAATAAAATGTTGAGGATAGATTCATGCGTAAGGCAAGAAAATTTGAAAAAGGAAAGCCAGAAACTTATTCAGTTCACCTAATTCCATCTGAAGTTGCATGAAAAAAACAGCAGTTAATGATCAAGATGGACGAAAAACAACGATAATGTATATTCATTGAAGGTAAATAATGAAAAATAAATTTGTATAGTTGTTACTATTGGATTCAAATGGTGGTTAATATCATAGTTTAAAATAGCGGACTATTGCATATAGCCCCGGAGTTTTCAGAAGCTACGAAAGGCTATAGCCGGGCTATAACCATATAGCCGTTTTGCTAGAATATTGAAAAAATAGTAAAATTAAGACAACATATAATCGTTTATATAGTATTATTCGCAAATGCATAGCGTAATTGCATAGTCATACGAGATGAACGAACAATCAGGAGTTTAAATAACAACTATTCATGACAAAGTTCAACGGTTCTGAAACTAGGTCGCTATAGGTCGCACTCGCACCTCACAACAGCAATTCAACAACCAACGGTGATTGATTTGGGCTCCGAAATTGACGGAGGTGACAAATTTTGGACCAATTTTTTTGCTACCCTAGACGGGATATAGCCGGGCTAAGAGGCTATATCCGGGCTATATCCATACAGCCGGGCTATTAGCGGCTATTCTCCATATAGCCTCTGAAGGCTCTAGCCGTAGCCCCGACCCTCTCGGGAGGCTATAGCCTGGCTATAGCTAGGCTATAGCCGGCTATTTAAAACTTTGGTTAATATTGGTACTTCAACCTAACAAGATCTAAACAATGAACAAAATTAAGATCCAGTATGGCCTTCTCAATCGCTAAACAATGAACAAATGGTGGTTAATAGTGTGTGAAGAAAAAAAAACATTTCTTATGTATTTACTTGTCTTCTCTAAATTTCAAAGGATATCCATCAAATAAAGGGCTGCGCAAGGACAAAAACAATTAGCTGAAGAAATTGTAGATGATTGGATTTTTCAAGATAAGTGGGATTTTTTTGTTTGTTTCCTCAACATTGTTTCAAGTACCTTTCAAAAAGGAAGGAAACAGTGTGAAACTACAACATTGATTGTTGGGACGTGGGGTCTAACATCTCCCGTACCTTGAACAATCTTCACCACATTAACGGCCAAGATATCAACCTCTCTAGGAACTGAGGACGGAGGTACAGTAACATCGATTACTGGCTGTTGCCCAGAACTCCATGTAGCCACTCAAGCACACAAACAAATCTCCGTAAGTTCCCAATAAGTTCAGAAATTTAACCTGTAATCGTATGTTCAATTTCTAAGCTTATGTAAATAGGTACTCCCTCCGTTCAACAATAGATGACTTTCGCTTGTCTGGATATGAATGTATGTGGATACTAAAAGATGTCTAGATACATCCATATTTGGATAAATGGAAGTCATCTATTGTTCAACGGAGGGAGTATCTTTTATTTTAGTTAGCATGAAGCGCTAGAAAAAGCATAGTATAATCAGATATTATGAATTGTATTCAACCAAATAATTCTTTTGTGTTTCTGCAACACTGAATTTTAGTGCAAGTGTGCAACCAATAAACATCTGCTACTTTATAGTACTCTAAAATAATACTTTCTCTTAGATAATAGGCACTAATTTAGCATGGCACCACACAAGGATAGTAATAGTTTGGAATCTCTAATATTAGTCCAACGATTGCAAGTGGAGTACCTGTTTATCTTAAAGTATTACTCAAGGCCATTATTGAGTAGATCCTCCTATCTTGTCCAGAGCTTCGGCACTGACCATAACTCATCTGATTCCAGAAGCATTTGAAGGTTGCTGCTATATGGCTGTAGGCATATCGGCCTTGCTTATATATGTTGATTTCCTGCCGGTGGCTAGATTTTATTCTTCTCCTCGGGATCTGTAACATCCCAAGTAGGAAAATTCCCCTTTTGCAATGTTTGTTTCTTGAATTTCTAATTAATGCATCATGTCATCATAATGCATTCATGTGTGGAATTTCCAATTTCAAACAAATCCAAACCAATATGTTTCCCACTTGGTCTGTTACAACTTTTTCAAATAAAATATTCGAATCAAATAATTTAATTGCTTCCATAAATTTGATTTTTCCAAATGAGTGACTTGGGTATTTTTTTTCAACTAGTTCATTTATTGCAAAATTCAAGCAAATTCATTTAAAATTCAAACAGCAACCAATATTTAAAATTTTGAAAAACAAAAGTTGGTGCAACTAGCATTTTCAATCAGGAACTTATAAAAATTATCACCATAATTTTTGGATCCCAAAAACCCCTTCTTTTTCTTTCTCTTTTCTTTTCTACAAAAAAAAGAAAAAAGAAAAAAAAATAAAACAACAGTGGGGAGGCAGGCCACAAAGGCCCACCTACAACCCCGAACCAGGCCCAAGCCCCCCTAGCCGTCTCCTTCCTCGTATGGACAGAGAGCCAGGGAGCAGGTACGCTCCTATGGAGGGGAGCCCACCACGTCTCCCGTACCTGCTCCCCCCTCCAAGCTATAAACGAGGCCGAGCCCTCCCCCGGTGCCCTAGTCCTCTCCTCCCTCAGCCGCCGCCGCCTTCTCTTCCTCCCCTCAGATCCCCTTCGTTTCCTGAACTTTTCTGAACCCAAACACTCCAATTCTGGCCGGAAGTTGGAGGTGATGGCGCGGGTGCTGTGCTCGTCGAGGGAGGCCGTTCTTCGCGGGAATGGAAACTAGACGCTGCCATCTTCAACTTTGCTGAAGACCCCGAGGCCAGAGGACGTCCACATCGACCGCCGGCGAGCCCATCTTCCTCCTCCGTTTGAGTGCACGCGACGGCGTCATCTGCATCCTCTCCTCGGCATCGCGACCTCCTCGAGCCCGGCCCTCCTCGGTGATCCCTCGGTGAGCCCTCGACCCTCGGGACCACCCTCTCCCATCCCCTTTGCTCTGCGTGCACCGCCGTCGAGCGGCACGGGCGCCACCGCCGTCTCCCATCGTCTGTCCGTCCGTCGTTGTTCGATCTGTAACCAGGACATGTCTTTCTTCAGTTTCGTCAGTTAAACGCGGTAGCTTTGCTCCTTTGTCAGCCACGCCCGGAAGTAAGCACCAAACACATCATTAGCTCAGTGGCTAGCGCCCCGTCCCGCACCCCGTAGACCCAGGTTCGAGTCCCCGGGGAGGCAAAGCCTCCCCTTTTCTCTTTTATTCCGCGCCGACAACCCGGGCCCACACGTCAGTGTCCTTGTGCGCCCCCTCAGCCTTCACCACGCCCAATCAGCGCCAGCGTGGCCTTGGGCCCGCTTGTCATCCGCGGTGGCTAGTTCTGGCCATGGTGAGAAACTCCAGACCCAGATCTGGATCTGGAAATCTTACACCGAGCCCCCTGCCTTTCTGCTGTTTCACACAGAAGCCCCTCCACGCACTGTCCAATCACAATCCAGCTCTAGAAAATCTTCTGAACTTTTAAAAATTGCAGTCTAGTCCCTAGAATTCAAACCTTAATATCTTTTGCAATTCAAATCCAAATTTAATAAATAAAATATGTATTCTACTCAAAATTTCCTATTTTTTTTTCAAATATGCAATTTGTTTAATGTCTTGAATAATTAAAAATTATAATATATTCTGTACTTTATTTAATGCATCTAAAATTGTTTAATTCATAACTAATTCATTTTAATTCCAAATTCAAAAAGTAATACATGTTTTCCAATCAGAATTACATGCTCTATCCAAATATGCAATAAATTAAGGTTTTGAGAAACTAAATTTTGCCTAATTTCAGTACTGATTTTTGTTCAATTAAAATGCCAAAAGCCATAATTAAATATTTATAACTCCAAATTTGGCAAGTAAAATACCTAAGTGAAGCTAAGATCATTTCCTTGCTATTTCTAACATCTCTATGCATTTAACCTAGTTTAACAAATGATTAGTTGTGACTCATTAAACCCTCAGTTAATTGCATATGTGCTTTTACCATATGCAATTCAATTGCATAGGGGTCCATTTAATATTGGTTATAATGTCTACTAGTTTATTTTGATGCACCTATTAAAATGTCATGCATCATCCCATGTTTGTGCATTATGCCATGTTATTGATTGTCCGTCCTTCTTCGTTGTTTGTTTGCTTCTTCTCGAATAGACGACGACGTTGAGACATACGAGGTTTACAATACCACTTCAGAGGAGTTAGCCCAGTACCATGCTACTGAGTTTGCAGGCAAGTATTCACTCCCCTGAACCATTGTTTCCGTATCACACTTGATACCGATGCTTTCCGTTGTCTAATCTGCTAGCCTTATGATTCGTTGCTTGTGTTCCGATCCTATCACATGTTATCCTGTAACCCTGATATAGCCTCACCTCTACACCTATAACCCTGTTGCCTGTTGGCCTGTGTCTTACTAGCATGCTTAGTGTTGTTTGTGCTCGAGTCCGTTGTCCGTTACCTCTTTTACCATAATTATTATGTTCTGGGGCTCGATATTTAAACAACAACCTGTTAATGTTTGAGGTAATAATAATTTGATGATAAGGCACCGGCAGGAGGCCGGGTATGGTTTTAAGGCCTGCTAGTGTCGAACTCAGGAAAAGTTCTTGTCCACTAGATCCATGATGAGCGCGCTAACCGCATGTGGGAAGCGTGTATGGGCGCCCCCCACAACTTTGATTCGATTCGCATCTCGTCTTACTAGCATTTAGTTCGGGTTTTCCATTTGCCGCATGCATATGCAGGCGCAAACCCTTGGCGCCAGGGTGGTAACTTTTGTAGTCGGCATTTAGGGAGACACGTTCTTAGAGTGCTATTGTCACGACCCCGGACCTAGAGATATACATACTGTTATGTGCTCCTAGCCATGGACTCACAAGGGCTTCAGGGTTACCAACCCCGGCCGCAACAAACAACGGCAGGCAGACTGGATTCATCGGCACGTAGTCCGGATCCCCAGTCTACTACTCCTTGTATCCATGCTAGTCATAACCAACTATGCATATCAAAGCGTCCACGAATCGAATGAAACTGAAGGAAACGGGACCAAATCTATACAGAGATGCTATGTGTCCAGAAAGTGCAACAACAATCGAGGGTTACTGGGGTTACCTCGCCCCAGGCCGATCACATCGACAGGCGGGCTCGGACATGGATCATCGGCTCCACAACCCCTCGACTGCGACAATTATGCAGGCATAGCCAAAACTGTATAACAATGAGCTCGAAACCAACAACCGATCAAATCAGTACTCTAAACATGAAGCTTTATTAACAGATGTTACTAGAGTATAGCTTACAAGCAGAGGTCACATGACCCAACATTACATCAGACAACGGAAGGCAAATTATGTTGCTAATCAACAAGAACCAAAAAGGCCTAAGAGGCCGCAACATAAGGCGACGTCCCAGCCCATAGATTCCAGGCTGCTACCTGGGAACCCCAAACTACTCGTCGATGCCCACAATGAAACACCACCGATGTGAGATCTTCTCCTGAACCAAAATTAAACAAACCTGAGTACGGGAGGTACTCAACAAGACTTAGTTAACCTATTATATATCTGCTATCTTTAGAAAGATTTTATGAAGGTTATTTGCGTAAAGCCATCTTTGTTTTCCAAGTTGAGGAAGAAACAACACGTCTCATAGAGTATTTTGAAAACAGATGAGAAAACTACTCAACTACTCATATCATCATCTTTTAATCCACCAAAACATTTCAGCACCTCGTGCTTCAAAGATCACCACCTCCAGTTGTTCCACTACCTCATGCTACAAGGTAACCCCTCTCGGCATCTCCGAGGAGGCATCCTTCATTCGTTATCAACAAGTTTTAATCATTCCGTTTAAGTTGTCTATGATCATAGAATCCGTCACCAAGTCGTCTTTAACCGCAGACACGGCTTTTCGAAAAGATTTAACCCTGCAGGGGTGTACAACTTTACCCACACGTACCAACCGACTCTTAGTGCCACCAGGGTTAGCACTATTCCGGGAAGTGCCGGCAGAGGGTGGTCGATTCCCGGCCTTTACCTTGTCGAACCATATCCATGAGTCAACCCAAACAGGGCCACCCCGTCAACAGGGAGTTGGCCACCTCCTGACGGCACCTGTTCTGTGAGTCGGGAACAAGATCCGTGTACGTCCATCACTTGTCCCGGTCACGACCTAGTTTTCTCCAAAACATTTTCCGACTCACACGCAGATGGAAAGCTCAAACTACGTGGCTCATGGATAAGGTTAAACAAGTTAGTTAACCGGGCGGGGTTCATCGGTCCACGTGTGGATGTACGCTCAGTCTTGGCTCGAAGGCGAGAACTCGCTCCTAGGGGCATGAAAAGGACAAAACGCCACAACCCATTTTGGCCTCACATCCATGCCGTGATTAGTCAAGTTATCAAAGGTAACTCAAATCATAAACACCTGACATAGTAGATTCACGCATGGACCAGATTCATCAACTAGGCATGGCTAAGCAAGACTCACAAGGTTTAGCGGAGCGCGCACAAACAAACCTATAGTTGCTAGGAGCAGTGGATCAGGATATCTAGGTTATGCAGTATATAGGAGAACTCTATCTACTGACACCAAATAGTTTGGAACCGAATGCAAAGTACGAGATTCAAAACACGTTGAAACCATATATGAGCAGATAAGAGGTTATGCTTGCCTTGGTTATAAGAAAACCAGATAAAGTCTTCAGAAATAAGTGCTTGACTTGTCGGTTAAGATCAAGTATTCGTCATGGAATTGTTGGCCTTCTCTTCGGAGTCACGTTCTACCGAGGGGGAACAAACACCGGAAAGAAGAATAACAATCAACACATGGCATCGATGCAATGCACAACATGTATGCATGAGCAAGTTAATGCACTGAAATAAAGCCCTAAACATCGTTGGGTTGCTAGGGTTCGTATGTCAGATATGCAGTTTTACTGAATTTATCCCGGAATAGACCAGGAAGGGGGTTTCGGGCGATTCTGAAGGTGAGTACAATTTTAGTTGCTCAAATGGGTTTGAAAACATCATAAACATGTTGCACTTGTCATTTTGAGCAATTTGGTATATAACTTTTAATTTTCTAATTTTAGTGAATAAAAACTTATTTTCTATTTTAAATGATTAAACAATATTAAATAAATGGTCATTTTTGGACTTTCTCAAATATGTTTGAAAATGACATATTAAGATAGTTTACATTTTTATGAACAATTCTATATTTTTATTTTATTTTTCTAATAAACATAATAGAAGTTATTCAATTATTAAGATTAACTCATTTCCTGGAAATAATAAAAACATGGATATATGATGTCGTGCTGACGTCACTGTGACGTCAGCCATGGCCGGAATCCCTCTGCTGCCAAACGATCTTGCGATTGGGCGCGAATTGGGCGAAGTGGTTTGGGGCATTTGGGAGAGGGGAGCACGGCGAGCATTTAGGTGGCGGCGCCGCCCGAGTTGGGCCGCCGGAAGCTCGCCGGCGTGCGGCAACCGCGGCGGCGGGACAGCAACCTCCGCGGGAAGAAGCTGCGAGGAGGGACGGGAAGATTGAAGGGCACCAGGAGGCTCACCGGAGCTCGTGGAGCATGATGGGACAGGCGACGAGGCGAGGAAGCGACGGAGCTCGCCGGAATCGCCCATGGAGGCGGCGGCCGGAGACGAGGATGATGCACCCGATTCGGCTCCTTCCGGTTGTCCTAGCTCGAGTGACTTCTTGAGGAGGTAGAGGAGACAACGACGGGGCCGATGGTGTGCACGGAGGGGCGCGGGGTTGGCCAGATCAACGGCGGCGTGTCGGCTGGCCGGAGCTAGGGTTTGTTCGGTAGGGGAGGAACACAGAGGGAGAGGGCGCTCGAGGGGATCTGTTTTGTGCTCGATTCATACGTATCCGTAGGGCTTCCAGGCCTCCACGTCACAAAGGGGCGAGCAGGAGGTGGAGCTCGCCGCTCAACTTCATCCTTCTGGCCGGAGTTGGGGAAGAAAACGGAAAAGAAAAACAAGACGCAGATAACCCCCTGGACTTTCTGGAAAATTACCAAGGGGTCCTTTTCCATTAGAGAACTGAACAGAAAATTGAGATTTGAGGGCCTTTTTGTGAACAGAAAATTTGGCAAAAATAGGATTTGGAAATCTTATGAAATTTCCAACCTCACCATGTATTGCTTTGGTGAAATTGAAATACTTTTCAGTACAAAATTTTGGAACCCCTTTTATGTACTTTTTGTGAGATTTTCTGAAACAATTTAAATTCACAATTTAAATTTGTTAAAACATGGTTTAAATTTTTGTTTCATGCATGTATGAGATGAACACACACCACACACCCTAATGTATCAAAAGTTGGGGTGTTACAAATCTACCCCCCTTACAAGAATCTCGTCCCGAGATTCCCGAAGGAGAAGAAAGAAGGAACACCGGTTTTGAGCGATCTTCTTGAACCTTACGGTTCTCTTCTTTAAGAAGTTGATCCGTAGCATCTTGGAGTATTGAACGGACACACCTTAGGTAAGAGAGAAACTCTTAGGAAAATGATCTTCACAAAGATCGAGTATCTCATGGGTAACTCATGACAGGGATGTTCATAAAGAACTTTTGAGTTAACATACATGAAACACATCAAGATAACGGAGTGAATAGAAGACGGTTTCAAGTGTTCGGACGATTGTTCTTGAAAGGATTTAGAATATGAGCTTTACACAAGACTTTAAATCCTTTTGGAAAAAGAAAAGTTGGACAACTTGTAAAACCGAGGTTTCTTCAAACAGAAAACCAAGATGGAAAGGATGGTCTTGGATACTACAAAGTAATATCCATAGACGAAGGAAAACACGAGAAAACACTGTAATCGTGCGTCGGAGAGAATTTGATACAAGATCATGTTCACTCTTCGGAGTGGACACGGAAGATAACGGAACTTTCACTCCGTCAAAACTTTGTCGAAAACTTTGTCAAAAGTAGGAATGTTACTTCACTGCAGAGAATAAGTAACCAAAAGAAGTTGAGGCACCGTAACAAAGGAGGAATTCTTGATCACACCATAAGGATGGGTAACCAACGAGGGTTGAAACACCTGAAGTAATAAGGAATCTCTTTCGTAGTGTGGTTTGGGACATAACCATACATCCACCACCTGGTTGAGATCCCACGGCTGAAGTGACTGACAAATTCACACAATGTGTGAGATGAACAGAACTTCAAGTACAAACAACTTGAGGAAGGAAACTGATGAATGGCGGTTACGAAACACCACGAGATGTTCCCATGATGGACTTGTTTCCACTGAAAGAAAGGTTTGGAGGATTGGTAGATAGACATTGGAAAAAAAAACTTTCAGGTTCTCCTTGATGTATTAGATACCAAGATTAGGCCTACGGTAAGCCGTGAGTACATCTTCAAGTGATAATAGATCTCCGGTTTGGAAAAACGTTGAAGAAAACTTGTTGGAATGAGTCGCACAAGAATCCTCACGGAGAGTGGTTGTTCTTACGGATTCAAAGAGATATGACATTAGGCCTTCCAGCTAATTGTGTCAAACACAACATCAACCATGCCAGATTCTGAAAAGACCTAATTCAATACCCTTGAGGAGACACCAACCATCGTTGTTGCTTGAGATTCAGCTCTGGTTAGCGGATTGAATAACTAAGACTCAATGTGTTTGATCGAAGAGCTTGCACCGTTTATCAACGAGATACATATGCTGGATTCTCAAGGTATGGACTACGATTCCACGCTCAAGAAGATGAGCGAGATTGCATAACTCATGTATTAGCAACTTGTGGAAGGTGGTTGCACCTACATGGATTACTGGCAATGAAACACATCAGAGTCCTTGTTGGGAAGATGATTGCGAAGATAACGAAGTTCTTAGACCTCTTCTCTTCCACAAATGGTCAGTCAGTGGCTTAGCGTGGATGCAAACTTCTCTAAGTGAATGGAGGTAACAACCAACCATATCAAGAACAGTCCACACATACATGACCGACTTGGAGTTATTCCCGAAGGAACAAGAAAACTATTCTCGAATCCATGGCGACAACTTTCACCATAAGCACATGGACCTGAGAAAGTCACTTCGAACACCGAGAGCAAAATCTTCGTAATGGAACAAAGATGGTTCTCGGGACTTTCCAACATTAGTGCCAATTGTTCAACATGGACCTCTTGCAACTTGGAGAAAATAGGAATGTCATCGATGGGCTCGAAAACACGCTTATCAAGGTACTCCAAGAAGACGTATTCATGTGATATATGAACAAGGCAGAATATTGGTCAGACCAAGGGACATGAAGGTATACTCGGGGAAAACACCATGAGTGAAACACCGTCAATATAGCCCTTGAATCTGGACTTGATTTGACGATAACCCAAATCAAATCAAGGTTAGAAAGATAGCATGTCCATTAAGGAGATACTATCCTGCTTCAACACAAAGGAAACTAGGCATCCCTTAACGAAGGATCAAGTTAGGCGAAGCTTTTGCCTTTCAACTCTCCAAGTTGTTGTTTAAGCTCAACCACTAGTCCAAGGTGTCTAGCGTAGTTCTTGGAGAAAGGAGTAGTTCAAATTACTCTTGGTTTAGACATCACGGTCAGATGCCAACCTGGTGATACTTCTAGAAAGACAACCAGAATACCACAACCCACCGGTATGTCTTAGAAATCGAAAGGAGGCATGCTTTTCAAAGCAACAGATATGGTCTTGAGAGCTTTGGTATAAACCTAACTCTCTGACCAAAATTATGCACCGGAATGAACGAATTTGGTAACACAGTCTCAACTTCAAACAGAGACCGGGTGACCAATAGTGCTAAGAAGGATACAGATGGTTCTTAGATTTTTCGAAGCAATAAGAGTTGCTAGGAATATCTGATGCACACATCGATGAACAGACCCATCATTCTAAAGCATTAAGGCTTGGAGGAAGGGAAAGTGAAGATGTGTGAGAGCATCACTTCATCATTAAGACCATGAAACGCAACACAACCTCTTGATATATAAGAGTGTGATACTCGAAGGTGGAACATAACAGAATATGACGAAACTTCCTTATTCTGTGGATTACAAAACTTTGACCTGGTTCTAGAGATGAACGAGGTACTGGAGTTTGTTTCTCCTGACATCCCAAGGTGGAATGTTTTGACAGAAAACAAGAACAAGTGCATTGGAAAAAATCGAACACAACTAAGCAACTTGGTTTCCAAAACAACGGATGGATACTTGGGAGCAACTAAAGAGTAGGAACGTGTTCTGGAAAATCCTGAGATCACGTTGGATGCACGGGGTACTACTCATGTGTAGAACCCATGCCAAAAGGTTGGTATAGCTGAATCAAGAACAAGGATATCGGAATCATAAGAACACTCTTGTTGTGATCCCTTTTTGTTTCCAAAGGAAAGCCTACGGCTATGAGAGTTGGAATTTCCTAACCACCCTGAGGTAAAACAAATTCTTCAGGATCCAAAGAATAAGAACTTGGGTTAAAGGTCAGCATCCTGTGCTGGTAACATACACATCACATGATTCAACCCACCGCAATTCAGCACATTCCGGGACCTTCGATTCAAGTCCAAGGTTAAAAACACACGAAAAGAGTAACTACTATATGAGTGCCTCAAAGGACACTACAATTAGCAATCACGGAATGTCTTTCAAAAGACACACATAGCTCCGGAAGAGTTTGAACAGATGATAACAGATGCATTCGAGATGGAAAGGAAATCTCGAGTTTCTGTAGTTGAACTTAAGAACATAGAAGTGTGGAGTCCGAACAACTCTGAGAGATTATAGATGGAAGGGAATATCCCAGTTGAATCAAGAGATAACGGAACATGGAACACACACGACTCTAGAAACTATAACACTAGGTCAACTTGGGTAGAAAACGTCTTGCCAGAGAAGGCACCTAGGTTTTGAATGACTCGAAGAGATAGCAAAACCTTTTCAAATCAAAACAGGTAAGAAAACCCAGAGTTAGAGCGATACCAGATAAGGAGTAAAAAGAATCCTAAGAAGGTTTTCACAACTCATTTGAGGTTTCAAAGTAGTTTTCACAAACACTAGACTCGACATCGACCAAGCAGTAAGGTTTTCCTACAGGCAGTCCTGCTCTGATACCAAGACATGTCACGACCCCGGACCCAGAGATATACATACTGTTATGTGCTCCTAGCCATGGACTCACAAGGGCTTCAGGGTTACCAACCCCGGCCGCAACAAACAACGGCAGGCAGACTGGATTCATCGGCACGTAGTCCGGATCCCCAGTCTACTACTCCTTGTATCCATGCTAGTCATAACCAACTATGCATATCAAAACGTCCACGAATCGAATGAAACTGAAGGAAACGGGACCAAAGCTATACAGAGATGCTATGTGTCCAGAAAGTGCAACAACAATCGAGGGTTACTGGGGTTACCTCGCCCCAGGCCGATCACATCGACAGGCGGGCTCGGACATGGATCATCGGCTCCACAACCCCTCGACTGCGACAACTATGCAGGCATAGCCAAAACTATATAACAATGAGCTCGAAACCAACAACCGATCAAAGCAGTACTCTAAACATGAAGCTTTATTAACAGATGTTACTAGAGTATAGCTTACAAGCAGAGGTCACATGACCCAACATTACATCAGACAACGGAAGGCAAATTATGTTGCTAATCAACAAGAACCAAAAAGGCCTAAGAGGCCGCAACATAAGGCGACGTCCCAGCCCATAGATTCCAGGCTGCTACCTGGGAACCCCAAACTACTCGTCGATGCCCACAATGAAACACCACCGATGTGAGATCTTCTCCTGAACCAAAATTAAACAAACCTGAGTACGGGAGGTACTCAACAAGACTTAGTTAACCTATTATATATCTGCTATCTTTAGAAAGATTTTATGAAGGTTATTTGCGTAAAGCCATCTTTGTTTTCCAAGTTGAGGAAGAAACAACACGTCTCATAGAGTATTTTGAAAACAGATGAGAAAACTACTCAACTACTCATATCATCATCTTTTAATCCACCAAAACATTTCAGCACCTCGTGCTTCAAAGATCACCACCTCCAGTTGTTCCAGTACCTCATGCTACAAGGTAACCCCTCTCGGCATCTCCGAGGAGGCATCCTTCATTCGTTATCAACAAGTTTTAATCATTCCGTTTAAGTTGTCTATGATCACAGAATCCGTCACCAAGTCGTCTTTAACCGCAGACACGGCTTTTCGAAAAGATTTAACCCTGCAGGGGTGTACAACTTTACCCACACGTACCAACCGACTCTTAGTGCCACCAGGGTTAGCACTATTCCGGGAAGTGCCGGCAGAGGGTGGTCGATTCCCGGCCTTTACCTTGTCGAACCATATCCATGAGTCAACCCAAACAGGGCCACCCCGTCAACAGGGAGTTGGCCACCTCCTGACGGCACCTGTTCTGTGAGTCGGGAACAAGATCCGTGTACGTCCATCACTTGTCCCGGTCACGACCTAGTTTTCTCCAAAACATTTTCCGACTCACACGCAGATGGAAAGCTCAAACTACGTGGCTCATGTATAAGGTTAAACAAGTTAGTTAGCCGGGCGGGGTTCATCGGCCCACGTGTGGATGTACGCTCAGTCTTGGCTCGAAGGCGAGAACTCGCTCCTAGGGGCACGAAAAGGACAAAATGCCACAACCCATTGTGGCCTCACATCCATGCCGTGATTAGTCAAGTTATCAAAGGTAACTCAAATCATAAACACCTGACATAGTAGATTCACGCATGGACCAGATTCATCAACTAGGCATGGCTAAGCAAGACTCACAAGGTTTAGCGGAGCGCGCACAAACAAACCTATAGTTGCTAGGAGCAGTGGATCAGGATATCTAGGTTATGCAGTATATAGGAGAACTCTATCTACTGACACCAAATAGTTTGGAACCGAATGCAAAGTACGAGATTCAAAACACGTTGAAACCATATATGAGCAGATAAGAGGTTATGCTTGCCTTGGTTATAAGAAAACCAGATAAAGTCTTCAGAAATAAGTGCTTGACTTGTCGGTTAAGATCAAGTATTCGTCATGGAATTGTTGGCCTTCTCTTCGGAGTCACGTTCTACCGAGGGGGAACAAACACCGGAAAGAAGAATAACAATCAACACATGGCATCGATGCAATGCACAACATGTATGCATGAGCAAGTTAATGCACTGAAATAAAGCCCTAAACATGATCGTTGGGTTGCTAGGGTTCGTATATCAGATATGCAGTTTTACTGAATTTATCCCGGAATAAACCCCGGAGGGGGTTTCGGGCGATTCTGAAGGTGAGTACAATTTTAGTTGCTCAAATGGGTTTGAAAACATCATAAACATGTTGCACTTGTCATTTTGAGCAATTTGGTATATAACTTTTAATTTTCTAATTTTAGTGAATAAAAACTTATTTTCTATTTTAAATGATTAAACAATATTAAATAAATGGTCATTTTTTCGACTTTCTCAAATATGTTTGAAAATGACATATTCAGATAGTTTACATTTTTATGAACAATTCTATATTTTTATTTTATTTTTCTGATAAACATAATAGAAGTTATTCAATTATTAAGATTAACTCATTTCCTGGAAATAATAAAAAAAATGAATATATGACGTCGTGCTGACGTCACTGTGACGTCAGCCATGGCCGGAATCCCTCTGCTGTCAAACGATCTTGCGATTGGGCGCGAATTGGGCGAAGTGGTTTGGGGCATTTGGGAGAGGGGAGCACGGTGAGCATTTAGGTGGCGGCGCCGCCCGAGTTGGGCCGCCGGAAGCTCGCCGGCGTGCGGCAACCGCGGCGGCGGGACAGCAACCTCCGCGGGAAGAAGCTGCGAGGTGGGACGGGAAGATTGAAGGGCACCAGGAGGCTCACCGGAGCTCGTGGAGCATGATGGGACAGGCGACGAGGCGAGGAAGCGACGGAGCTCGCCGGAATCGCCCATGGAGGCGGCGGCCGGAGACGAGGATGATGCACCCGATTAGGCTCCTTCCGGTTGTCCTAGCTCGAGTGGCTTCTTGAGGAGGTAGAGGAGACAACGACGGGGCCGATGGTGTGCACGGCGGGGCGCGGGGTTGGCCAGATCGACGGCGGCGTGTCGGCTGGCCGGAGCTAGGGTTTGTTCGGCAGGGGAGGAACACAGAGGGAGAGGGCGCTCGAGGGGATCTGTGTTGTGCTCGATTCATACGTATCCGTAGGGCTTCCAGGCCTCCACGTCACAAAGGGGAGAGCAGGAGGTGGAGCTCGCCGTTCAACTTCATCCTTCTGGCCGGAGTTGGGGAAGAAAACGGAAAAGAAAAACAAGACGCAGATAACCCCCTGGACTTTCTGGAAAATTACCAAGGGGTCCTTTTCCATTAGAGAACTGAACAAAAAATTGAGATTTGAGGGCCTTTTGTGAACAGAAAATTTGGCAAAAATAGGATTTGGAAATCTTATGATATTTCCAACCTCACCATGTATTGCTTTGGTGAAATTGAAATACTTTTCAGTACAAAATTTTGGAACCCCTTTTAAGTACTTTTTGTGAGATTTTCTGAAACAATTTAAATTCACAATTTAAATTTGTTAAAACATGGTTTAAATTTTTGTTTCATGCATGTATGAGATGAACACACACCACACACCCTAATGTATCAAAAGTTGGGGTGTTACAAATCTACCCCCCTTACAAGAATCTCGTCCCGAGATTCCCGAAGGAGAAGAAAGAAGGAACACCGGTTTTGAGCGATCTTCTTGAACCTTACGATTCTCTTCTTGAAGAAGTTGATCCGTAGAATCTTGGAGTATTGAACGGACACACCTTAGGTAAGAGAGAAACTCTTAGGAAAATGATCTTCACAAAGATCGAGTATCTCATGGGTAACTCATGACAGGGATGTGCATAAAGAACTTTTGAGTTAACATACATGAAACACATCAAGATAACGGAGTGAATAGAAGACGGTTTCAAGTGTTCGGACGATTGGTCTTGAAAGGATTTAGAATATGAGCTTTACACAAGACTTTAAATCCTTTTGGAAAAAGAAAAGTTGGACAACTTGTAACACCGAGGTTTCTTCAAACAGAAAACCAAGATGGAAAGGATGGTCTTGGATACCACAAAGTAATATCCATAGACGAAGGAAAACACGAGAAAACATTGTAATCGTGCGTCGGAGAGAATTTGATACAAGATCATGTTCACTCTTCGGAGTGGACACGGAAGATAACGGAACTTTCACTCCGTCAAAACTTTGTCGAAAACTTTGTCAAAAGTAGGAATGTTACTTCACTGCAGAGAATAAGTAACCAAAAGAAGTTAAGGCACCGTAACAAAGGAGGAATTCTTGATCACACCATAAGGATGGGTAACCAACGAGGGTTGAAACACCTGAAGTAATAAGGAATCTCTTTCGTATCGTGGTTTGGGACATAACCATACATCCACCACCTGGTTGAGATCCCACGGCTGAAGTGACTGACAAATTCACACAATGTGTGAGATGAACAGACTTCAAGTACAAACAACTTGAGGAAGGAAACTGATGAATGGCGGTTACGAAACACCACGAGATGTTCCCATGATGGACTTGTTTCCACTGAAAGAAAGGTTTGGAGGATTGGTAGATAGACATTGGAAAAAAACAACTTTCAGGTTCTCCTTGATGTATTAGATACCAAGATTAGGCCCACGGTAAGCCGTGAGTACATCTTCAAGTGAAAATAGATCTCCGGTTTGGAAAAACGTTGAGGAAAACTTGTTGGAATGAGTCGCACAAGAATCCTCACGGAGAGTGGTTGTTCTTACGGATTCAAAGAGATATGACATTAGGCCTTCCAGCTAATTGTGTCAACCACAACATCAACCATGCCGGATTCTGAAAAGACCTAATTCAATACCCTTGAGGAGACACCAACCATCGTTGCTGCTTGAGATTCAGCTCTGGTTAGCGGATTGAATAACTAAGACTCAACGTGTTTGATCGAAGAGCTTGCACCGTTTATCAACGAGATACATATGCTGGATTCTCAAGGTATGGACTACGATTCCACGCTCAAGAAGATGAGCGAGATTGCATAACTCATGTATTAGCAACTTGTGGAAGGTGGGTGCACCTACATGGATTACTGGCAATGAAACACATCAGAGTCCTTGTTGGGAAGATGATTGCGAAGATAACGAAGTTCTTAGACCTCTTCTCTTTCACAAATGGTCAGTCAGTGGCTTAGCGTGGATGCAAACTTCTTTAAGTGAATGGAGGTAACAACCAACCATATCAAGAACAGTCCACACATACATGACCGACTTGGAGTTATTCCCGAAGGAACAAGAAAACTATTCTCGAATCCATGGCGACAACTTTCACCATAAGCACATGGACCTGAGAAAGTCACTTCGAACACCGAGAGCAAAATCTTCGTAATGGAACAAAGATGGTTCTCGGGACTTTCCAACATTAGTGCCAATTGTTCAACATGGACCTCTTGCAACTTGGAGAAAATAGGAATGTCATCGATGGGCTCGAAAACACGCTTATCAAGGTACTCCAAGAAGACGTATTCATGTGATATATGAACAAGGCAGAATATTGGTCAGACCAAGGGACATGAAGGTATACTCGGGGAAAACACCATGAGTGAAACATCGTCAATATAGCCCTTGAATCTGGACTTGATTTGACGATAACCCAAATCAAATCAAGGTTAGAAAGATAGCATGTCCATTAAGGAGATACTATCCTGCTTCAACACAAAGGAAACTAGGCATCCCTTAACGAAGGATCAAGTTAGGCGAAGCTTTTGCCTTTCAACTCTCCAAGTTGTTGTTTAAGCTCAACCACTAGTCCAAGGTGTCTAGCGTAGTTCTTGGAGAAAGGAGTAGTTCAAATTACTCTTGGTTTAGACATCACGGTCAGATGCCAACCTGGTGATACTTCTAGAAAGACAACCAGAATACCACAACCCACCGGTATGTCTTAGAAATCGAAAGGAGGCATGCTTTTCAAAGCAACCGATATGGTCTTGAGAGCTTTGGTATAAACCTAACTCTCTGACCAAAATTATGCACCGAAATGAACGAATTTGGTAACACAGTGTCAACTTCAAAAAGAGACCGGGTGACCAATAGTGCTAAGAAGGATACAGATGGTTCTTAGATTTTTCGAAGCAATAAGAGTTGCTAGGAATATCTGATGCACACATCGATGAACAGACCCATCATTCTAAAGCATTAAGGCTTGGAGGGGAAAGTGAAGATGTGTGAGAGCATCACTTCATCATTAAGACCATGAAACACAACACAACCTCTTGATATATAAGAGTGTGATACTCGAAGGTGGAACAGAACAGAAGCTGACGAAACTTCCTTATTCTGTGGATTACAAAACTTTGACCTGGTTCTAGAGATGAACGAGGTACTGGAGTTTGTTTCTCCTGACATCCCAAGGTGGAATGTTTTGACTGAAAACAAGAACAAGTGCATTGGAAAAAATCCAACACAACTAAGCAACTTGGTTTCCAAAACAACGGATGGATACTTGAGAGCAACTAAAGAGTAGGAACGTGTTCTGGAAAATCCTGAGATCACGTTGGATGCACGGGGTAATACTCATGTGTAGAACCCATGCCAAAAGGTTGGTATAGCTGAATCAAGAACAAGGATATCGGAATCATAAGAACACTCTTGTTGTGATCCCTTTTTGGTTCCAAGGGAAAGCCTACGGCTATGAGAGTTGGAATTTCCTAACCACCCTGAGGTAAAACAAATTCTTCAGGATCCAAAGAATAAGAACTTGGGTTAAAGGTCAGCATCCTGTGCTGGTAACATACACATCACATGATTCAACCCACCGCAATTCAGCACATTCCGGGACCTTCGATTCAAGTCCAAGGTTAAAAACACACGAAAGGAGTAACTACTATATGAGTGCCTCAAAGGACACTACAATTAGCAATCACAGAATGTCTTTCAAAAGACACACATAGCTCCGGAAGAATTTGAACAGATGATAACAGATGCATTCGAGATGGAAAGGAAATCTCGAGTTTCTGTAGTTGAACTTAAGAACATAGAAGTGTGGAGTCCGAACAACTCTGAGAGATTATAGATGGAAGGGAATATCCCAGTTGAATCAAGAGATAACGGAACATGGAACACACACGACTCTAGAAACTATAACACTAGGTCAACTTGGGTAGAAAACGTCTTGCCAGAGAAGGCACCTAGGTTTTGAATGACTCGAAGAGATAGCAAAACCTTTTCAAATCAAAACAGGTAAGAAAACCCAGAGTTAGAGCGATACCAGATAAGGAGTAAAAAGAATCCTAAGAAGGTTTTCACAACTCATTTGAGGTTTCAAAGTAGTTTTCACAAACACTAGACTCGACGTCGACCAAGCAGTAAGGTTTTCCTACAGGCAGTCCTGCTCTGATACCAAGACTTGTCACGACCCCGGACCCAGAGATATACATACTATTATGTGCTCCTAGCCATGGACTCACAAGGGCTTCAGGGTTACCAACCCCGGCCGCAACAAACAACGGCAGGCAGACTGGATTCATCGGCACGTAGTCCGGATCCCCAGTCTACTACTCCTTGTATCCATGCTAGTCATAACCAACTATGCATATCAAAGCGTCCACGAATCGAATGAAACTGAAGGAAACGGGACCAAAGCTATACAGAGATGCTATGTGTCCAGAAAGTGCAACAACAATCGAGGGTTACTGGGGTTACCTCGCCCCAGGCCGATCACATCGACAGGCGGGCTCGGACATGGATCATCGGCTCCACAACCCCTCGACTGCGACAACTATGCAGGCATAGCCAAAACTGTATAACAATGAGCTCGAAACCAACAACCGATCAAAGCAGTACTCTAAACATGAAGCTTTATTAACAGATGTTACTAGAGTATAGCTTACAAGCAGAGGTCACATGACCCAACATTACATCAGACAACAGAAGGCAAATTATGTTGCTAATCAACAAGAACCAAAAAGGCCTAAGAGGCCGCAACATAAGGCGACGTCCCAGCCCATAGATTCCAGGCTGCTACCTGGGAACCCCAAACTACTCGTCGATGCCCACAATGAAACACCACCGATGTGAGATCTTCTCCTGAACCAAAATTAAACAAACCTGAGTACGGGAGGTACTCAACAAGACTTAGTTAACCTATTATATATCTTCTATCTTTAGAAAGATTTTATGAAGGTTATTTGCGTAAAGCCATCTTTGTTTTCCAAGTTGAGGAAGAAACAGCACGTCTCATAGAGTATTTTGAAAACAGATGAGAAAACTACTCAACTACTCATATCATCATCTTTTAATCCACCAAAACATTTCAGCACCTCGTGCTTCAAAGATCACCACCTCCAGTTGTTCCACTACCTCATGCTACAAGGTAACCCCTCTCGGCATCTCCGAGGAGGCATCCTTCATTCGTTATCAACAAGTTTTAATCATTCCGTTTAAGTTGTCTATGATCACAGAATCCGTCACCAAGTCGTCTTTAACCGCAGACACGGCTTTTCGAAAAGATTTAACCCTGCAGGGGTGTACAACTTTACCCACACGTACCAACCGACTCTTAGTGCCACCAGGGTTAGCACTATTCCGGGAAGTGCCGGCAGAGGGTGGTCGATTCCCGGCCTTTACCTTGTCGAACCATATCCATGAGTCAACCCAAACAGGGCCACCCCGTCAACAGGGAGTTGGCCACCTCCTGACGGCACCTGTTCTGTGAGTCGGGAATAAGATCCGTGTACGTCCATCACTTGTCCCCGTCACGACCTAGTTTTCTCCAAAACATTTTCCAACTCACACGCAGATGAAAAGCTCAAACTACGTGGCTCATGGATAAGGTTAAACAAGTTAGTTAGCCGGCCGGGGTTCACCGGCCCACGTGTGGATGTACGCTCAGTCTTGGCTCGAAGGCGAGAACTCGCTCCTAGGGGCATGAAAAGGACAAAATGCCACAACCCATTGTGGCCTCACATCCATGCCGTGATTAGTCAAGTTATCAAAGGTAACTCAAATCATAAACACCTGACATAGTAGATTCACGCATGGACCAGATTCATCAACTAGGCATGGCGAAGCAAGACTCACAAGGTTTAGCGGAGCGCGCACAAACAAACCTATAGTTGCTAGGAGCAGTGGATCAAGATATCTAGGTTATGCAGTATATAGGAGAACTCTATCTACTGACACCAAATAGTTTGGAACCGAATGCAAAGTACGAGATTCAAAACACGTTGAAACCATATATGAGCAGATAAGAGGTTATGCTTGCCTTGGTTATAAGAAAACCAGATAAAGTCTTCAGAAATAAGTGCTTGACTTGTCGGTTAAGATCAAGTATTCGTCATGGAATTGTTGGCCTTCTCTTCGGAGTCACGTTGTACCGAGGGGGAACAAACACCGGAAAGAAGAATAACAATCAACACATGGCATCGATGAAATGCACAACATGTATGCATGAGCAAGTTAATGCACTGAAATAAAGCCCTAAACATGATCGTTGGGTTGCTAGGGTTCGTATGTCAGATATGCAGTTTTACTGAATTTATCCCGGAATAGACCCCGGAGGGGGTTTCGGGCGATTCTGAAGGTGAGTACAATTTTAGTTGCTCAAATGGGTTTGAAAACATCATAAACATGTTGCACTTGTCATTTTGAGCAATTTGGTATATAACTTTTAATTTTCTAATTTTAGTGAATGAAAACTTATTTTCTATTTTAAATGATGAAACAATATTAAATAAATGGTCATTTTTGGACTTTCTCAAATATGTTTGAAAATGACATATTCAGATAGTTTACATTTTTATGAACAATTCTATATTTTTATTTTATTTTTCTGATAAACATAATAGAAGTTATTCAATTATTAAGATTAACTCATTTCCTGGAAATAATAAAAACATGGATATATGACGTTGTGCTGACGTCACTGTGACGTCAGCCATGGCCGGAATCCCTCTGCTGCCAAACGATCTTGCGATTGGGCGCGAATTGGGCGAAGTGGTTTGGGGCATTTGGGAGAGGGGAGCACGGTGAGCATTTAGGTGGCGGCGCCGCCCGAGTTGGGCCGCCGGAAGCTCGCCGGCGGGCGGCAACCGCGGCGGCGGGACAGCAACCTCCGCGGGAAGAAGCTGCGAGGAGGGACGGGAAGATTGAAGGGCACCAGGAGGCTCACCGGAGCTCATGGAGCATGATGGGACAGGCGACGAGGCGAGGAAGCGACGGAGCTCGCCGGAATCGCCCATGGAGGCGGCGGCCGGAGACGAGGATGATGCACCCGATTCGACTCCTTCCGGTTGTCCTAGCTCGAGTGGCTTCTTGAGGAGGTAGAGGAGACAACGACGGGGCCGATGGTGTGCACGGCGTGGCGCGGGGTTGGCCAGATCGACGGCGGCGTGTCGGCTGGCCGGAGCTAGGGTTTGTTCGGCAGGGGAGGAACACAGAGGGAGAGGGCGCTCGAGGGGATCTGTGTTGTGCTCGATTCATACGTATCCGTAGGGCTTCCAGGCCTCCACGTCACAAAGGGGCGAGCAGGAGGTGGAGCTCGCCGCTCAACTTCATCCTTCTGGCCAGAGTTGGGGAAGAAAACGGAAAAGAAAAACAAGACGCAGATAACCCCCTGGACTTTCTGGAAAATTACCAAGGGGTCCTTTTCCATTAGAGAACTGAACAGAAAATTGAGATTTGAGGGCCTTTTTGTGAACAGAAAATTTGGCAAAAATAGGATTTGGAAAGCTTATGAAATTTCCAACCTCACCATGTATTGCTTTGGTGAAATTGAAATACTTTTCAGTACAAAATTTTGGAACCCCTTTTAAGTACTTTTTGTGAGATTTTCTGAAACAATTTAAATTCACAATTTAAATTTGTTAAAACATGGTTTAAATTTTTGTTTCATGCATGTATGAGATGAACACACACCACACACCCTAATGTATCAAAAGTTGGGGTGTTACAGCTATGAGGGTCCCCTTTTCTTCGTGGGGCTTGATTAGCCGTGCGCTCAATTGCACGGGGTTCTTTGGGCTTGATGCGAAGAAGAGTTGGGTTGTGTTGAGTGGCCTGCTTGGTGGGTTTGATCCCCGCCTGGCGGGTTATTCTTACGTGTACGGCCAAATTGGTGCATCCCTGCAGGGTTAAATCTTCTCGAGAAGCCGTGTTGTCCGCGGTTATGGATGACTTGGTGATAGGGCTGGCTAACAAGGATTAGACAACTTTCACCTAATTAATAATAATTTGACTAGTAATAGGCATATAGTCACAATAACCTGAACCTTCATTAATCCAACTGTATGGGTTATCCTCGGATTGTTTCTTTGGATAAGGGGCGAGATCCAGGATGGGTTTGTTTGAGGTTAGTGGTAGTTGTCTCCGATGCGCTATCTTATCCCTTTCTTTTAGCCGGAAGTTGTAGCGTGTCTCTGTAGTTTGTTAGTGCATCCCGCTGCCGCACCTTTGTATCACCTATCTTCCGTTGAACCCAAAGCATCTGTACTTGGTGTTGTCGGGTACACTTTGGTATCTTGTGCGTCTTGCTTGCCAGTACTCGTCCGTACTGACCCCTTTGGGGCTGCTTGTTCTGCAGACTACGTTTCCGAGGATCCCCATGGTGGCTACTACGTGGAGTATGACGAGGCTGCTGACGAGTAGATAGCGGACCCGGGCAGGATCCGAGACTTCGTGGATGGGCTCCGTTCTTTTCGTTTCCGGCCTCTTAGGCCTATTTGGATCTTTTCTGTACTCAGACACTTTGTTTGCTTCCGCTGTGATGTAATGATGACTTGTTGGGACATGTGTCCTCTGCATGACTGTATTTGCTATCTCTGCTCTAGTGAGAGCTTTTGCCACTTATTTCTATTTCTTTGTGTCTTAGAGATTTGTTGTGGTATCACTTGTTCAAATGCCGTTGACGTACCATGTGTGTATGTTATGAAGTACGTCAATGGAAGTATTCGGATTCCTATTGGATGGTTTCACAGACGATGAATAGTAGAGGATGGTTGTCACACGTTTAGGTGTTGACCTACTCATATTGAGATGCGGGTGCGGGTAGGCCCCGTAAGCCAATTATCTACTATCTAGCGGGCTGTGTGTATCCTCTAGAAGTCCGGGTGTGACAAATGGTATCAGAGCCTGTCTGCCTGTAGGATCCCATTTACTGGTCGCAGTTGAGTCTAGAAACTATTTTGTAGCTATATAGGAAAAATGAAACGTGAGAGTAGGAATTCTGTTCTTTTATTTCTTTCCCCACCCACCCTCCCTTTTTCTGGTAAGGAAGTGCAACGTTGTTTTCTCTTCTCATCTAAACTTTCAAGTTAGGATTTCACGTATCCTGGTTACTCTAGGATGGTTATATCTACTAGACCATATGAATGGAGGTGGTTGTGACATGATTTTCATGTTGCCTACTCACGATTGAGAACGGAGGCACATAAGCCCCGGAAGCAGATCCTCTATTCCTTAAGCAGTAGATATTGATCCCATAGAAGCCCGGATGGATTTTCCGTAGTACCTCAGGAGTGTTTGGTCTCGTGTTTCCCAAATGTTGCTTCGATATCCTGTTCTTCTCAAGATCCTTTTCGTCCGTTGGAACCTTGTTGTTGCTTGCCACTTCAGTTCTCCTACCGGCGTCTAATCAAAGCTTCCCCGATCATCTGCAGATGGATCTCAGGTTCTACCCGCAGGTGGTTCGTATGACTCGTTGTGAGAGCACTACCGGTTATCCGGAGATGCTGAGAGACATGGTCACTTTTCTGGGTTTCCGTTGGGCACCAGAGTACCAGGTCTACGAGCAGCAGCGAGAGTTTGAGCAGACCTACTACCAGGCTATCGTCTACATTCTGTCAGATGATGGCATGAGCGTAGTCCACCGCTACGAGGCAGTGGGTTCCACAGTGGATATGGCTGTGCAGCAGGCAGCTTATGTGAGCCTCACCGTCCTTCGTGCTGACTACTGGGGATTTGACGATTCTATTTATCGCCACATTCCCCGTGGTTACATCACTTCGGAGGGAGCTCACTTCACTCTCTATGACAACTTGGATGTTTACGGGCATGATAGCTCCAGGATGCACATCACCGCTCAGTTTGTGAGACACAGTGACGCAGTGGCCCGCACACTATCTCAGGAGTTGGCTTCAGTCAGAGAGCAGCTTTACCTTGCTTTGACTCGTCTGGCGACTTACACCACAGACTTTGTTGGAGACGAGCGCTTTGCACGTTTCGATCAGCCAGTTGGGCGTCGTCTGCCAGATGCTGGAGGTTACGAGCCGATCAGAGGTCCACTCCTTAACCTTGGTGCTGGTTACACTGGGATTCCCCGCTTTGGAGCACGGGGAGTCGACGCTATGTACTTCACCACGCCTAGAGTCGGTCTCAGAGCACGTCAGATCTACGTGGATCGTCGTTCCACCTACTTTCGTGGGCGTACTCCTCACCGTACCTCTCGCCGTACTCCTCGCCGCCGTCCTGCGTGATGAGCATGGGAGTACCGATGTATCCATTCTTAGCTATGTTTAGTTATCTTTTGGTATTCGAACCATTTATGGTGTGTTGGATATTCTGATGTACTTGAACATGTGATGGTGTACCTTTTTGTTATCTATTCATGCGTCAGAGTAATCTCTCTTTCGGTTGCCAAGTCTATCCTTTTCTATTGTTGTGATAAAATGCATTTCCATTCAGGATGCCGCCAACAAGGACCACCACGCCTGAAGAACCGCCGATCATGGAGCTGTTGACTCAGATGACCCAAGTCATGACGCAGATGGCTCAGTTTCAGACTAATCAGCAAATCAACCAGACAGTTCCACGAGTGACCATCAAGGAGTTTCTCAGTCTGGGTCCAAGAGCTTTCGTGGCCACACACGAGCCTCTAGACGCTGATGACTGGATCCGTGAGATAGCCAAGGCTTTGGATATTGCACACGTAGCTGAAGAAGACAAGGTCAAGTATGCCTCCTATCTGCTGAAGGGTCAGGCAGCTTCTTGGTGGGAAAACTTCCAGGCCATGAGAACTGGCATGCCAGTCGCGTGGGATCGTTTCAAGGAAGCCTTCCTGAAACACCACATTCCAGATGGTCTCATGGAAAGAATGCGTGAAGAGTTTTGCTCTCTCAAGCAGGGCAAGTTGGACGTCATCGGGTATCAGAGTGAGTTCAATCGCCTCGCTCGATATGCTGGAGATGAGGTGTCCACTGAAGCTAAGAAGATGGCAAGGTTCCGCAGAGGCTTTAACCCGGAACTCAAGTATGCCCTCACAAATGTCAAGGCCGACAGCTTCGAGGATCTCGTTAACACCGCGCTCAATGAAGAAAATGGGCGCAAGGCGTTCGAGGAGTCTCGCAAGCACTCGCGTGAGTGTGGTTCCTCCTCCAACATGACCACCCCTCCGCAGAAGCGCCACATCTGGGTACCAAATGGTGCTGTCACTCGGGCTCCATATGCCCAAACTTCTCCAGGCTTCGCTCCCCGCCCACCCAACCCTGCTCAGGTGCATGATCCAAGGGCTTAGATGAGGCAGCCAAGGTCAGGGCCTCCTCGTGTCGTCACATGCTACAAGTGCAAGCAGACGGGACACTACGCCGACAAGTGCACGCAGAGGAAGCTACCTCCACCACCACCTCGTCCTAACACAAACCAGGCAATGGTGCGCGCTCCCCCGCCTAAGGCCTTCAACTCCAACAACAGGTCTGTCGGGAGGACCGCAAGGGTGAACCATGTCAAGATCGACAAAGCTGAGGAAGCTCCTAACGTCGTTCTCGGTACACTTCCCGTAAACTCTATTCCAGCTAAAGTGTTGTTTGATACCGGAGCATCACATTCTTTTGTGTCAAAGACCTTTGCCACAACAAACAACCTAATTGTGGTTCCACTAAGCAATCAGATCACTGTTCACTCTCCGGGATCTCAAATGTTGACTTCCAAGATAAGTAAGGACAATCAAATCTTAATTGAAGGTCACATATTCCTTGCTTCTCTCATGTTGCTTGGAAATTCTGACATTGATGTCATTCTTGGTATGAATTGGCTGAAGGCCAATAAAGCAAGAATTGACTGTGCTCAAAAGTCAATAACTCTGTTCCACCCTTCTGGCCAGATAATCTATTCTCCACATGAATCAAGTTCCAGTCAGCTATACACCCTCAATGCAAATCCTCTACCTTCACTTGAAAATGTTCCGGTGGTTTGCGACTTCCCTGACGTCTTTCCAGAAGAGTTGCCAGGAATGCCTCCGGACAGAGCTGTTGAGTTCGTGATCGAACTTGAACCAGGTACTGCACCAATCTCTAAGCATCCCTACAAGATAGGAACTCCCGAGCTGAAGTTGTTGAAGGAACAAATTGATATGTACATGGAAAAAGGTTACATTCAACCTAGTTCCTCGGCTTGGGGATGCCCAACTCTGTTCGTTGCGAAGAAGGATCAAACAAAGAGACTCGTTGTTGAGTATCGTCCTCTTAATGAGAAGACCATCAAAAATAAGTATCCAATTCCTCGCATCGATGATCTTTTTGATCAACTTGCTGGAGCCTCTATATTCTCCAAGTTGGACTTGAGAATGGGTTACCATCAAATAAAGATCAGAAAAGAGGATATTCCAAAGACAGCCTTCACCACTCGCTACGGTCTATATGAATTCACCGTCATGTACTTTGGTCTCACCAATGCACCGGCGACCTTCTCTCGACTCATGAATTCAGTCTTCCATGAATACCTAGACAAGTTTGTTGTGGTATATCTTGATGACATTCTTGTCTACTCAAAATCCGAGGAAGAGCATGAAGAACATCTTCGTCTCACTCTCATGAAGCTTCACGAGCATCGTCTCTATGCCAAGTTCTCCAAATGTGAGTTTTGGATTTCCGAAGTCGTTTATCTTGGTCATGTCATCTCTGCCAAGGGCATAGCCATTGATCCAGAAAAGGTTAAAGCAATTGTTGATTGGAAACCTCCAAAGACGGTGAAGCAAGTAAGAAGTTTTCTTGGCTTGGCTAGCTATTGCCGTCGCTTCGTCCCAAACTTCTCCAAGATTGCCAAACCTCTCACTGACCTCACAAAGAAGGACAAGAAGTTCGTCTGGTCTCCACAATGTGATGAAAGCTTCAAACTCCTGAAGACTAAACTCACTTCTACACCAGTTCTGGTTGGCCCAGATCCTTCCAAACCTTTCCAAATATTCTGAGATGCTTCTCTCCAAGGTCTAGGTGCAGTTCTCATGCAAGAACGTCAAGTTGTGGCTTATGTTTCACGTCAGTTGAACACACATGAGCTCAATTATCCAACTCATGACCTTGAACTCGCAGCAGTTGTGTTTGCCCTCAAGAAATGGAGACAATACTTGTTGGGTAATCGCACTGAAATCTTTTCTGATCATAAGAGTCTGAAGTACATCTTCACTCAACCAGATCTAAACCTCAGACAAAGGAGATGGATTGACAAGATCAAAGACTTTGATCTTACCATTTCTTACACTCCAGGCAAGGCTAATGTTATGGCCGATGCTCTCAGTCGCAAGTCGTATTGCAATAACCTCATGATCATGAAAAGCCAACCTTCTCTTCATGAAGAATTCCAAAAACTGAATCTTGGTCTTGTTCCTCAAGGCTATCTTGCAAACTTGACAGCCAATCCAACTCTCGAGGACAAGATTCGTTCTGAACAACTTCGTGATGCTGAAATCAAGAAGATTGTAGAGCACATCAAAGCAGGCAATGAGAAATTTGAGTGCTTCTCAATTGATGACAAGGGAACTGTGTTCTTCGAAGGACGCATTGCAGTTCCTCAAATTCAAAGTCTCAAAAATGTCATTCTCAAGGAGGCTCATGAAACTCCTCTCTCCATACACCCTGGAAGTACAAAGATGTACCAGGATCTCAAGACACTGTATTGGTGGCCTAGCATGAAACGTGAAATTGCTCAATACGTTTCTGAATGCGACGTCTGTCAGTGTGTCAAGGCAGTTCATCAGAAAACAGCCGGTCTTCTCCAACCTCTAAAAAATCCCTGAATGGAAGTGGGACATGGTTGAAATGGACTTCATCACTGGTTTTCCAAAGTCCAAGAGGGGCAACGATGCAATATTCGTTGTCATTGATCGACTCACTAAAGTCGCTCACTTCTTTCCTGTCAAAGAGACAATCTCAGCTAGTCAGTTAGCAGAGCTCTATACAACAAAGATTGTTCCTCTTCATGGTGTTCCGCTAGAAATAAGCTCAGACTGTTGAAGCATCTTCACTTCTCATTTCTGGAAAAGCTTTCAAGAAGCCTTGGGCACCAAGCTTCTGTTCAGCACAGCCTATCATCCTCAGTCTCAAGGGCAAGTTGAAAGAGTCAATAAGATTCTCGAGGATATGCTCAGAGAATGTGGTCTCTCTTTTGACATGAAATGGGAGGAATGTCTTCCATATGCTCAATTCTCCTACAACAACAGCTTCCAGGCAAGTCTAGGCATGGCACCATTCGAGGCTCTCTATGGCCACAGATGCAGGAGTCCAATCAATTGGTCTGGAGCTGGTGAACGTTCACTCTTAGGCCCTGACATTGTTAAGGAGGCCGAAGAGAAAGTTCGCATCATTCGTGACAATCTGAAGATTGCTCAGTCTCGTCAGAAAAGCTACTATGACAGCAAACACAGGGACATGGTCTATGCAGCTGGAGACAAATCATATCTCCGTGTTACTTCCCTCAGAGGCACTCATCGTTTTGGTGTCAAAGGAAAGCTTGCACCAAGATATATTGGTCCCTTCAGAATTCTCTCAAGGCGTGCAGAAAATGCCTATCATCTTGAACTTCCAGAAAAGCTATCCAAGGTGCACGATGTCTTTCACGTGTCACAGCTGAAGAAGTGCTTCAAAGATCCAGGCCGTGCAGTTGATCATGATTGTAGTCTAGTCCCTAGAATTCAAACCTTAATATCTTTTGCAATTCAAATCCAAATTTAATAAATAAAATATGTATTCTACTCAAAATTTCCTAAATTTTTTTCAAATACGCAATTTGTTTAATGTCTTGAATAATTAAAAATTATAATATATTCTGTACTTTATTTAATGCATCTAAAATTGTTTAATTCATAACTAATTCATTTTAATTCCAAATTCAAAAAGTAATACTGCCTCGTTTGGATGTATATATTGGGGGCTTGATATTGGATATTCGGACTATTAAATCCCGAATATAGAGAATTTAGTTGTTTGGATGTATTTGATAATAGGGCTGGATTTTCGGGCTGAATATTGAGTTGTACGTTGCGAAGACAAAATCGGGCCGGAGTCAATCTCCACCCCAACACCTGGAGATCGGGAGATATTCGCTTCGCACATCTCGATCCCTTCGCTCGCACGCCTCGTACCGCTTCGCTCGCAGCCTCGCACGCCTCGACCCGCGTAGTATGGTCGTCCGCACCGCGTTCAGCAGCAGCAAGCAGCGATTCAACAGCAGGAGCAATTAGCGATGCATGGATCCAGCAGCAGAAAGTAGCAACGCTCGGCGGGCAGTCCACTTGCATCTTGACTTGATTTCCACTAGAAATTTCTTTTTCTATGGAAATTGGGCGTCTGCAACTAGGCAGCGCGATGCCCAAACCTTGGAGTGGCGTGTCTGCACTCATTGGAATGGCGTGTTAGACTTTTGTTGATGGCAACGTTTTATTTGATAATGCAGATCATGTTTACCTGGGTGCAGATCAAAAGAATACCAACTGTAGGAGTTACAAAACAGAACTGTAAACTGATCAAAGTCTAAAAATACTGCAATATCACTACTTTTGTACATCCAAACGACATTTTACATTCAACCTCAATATCTTGTTAGCTATCCGAATATCTAATACATCCAAACACAAATATTGGTATTCAAACTCAATATCAATATCCTGGATATTGGATATTTATCCCAATATAATATCTAGGCTCTCAATATATACATCCAAACGAAGCATACATGTTTTCCAATCAGAATTACATGCTCTATCCAAATATGCAATAAATTAAGGTTTTGAGAAACTAAATTTTGCACTTATTTCAGTACTGATTTTTGTTCAATTAAAATGCCAAAAGCCATAATTAAATATTTACAACTCCAAATTTGGCAAGTAAAATACCTAAGTGAATCTAAGATCATTTCCTTGCTATTTCTAACATCTCTCATGCATTTAACCCAGTTTAACAAATGATTAGTTGTGACTCATTAAACCCTCAGTTAATTGCATATGTGCTTTTACCATATGCAATTCAATTGCATAGGGGTCCATTTAATATTGGTTATAATGTCTACTAGTTTACTTTGATGCACCTATTAAAATATCATGCATCATCCCATGTTTGTGCATTATGCCATGTTATTGATTGTCCGTCCCTCTTCGTTGTTTGTTTGCTTCTTCTCGAATAGACGACGACGTTGAGACAGACGAGGTTTACGATACCACTTCAGAGGAGTTAGCCCAGTACCAGGCTACTGAGTTTGCAGGCAAGTATTCACTCACCCGAACCATTGTTTCCGTATCACACTTGATACCGATGCTTTCCGTTGTCTAATCTGCTAGCCTTATGATTCGTTGCTTGTGTTCCGATCCTATCACATGTTATCCTGTAACCCTGATATAGCCTCACCTCCACACCTATAACCCTGTTGCCTGTTGGCATGTGTCTTACTAGCATGCTTAGTGTTGTTTGTGCTCGAGTCCGTTGTCTGTTACCTCTTTTACCATAATTATTATGTTCCGGGGCTCGATATTTAAACAACAACCTGTTGATGTTTGAGGTAATAATAATTTGATGATAAGGCACCGGCAGGAGGCCGGGTATGGTTTTGAGGCCTGCTAGTGTCGAACTCAGGAAAAGTTCTTGTCCACTAGATCCATGATGAGCGCGCTAACCGCATGTGGGAAGCGTGTATGGGCGCCCCCCGCAACTTTGATTCGATTCGCATCTCGTCCAAATCGCCACATTTAGTTCGGGTTTTCCATTTGCCGCATGCATATGCAGGTGCGAACCCTTGGCGCCAGGGTGGTAACTTTTGTAGTCGGCATTTAGGGAGACACGTTCTTAGAGTGCTATGACGGTCCCCTTTTCTTCGTGGGGCTTGATTAGCCGTGCGCTCAATTGCACGGGGTTCTTTGGGCTTGATGCGAAGAAGAGTTGGGTTGTGTTGAGTGGCCTGCTTGGTGGGTTTGATCCCCGTCTGGCGGGTTATTCTTACGTGTACGGCCAAATTGGTGCATCCCTGCAGAGTTAAATCTTCTCGAGAAGCCGTGTTGTCCGCGGTTATGGATGACTTGGTGATAGGGCTGGCTAACAAGGATTAGACAACTTTCACCTAATTAATAATAATTTGACTAGTAATAGGCATATTGTCACAATAACCTGAACCTTCATTAATCCAACTGTGTGGGTTATCCTCGGATTGTTTCTTTGGATAAGGGGCGAGATCCAGGATGGGTTTGTTTGGGGTTAGTGGTAGTTGGCTCCGATGCGCTATCTTATCCCTTTCTTTTAGCCGGATGTTGTAGCGTGTCTCTGTAGTTGGTTAGTGCAGCCCGCTGTCGCACCTTTGTATCACCTATCTTCCGTTGAACCCAAAGCATATGTACTTGGTGTTGTCGGGTACACTTTGGTATCTTGTGCGTCTTGCTTGCCAGTACTCGTCCGTACTGACCCCTTTGGGGCTGCTGGTTCTGCAGACTACGTTTCCGAGGATCCCCATGGTGGCTACTACGTGGAGTATGACGAGGCTGCTGACGAGTAGATAGCGGACCCGGACAGGATCCGAGACTTCGTGGATGGGCTCCGTTCTTTTCGTTTCCGGCCTCTTAGGCCTATTTGGATCTTATCTGTACTCAGACACTTTGTTTGCTTCCGCTGTGATGTAATGATGACTTGTTGGGACATGTGTCCTCTGCATGACTGTATTTGCTATCTCTGCTCTAGTGAGAGCTTTTGCCACTTATTTCTATTTCTTTGTGTCTTAGAGATTTGTTGTGGTATCACTTGTTTAAATGCCGTTGGCGTACCATGTGTGTATGTTATGAAGTACGTCAATGGAAGTATTCGGATTCCTATTGGATGGTTTCACAGACGATGAATAGTAGAGGATGGTTGTCACACGTTTACGTGTTGGCCTACACATATTGAGATGCGGGTGCAGGTAGGCCCCATAAGCCAATTATCTACTATCTAGCGGGCTGTGTGTATCCTCTAGAAGTCCGGGTGCGACAGGATCATCTTGAGGTCGGAGCTCTAAGCCACTGTAAACGTGGTGGCCCAATCGTCCCCAATGCGGTCTTCCCCAACTCCTCTACACCGAATATATATTGTCGAGATCCCCCATGTGTTCCTCCACTCCCACGGGGTCCTTCATGGAAACAAGTCGGCAGTTCCTGTCCTGGCTATGAGGTTATGTGCAGCATGAAAATATAGTAGCCGTACAAGTCGCGCCGCTCACTGATCTGCTGTGCCCGCACCTTGAGGATAGAGATTTTGCTGGAAACTGTGCGACGAGACCACCATCCGAGCTCTCTGGGCTACGGACGCCAGACTCAAGGGAGGATGATTATGGGGTACCAGGAGATCGATAGTTGCCATGTCGATGGAGCTGATCGGCGGTTGCTGCCGGGGATGGAGAGAACCACACGTCAAATGTGGTGGCGGCACGGTGGGGAGATCTGAGTGGCCGGTGCATCGGCAGTGCTAGAAGGAATCCATCTGCGTGGGGATTATTCTTGTTGAGCTGTGCGGGAAGAAGGATTCGCGGGCATGGTGTGGGGACGTGGTATAGGGGAGGCGGCAAAGCGAACGGTAGGGAAGCAGAGCTCCGGAGGCCGGAGCTGCGGGTTGTGGTACGGTGTACAGATGAGAAGAGGGAGAGTAGGTACGGTTTGACCAGATCGTGCTATCCTGAGTTCCACGATGCAGTTTTCCTTCGTGCAAGGAACCAATGACGCGGACGGGGGAATGCTTTTCTTGGAGGCGTACGACCGTACCGCAATCATGGACGCCACTCACTCAACTTTAATAGATAAGATAAATGCAAACATGTTTATCTTACATGACTATTTTCTTTCTCCAAGGAACTCATGAGTAAAAAATTTTATACTCCCTCTGGTCCGTTAAAAGTGTCGTAGGAATTGAACCTACCACGTACAAGTCAATCACTATACCAGCGACACTTTTAGCGGATCGGAGGTAGTAGTATATTGCCCTATACACATGGAAACACATGGATCGTTAAAAGATTTTTTCGTTTGTACAAATGAATGCATGCGTCATTATTACATTTTGCAGCGTGTGTTTATTAATCGAATGGAACATGATCAGCATATACTTCGAGGTCAAGTGCTGATCTTTCAGTCAGATTCTAAAATGATGAATATCCTTAATATATTCTATGACTTCTTTTTTCCAACGGCAACATGACTTGTAACAAAAATAATATTGACATATTATGGCAAGCTAAACGCATGGAAGCTAAAGTTGCATGCTCTGCTTAGGGACTGACGTGCTCGTGGGTGCAATCATATGTATCCATAGTTGGTTATGTGTGAATGTGGTCGGTCGTATTTGTGGAATTCTGTTGCATGGCAAAAAAACACAAGAGCAAAACATGCATACATGCCTGATCGATACACCCCTCTCTATTCAACCACAATTGGCAATGGAGCCACACAAAACTCTTTTTGCTTCTAGTATGTTACCCTGCTCGCGGTGGGTTCCATTCCACCACACAAGATATTTACTTGGTACTTCAAACTCCTGGTGTGTAGATAGTGTAGTGCTTCTTCCCGAGTTGCTTTGAAATTTCATCTCAAAAAGGTAAATTGTTGGACTATGACTAGACACGCGTGTTCTAAAAAAAAGGTTCCGAAATAACCCAAGTAAGATAAATCGTGGCAACATGAAATCTCAACTCGGAGTACAGCAGCTCGTGTGTTGGATACCAAGACCAGATATGAATATCACAGATTGGCGAATGTCCAAACATTTGAGTAGGCGACCACACTAGACATCTGGAATGTGATGACCATGGTCACATGGTGCATATGGACATGGTGCAAAAATGTGCTGTTCATGTAGTGAGGCCCCCGCTTTGACAGCTAGGATAATTGAGAACGAAGATTTAGCCAGAAAAAAAAAAGTGTGTGAACCAATTGTTGCAGCGAGATAATTTAAAGTCAATTCATAATACATTCTAGAATTTTCTCTTTGTTAAAAGTTAGCAAGAAATGTATCCTCCACAAACATCAACCATGACACAAAGTTTTACGTGGTGTATACTATAGTGTGCTCTCCTCTATCATGCGACAAGTGATGCAAGCTCCTATATATGTAAACTAGAATTTTGAAAGGCGATTTAGTTTTGAGTACATTATAGTTTTTACTCCCTAGTTTGATGTTCTTGACATTAATTATCCCATTTAGCAAGTTTTCATCCTAATTACCCCATTTAGTAAAAATAGTTCCATTTTTTACTCTTTACAAGATTTCACGGTTGTGTTCTGCTAGGTGCCGTCCGTTAGGTAATTATATCATGGTTTTCTATGTTTTTTGGCGCAAAAACAACATGCTTGTACTCACTGCACTTTTTTTATTGGCAGACGACAGCCTCTCGCCGGTTCCCATGTCCACCTAGGACATGCCTTGGCAATGCAGCCACAGCTCCGTGACGACGATGTAGGTGTACAACCGTGACTATCTCCTGGCCGGGCCACTCCGGCCGCGACTTTCAACATCATGCAGGGACATGCAATCAGGGTTGTCTTAGGCTGTTGGGACTCATGTGCAAACATGTTGTTCCTCAATCAAATTCTCTTCCTTCCCGTTCAGTGCAGCTACCTCTCCATATGGACATGCTGCTTTGAAAGCATCGGCCAAAACCAACACAGCCGCCATCTTCGTTTTTTGATCATCCTCTAATTCTATCAGCTCTCATGATCTGCAATCCTGTCACGTACGTACACCGAAACGGCCTACTCCGAAACAAAACTTGGAAAACCGAAAAAATAACTATATAGGTTTTGCTAGGGGGCTGGTCGGGTATATGAGTGAAGGTAAACTAGAAAAAATATCTAAGAGGAGGTCCTCCTATGTGACACACCGGCACAACCCTCACAGTCGCTTAAAAAGGTAAAAAATTGGCATGAATATTACTTAATCGGGGTAATTAGGATAAAATATGTTAAATGGTGTAATTAGCACCCCAAATGTGAAACAAGGGGGTAAAAACTAGAATTTGCTCTTTTCTGATTGAAGGTGGTAAATAAAAGATATGATTCCGTAATATTTGAATTTAGCTCAGAAAAATATATTAGTTATATTTTGAGAAAAGAACATCTCTTCAAATTAGGGTTCTTCTTTAGGAATACGGTATTCATAGGTCATAGCCATGGATATTTTAGTGATATGCAATTTTATATTAACAAAATAATTATGTGGTTGGTCACGTTGAATCTATAGAAAATAACCAATTAAGAATTATAGTAAACAATGTTTGATAATCGAAAACATGATAAATCGTAAACACTTAAAAACATTTTATATAAATCGTAGTTCTTTAGTCCTTAATTATTTTCCAATAGTATGGTAGTACATAAAGTTTAGTTGTTCTACCAGAAACCTCGAATTAAGCACCGGATCCCGTAGAACTCAATAGATCTTACAATTGCATCTTACATAGCAATGTTTGTAATTTTCAGTTACATAGATCCTTTCAGGATTAATAATTTTTACTATGATCTTGTTAGACAAAACAAATGTGTTTCCATGATATAAATATATCTTGCATCTTCCTCACATATGTCATCTTCATAAATCTGAACTATCTGTTCTATACACTAGCATACGTGGATAAACGACTAGCATACAAATTAATAGATGCATCGTCACTAAAATACCTCAGTGGGCCGGTGTACCCTCAGAGAGCTACTAATAACACTTTATGTGGCAAAGTGCATGGTGCACATGTGGTGATAACACTCATTAGTAACCAAAAGAAGATAAAGCTTGGCCATTGGGGAAAAAAGGACATGATTTCCCTGGGAGATGAGAGAAAGCGCAAGTATGATAATGAGTTCCTATCGAGTGTTGTCCATTAGTCACCTAAATCCCATTATACATAAATGTTCTTTAAGTTGGAAAGTATAGAAAGGGGTGACGGTACAAACACTGGTCATGGAATTTGATGATGTAGCAAAAGAGGCTATGCATTTTTTTTCCTCAGTATAATATCTATCCTATATTTCTTGCGGTTGCTCATGCCTTTAAAATTGGAGATACCGATAGAGTAAGTTAAATTGGTAAAACTGAATGTGATGTCGAATTTTATATCTTCATACCATTTTGGGGGGGGGGGGGGGCGGGATATGATATTCTTGAGATTTTATTTGGGGTGGACCAGCCCTAAAAACCCTTTTGAAGAAGGGAGTAAACCCCTTTGATAGGGACATAATAGAGATCCATGAGGTTTGTTCAAGCTTGAGTTGGAAAGAAATATTGAGCCTCACTGATGTTTATTATAAGGTGAATTCTTTCCTACTAACAAATAATGTTTGTGTTTATGAGAATGTTATACTACCTATGCCTATGAATTTATGTATGATTCGGTTTATTAATAACACAAACATGGATGGAGAAGAGGAAGCAAGGAGCAAGATAAGGAGGAGTGGAAAACAACAACAAGAAAATAATGTTTCAGTTCGGACTGGCAGGAGTCCCGAATTTGAAATAGTCATGGATTCTTCATACGGGCTCCAAATACAACAAACGAGCACAATCCGATTAGGAAATTTGAAGAGATTTCCAATGGATCTGGCCCCATCAACAAATTCGACTCGTGCAAGCCGGGGAAACCAAAAAAATCCACGAATAGTTTTCTGCCAGTTTCCAAATAGATTCCAATTGGCTGCACCCATGTTGGGTCAGTTTGTATCCGAGTTGGTTGAGTCCAAACAAGTAGGAATAGGTCAATTTTCGTAGGAAACATCCCCTCTCTCATATATAGCTACCACCTGCGTCTGGAATAGGTTAGACTACGTTAAAACAAAAACACTAGACTTCTAGATTGTATTGCTTGAAGAATTCATCTTGAATTATATACCTTTGCAAATCTGAGTGTATTCTGCTGTTCCACTGGGAACAAGGAGAAACAGAACCACTTCTAGTCGGTGGCTACTTGTGAAAGAGTGTGGAGTCTCGAATATCCGAAGGGGTTAAGTGCTGTTGCAATTGGTGACAGGGTTTAGCCAAAGGAGAGAGCGAGGTATCACATTAGTTATCAAGTTATCAAAAAGTTCACTGAGAAGATCGGGCTACCCCATATCACCCTTAGTGATCGAAGGGAAGGATCTCTACTCCGTATAGAGAGTGTACATTGCATATATGAAAAATCCATAGAAGCACTATGCCTAGCTTAAAAATATTAAAGAAAAGAAGTTATAGGAGGCAACTCTCTTATTTTTTAAATTTTCTTTTTTCTCAGTGAATAATATCTTTATAATAACCTCATTTGTATATTTTGCTTTCATTTGTGCGCCAAGTATAGTCTGGAGTCAGACAAAGTTTCATGTTTTTGATAATTTGATGTGCTAGAAAACTTTCTTGTATTTTCTAGTACATGTAGCACATGCTTAAAAATAACAGGTGCGCACATGAGGAATTAAATTATCGTATAGTAATGTGCATGTATTGTAAAACTAGTGTTTATATAGAAAGCATTTTTTTAGGCCAAGCTTTATGTAGATTGTTTCCATGAAAAAAAAAATCTAAAGCTGCAATTTGTGTTTTGGAAAATTCAAATAAAAAATCCTAGATGTAGATACAGTCGAGGTCTACAATCATGTAAACTTTTAAGGCCAAAGTCATATTATTTTGGGCTACATATAACTGACAAATCCAGCTAAATTTTGAAATTATTAGAGCGCGTACCTGATCCAATTTTGCACATTCAACTTTTTTTCTAGGCCAAAATATAACAAATTTTTTATTAAATTTTTGCACACTTGTAGACCTCGACATTATCGATAAGCGCGAATTTTCCGAACTTTTCAAAACAAAAAAGGCAGATTCTAATTTCTTTCGAAAAACCAGGCCGGCACGATGTAGCTCAGCTTCCGTTTCCACTTTCCATGTTTATGTATATAAAACAAGTTTTGTCGTGGGATAATCACGGCAGACGTTATCGGGGGTAACTTATCTTGGGGCAAGACGACTCTGGTGTTTGGGAGAGGGTTTAGCTCAAGGGAAAACATGATGATATGCAATCTGGTAGCCGGCAATCAAGTCGCCGAGTCTCCGATCTCAATCTAATAATTCAGCTCTCGTGTTACACTGGATACTCGATACCTAGCGATATTGCTCTAACTCTTGGATCTCTCTCGTCTAACCCTAGGGGCCGGCTTATAAAGCATCCGGACCTCCTGGCCTACTCTCCAAGGCGTACTCTGAATCCTACCCGGACACTGCCTACAAAACCCTAAACTTCCTTACCGGAACCCACAGTCCGGGTTACCAGGCCTACGAACCTGGGCCTTCTAGAAGCTCCTTTATCCTTAGCCGGGTCTCGCGCATCGTCCTTTGGGCCGAGTTACACCTTGGCGTTGGCCTACCGGGTTATCATCCCTCCATCAGTAGTCCCCAGAATAGTTTTGGCTTCACGGGATTCTCCTTGAAGCGCACGTTATTCCCTGCAAGAAATATCAACATTCAAGTTCATAGAGGCCGGGTTAGATTGCTTTGATAAACAGCTAGGCCTAACTCCATGGTGGCCATATAGTAACCCGGCTTTCTCCAAATCTATCGCTTATGTCTTCGGGTCAGTGCCCTGATAATGATGCCAAAGATCCGGCTTACTTTACTTGATAACTGATCCTAATACCGCGGGAAGATTTCCTTCATATCTTGTCCGGATATCCCGTCTAGCACTTAACGCACATCCCGGAAAATCCGGTGGATATCCTTTATCCCGAAACTTCCGGCTCTCGCCCGTTGGCCTAGGTTTATCCACCCGCACCTTATAAATAGGCACCCGGGGGATAACCTAACCCCAACGGTCCATTTCTTCTTCCTCTCCTTCACTTCCGCGCCCGAGCTCATAGAGCGCTGCCACGGAGACCTCACGTACGCCACAGGAACCAATCCGCCGCCGGCTACGTTCCGCCAAAGCCCGTCCCGCGCCGCCGCCATCCTCCGCCGCCGCGCCCTCGAGCGGCTTGCCGACAGTCGCAAAGGGGCACTCGGAGTGCGCCATTTGCCGCCGCCGCGCATCACTCCAATCTCCTTCGGTGAGCTCCTTGTTTCCGTTAATCTGGCCTTTTAATTTTTCGAATCGATCTAGATTGGATCTAGTCAACCGCGGGCCATTTTCCTTTCCGCGCCGGATTAGGTCTCTTAATTCCATGCTAGTTCGTCCAATAGCTTGGTAGATGGTCATATATTACTCCCCTATCGCTGTTAATCACCAATTCCTCCATAAAATCATCCGCAAATTTTTCAATCTAGATCTATTTCGCCCAAATTTTCCGCAACCGTCATTGACACCCGGAAAATCCACTTCTTCCAGTTCTCCTCGGCGTCACCCCTCCCCCAACCATCCTCGGGCTGGGCAGTTCCGGGTTCCGCTATCGGTTTCTGCGACTGTTTCATCCGCTTCCAGCAGCGAGCTCCCACCAGATTTCACCGTAAACGCCGGCTAAGTCTTCACTATATGATATCCTTATATACTTGATAATTTTCATCCACTATCGCTAACTATCTCTTTTCTTTTTTCCTTAGTGCACAAGCCGCACTTAGCGACTTGGAGAACATGGGGACGGGTAACCCGAAGACGGATGAGCCGACTGATGATATGGACGCCGCGACCGGCGGCGATGTTGAAGGCAATCAAGAACAAGACCCCTTTGTTGACCCGGCTCACCAAGCAGCCGGGTCTCCAAAGTCGTCCGAAGAGGCAGTGGACGAGGAGATTGAGATCCTGGACACAAGGGTGAGTTCTCCAAACCCGGACACCCAGACAGTCCGGGTATCAACCCCAAAGTCGGGGAAAGTTCCCCCGCCACGCGATCAAGCAGCCGGCTCTTCCGGTGTCAGGCCTGAAGACATGACGTTCTCCCAGAAGCTTGATGCCCTGCACACCTTGAGGGCCGATGAAGAGAATATCTTAGAAGCTTTGATAGCTAAAAATGAGGTAAATCCGAGCAATATTGCCTGTATCATTATCTAGTCCCCAAGTTCCGAGTGAATTTGTTGATAATTTGCTTGGAACTTCGTGGTATAACCGACTGATAGCTTGCTTTTTATCCGGCTAATCCTTCCTTGTGTCCACGCAGGCCTTCGTTACCCAATCTGAGAAAGCATTGGCGAAGGCCACCAAGCTTGCTGAGAAGGAGGCGGCTCTGCGCGAGTCGGCTGAAGCTGAAGCCAGGAGGAGCGGGAAGATCACAAGGAAGTATAGAAGGAGGGCTCATGCAGCAGAAGATAAGCTGACGACGCTTTCTGTTCAAATCGCTGATACATATCGTGCTTTGACCGGTATAATTCTTAACTTGATAATCATGATCCGGGTTCTCATTCTGATAAATAGCCGGGTTTCCTTATTCGTTGAGTTTTCTTGCAGGTCCGGATGAAGTAATCCCGGACGAAGATGACATTGCCAAGTTGAAAACCATCAAAAGCACTCTCCGGCAGCTCTGTGCCGGAACCAAGTGGATTCTTGAAGAACCGCGATGGCCGGGTGTTGGGCACGGCAACCTGAAGAAACTGCTGGACGCATGCTCCACTATTCCCGAGTGGATTTGGCATTGGAAACGCTCGTCCTGCCGGGTTGGAGTAACCCGGGGGCTTGCGCTGGCTAAAGCTTATTTTCCTAAGCTCGAGCCGGCCAAGCTTATGGGAGGGTTTCCGGAATTTAATCACGATGGGTCCAAGTTCTCCCCGAAGAATTTCAAGGCCATCCAGAAGGAAGTCCGTCACCCGGCCAGCATGATTGCCGATGGTTTGGACCTTAGTGTCATTATTCCAGCGTATGATTCTGACGACAAGGCTATCAAGTCGGATCTTCCCAAGCCATACGATATTCTAGCCCGATGGAAGGCGGAGGCTGCCCAGTTGAGAGAGGAGGCCGCGAAGAAGAAGGCTGAGGCCGATTCTGCGCCTGCTACCTCAACGCCAATTGTCCCTCCTCCTGCCCGGGCCGGCACTACTGCTGATCCGGGTGTTGCTGCTACCGAGGGTACTGAAGGGCAAGCTAAGGAACAAGACCCGGCTGGCAAAGGCAAGGGGAAGATGGATGCCTCAGACCCGGATGCCGAGTGATACCTTCTATCCGCTGTTATTTCGTATGCGTCAGTCGGCCGATGGGCCCTTTGAACAATTATTTTTGACGGTGCGCCTGTGCACCTTTGATACTAGTATCGAGAGTTGTAATGCACTCTAATGCCTTAATATACTTCGTGGCCCTTCTGGCCTTTGGATGATTTTGATATTTATCTGCCTTTGAGCTTATGTGCTCTTGATACTCCGACTTTCTTTATGGTTCCTTTTGCGAGACTCAGTTTTCGGGTCTGGTGAGTTTTGACAGGTGGGCTTTTCTCTAAGTCCCCAAGTCCCCAAGACCCGGATTTGTGGGTTTTTGGTGCTTAATAGCTAGATAACTTGCCTCTTTTTTTTCAAAATCCCCAGTCCCCAAGATCCGAAATTCCGAGTCTGGGGTGTGAGGTTTCTCAAAGAAAACAAGTTATTTCCGCTAAGCCCCAAACCTAGAGCCGTTTCACATAGGTGTTGAAGTTATGCTTGATAGACTTTGAGTTTCCGGTTATTAACCCTGTACTCTGCATAACTTGTGGTTTAGATGACCCTTTTAACTCTCTTGTACTGTAAGCCGGCTTTCGCGTGGATACCATGTTGTTACATCTGTACGAAAACAGGGTCAGGCAAGTCCCATTGGGCATCATGGCTGATTGTAATCGTAAGCGAGCAAATCATGCCACTTTCGTGCGAGTCACATCGAGCTTAAGTAAGAAAAGTCAAGAAATTTGGCTCCTTTGTCCGGTTATAAGGTTGCAGCCGTACTTGTTTGCGAGTAATCGGCCCTTATAACTCATAGGCATCATGGCCGGGTCTTTGAGTTTGTAACTGTGCTATTCAAGCAATCAGCCCCCAAGACCTAAATATATGCAACATACTAAGGAAACTAATGCTCTAAGGAAACAATAAATAATACTTACCTGGAAGAAAACTAAGAAACATAACAGAAAAATAGAACTTGATAAAACGTGTGAAGGAGATATATCGCTTAACCATCTCTTTGTTGATATGAGAAAGTTAGGTCAGCAAGCCGCCTCATTAAAAACCATCCAGTCCCCTTAGGTACCCTGGATAGGAAAAGAGTGCGTCTGAAACCTGCTGCCTGTTACATCGTTTAATTATTCTTGGGGATCGCCACCCGGGCTAGTGTAGTCAATACCCATTCTCCACTCGTTGGTCTTTTTCCTTATGAGTACCGGGTTTGCTAACCAAACCGGGGTGGGTACTTCCATGGTGCAGCCGGTTATAAGTGGCCGTGCAATTTCTTCTCCTATGGCATATTGTTTGGGGGGGATCACCCTCGATGAAAGCCACCATCTTTGTGTCCTGTGCTGCCTTGAATTTTGCTCTCTCATCTTCAGTATTTGGCCTTTTTAGCGCTGTTCTGTCATCCGGGTCTACTTGAGACCGGTAATACTTGAGTTCCTCTTTTCTGCAAGCTTGCTCCGCCATGGCTGCATCTCCTTCATCGCACTCAGCTGCTATATCCCGGCTTCCATGTATGGTGATGGTCTGCTTAGGACCCGGGATTTTTAGCTGTAGATACACATAACACGGCCTAGCCATGAACTTAGCATAAGCCGGCCTTCCGAATAGCGCGTGATAAGGACTGCGCAACTTAACCACCTCGAAAGTGAGCCATTCAACCCGGAAATTGTCCTTCGATTCTCCGAAAGCTACCTCCAACGCTATTTTTCCCTCGGGGCACGCTGAGTGACCCGGCACTATCCCGTGAAAGACTGTTGAACTTTTCTGTAGCTGAGACTCCTTGAGGCCCATGCGTAGAAAGGTTTCCCAATACAAGATATTGATGCTACTTCCACCGTCCATTAGGACCTTCTTCAGCTCATAACCATTGACCTGTGGTGCAACCACCAATGCTAGGACTCCCGGGTGTTCTATCCTTTCCAGGTGATCTCTTCTGCTCCATGTTATGTCCTGCTCCGACCATCTCAGGTATCTCGGGAGAGCCGAAGAAACCGAGTTTACTGCTTGTTTCAGTATCCTTTTATCCTTGTTAGAAATTCCTGTGGTATGCACGTGATATTGTCCCAATTGCTTGGGGTTCGCTTGGAAACCTCCAGCTCCCCCTTGGTTGTTACCCGGATTTCCGCCTGCCGGGTTGCCGGCTGGGGGTGGGCCGTTGCCCGGGTTTCCACCCGGACCCGGTCCTCCTCCCCGACCTGCACCTCGCATGGCCTTGTTTATCTCCTCATTCTTCCATCTCTGTAGGTCGGCGCACTGCTCCAATGAGTGGTTAGCCGGCCTACCGTTCCTGCTGTGCTTTGGGCACGCCATTCTGAAGATATCCCAATTGTTACCCGGCCTTGGCGGTCCTTGATAATTTCCTCCATTGTGGTTTCCAGTATTGAAATTTCCTTCTGCCCTGGGTCTCGAAGACCCGGCTTCCGTGCTAGCAACAAACTCGGAGCCTCCCTCAAACGGGCGCTTGTTCTGGTTGTTCGCATTGTTACCTCCATTGTTACCCGGCGTTGATCCATTGCCGGTTCTTCCATTTGTATTTGTTTTTGCTTTCTTGTCATCGACATCCTCTTCTGTAGTATCCGTTGCGGCGTGTTTGTTGCACCATCCATTAGTTCTGCCATCGTAACCTCTGAAGCATTTCGACTAGATTTCATGCGAGTTAACTTCTGTACTAAAGGTATGTACTTGCACGTCTTCGCCATAGCTTGTAGCGCATCTTTGGGCTGAATATCCGTAGATGAGTGAAGTATCTCCATAACCCGGCGCACCCAGCTGCGCGCCGATTCTCCCTTCTTTTGGACACATCGCTCTAGGTCATCAATAGTAAATAGCTTTCTGCACGTTCCATGAAAATGTTTGATAAATGCAGTTTTTAACTCTTCCCACGACTTGATAGATCCCTCTGGTAGTTTATTGAACCATAATTTTGCCGCTCCTTCTGACATCATTAAGTACATGAACTTGGCTTGAAGATTTTCAGTTGCGCTGCGAATCGACATTGCCATCTCATAGCTGCTCAACCATGTTTCCGGATCCATAGTCGGCTCATAATTCACCACTTTACCCGGTTCCTTGAATTTATCCGGGTAAGACTCAGCCCTGATGTTGTCCGACAGGCACTTAGGCCCAGCGAGATTAGTCGGAACTGGCCTCACTCGGGAAACGTGTGACCCTGCGGGAGGTGCGGTTGGGCGCGGTACGGCTGGTGGCCCGTGCACTGCAGACCCGGCCGCGGCCCTCCTGGCTCTGGAGCTATCTACGATGGCTTGTGCTGCTGATGCTGCTGGTACTGCTTGAACGCGGGGAGGGGGCGGCATTTGCTGCTGCTCCGCCCTCCGCCGTGCTGAACTTGTCTGAATATTGCCGGTATTAGCTCGTTGTTGGCTGACATATGGTGTCCCATGCATCCCGCTTCTGTGATCCGGGTAATTAACTTGCTGTGCTACTGCCGTATGCAATAACTCGATCGCCCGTTGGGTCTGCTCCGCATGGGGTGACTCTCTTACGGGGATCTGATTCAATACTAACGTTGCAGCATACACATTATCCATGGGGTTGTTGTAATGACCTGCTGGCGTGCGAAATCGTGATGGTGGTGGTGGTGGTAATGTATTGCCGGCGGTGACTCCAGTCTGTAATGTGGGTAATCCGGCTTGTGTGTTTACCGGCTGTGCTCCTCCAGTAACAGGTTGCTATACGGTTCCTTGGTCTGCTGCTGGAATCGATTGATCCTGAGGTGTGATAAATAGGTTGGTCGGATTTATAACTCCACCCGTTGCTGGTAACATGGTGTGATGCCTTTGACGCGCCCTGGTTGTCTCTTCTCGGAGCCGGGTTTCCAATGCATCCAGCTCACGTTGGCGGGTGGCCATCCCCTGCCTTTCCGCTTCTACTTGCCTTCTCTGTTGCTCCAATGCACGACGGGCTACATCCAGATCTCTGACACGTTCCGCCGTGTTTTCCGGAGTAATAACTGTAGCTAAAACGGTTGGATCCAGAATCAAGTTGTTGTTGAATAGGGCCGGGTGTTGCGGGTTTGAAGGACCCGCCCCCGGCGTTCGGTTTGCCAGATATCCAAACATGTTTGCCTGCAACTCACTGTCCGCCGCGTGACTGGTAACTGATGCTGCTTCTCCGTCAACCCGGGTGAGAACCGGGTTTCCGTCAACCGGATCTTGCTGCCGGGCCAATGTTTGTGCTACTCCGACTGTGGCCGCGGTCACGTTTCCCTGATTAAGATTGGTCGCAGGAGCCGTGTAAACCGCAACCTGGCGCACAATGCTTGGCGCGGACTCGTACACTTTCTCTTCGCTGCTATTTTCCTCGTACCGGTTCTCCAGCAGATGCAGGATGGATTCGGTATCGTCTTCTCTCATGACCCGGCCACGCGGGGTTCATGCCGGCTCCTCCGGCTGTTCCCTCTTCGTGGGGGGCTCTTTCTGTCGGATCTACCGTCCCGACCGATTCTTCTCCATCTGATTGAGCGTGGGTGGCCTCCCCTGACACAGAATCAAATTCGAAATCGTCAGGGATTGAACCGGACGTACGTACCATGCCGATGAAGACGTTGATCTGGCCGATTGTCACGACAGATCCGGATTCGAGCAGATCCGAATCTGGCCCCTAGCCGGAATCGTCCACCATCTTCTCTCCTTCGGGGTCGGTGTAGATCTCGCCGATGACAAGGTTCTCCATGTTCTTCCGAGCTTCTCCCGTGATGTAAACACCCTTGGACGTAGGCCCCACGGTGGGCGCCAACTGTCGTGGGATAATCACGGCAGACGTTACCGGGGGTAACTTATCTTGGGGCAAGACGACTCTGGTGTTTGGGAGAGGGTTTAGCTCAAGGGAAAACATGATGATATGCGATCTGGTAGCCGGCAATCAAGTCGCCGAGTCTCCGATCTCAATCTAATAATTCAGCTCTCGTGTTACACTGGATACTCGATACCTAGCGATATTGCTCTAACTCTTGGATCTCTCTCGTCTAACCCTAGGGGCCGGCTTATAAAGCATCCGGACCTCCTGGCCTACTCTCCAAGGCGTACTCTGAATCCTACCCGGACACTGCCTACAAAACCCTAAACTTCCTTACCGGAACCCACAGTCCGGGTTACCAGGCCTACGATCCTGGGCCTTCTAGAAGCTCCTTTATCCTTATCCGGGTCTCGCGCAGCGTCCTTTGGGCCGAGTTACACCTTGGCGTTGGCCTACCGGGTTATCATCCCTCCATCAAGTTTCACTAGTGGAAACAACCCCTCTCGTCCAGGGGGCCAGGGGGCACCTGTCCCGGTTGCAACCAAATCCGGGACAAATGTATCTTTTGTCTTCCCATACAAACCTAAGAAGCCTAACAGATTCACGCAGAGATTCTTCGTCAGGTGCATCACGTCGATCATAGAGCGGACATCTAGGATTTTCCAATAGGGTAGTTCCCAAAATATAGATTTCTTCTTCCACATGGGTGCGCGTCCGTCAGCGTCATTCGGAACACCTTGTCTACCCGGACCCTTTCCAAATATTACTTTCAAATACTTCACCATATCAAATACATCATCACCAGGCCAGAGGATAGGCGTCTCCCAGGTATCTGCCTCACCATTGAAATCTTTGCCAGCTTTTTTTAAGGGGTGCTTGCACGGAAGAAAACGATGATAGCCGAGGTACACAACCTTCTTACATTTATCCAGATATACACTTTCGGTGTCATCTAAACAGTGTGTGCATGCATTGTATCCCTTGTTTGTATGTCCAGAAATGTTACTAAGAGCAGGCCAATCGTTGATGGTTACGAACAACAGCGCTCGTAGGTTAAATTCTTTTTGTACGTGCTCGTCCCACACAAGTACACCTTCTTCACACCACAACTGTAAAAGTTCATCGACTAATGGCATTAGATACACATCAATGTCGTTGCCCGGTTTTCTCGGGCCTTGGAGCAGCACTGACATCATAATGAACTTCCTCTTCATGCACAACCAAGGAGGAAAGATATAGATACATAGAGTTATAAGCCAGGTGCTATGGTTGCACCTCTTCTCACTAAATGGATTAAATCCATCTCTACTTAGACCAAACCATAAGTTCCTTGCCTCACCTGCAAAGCGCGGGAACTTTCTCTCGATTTTTCTCCACTGCGACCAATCAGCCGGGTGTCTCAACATCTCATCTTTCTTACGATCTTCTATGTGCCATCGCAAAAGTTTGGCATGCCCTTTTTTTTTGGAACAAACGTTTCAAGCGTGGTATTATAGGAGCATACCACATCACCTTTGCAGGAACCACTGGTAGAAAAAAGGCCTTCCATACGCCCCCATCAGTCGCCAAACTTTGCGCACCGTGACTAAAGGAGTTTTAGTCCCGGGTCGGGAGGAGACCCGGGACAGAAGGTCATGCGTCGTGGGTTGGGAAGCGCGTGGAGCCGCGTGGAGGGCTTTAATTCCGGTTGGCGTGGCCACCCGGGACTAATGATCCACGTCTGCTGGCCTCCCTGCCTTTAGTCCCGGTTGGCGTGGCCACCCGGGACTAAAGATACAAACTGCTTGCCTCCCGCGCGGCAGTTTTATCTCGCGAGCAAGAGGCAGAAGGGCGCCATTGCTACAGTGCGCACCCGAGTCTCTGTTTCTTCTTCTCTCTTCTCTTCTCTTCCTCTCTTTGATCTTCCTCCACCAAGCACCCATGGATGAAGTTTGGAAGACTGTCCGTGTGGCCACACCATGCGGCAAGAGTCTCGACGTGGCCTACACCAATAATTGCGAGAGGCTCCCCGGTCTTCTTGAGCATTTCAGCTATCTCTATGAACAAGCCGATGAACACCATAGGTTCTTCGGGCTTGATCTAGAGTATACGGCGGATCAACGGGATGTTGCCGTCATCCAGATTGCGCTCAAGGAGTTCGTTTTGATCTTCCAATGGTCAAGGTAACGCACACGTACAATCTTGCATTTTCGATTTGTTTGTTGCATCTGAAGAATACATGTGTTGCAACATATCTAACACGTTCTATTTTTGTTGTTTTAGTAGTTCAAAGGATTCTACGGCCCTTGTTGATTTTCTTGTCAACAAGGGGTACGACTTCTGCAGTGTTGACATCACTCAAGACCGACAGAAGTTGATGCGATTGGGTATTGTGATACCTGAAGATCACTACATTGATCTTCAGGATTTTATCCATTTTGATGATTTGTGCGGTCACAAGACCGGGATGGCTTCGATGGCAACCGCCTTCATCCACGTCGACTACAAAACCATGAAGTCTGGTTTCCCCTCCAAGAATCACATGCATTGGGGGAAGACCCCACTGGACCGGATCAACCTCAACTATGCAGCCATAGATGCATACGTTTCCTACGAGTAGTTCCGCATCTACTCGACGGAGCTCGAGTAGATGGTGTTTGTACCGCATCTTGCGTTCGATATATGCATGTAATGGATATATATTAGTATGTAATGGATATTATTTCTATATTAATTCGTAGCTATATTATTTCTATATTATGTCAAACACACATTTCAAAACAAACAAACAAAAGCACATCAAGAAAACAAACAATAACACATCAAGAAAACAAAACAGGAAAACTACCATTTCTAAATTAATCTAAGCCATAGATGCATACGTTTCCTACAAGTTGTTCCGCATCTACTCGACGGAGCTCGAGTAGATGGTGTTCGTGTACCACATCTTGCGTTCGATATATGCATGTAATGGATATATTAGTATGTAATGGATATATATTATTATGTAATGGATATTATTTCTATATTAATTCCTAGCTATACTATTTCTATATTATGTCAAACACACATTTCAAAACAAACAAACAAAAACACATCAAGAAAACATATATCTAGTCAATACCAAACTCATCCAGTTGGATTTACTTCAAAATACATTTTTGAACTCATTCTAAAAATAATAGAAGAGCCTACTAGTTTTTTTTTAAGATTTTAAAATGAATTGGTATTATTTTTCTTAATTTTTTGATATATTATTTGTATTTTTAAGATTTTAAAATGAATTAGTTTTATTTTTCTTAATTTTTTGATATATTATTTGTATTTTTAAGATTTTAAAATGAATTAGTTTTATTTTTCTTTATTTTTTGATATATTATTTGTATTTTTAAGATTTAAAAATGAATTAGTTTTATTTTTCTGAATATTTTGATATATTAATAGTATTTTTAGAAATAATAAAAATTAAAAAGTTAATGTTTATTTATTTATTCAAAATTATTAATTACATCATTATTTTTGTTTATTAAAAGATTTATTTGAAATTCAAACAATAAAGAAATGCGTGCGAAACACTTGGATGTGGGACGGGATGAAACTCGGAAGTTAAGCGTGCTAGTGCTAGAGTAGTGGGAGGATGGGTGACCGAGCGGGAAGTTTGACCACGAGTAAGTAATTTGACTAGAGATAATTGTAGTTAGACACTAAGCAAACAATACAAATTCTGAAAAAAAAAAGGGAGTGAAAAATTGGAGTGAAAAATTGGAGTGAAAAATAATTAGAAAGCCAAATGAATTAAAGAAATTACGAAATAAAGTTTAGTCCCGGTTCGTGTGGCCAACCGGGACTAAAGGTCCTCCGCCCCCCCGGCTCACGCCACCCGCCCACGTGGCCGGACCTTTAGCCGCGGTTCGTAAGAGGCGCGACTAAAGAGGGGGGCCTTTAGTCGCGCCTATTTAGTCCCGGTTGCGCGGCCGGGATTAATGGGCCTGGCGAACCGGGACTATAGGCATATTTTCTACCAGTGAACCCTCTTCCTAGGGTGCTGACCCTCAACATCGCCAGGGTCGTCTAGTCTGATCTTACACCGCAATGCAGTGCATATCGGGCATTGTTCTAAATTTTCGTACTTCTCACCGCGGTAGAGGATGCAGTCATTAATGCAGGCATGTATCTTCTCCACGTCTAATCCTAGGGTGCATACAAGCTTCTTTGCTTGGTATGTTCTGTCGGGCAATTCATTGTTTTTAGGAAGCTGCTTCTTCACTATTTGCAGCAACTTTGTAAATCCGCTGTCAGTCACACCGTTCTCGGCCTTCCATTGGAGCAATTTTAGTGTGCTTTCCAGCTTTTTCTGCCCGTCTTTGCAAGTTGGATACAACAATATTTTGTGATCCTTTAACATCTGGTCGAACTTCACCCTCACCTTTTCAATATTGCTTTCTGTCTTTCCATCCGTAATAGTCTGGCCTAGATCATTGATGGGCTCATCTGGTGCCTACAACTCTGATTCCACATCATTGTTATCTTCCATTCCAGTGCCGGCACCGTATTCAGGGAACATGTCATGATAGTTGTCATCATTCTCTTCTTCTTCGTTGTCTTCCATCGTAACCCCTCTTTCTCCGTGTTTGGTCGAACAATTATAGCCAGGCATGAAACCGGATTGAAAAAGGTGGAAGTGGATGACTCTGTGAGAAGAGTGTTCCTTCTGATTCCGACATACAACACATGGACAACAGATAAAATTATTCTGGTTGTTTTCCTGGGCCACCTCGAGAAAATAACCCACGCCTTTCATAAAGGTGGCAGAGCGTCGGTCAGCGTACATCCATTGTCAGTTCATTTGCATTATATGATTATTAGTTAAGAACTATTACAGAACACCATCAATAGAGAAATGACCAATGTTACATCCACAGATGAAAAGGTAAAGTTGGTACCTCGACTGAGGAGGAAAGAAGGATGAGAAAGCTTATTTAATTAAGTGTGGCTCAGACAAATTAAATCGTGATTGTTTTCTGCGAGATGAGATGGCGTTATTCTCCCGGACATTTTATCAAACACCTCTTGTGCATAAGAGCGAAAAAAAAGTGAGCACACACCACACAACTAGAAATATGTTCTCCAAAATGAGTGGCATTAGGAAAAGAGAGGGCTGGCAGAATTTATATATAGTGGGGAGTCATTTGCCCTGGTTGGTGGCTCCAACCGGGGCAAAAGAACCCCAACCACGCGCCTGCACGGGTCCTGCTGGTTGAGGGCTTTTAGCCCCGTTTGGAGCCACCAACCGGGACAAATGACCACCACACCACCTGCCATGCTCGCCCCGGCCCCACCTAAGCAGCCTTTTGCACCGGAGACGACCTGCGCGGGGAGGTGGCAGCGGCGTGCTCGGGCGTCGTGAAGCGTCATCAGACCGCGTGCGAGGTGGAGGTGGCGGTGTCTCGGTGGCCGCAAGCGAGGGGCGTGTTGCAGCGTCAGCGCTTCATGCGTGCTAGACGGACGTGGCGTCTCCTCGCAGGTCGCGCGCGAGGGTTGGCCTCTAGAGGCTGCCGTGTCCTGTAGTCATGTATGAGTTCGGGAGTTGCTGGGGCTAGAATTGGACAAATTTTTTTTTCAAACTTTTGTGCCTCGTTGGGCCAGTTGGGCCCATTATCCATTGCTTATCACGACCATTTGTTTAATTTATACTAGGGAGTAGTAAAAGGTACGGGTGCGATTAGGGAGAGGTAAACCTCTAGCGAACTTCCTGGAGGCCTGCACGCGAGGCTGACGCGTGGCACCAGCAGGAGAGACCGAAAAATCTGCCCACGTAGGTTGCGTGTTCGAATTGAGTTTGACTTGGGTGACCTTCCGGAAGGAAGATATTTTTTTTAGTGATTTCGGTATCTCCCTCTCTCGGGAAGCCAAGCAACAGCTATGCATCATATACTGGAAACCAAGCTTATACAGTGGAGGAGATGCCAGAGGCAGTGGATGCTCGAGATGGTTTTGATGATGGAGACCTGAAGGCAAATGAGGAGGTGGAGACATCGTTAGCAGACACGGTGGAGAAGATGCAGTTGAGGATGAATGGAGCAAAATCAGAACAGGGGAGGGAACGCCATGGTAGTTCTGAACATGTGCAGCCACAGCCAAATACAGATGTCAATATGACAGATGCGGTGAATCATGAGCATGATCCGGAAATGCCGCCACTGGAAGACGCATATGTGGAGACACCGGTGCCAACTCTGGGGGCTAGTGATATGATTTCGCCGATCCGCAATATCTCCCAGTATACCAGTTCACTGAGTAGTGCGGCTGACACAAATATGGTGATTGCAGACTCGGTTCTGGGCAAACGCACTGCTGAGAATGATGTACAAGGCAATAGGCTGGACTTAACACTTGCACTAAATTCTGGAAAGAAGGAAGGTACGATACCAAAGAAGTGGAAAACAGTAACAAATCCAAGTAATCAATATACTGGTCTGAAGGAAGTACAGGATGGGAATGCAAAGGGAAGTGGAAGGAAGATGGAAGCAACCGGGCCAGGGGCTCCCGGTAAACTGACGAGACCTAATATGTGGTCTCGTCAGAAGCAATGAATTGTGTATCCTTCAACTGTCGGGGAGCAGGGAGTACCCCGACAGTTCGCGAGTTGGCTACGATTTCCCAAGTTTGGAGTCCTCGTTTGTTTTTTCTTTATGAAACTAGGCAAAATAAAAATAAGATGCGTAGATTGCGTCATAGGATAGGTCTTAAAGGTTTTGCTGGCTGTAGTATTGATGGTTTAAGTGGGGGCTTAGCCCTTTTCTGGCATGAGAGTCTCATTGTAGAAATTCAAGGAATTAATGAAAGGTATATTGATGCTTATGTGAGAGAGTATCCCAATGCGCCACAATGGCGCCTTACCTGCGTGTATGGAGAACCTAGGGTGGAACATCGTCATTGTATGTGGAATACCCTAAGGGATCTCAGTCTGAATTCTAATCTTCCTTGGCTTGTTATAGGTGACTTCAATGAAGCATTGTGGCAGGAGGAACATATATCCCAAACCCCTCGCTCTATTAATCAAATGGAAGATTTCAGGGAGGTGTTATCAGATTGTAACTTAACGGATTTGGGGTTCGCAGGTGTTCCGTACACTTATGATAATAGAAGGAAAGGAAATAAGAATGTGCGTGTGAGGTTGGATCGGGCTGTGGCGAGCCATGGGTGGAGGGATCTTTTTGCAGATTCAAGCCTACAACATCTGGTTTCCCCGGTGTCAGATCATTGCCCCATTCTACGTAGGATTACAAAGGAAGAAAGGCAGGTTAGTAAGCATCCGAGAAGACAATATGAAATTTTCTGGGAAAGGGAAACAGCAGGGACGAAAAGTGACCTGTCGGATATCATGCAGGGCCTCGACAAAGTAATGACGTCCTTGCAGGGTTGGAGTAAACAGAAATTTGGGAACGTTCTAAAGGAATTAGGTAAAGCAAGGAAGAATTTGGAGGAGCTTTTGATCAACAATGCTGACCAACAACAAATTCGAACGGCAAACGACCGGCTAAATGAGTTACTGTATCGTGAAGAGATGTTGTGGATACAGAGGTCTCGGATTGCTTGGCTTAGAGAAGGAGACCGCAATACTAGGTTCTTTCATCATACGACAAAGTTGAGAGCTAGAAGGAATAAAATTAAAAAGCTCAAAGACTCGGATGGATCCTGGAAGGAGGCCCAAACAGATATGGAGCGCATGGCCACTTCTTATTTCCAGGAATTGTTTACTAAAGATCCCACAATTAACTCTGACCTGCTGTTATCTCTTATACAGGGGAAAGTTACAGGTGAAATGAACGATGAAATTTGCAAGGAGTTTACGGATAAAGAAATTGGAGATGCATTATTTCAGATTGGGCCTCTAAAAGCTCCGGGTGTGGATGGTTTCCCGGCAAGATTCTACCAACAGAACTGGGATACCCTAAAGGTAGAAGTGACGAATGCGGTTAAATTATTCTTTATCACTGGAAGGATGCCGGAAGGGGTAAATGATACGGCCGTTGTTTTAATTCCGAAAAAAGAGCAACCGGAAACTTTGAAAGACTTTCGGCCCATAAGCTTATGCACGGTTATGTACAAGGTAATTTCCAAATGCCTAGTGAACAGGCTTAGACCAATGCTAAACGACATTGTCTCCTTAAATCAGAGTGCATTCGTACCGGAGAGACTGATAACTGATAATGCACTAGTTGCTTTTGAATGTCTACACTTTATTGAACAGAATACAAATCAGGATAGGAATTTTTGTGCCTACAAACTTGATCTGTCAAAGGCATACGATCGGGTTGATTGGGATTTTCTCAGGAAAGTGATGCAAAGGTTGGGTTTCTCGCAACGATGGGTGGACTGGATTATGGCTTGTGTCACATCGGTGCAATATAGAGTAAAATTCAATGGAAACCTCCTGGATTCATTTTCGCCTTCTCGGGGCCTCCGACAAGGTGATCCGCTATCACCCTTCTTGTTTCTGTTTATAGCGGATGGGTTATCTGCCTTGTTACATCATGAAGTGGGAAGTAATAATATAGAAGCTGTGAATATTTGTCGCCATGCCCCGGGTATTTCACACTTGCTTTTTGCGGATGATAGCCTATTATTTTTTAAAGCTGCAAGGGAACATGCGTCCAAAATTAGAGGGGTGATCAGCTTGTATGAGAGAAGTACCGGCCAACTCATAAACCCGGACAAGTGCTCTATCATGTTTGGTAAATCATGCCCTGTTATTAATCAGAATGAGGTGAAGGAAGAACTACAAATTAGTCAGGTGGCTTTTGAATCGAAATACCTAGGCCTACCCACTCCAGATGGGCGCACTACAATGGACAAATTCGAAAGCCTGCAACGTAAGTTAGCAAGTTGTCTGGTTGAGTGGGATGACAACCAGAAATCTCAAGCTGCAAAAGAAATTCTTATGAAATCCATTGGACAGGCCATTCTAGTCTATGTTATGAGTGTGTTCAAACTGCCCCTATCTCTTTGTGATGAACTCACAAATATGTTGAGGAGGTACTGGTGGGGGGCTGAAAAAGGCAAAAGAAAAACATGCTGGATCGCATGGGATATCATGCTCAGACCAAAAAGCCATGGTGGATTGGGGTTTCGTAATATGAGGCTTTTCAACCAGGCACTTCTGGCACGACAAGCATGGAGGCTTATACAATTCCCTAATACACTATGTGCCCGCCTCTTAAAAGCAAAATACTATCCTAATGGTTCCCTTATTGACACGGTTTTTACCGGTAATGGTTCCTCCACATGGCATGCTATTGAGTATGGTTTGGACCTGCTGAAACAAGGAGTCATATGGAGGGTGGGCAACGGATCACAAATCAGAGCCTGGAGGGATCCATGGATTCCAAAAAATCGATCGTACTACCCCTCTTCTGCTAAAGGAAGATGTCGCTACAGATGGGTGGCTGATTTTCTGCAACCAAGTGGTGAGTGGAATATCCAACGCCTAAACTTGTATTTCAATGAGGAGGATGTCAAAGAGATTCTAAAAATCAAGACGTCAAAGCATAATGAGAGCGACTTCATCGCATGGCAACCTGACAAAAGGGGCTGCTTCTCAGTGTGTAGTGCATAGCAACTCGGTCTCTCAAAAAGCATGCTTCTTCAAGACATGGGAGCAACGAGCACAAATCCAGATGGATTTAGAGCATGCTGGAAAACGATTTGGGGCTGTGAGGTACCACCTAAAGTAAAGTTGTTAGCATGGAAAATCGGACGGAATGCTTTGGCAACTAGATGCAACCTGAAATGGAGAAAAATTGTTCATGATGCCACTTGTGAAATTTGCGTCATGGAAGAGGAAGATACCCATCATGTGTTTTTGAAATGCCCACACGCACGCCAGCTCTGGTTAGCTATGAAAAATGAATGGGACCTACCTTCAGATCAACAGCTGTTAACCGTAATGAAGGAAAACCAGCGTGCCCCTACACTTATGGTCCTCTGGCGCATTTGGCATGCTCACAATGAGATGACGCATGAGAAGCCATGCCCTTCGATTGAAGGCTCCCGCAGGTTCCTAGTAAGTTACATGAATTCCTAACTAATAATTAAACAGTTTCCAAATGCAGATATTACAAAGGGCAAGATGATTGTAGACCACACTGGTGGGTTTAGGAAGCGCGCATCAACGAGTGATGGTAGACAAAAAGTCAGGAAACCCTGGATACCTCCGAGGCAAGGTGTGATAAAGCTGAATGTTGATGGCAGCTTCCATCCGGATGGCATGGCATGGGCCGGTATGGTGCTTAGAGATCACAGGGGAGAGGTAATCGTTGCGGCTTGCAGTCATCTACAAAATTGCAGGGATGCAATAGAGTCTGAACTTTGTGCAACTGAGGAGGGTATACTCTTATCCATGCTCTGGACAAGTCTGAAGGTGACGGTGGAGTCAGATTGCGCCGAGGCTGTTCAGATGATCTTGAGTTGTGATCCAAATGCATCTGTACATGCCTTCAGGATCAATGCCATCCGAGAATTAGTAAAAGAGAGGGAGATTGAGATTGTTAACATTAGCCGTGAGGCAAATGAGGTGAGCCACGAGCTAGCTAAGATAGGAAGGGTTCAGGGAAGAAATATGGTGTGGCCTGTCGATTTTCCTGCAGAGATCGCCAAGGCTATCTCTGCTGATTGTAACCCTGAATTGGTTTAATATAGTTCTCTTTTTCGCAAAAAAAAGAGACGGAGAGCGTACCATACATACAAGTTTCATGGGCAAGTCTTACTCTAATCGACAGTGATCAGAAATAAATTACGGTATCTAAGAGCATCTCCAGTCGCGCCCCCTACCGTATAGGCAAAGACGCCCAAATTTTCTAAACGATGATTTCATTCAAATTTTTAGGATATATTATAAATTTGGAATGAAATTTAAACTAAAAACTGAAAATTAAACTAAAACGACGTGTTCACTTGTTGAACAAGCCGTAGTCTCCCTCGCTGCTTTCGTCCCTCCAGTCCTCCTCGGCGTCGCCCCGCCGTCGTTGGCCGCCAGTTGGTCGAGGTCGATCAGCGGCGCGCCGGTCATCGCCCCCGTGTCGGCGATAGACCACGCGCGCGTCGCCGGGAAGGGCAGTGCGGGTGGCGTGTTGTACGACTCCTCGTACGCCACCCGAACGCCCTCCAGGTCGTTCTCCATCGCCGACGCCGCCTGGAGCGCGTGGAGGTGCTTGTAGAGGGTGACGGACGCTCCAGCCCCGACTCCTGCTTGGGTGTGCGTAGACCTGGCTCCGGCTTGGGCACGAGTGTTATTTTGTGGTGATCCAAATTCATATAAAGATAAAGGAAAGTTCGGACGGAGCGGAAAGAGGCCGGTTGCCGAAGACTTAGGGCCGAAGCAAGTTAGGTCAGGACCACCTTTATATACCTCTTGTAAGCCACCGAGCGGGATAAACCACACATTGTAAATCCCAGCGCGTTTGTAAACTCATCAAAAATAGTGAAGTATTGCTGGCTGGTGCCCGTGGTTTTTACTCTTCCTTTTTTGAAGGGTTTTCCACGTTAAAATCTCGTGTCTCCGATGGTTCGATCTTGTTTAACGTCATCGTTGTTTTGCTATTGCGTGTAACAACGAGGAGGGGCTGCGCAGGGCGACGGCGGGAAGACTGGGCGCCACTTACGCCCCTGATGTGAAGGCCACCGGAGCGCCCTGTCGGGACGCGGGGGGGGGGGGGGCGGCTCCTGCTTGACGCGGAGGTGCGGCAGCGTGAACGCCCGCGACTCCGTCTTGGGGACGCGCGGAGACGAGGTCGAGCGCCTAGAGGAGTCACCGGCGGAGGAGAAGGACGAGCGCGAGACGGAGGAGGACGGAGTCGCCGTCGTCCGTCTTGCGTCCCAGACGGTGGGCGCCGGCCAGGGGAGGCGCGGGTTGTCGCCGGCGGTGATGTGGTCGCGGACGGCGTCGAGGGAGAAGCCGTCTTGCGCCCCGAACGCATTGCGGACATATTTGTTGCGTTCTTGGTCGGGCGGCGCCGGCCCGGGGCCGTCCCATCGGTTCCAGCGCTCCTCGTGGATGCGTTTGAACTCGCGCTCGTAGCGCGCCGTGTTCGCCGGGTCCCAGCGGGGGTCGGTGTGCTGCGTCGGTGTTAGGTTGTGGTAGAAGTGGGCGAGCACCTCCTGGCCCTAGGAGGCGTCGCTCACCTTCGGCGCGTCAGGGATGGGGACGCCGGCGCGCCCGATGGTGAACCCGTGCCCGGTGCTCATGTCCGGCGGGCACGGGTACAAGGCGGCAAAAAGGGTGCGCGCCTGGTGTTTGAGAAGGGAAAGGGGGGAGGGGGGTGGTGGTGAAGCCATTGGCGGCGAGTGGGTCACTGGTAGAAAATAGGGCTGTAGTCCCGGTTCGCCAGGGCCTGTAGTCCCGACCCAACAACCGGGACTAGCAATGCGCGACTAAAACCCCACTCTATAGTCGCGACAGACTGCGAACCGGGACTAAAGGTCCGTCCACGTTTAGTCCCGGTTGGCCACATGAACCGGGACTAGATTTATTTCGTAATTTTTTTAATTCATTTGGTTTCTAATTATTTTTCACTCCCTTTTTTTCACTCCCTTTTTTCACTCCCTTTTTTTCACTCCCTTTTTTTCAGACTTTGTATTATTTGCTTAGTGTCTAACTACAATTATCTCTAGTCAAATTACTTACTCATGGTCAAACTTCCCGCTCGGTCACCCATCCTCCCACTACTCTAGCACTAGCACGCTTAACTTCCGAGTTCCATCCCGTCCCGCATCCAAGTGTTTCGCACGCATGTATGTGATACTAGTATCATATCAATCCTATTAACATGAGACTCGATGCCACATTTCTTTTGTTTTCTGAATTTCAAATAAATCTTTTAATAAACAAAAGTAATGATGTAATTAATTATTTTGAATAAATAAATAAACTTTAACTTTTAATTTGTATTATTTCTAAAAATACAAATAATATATCAAAAAATTAAGAAAAATAGAACTAATTCATTTTAAAATCTTAATAATACAAATAATATATCAAAAAATTAAGAAAAATAGAACTAATTCATTTTAAAATCTTAATAATACAAATAATATATCCAAAAATGAAGAACAATAATACTAATTCATTTTAAAATCTTAATAATACAAATAATATATCAAAAAATGAAGAACAATAATACTAATTCATTTGAAAATCTTAATAATACAAATAATATATCAAAAAATGAAGAACAATAATACTAATTCATTTTAAAATCTTAATAATACAAATAATATATCAAAAAATAAAGAACAATAATACTAATTCATTTTAAAATCTTAATAATACAAATAATATATCAAAAAATGAAGAACAATAATACTAATTCATTTTAAAATCTTAATAATACAAATAATATATCAAAAAATGAAGAACAATAATACTAATTCATTTTAAAATCTTAATAATACAAATAATATATCAAAAAATGAAGAACAATAATACTAAATCATTTTAAAATCTTAATAATACAAATAATATATCAAAAAATGAAGAACAATAATACTAATTCATTTTAAAATCTTAATAATACAAATAATATATCAAAAAATGAAGAACAATAATACTAATTCATTTTAGAATCTTAATAATACAAATAATATATCAAAAAATGAAGAACAATAATACTAATTCATTTTAAAATCTTAATAATATAAATAATATATCTTGATTTTCTGTAGTTTGATATATAGAATCTGTAGTTTTTCTGTTTTGTTTTCTTGATGTGTTCTTGTTTTTGCTTGTTTTGAAACGTGTGTTTGACAAAAGACAAGTGATAAGAAAAGACAAGTGATAACAAAAGATATCCATTACATAAGTCTCACAATAAGGAACATGACATAACAAAAGATATCCATTACATATATATACTAAGATAACCCATTACATGCATATATACATCTATGACTCCGTCGAGTAGATGCGGAACAACTCGTAGGAGACAAATGCATCTATGGCCGCATACTTGACGTTCGTCAAGTCCAGTGGGGTCTTCTCCCAATAACGGTGATTCTTCGAGGGGAAATCGGACTTCATCCTTTTGTAGCCCTCGTGGATCAAGGCAGTTGCCATGACAGCCATCCCGGTCTTTGGCCCGTTCAAATGGATAAGATTCTGAAGATCAATGTAGTGATCTTCAGGTATCCTAATACCCAACCGCATCAACTTCGGACGGTCTTGCGTGATGTCAACGCTGCAAAAGTCAAACCCCCTGTTGACAAGAAAATCAACAAGGGCCGGACAATACTTTGAACTACTGCAACAACAAAAAATTGATACATGTTAGATATGTTGCAACACATGTATGATCACATGCAACAAAAAAATCGAAGATGATGCAATACGTGTGCGTTATACCTTGACCATTGGAAGATCAATACGGACTCCTTGAATGCAATCTGGATGACGGCAACATCCCTCTGATTCGCCGTGTACTCCAGATCAAGCCCGAAGAACCGGTGTTCATCGGGAGAGGCGTCATAGAGATCGGTCAAATAACCAAGAGCACCGGGCAGCCGCTCACAACTGTTGGTGTAGCACACATCGAGAGTCTTGCCGCATGGTGTGGGACCATTGTATTCTTCCCAAACTTCAGCCATGGTGTGTGCTTGGTGAAGATCGATCGAGAGATGAGGAGGAAGACAGAGTTACAGAGAGGAAGAGAAACAGAGACTCCGAGACGCGCGCTGTGGAATGGCGCCCTTCTGCCTCGCTCGCGAAATAAAAACCGCCTTGCGGGAGGCGAGAAGTTTGATCTTTAGTCCCGGGCGGCCACGCCAACCGGGACTAAAGGACCAATAGTCCCGGGCGGCCACGCCAACCGGAATTAATGCCCTCCACGCGCCTCAACGCGCTTCCCAACCCGCGACGTATGACCTTCTGTCCCGGGTCTCCTCCCGACCCGGGACTAAAGACTCATTAGTCACGGGGCGCGACGTTTGGGGACTGATGGGGGCGTATGGAAGGCCTTTTTTCTACTAGTGGGTCCATGGGCGCGCAGCGAGGGGAGAGGTAGAGGGCGGCGAGGAGAGTGTGCGGCGCGCAGAGCGGTGAGGCGGCATTTTATACCCGGCGTGTTAGGCCAAAAGGCTGCCATTTTTCCTATATAGTTGGTCAAAGTATGAAAATTTTGACTTTCATTTTTCCTATATATTACGTCCACCGAGCCAGCTGCAACTGTGAGAAACCATGGTGCAGAATTGGCAAGAAACCATGGTAGAGGCGACTGACGGGGCGACTGACGGGGCACCGCCGGAGCAAGCCTCCGCTGGCAAGGACGCTTCGCTACCGGGGTCTGCTTCCACGCGCCCATCGGCGCCGCTCGGGGGTCGTTTCTGGTGTCTCTCACCGGAAGCGTCGGATGCGGAAGATGGCTCTACGACAAACAAAGGTAATGCGACTGATCTGGTTACTCGTTATCTGCAGGAATGCAGAACACCTGAGGAGGACACCTCTCGCGATCTTCGATCATCGGGGAAGAAGTCGAGGAAGATTGCACACAGGCGGATGCTGAAGAAGGCGCGGCAGGACTATCATTCGCTTGATCTTTCAGTAACACCTAAGAAGTTCAGGGTTCCCAAAATGCCGATCATGGAACCATCCTCCTTCGTGGAGGATGTGTTCATTGAGAGCGAGTGGACTACAGTGACTCGGAAATGATCGCCGGTGTTGTCCGCCGCTCGTCGGAGATCCACGTTTAGGGGAATTTCGAATTTTCGGTTACCACTTGACACGGGCCTTCGGAGGGCCAACGGTGCAATTGTGTTTAACAGGCCTTTTGTGGGCCAGTTAGTACCTGAATTTTCCTCGCCTAATGCTGATCGGGACCGATCGAAACCTGGGTTTTCTGTGCCTAATACTGATCGGGGCCGAACGAGTAACGCGCTAGGTCTACATCGTTTCCTCAAGGGTTTCTGGACGGCAACGGAGCAGCAGCCGCCGGCGCCCATGGCGTATCGAGGTGATGGCCGCGGTAATGGCTCTAACCAGGGGAACTTCAACAACTGGAACAACCAGGGAAGGCCAAACCAAGAGGGCTACAACTCGGGCTTCAATGGTTACTCCAACTATGAGGAAGGGGGACCTAGTGGTGCTGCGGGTGGCTCCTTTGATCAGGGGGCTCAGTTCAACGCCGGTAACGGTTTTCCTAATAGGTATCGTGGTGGCTTCAATGGTGGCTTGGGGCGTGCGAGAAGGCCCTTCGAGGGGCGAGGCCGTGGCGAGCCCAATGCCTTTGTGGCGGGTAGGAGCAATGCTAATACCTATTATCAGAATCAAGGTGCTTTCCAAAACCAGAGACCTCGTTATAATGCATACGATCATAGAGGAGTTCGTGGAAGATATGGTGATGCTCGGAATTCTGGAAGGGGAGGAGGAAACCAAACTTCGGTTGGTGTTCTTCCTGTGACGAATCCGATCCAGGGGGTGGTTGCTGCGCCGTCAACTGGGCCGGGTGCGCCCGCCGTCTCGACCACGACACAGACGGCTACGGTTCCTATTTCGAGTGCAGCAGCTGTTGCTATTCCTCCTGGTATTACTGCTGTGGCAACAGGGGTGCCTACGGTGGCGTCTGAACCTGCTCCTATTTCATTTGTGGTGCGTCAAGAGCAAGCATCTGCACCTATCTCAGCGGCATCTCTTGCTAATGCTCTTGCCAATGCAGCTCCTAGGAGAACTAAAAAATGCTATAGGTGTGGTCTTGGAGGTCATCGGTCCAAAGCTTGTACAGTTGCTATGTGCCAGATTTGCGAGGGACCTGATCATGGGGATAGACGGTGTCATTTGTTGACGGCCCCTAAACCCAGGATAGGAGTATATGGCTATGGTCATGAGGAGCTCATTATCTTCAAGTTTCCCTCTACTGAGACATACAAGCCCAAATTGGAGAATCATCGGTTGGCTTCGATTGTTATTTCGGGAGGGGAATTAACCATACCAGCAATTATCAGGCAGCTGCAGCGGTTAGTGCCAACTGAAAATTTTGTTTGGAATGTTATTCGCATGGGACACAACATTTTTCAGGTAGAATTCCCCAATAGTACTGAATTGGAAAGATTACGGATTTTTGGGAGATGCATTATTCCTAACAGTTCTTGTGAAATCACTATTGATAATTGGAATAAGGAGCCAGAACCTGCATATGCTCTTCCAGAGGTATGGCTGCGTGTTAATGGTATTCCTAGTCCACATATTGGTGATTACCTAGCTCTATGGGCAGTGGGGGATATGTTTGGTATGACTAAAGAAATTGATATGCCATTTACTAGGAAGCATGGTATTTTACGAATTCGTATTGGTTGCATTAACCATCGAAAGATACCTAAACGTTTCCAAATGTTTATCAAAGATGGTTTTTATAAACTCGCCTTCGAGGTGGAGGAAAATGTGCCCCTACCTATTGATGATGTGGACATGGAGGGTGACGATGGGGATGATGAGAGTGAGGATGATTCAGATGGGCTTGGTGATGACTTCCAGGATAAGGTGAATGAGCTCACAGGCAAGGCACCTGTTATTTCTTCTTATCCAAAAACAAATAATACTTCTGATGTGAGTAGTGGCAGTGGGAAGAATATGTCTACCACGGTTAAATTGGGTCTTGTTTTCTCACCTTTGGTACGGAATTCGTTTGATTGTGCTAGAAAGGAAGTGGCAGATTTATTTTCTTCTAGCAAGGTGTCGAATGATGATCTTATCTCTCAGGATGCTCTTGTGAACAATGAGGTTTCTAATGTTGCGAATTTAATTGAGGCTGAGGGGTTTCGGATGTCTGAGACAGATACGGCAGCGCACTCCCGTGTTCCTGCTGCCTTGGAGATGGCCACGGCAGAGCCTCTCGCTGCGGCAGAACACACGGCACAGACGGCAGAGATTCTGCCCGGTTTTGCTACCGCGGCAGAGATTCTGCCCGGTTTTGCTACCGCGGCAGAGTTTTCTGTGCCGTTTCCTGCCGCCTGCTGTACTGCTGCGCTGCCAACTGCTCCTGTCTTCGTGACTGTGGCTGGAACTAGTACCAATATGAACACTGGATCTAAATGTTTGCTTGCTGAGGAGACAGGTGATGGGATTTATACGCGTGCGGTTTCTGTTGGTGAAGTGGAGGCTGGGACTTCTGTTCTTAACACTAATGGAAATGGTTTAGTGCCGGTTCCTAACGGTATGAATTTTTCTTCTACCAATACTTCTCAACCCGAATGCTATAATCCTTCTGTTTGTTCTGAAAATGTTGGTAATACTCAATTTGGTGAGCTACAGGGCTCGGTTTCTGGGCATGTTACTAACGTTTTGGTTTCGGTGGGAGCAGGTGTTGCAAGCAAGGATGATGGGATTAGTTCCCCGAATTTTGTGTCAACTGTATCTCCTTTTCAGACTATTATTACCAGCCCGAGCACCCCCTTTCCATCTTTCCCTATTGTTGGTTTTGGTACTCCTAATACTGACTCAAGGAAACGGATCGAGGATTTTGGGGGCATTCTTGACATTGCTACTTCGGGGGTGCGGTCAAGTGGTCGTATAAGGGCCCAACCTATTGCGGATGACACTCAATTGGAAAGGGCAATGTCACTCGCTGCCAGGAGGGACTCGGGGGCAGGTATGAGGTCTTCGACTTCTTCTAAGAATCGTTCGATTTTGTGTTTCTCTGATTCGGATATTATTGATAGAGCTACTAGTCTAGGAGTTTCTTTGGGGAATTCTAATGCATCTAAATTGGAGTCTGCTAAGTTAATTAAAGATGGTGATCTGCATAGGACTTTGGAGGTGCTCCATAATAATCTAGATAATAATCATGACCCTCAGCCTCGTAGTTTAATTATAAATAAGATTTCTAGTCTCACTGAAGATCTAGTGGATGATGAGTGTTTTCCTACTTCTATTTCTCCGATTGATTTAGTGGTTGATTGTGAGAAAGTAAAGAAGGTTAGGAAAAAGAAAGATTACTCTGTTTCTAATAAGCGTAGAAGTGTAAGAATTAATCGTCTAATTAATAATCAGGATGCATAATTTATGTGGAATGTTTTGGAATAGCGAGGGTTTTCGTGACCCGGGTAAACATCATTTTATTCAGGAGAGTATCAGAGAGAGGAAATTAGATTTTTTGGCTTTGTCTGAGACAGGGAGATCTCATTTTGCACATTCCTTTTTATCTTACCTAGCTTCGGGCTTGGATTTTGTGTGGTTTTGTTTACCACCTAGAGGTAGATCAGGAGGTATGCTTATTGGCATTAACTGTTCTTCTATAGAGGTTAGGAGTGTGGATGTAGGAGATTTCTCTGTTAAACTTTATGTCAAGTCAAAGCATGATGGTTTTGAATGGATTCTTGTGTTTGTTTATGGTGCTGCCCAGGATGAATTTAAACCAAATTTCTTATCAGAGTTTGTTCGTATTTGTGAAAATGAAACATTACCTTTGTTGGTGGGTGGGGATTTTAATATAATACGAAAACCTGAGGAAAAGAATAATGATAATTATAATTCTAGATGGCCTGTTATGTTTAATGCAATTATTCATAGCTTAGACTTAAAGGAGATTGAATTATCTGGTAGACAATTTACCTGGGCTAGTAGGAGGGCTAACACAACTTTTGAAAAACTAGATAGAATTCTATCTACTGTGGAGTGGGAGCAAAAATTTCCTCTAGCAACCGTTCAAGCTTTGGCTAGGAATGGTTCGGATCACACCCCTTTGTTGTTGGATTTCGGTGCTCGTGCTCATGTGGGAAATAAGAGTGGTTTCTCTTTTGAGCTTTCGTGGCTCAAAATGGATGTTTTTTTTGAATTGGTCTCTGCTGAATGGGAAGCAATTCATAAGGGTGACTCAGCTATTGCGGTGTGGCAAAACAAAATTAGACACCTTAGACGTTTTCTTAAAGGATGGGCTAAAAATTTGAGTGGCAAATATAGAATAGAGAGGGATAAGTTGATCAGGGTAATAGAGGAGTTGGATATTAAAGCTGAGAGTATAGTTCTCTCCTCGGGAGAGAGGGAAACTCTTCGGTTAGCTAATGATCGTCTGTGTTCTTTGCGTCGTGAGGAAGAAATTAAATGGATGCAGAGAGCAAAGGTTAAGCATGTTTTGGAGGGGGGAGATAATACGAAATATTTTCATCTTATGGCTAATGGAAAACACCGTTTGAAGATGATTTTTCAGTTAGAACAAGAGGAAGGAACTATTGTTGGGGATGAGGACTTGAGGATGTATATCTCTGAATATTATAAGAAATTATTTGGGCCCTCCGTACCAAATAATATCTCCTTAGTGGAGAGTAACTTTCAGGATATACCTCAATTAACTCAACAGGAAAATGATATTCTCACTGCTGATTTCTTAGTGGAAGAAGTTTTTGAGGCAATATCACAGATGGAGCCTAATAAATCTCCAGGTCCTGATGGTTTCCCCGCAGAATTTTATAAAACCTTTTGGGAGGTTATTAAAAAGGATTTGATGGCAATGTTTTTAGAGTTTAAGCAAGGTAATCTTCAGTTGTTTAAACTGAACTTTGGAGTGATAACTTTGCTTCCTAAAAATGATAATGCGGTAAAAATCCAACAATATAGACCTATTTGTCTTCTTAATGTGAGTTTCAAGATTTTCACTAAAGTGGGTACTAATCGTATTACCCAGATAGTGCAGAAGGTGGTTAGACCATCTCAATCAGCTTTCATGCCTGGGAGAAACATCTTGGAGGGAGTTGTTATCCTACATGAAACCATTCATGAGCTTCATAGGAAGAAATTAGATGGTGTAATTTTTAAAATTGACTTTGAGAAGGCATACGATAAGGTTAAGTGGCCTTTTCTTCTCCAGGCTTTACGTATGAAAGGGTTTTGTCAGGAGTGGTGTGATATGATTTTACAATTTGTTCAAGGTGGAAGTGTAGGTATTCGGGTTAATGATGCCATTGGACATTTTTTTCAAACTAAGAAAGGATTAAGGCAAGGGGATCCTCTTTCTCCAATTCTTTTTAACATAGTGGCAGATATGCTGGATATATTAATTGCTAGGGCTAAGGATAATGGACAAATAGGAGGTCTTATTCCAGACCTAGTTGAAGGAGGTTTGTCTATCCTTCAATATGCAGATGATACGGTGCTTTTCTTAGAGCATGATTTTGATAAAGCTCTAAATCTGAAACTAATCTTGTGCATCTTTGAGCAATTGTCGGGTCTCAAGATTAATTTTCATAAGAGTGAGGTTTTCTGTTTTGGTAGGGCTAAAGAGGTAGAACACCAGTACAAACAAATATTTGGTTGTGAGTCTGGGTCTTTACCTTTTAAATATTTGGGGATTCCTATTCATCACAGAAAACTTACTAATTCTGAGTGGCATCCAGTGGAGAGTCGTTTTGAGGAAAAACTGGGGTGCTGGAAAGGGAAACTTTTATCCTATGGGGATCGATTAGTTCTTGTTAATTCTGTGTTAACAAGTTTACCCATGTTTATGTTATCCTTTTTTGAGATTCCTAAGGGCGTCCGTAAGAGACTTGATTTCTATAGATCACGTTTTTTCTGGCAGAGTGATGAAACCAAGCGTAAGTATAGATTAACGAAATGGAATATTATTTGTAGACCCAAGGATCAAGGTGGATTAGGTGTGGAAGTGCTAGAGCTAAAAAATAAGTGTTTATTGGCTAAGTGGCTGTTTAAGATACTTCATGAGGAGGGTATTTGGAACGAATTGCTACAGAATAAATACTTATATAACAAAACTTTAGCTCAAGTTGAGGCACAACCTACTGACTCTCCTTTTTGGAAGGGTCTAATGAAAGTTAAGGGGGATTTCTTTAGTAGAGGTTCCTTTAAAGTTGGGAATGGTGAAACAACTAGATTTTGGGAGGACATTTGGCTTGGCCAAACCCCTCTATCTGATCAATATCCTCTCTTATATAATATTGTGCAGTCTAAAAATGTATTGATAGCCGATGTTTTTCAGAATGCACCACCAATTAATATTTCCTTTCGTAGGAATTTAGTAGGCATTACTTGGGAAATGTGGTCTCACTTGTGCTTACGACTTATGAATGTCTCCTTCATTTCGGATTCTGATAGTTTTATTTGGAAACTTACTCAGAATGGGAGCTTCTCTGTCAAGTCTATGTATGAGGATATGATGAATGGACACACTATCTTTCTCAAAACTTATTTGTGGAAGCTAAAATTACCTCTTAAAATCAAAATTTTTATGTGGTTTTTGGATAGGAAGGTGATATTGACTAAAGATAATTTAGCAAGGAAAGGGTGGAAAGGGGATATGCTTTGTTCTTTTTGTGGGAACAATGAGACAGTCGATCATCTTTTTATTTCTTGTCCTCTTGCTAAATTGATTTGGAGAGTAGTCTTTTGTACTTTTAATGTTACTCCCCCCTCCAATGTGACTAATATGTTTGGGAATTGGCTTAATGGGATTGATGTGAGAACTAAAAGAAGAATTAGGATTGGTGTTTCGGCCATTTGTTGGGCTATCTGGACCTGTAGAAACAATATTGTGTTTAACAGGAAGAACTCCTTTCATGCTTTACAGGTTATCTTCTCAGCAGCTCATTGGATCCAGCTATGGGCTTTTTTACTCTCTCCAGATCAGAGGAAGCTTATGATGGATGGCTGCACCCGTCTCCTTACGGTGGCACAGGATTTTTTCTCCCCCATACGTGGCAGCATCATAATAGGATTTCGTAGATTCATTGTGTTTTGCTGTTTTCGTTTTAGGGGATTGTCCTGTCTCTTTGTAAGTGGATAACTATTGTACACGTTGGATTCTTTGGATTTTAATAATCAATAAAGGCTGTGTGCATCACTCGATGAAGAGGCCGGGGTTATCCCCATTTCAAAAAAAAAAAAAGTTAACCATCTGAGAGTTCATATGTACTGTTATTAAATCTGACAACTATAAATGTATATGATTGTATGTTCTTATGTCTTTTGAAAAAGGGTGAACAATTGGATTTAACTGTTGGATGTTCTGTAATGATGACCAAATTTGACAAACGATATTTAGTACATACTCCCTCTATCCCAAAATAGGATGCCTATAGTTTTTAATGAAAGTCAAAATTTTCATACTTTGACCAACTATATAGGAAAAATGGTTGACATTTATGATCTCAAATCAATATAGTTAGAACCGCCATGAAATGTATTTTCATATCATGTGGATTTGATATTGTACAAGTTGATATATTTTTCTATATAGATGGTGAAACTTTAATAAGTTTGACTTTAAGAAAAAACTATACGCATCCTATTTTGAGACGGAGTGAGTATGACAAATTAGCAGAGAATCTTTCCGGTTGGTTGAATGGACCACCACACCGACATGTAAACCAGGGTACTCGTACTAGGAAACTCGCTCGTGTACTTTTAGGCGTCTAGGAGTCACATATAGACTACAATTTGGGTTTGGTGCCAAACAACACGGGCTATATCTAGCGCTAGATACCTAGAACATGCATGCCTGCAAGCGATGCTAGCATCCACATGGCGGCAGAGCAATGGTCCAGCCTCCGGGTTGATATCCTTCGCATGGTCTAGGTCTGGTTTCCCTCCCCGTTTGACCGCTTTCCCTTCGTTGTCGTGTGCATTTGGTGGCGCGTCTTCACCTCCATGTGCCTACCACACCCTGTCACGTTCTACCGTTGATGATATAATCCATCACCGTACAGTCGACAAGACGAAGCGCACCTTCTCTACTCACCAAGTGTCGCCGCCACATGCTGGATATTACTAACGCTATGCGCACCAACGCACCGCCAACGACCATGAGATCCGCAGTCCAGATCTTGTCGTCGCCGCGAGAAGATCGTGCACCACCTTCCTGAGCTGCGAGACATTTGTCTGGCCGAGTGTCCTCCGGCGGTAGCACAAAGGACAAGAGGAGAAGAGGGCGGCCCTAGGATTGGCGGTGGCGGCTGCTCCCGAGGAGCTCCTCAGCATCGTTAAAAGATTGCCTTGGCCAGGGCGAGCTATTCTTGATACAAACACCCGAATAAACATGTCGTGCAAGGAGTTCGCTCTGGAAGAAAAAATCTTGAGTTCCGGCCAATTGTTGGCATCATCGGCGTCACACTCATTCCTTGGACCATATCTAGACATGATAATTAAGGACATGGTTTCGCAAGTTTTTTTTTTGAAACAGGAAATCCCAGCCTCCCATCTGGTCGATGCACACGTCTTTTATATTAAATAAATAAAAGTACCCAAAGTAGCAGCACATTCGCTCAATATAGTTTACGGATCCCTAAGAGTGGTTGCATGAATCTGCCGCAAAAATAAAGATGACAAGGCAACACTACACATTCGTCAAACGTCCGGTGTGTGTAATCAGTCACCTTGAAAATAGCCCAAACGATCGCCATTAACCAAGTGCAACCAGTCTCCAAACATCCCCGTTGATCTTTTGGAAGAAGATGAGACCACATGTTTATCCAGTATGTGTCTTGATAAACAAGCGAAACCACGACAAAGAGGGGACACATTGTATGGGAGCCCGCAACCATGATCGCTTCAAGAAAAATATGGTATGTACATACATGGAACAATCTACATTTATTTCCTCTCATATTTCTACTTGATACCCTAACCCATATCATAACTATTTCCTGATTCTTATTTTACATTAAGTCCATGTGGCATCCGAGTCAATCAGAAAATGGACCTTACATAGGGTTTCACCCTATCAAATGGGATGGACCTTGTAATAAAGCACAAGTAGGAGTTCTAAAGAGTCTATTTTCCGCAAATTGGAATTTTGGTACTCTCTACGATCACTATAGAGAGTAAAATTTTGAATCTACTCTACAGGTTTCACGAAAATGTGAGGTTTTAGACATTGTGCACTAGTTTCTATCGCAATGTATGTTTAGCAACCATAACTACTGGTTAATATTTTCTTGAGACAAATCTAGGAATATTATTTTCAAGTTTTGAATCAAAATTTAAATCGATGTGAATGGTATAGTTTTCGAAGTTCAACATAAAGCATGTTGAAACCAGTACCTGTTTTGCACTAGAGGGCTTACTTGATACCAAGACGTGCAGAAACATAGGTATATCAAAGTTCTCTCATTGATTTGATCATCAACATAGTCTGAGGAAAACATGATCGCTTCAAGGAAAAGACGGCGTATCAGGAGTGGGCACGTAAGAGAGAAGCCTATGACGACTAGGAAGAGCTATGCTATAAGTTTCACCCTTTTCAATTGATGCTACAAGTGGTACATCGACGGTCGGAGTCCCTACCCGACGGACAAAAGTGCCAAGGCTAGGTCTACGCCGACGGTATATGTTTCCTGTAGCGAGGGAATTTAGCACCGTGGTTCTGTTTCCTGTTATCTTCTTGACGCTAAGAAACAAAGAGCAACATAATTAGATGATGTTTATACTGCTCGTACACATACATGTTCCTCTCCTTGTTTGAGGGATTGCTGTATTGCAGACTACTCCATGTTGCTTAAGAATTGTCACTGCCATAAGAATCCCAGATTCAATATGCATCTCGACCACAATATATAAACTCTGCTAATATATTCGCAAATAATAAAATAGGCAGCGTTCCTTAGTGAATGGTCGTTCCGTCACGCTCAGCTGTGTAGAAAAAGGAGGACAATACATGTTGATTATCGAGCCCTTCTATGGTACCCCCAAATCAATAATAGCCATTAATTTTTATCCATCTAAGGGCTGAGAACTTTCCATACTAGTGGCCAAAGGGTGAGTAGTAATTTTCCTACTACTAGTCAAAATCGTTCAGCACTAAAATAAATACCGTAGCTGGGCCTAGGCCCAAGAACAAAACAAAAACTGTGTTCATGTGCCATAATCGATGCGGCCGTCCACCGGTAGAAAATAGGCCTTTAGTCCCGGTTCGTAAAGGACATTAATCCCGGTCGTGCAATCGGGACTAAATATACGCGACTAAAGGCCCCCCTTTAGTCGCGCCTCTTACGAACCGCGGCTAAAGGCCCGTCCACGTGGGCAGGTGGCGTGCGCCGGGGGCGGAGGACCTTTAGTCCCGGTTTGTAACACGAACCGGGACTAGAAACTATTTCGTTATTTTTTTAATTCATTTGGGTTTCTAATTATTTTCACTCCCTTTTTTTTCAGAATTTGTATTATTTGCTTAGTGTGTAACTACAATTATCTCTAGTCAAATTACTTACTCGTGATCAAACTTCCCGCTCGGTCACCCATCCTCCCACTACTCTAGCACTAGCACGCTTAACTTCCGAGTTCCATCCCGTCCCGCATCCAAGTGCTTCGCACGCATGTATGTGATACTAGTATCATATCAATCCTATTAACATGTTGGTCGATGCCACATTTCTTTATTGTTCGAATTTCAAATAAATCTTTTAATTAACAAAAGTAATGATGTAATAATAATTTTGAATAAATAAATAAACATTAACTTTTTAATTTGTATTATTTCTAGAAAAATAAAACTAATTCCTTTTAGAATCTAAAAAATACAAATAATATATCAAAAAATTCAGAAAAATAAAACTAATTCATTTTACAATCTTAAAAAGACAAATAATATATAAAAAAATCAGAAAAATAAAACTAATTCATTTTAAAATCTTAAAAATATAATAAATGTATCAAAAAGTTCAGAAACATATTTTATCTCATTGTTTTCCAGTCCTTATGAATGCATCTTAATTAAGTGGTCATATCTCTTTATCTTAGGAAATCTTTTGTTTCCCATTTCCTAAAATCCCTTCTATTTTCCAGTCCTTATGAATGCATCATGTCCTTTTTAACCCTTGGTTTTATTTGAGCCATTTCATTAGTCTTCTTCTCTCACAAGGTTTTGAGACATTTAAGTAACCTTCTGTTTTCCATGTTTTCCACTCATTTTTTCAAATATTTTGTAAAGGAGTTAGTCTTAAACACAGCGGTACTTAAACACATACACAATTAATAGAAATAATATAGGACATATATCCATTACATAATAGTAGTACTACATATATAAAGTCTCGAATAATGCAAACATAGCACATAATAGTAGTACTACATATATAAAGTCTCGAATAATGCAAACATAGCGGTACACAAACAACCATCTACTGCTCCATCGAAGAGTAGATACGGAACAACTCGAACGCAACATATGCATCTATTACTGCATATCGGAGATTGATCAGGTCAAGTGGGTTCTTCCCCCAATTGTTGTGATTTCTCGAAGGGAAACTAGTCTTCATCGTTCTGTAGTCGTGGTGGATGAAGGCAGTTGCCATCTGATCCATCCCAGTCTTGGCCTGAAGATAAATGTAGTGGTCTTCAGGTATCTCAATATTCCACGTGCGCATCATCTTCTGCTGGTCATTTGTGATATCGACGCTACAAAAGTCGAAACCTTTGTTGACAAGAAAATCCATAAGTTTTGGACATTTCTTTGCACTACTGCAACAACAAAAATGGAACACATGTTAGATATTGTTGCAACAAGTGTATTCTTTCAATGCAACAACAAAAATGGAACACATGTTACATATTGTTGCAATAAGTGTATTCTTTCAATGTAACAACAAAAATGGAACACATGTTACATATTGTTGCAACAATTGTATTCTTTCAATGCAACAACAAATCGAAAATGTCATATTGCTACCCTATGCAATTTTCCTCTCTATATATCACTATTGCTACAAGAGATTGTGTGCGTACCTTGCCCATTGGAAGACCAAAACGGTTTCCTTGTAAGCGATCTGGATGACAGCCACATCCTTTTGATTGGCCGTGTACTCGAGATCAAGCCCGAAGAACTTGTGGTGTTCATCGGCTTCATAGAGTTTGCTCAAACGGTCAAGAGCTTCAGGGAGTTTCTCGCAAATGTTGGTGTAGGCACCGTGGAGAGTCTTGCCGCATGGTGTGGCCACCTTTAGAATCTTGAAAACGGGAGAATCCATGGTGTGGAGGAAGAAGAAGAGAGAGCTGCGCGTGCACTGTAGCAATGAGGCCTTTCTGCCTTTGGTCGCGAATTAGAACCGCGCGAGAGCCGAGCAGTTGGTGTGGCCACCTTTAGTCGCGGGTGGTCAAGCCAACCGGGACTAAAGACCGGGAGGCCAGCAGTTCGGACATTTAGTCGCGGGTGGCCAGGCCAACCGGTATTAAAGCCCTCCGCGCGCTTCCCAAACCGCCACTCAAGACCTTCGGTCGCGGGTCGCCTCGCGAACCAGGACTAAAGACCAATTTAATCACGGTTCGGATATTTTGAGGACTAAAGGGGGCGTATGGAAGGCCTTTTTTCTACCAGTGGTCCTGGACCGTCATTGCGACCACACGCTGCGCCGTGACTTCTGTGTGCCGACGCTGACATCCATCTTAGGCTAACTCGCAAGCCGATCGGTGACATGATCTCCAAGGTGGGCGTCGGCAGTGCGCGTGGCCGCGACCAACAACACGTACTTGGCCGCGCGACGACTGTCCAGCTAGCTGGATCTGTTTGGTCACACGTTGGGCCAGCTCGGCACGGCGGAACTCATCGCTACGCGTGCAGACCATGGTTGTCGAGACATCGTAGTAGTTTTCATAGACGGGGGTGCCATGAGACTACGGTAGAGACGTGGGGTAACGGGATAACGTAGTAACACAGAACACAAGATTTTACCCAGGTTCGGTACGTCGCGACAGTACGACGTGCCTACTCCTGCACTTCTCACTAATTGGGACTAAAGCCCGTAAACAGGGTTACAATGTGAGGGTTTGGATCTAAGCTACTCGACGAGGATGAGCTTCTCGGCGAGTTGGTGTAGAGCTTCTCTGCTTGTTCGTTGTTTTGTCTATCTCCCGTCCGGCTTTATATAATAGCCGGATTAGGGCTTACAGAATAGGAAACCTAGAAAACTACGGTAACTTGTAACTTGGAAAGCAAGGAATCCGTCTTCTCCTCCAAGCCAGATCACATGGGCTGTGATCCGGGTTCTTCTAGAATCCGGCTTCTGCGCGTCGGATTACTGGGCCGCCTAATGGACCTAAGCCCATTACCACTTAAGCCACCCTGGTAATCCGGCACTTGGCCTACCATCTTCTATACCCCTATTTGGTATATATCCGACAGTAGCTCCCAAGAAGGATCAAAACTCTGATTCTCCGCTATTCGCCAAATGTTCCTTGTCCGAGAAATATTGATTCAGCAGTCTTGATTCTTCTTATTCTTTATTTGAAAAAGATGGTGGCATGAAACTCGGAATCCTAAAAATCCGGCTTTTCTCTCACGATCCTTCGCGGAGAAGAAACTTCCTACGTCAGCGCACTAAATCATGCTGACGTAAGCGCCGTTTGAGATTTACTCGGAAAAACCCAGAAACGAATCTCTGACAGATTCGCGCGGGAAACGAGGAGATAATAATCATTACTCCGTCGTTTCATTTCACGGATTTTCCGGCGAGCGACACGCGGCAAACATCCAACGGTCAAAATAGCCGTTGGCACGCATCTAAACGGTTTTCCGGCTATAAATAGCCGTCCTCGTCCTCAACGAAAACTTTCCTCACTCCCCACTGCCCACGCCATTGACCCGAACGAGCTCGAGAGCAAAGCACTTGTCCCAGGCGCTCTTAGCATCCAAGCACACCGGAACGCAACGCACCACCACAAGATGGCCTCCTCGCCGTCATCGCCGACCCGTGCTGCCATCAACGAGCTCATCAGCGATTTAGATCCGCAACTGGGATCGCCCAAGCACACCGGCGACGAGCCGGAGAAGACCACGGCCTCCGCGGCGGGTGACGCAAATCCTTCCGCCGCCGCGGACGTTGCGGGATCGAGCTCCGCAGCCTCCCCGCCGTTTGCTCCAGAAACGGCGGAGGAGAAAATCCAACTCCTTGGCGACGAACTCGCCGCCGCGGAGGCCGCCGCCTCTGCCGCCGCCGGAGCAGACGAAGAAGCGGAGTCTGCAGGCAACTGGATTGCCTGCAGCATTCCTCCGGCTCTCCTTCCAAACCTGGAAAAGGAGGGCCTGGTTCTTAAGAAGAAATGGCGGCTTCCAGAAGACGAGACCGAGCCTACGCCAAAAAATGGCGAAAGGGTCCTTCTTTGTTCCCACCTTCTTCGAGGTATGGGACTTCCACCTTCTTCCTTCTTCCTCCAAATCCTTTCTCACTACAACATCCAGCCCCATAACCTTCCTCCCAACTCCATCCTCTACATGGCCGGCTTCCAGGCTTTGTTCGAGGGCTACTTAGGGCTAGAACCTAGGTTAGATTTCTGGACTTACTGCTTCGGGGTTAAGCGGAACTCTTCGGAGGGCGCACTCCCGATTTGCGGGACCATATCTTTCACTCTTCGGAGATTCCGAGAAGATTGGTTCCCCAAGATAAAAACTTCGGAATCCGTCAAATTTTGGACGGGTTCCTTCTTTTATCACCCCGACGTGCCTTTCCTTAAGGAAGCTGTCTGGGTTCCTCCTTTCGTGAACTCTGCCGCAGTTCCCCAAGACAACTGGGGAACGGAAGCCGTCCAGGTTCTGCCGCCAGATCTACTAAAGATCAAGCGGCGCATCGCCAAGCTCACCTCCATGGATCCGCCTCTAACCGGCATGGACACGGTTCTATGCTGGCTGATTAGGCGAATCCAGCCATTGGCCAACCACAGCGGCCGTCTCCTGTGCGAATACACGGGAGTCAAGGACCCGATGCGGACAACCACCAAAGATTGGCCCACAAAGGAGCTTCGACGGCGCATCAACCAATTGGTCGCATCACGCGACCAATACGAAGCGAGTCGGCCAATGTATACGGCCGACAATCCGGTTCCCAAGGTAATTTTTCAGTCATTTGGGTACAGTTTTACTTTTTCTCGGATTTCCTAGCTTCTGATTTTGATCTTGTTCGTCCGACAGTTCGCGGATCTTTCAGATTCGGACTTGGTATCCGAGGCAGAGCTGGACGCGCTGCGCACCGCCGCTACAGGTGGACGCAAGCGCAAGAAGATTATTTCCTCTGAGGAAATTATCGACCTTGACGGAATCCCCGTCGCCACTTCCAGGTTCTTTCATCTGGGTTCTTTTTCATGAGAACTTTTCATTCATCCTCGGTTTTTTAACTTTTCCGGGTTTTTTGTTTTTAGCCTGCCTCCCTCCAGTTTAAAACCAAAGAAGCTGAAGAAACACAAGGTTGTTTCCAGCCGAGGCGGTCAACCTTCTTCCGCCGTTGGCCCGAACACGCCGTCCACAATGGCGGAAGAGCAAACTGCAGCCCCCACCACCAAGCCCTCAGAGCCCAGCCAGCCCGTTGTGTCGGACACGAGGGAAAGGGCGGCTCTAGAGGTGGAGAATTTTTCTCGGACTTTCGACGAAGAGATTCCCACCTTTGACAAAGACTTCAAGATTATCAACGACGGCCTAAGCGCGGCCGGAACTGCTTTTGCGGAATACGCAAAAGAGTTCCAGGAAAACTTGGCGGGTTTGCACCGAATGAGCCAGGTATGTAACTCTAGCCCCCAAGCATTAAACAAAATTGCATGCCTGTTTTGCTTTGATGCTTTTTGTAACCATTCTTTTCCTTGCTATGTTGCAGCAAACCGCCGAAATCATAAACATGGAAGTTTTCAACAAACTCACCATCAAGAATAAGGAGGTTAGAAATCTCCTTTCTATTCTTGAGGAGAGAGAGGCGGAACTGGCATCGTCTCAGCTCGCTTTATCGGAAACATCAGGTATACATTATTCTTCTGAGGTTTGCAATTCAATTTTTTGTCTAAGTACTTATTCCAGAAATTTTCTAAATCCGGAATTTTCTTTGCTTTTCAGCTGCTTTGGCTAAGGCCAAGCAAATAGCTGAAGATGCCGGCAATGCCGAGAATCTCCGAAAGGAGAATTTGGAGCTTCACAAGCATCTTGTGAAGGCTCAAAAGGATCTGGAGGCCAGCAACTTGGCCCTTGGAGTTGCCAACTCCAAGGCTTCTGAACAGGCGGAGAAGGATAAATCCACCATTCAGGATTTAGAGAATGCTCTGAACCTTCGCCTGGAGGAAATCTCCGAGATCGACAAGCTTATCGGTAATTTTCCGTTACCTTTTTTATTTTTCCATATCTTGTTTTTCTTCTCTGTTTTTTGCCTAACACTTTGATGGTACCCGGCTTGAAGGGATCCAAGCCTTTGGGAAGATGTGGACTTCGATCCGTGCTGCTGGAATGCAGCTGGTGAACAAGTTTCTTCCCGCAAGGACTGGGGAGTTCTCGGAGGTTGAAAAACTTCCGGGAGCCATCATGGAGGTGGCGGAATCCAGGGATTCTATCCTGCGTTCCGCTCCACGGGGTGGTGCGCGTATGGCACTCGGCCTTATGCGCATGCACTACCCCGGTGCTAAATCCTGGCGCGTGGCGTCCGGTGTCCCTCAGGGATACACGGACACTCAGCGAAATACCATCTTTGATGAAATCAAAGGCCACGCCACCCAGATTGCCTCCATGGTAAATATTTCCATCAACTATCCAGAAGAAGAGATCCCTCCAATCCCCGAAGACAACAGCAGCGAGGAGGAATCCGATGCTTGAAGGGCTACCTTTGACCTGGATGGCAAAAAATAGACAATAGGAGCATTACTGTTCTTTCAATGTAACCTGCAATGTAATGCCTCTATTTGTATGAATGAAAAATTCCGCCTTTTGCAATTATTAGTTATGAAATTTTTTGCAAGGTTTTTCGGACGTTATTATTCCTTTATCTTCTAAGTTCTCTGGCATATATGTTTTCACTGTCCTTAGTGTTTGAAATGGCTCAAATAGCAATATGAATCGTCATGCCGAGTAACTGGGAGTAACCAATCAGTTTAAACTCGGAAACATGGACCATCCTAAAGGCATTTTTACTAACTAGTTCCAGCAATCCAACACATACGCAATCAGATAATGCTTAGAGAAACAAGGAACTTTTTAACCGAAACTTGGGCACGCAGGCAATTCAAGTTTCCTTTAGCCGTTAGCAGGCTGAAAAAACATTCAGTTACTTAACGCCGAGTACACAGGCACAATTCGGGTTAACATTGAGTATTTTGTAAGATCATTGGGAAATAGAGAAGGTGGAAACATGCTTTTACTATAATAAACATGTAAAAAACATAGATACCAGAAATCCAACAACTTTATTTCATGATCTCAAAAGATGTTTACATAGATATTGAACTAAGTATAGAAGAGACATAACTGCTATGTATTTCAAAGCTTTGCTATCCACTTGACTTTGTCCGATTTCTTCAACAACTTGTATAATGTTAAGATTTTAGCCCCCAGCCGACTAATAAATCTGCTAACGGCAGCTGCGGAACCCGTCAATCTTTGGACATCTTTGACACAGGTAGGTTTTGTGATGTTTAAGATTGCCTTGATCTTTTCCGGGTTAACTTCTATTCCTCTGTGAGAAACGATGAAACCCAGAAGTTTTCCTGAGGGAACCCCGAATACGCACTTAGATGGATTCAACTTCATCTTGTAGGTGCGTAAGTTTTCGAAAGTTTCTCGCAAATCCTCAAGGAGTGTATCTTTTTCCTTGGTTACGACAGCAATATCGTCCACATAAACATGGACATTTTTTCCAATCTGACTATGCAAACAACGTTGCATGCAACGCTGGTAGGTTGCACCTGCGTTCTTCAGGCCAAACGGCATGGTTACGTAATAATACGTCCCGTATGGGGTTATGAAAGAAGTCTTAATTTGATCTTCCTTTTTCATGCGTATTTGGTGGTACCCGGAGTATGCATCCAAAAAGCACAAAATCTCAGAGCCTGCTGTAGCATCTATTATTTGATCGATTCGCGGTAATGCGAACCTATCTTTCGGACACAATTTGTTCAAGCCTGTGTAATCTATACACATTCTAAGAGCAGTAGTGTCTTTCTTCGGTACTAATACCGGATTTGCGGACCAGTCAGTATGGATCACTTACTTGATGAAATCCGCTGCTAAAAGCCGGATAATTTCCTTGCCAATAGCCTTCCGTCTTCTTCCGTCAAATCGACGGAGACCTTGTTTGACGGGTTTTGATCCAGGAATAACCTTAAGTTGGTGCTCAGCAAGTTCCCTGGGTACACTGTAACATCCCAAGTCTGAAAAACAGCCTTTAGAAGTTTTGCTCTCTGTTATTTTATGTTTTGCATCATGGCATCATGTTGATTGCATTTGTTTTGTTTGTTTTCCATTTGTTTTCCTCTGTTTTCATTTGTTTTCCAACTGTTTTCCTTTGTTTTCCTTGTTTTCTATTTGAATTCCAAACCAAAATTCAAACCTTTTGTTTCATCCTTGTGATGTTACAATTTCTAAAAAGATATTTCAAAATGAAACAATTGTTTGTTTCCATTAAAGTGTGATTTCAAAACTGTTGTTTTGTTTCATCAAAAATTCCTTTAATAACCAAACCCTTGTCAAATTCAACTAATTTCCAAATCAACAACCCTTTTGAAAGTTATGAAAAATTGCAAAACAAATCAATCATTTGTTTCCAATTATTCCATAATGATCAACTTCTAAAATAGTGGCTTAAATCAATTCATTAATTCCAAATTGCATTCTAAGTCAAGTCAAAAACATCAAACAACACCCAATTTCAAATTACGAAAAACACCAAAACAACTTTGATCATTTGTTCTATTTAAATAAATAGGGTTCACCCTATTAATATCTTTGTTTTCAATATCAATCAATTACTTCCCAAACTGCTTTCAAATTCAAACCAAGGCTAAAATCAGTACCTTTTTGAATCCATGATTTTCCACCAAACAATTATAAACTTTAATTCCTTTTAAACCTAGGGGTAACCCTATTGAAAATGATTCTGTTTTGCTAATATAATTAATATTGGAAATTTCATTCAATTTGGTTTAAAATATAAACAACATTTTGAATTTCAAACTTTTAAAAATCCACCTTGGCAGTGGGTTGCTATTGGTATAAATAACCTACCCTGAAATTTCCAAAATTTTTAATCACTTAAAAACCATCCAATGCTTCCTTTTGTTGTGCTACAAAAAAAAAAATCAAACAAACAAAAAAATAACAAGAGGAGAGGAGAGAGAGCACCCAGGCCCACCCCTTTTTCCCCTTTGGCCCAACTCCATCTGGCCCAGTAACCCCCTGTCGCTGTCTTCCTCCTCTGGCATACGTCATCAGTACGAACACCTTCATCACCGTGCGATCGGCTCTCCCCTCCTCGATGCATCTCCGTACCAAGCTCCATGCCCTATATCTAACCACCTCGACCACCTGCTAACCCTAGTTCCCCAAGCCGCCGCCGCCATCCCTTCTTCTCTCTTCCTCTCCCTCTCTCTGAACCCTCTGTAGCTATCTGAACTTCCACCCGAAACCCTTTTCCCCTCCGTCGATCACCGCCTCCCTAGCCTCCCTAGTCGCAGTCCGAGTGCGGGAATGGGTTCCCCGCAGAACCAGCGTCCTCCTCGACGTCTTCCCGGTGGCTGGGAGCCACCGGTGCGCCGCCGCCATCGCCGTTTCGCCGCCGGTCGCCGCCCTGCTTCTGCCCCGACCCCTCCTGCTCCCGATCGCCCCAGATCGCCAAGGTGAGGCTTCCGTCCGCTCGACCTCCTCCCGCTCCCCTCTCCTCTACCCCCACAGCACCCCGGCCCTCTCCCCCACGGCCACCGCGGCCATCAACCACGGCGCTCGCTGGCCACTGAACTCTGTCCGCCCCATGGCGAGTACGTGCAGTTCTGTTCTGTTCGCTTCAGCTAAAACGCGCCCAAGTGAAAGTATTAACCCCCCACCTGTTACTCTCTATCGACAACCGATCAGATACCGCACTGGCAGAGGCACCCCGCGCGCAATCCTGAGGTCGAGAGTTCGAGCCTCTCTCACCCCACCTTTTTTATGTTATTTCCGTTTGGTTCAGAATTGGTGGTCTGAACCATATCCACCCCCGAGCCCCTCCTTTGCCAAGAAACCGCACCCATCCCACTGGTTAGCACCACAACCACACAGTGGGAGGTCCCAGGTTCGAATCCCCCTCCCCACAATAAAACCAAATCTTTTTTCCCTTTTGTTTTGGTACTGCACAAACCCCAGGAATCACACTTAGGCCCCTGGTAATTAAATTCTAGCCCTGAAATAATTTTTCCTAAGTCCCTAATAAGGTAAAAATGGCAGATTGCACCTCAATTTTGTAAATTGCATAATAAAATCATTTTGACTCCAAATCCAACAATTTTAATATGTTTTCAATACCAAATTAAATGTTCTATCCAAATATAAATTTTTTTTACTGTTTTGAATATTTTAAATTGGTGCAAAATTTGAAAACTTGTCAAATTCACTTAAACTTGCAAAATTCATAACTTGTTCATAAAAATTCCAAATTCAACAAACCAAATATGTTTTCCAACCAATTTTTCATGTACTTTCCAAATATAAATTTTGTTTGCTGTTTTGAATAATTTAAATTGCTGAAAACAACTGTTTCTTGTTTATTGCATTTAAAATTGCCAAAATCATAACTTGCTCATTTTAAATCCAATTTCCACAAATGAAATATGTTTTCCATGAAAAATTAAACCACCTTTCCAAATGAAAATTTTGTTTCATGTTTTGAATAATTAAAAGTGGTTAAATAGTTTAAATCTTATTTAATTCATTTAATATTGTTAAATTTATAACTTGATCAAAACAAATTCTTTTGGGGCATATAAAATATGTTTTCAAACCATAAAAGCATAAACTTTTCAAATATAAACTTTGTTATTTGTTTTGAACACTTTAACTTGTTGAAAACCACAATTACTTGTGTGACATCAATAAGGAACCAAAAATTCTTAACATGACAAATAAAATCCCACACTTGTTTTCTTCCTTTTCCATTTGCATCTAATATTGTTTCCTTCTTGTTTTCATCATGCATGCATCATGCTAAACAACTTACACATGTTATCTAATTGTAGATCATTGCTTCAACCTCAATCATTTGCATCCATATGCAATTCACATTGCATATGGGTCCAATTAAACTGTGTTATTTTGTTGAGTAGTTTACTTTGCTGCATCTATTAACATGACATGCATCATCCCGTGTTTGTGCACCTATGCCATGTATTGATTGTTCGTCTCTTTCGATTGTGTGTTTGCTTCTTCTCGCTTTAGACGACGACGTTGAGACCGACGAGACGTACGGTACCCCTTCTAAGGATTTTCAGCTCAGTACCAGGCTACTGGGTTTGCAGGCAAGTTATCACTCACATGAATCATCGAGTTCTCTTCCACACTTGTTGTCGATACTATCCTTTTGTCTATTTCTGCTAGCCCTATGAATCGATGCTTGTTCTCCGAACCCATCACATGCTACCTTGAGCCATGATATTGCCTCACCTCCATACCTACAGCCTTTGTTTGTGCCTGTTATATTCTAGCATGCTTAGGGGTGCTTTCGCTCGAGCCTGTTGTCGGTTACTTCGTTTACTATCGTTCTATTATTACTTGTTACCGTTTCGGGGGCTCGAATATTAATCAATCAATCCTATTAATGCTACTGTTAATAATAATTTGATGATAAGGCACCGGCAGGAGGCCCTTTGTGGTTTTGAGGCCTGCTAGTGTCGACCCCCTAATTAGGAAAAGGGTCTTGTCTACTGATCCATGATGAGCGCACTACCCGCATGTGGGAAGCGAGTATGGGCGCCCCCCTCAACTGACTCGATTCGCATCTCGTCCAAATCGCCGTACTAGTTCGGGTGTTCCATTTGCTGCATCATATGCAGGTACGAACCCTTGGCGCCAGGGTGGAACTTTTGTAGTCGGCATTTAGGGCGGCGTGGTCTTCCAGTGCTATGAGGGTCCCCTTTTCTTCGTGGGGCTCGATTAGCCGCGCACGCACAGCACGCGGTGCTTTGGGCTTGATGCGAAGAAGGGTTGGTTGTGTTGAGTATCCCGCTTGGTGGGGTGATTTCCCATCTGGCGGGTTATTCATGCGTGTACGGTTACTATGGTGCACCCCTGCAGGGTAAATCTTCTCGAGAAGCCGTGTTTTCCGCGGTTATGGATTACTTGGTGAAAGTACTGGCTAACAAGTACTCAGGACAACTTCAACATAATGATCAATCATGTTTCACCCAATGATTAATAACTTGACTAGTAATAGGTTATTCACACAATAACGTGATTCACCTTATTATAACGGTGTGAGTTATCCTCGGATTGCTTCTTCGGATAAGGGGCGAGATCCAGGATGGGTTTGTTTGAAGTTATCTTTCAGTTGGTTACAATTCCTCGATCTTATCTTTTCTGTTAGCCGGAACTAGTAGTATCTTCTGTAGTTGGTTAGAGCAGCCCGCTGCAGCTTTTATAATACCCATCTTCTTCCGTTGAACCCAAGCATCCCGGCTTGTGTTGACGAGTAACTCCTTGATGAAATGTGAGTCTTGCTTGCCAGTACTTGGATGTACTGACCCCGTTGGGGCTGTGGTTTACGCAGACTTCGACTACGACTACGAGGATCACCAGGATGGCTACTTCGTGGAGTTTGACGAGACTGCAGACGAGTAGATAGCTGGACCCCGGGCAGGATCCAGGAACTTCGTGGATGGGCTCCGTCTTTTCGTTTCCGGCCTCTTAGGCCTATTTGGATCTTGTCTGTACTCAGACATGTTGAATGCTTCCGCTGTATTGTAATGATGTATTGTTGGGGCATGTGCCCTCTGAATGATTGTATTTGCTATCTCTGCTCTAATGAGAGCCATTTGCAACTTATTTCAATCTTTTGTGTCGTAGAGATCTGTTGTGATATCACTTGTTAAACGCCGTTGACGTACCATGTGTGTATGGTTTGAAGTACGTCGACGGAAGTGCCTTTGATCTCTAGTGGATAGTTTACATCGACGATGGAATAGCAGGGCTTGTGTTGTCGCGCATAAGCGCAGGCCTACCAGGAAGCTGGGACGTGGGAGCAGTTATGCCCCATAATCCAAGCATCTGCTATCCAGTTCGTACGGTGAGTATCCCCTAGAAATCAGGGTGCGACAAATGGTATCAGAGCCTGTCTGCCTGTAGGATCCCTTTTTACTGGTCGCAGTTGAGTCTAGAAACTATTTTGTAGCTATATAGGAAAAATGAAACGTGAGAGTAGGAATTCTGCCATTTTTCTTCTTTCCCCACCCACCCACCCTTTTCTGGTAAGGAAGTGCAACGTTGTTTTCTGTTCTCATCTAAACTTTCAAGTTAGGATTTCACGAATCCTGGTTTCTCTGGGATAGTTATATCTACTAGTCCATAGGAATGGAGGTGGTTGTGACATGATTTATCATGTTGCCTACTCACGATTGAGAACGGTGGCAAATAGGCCCCGAAAGCAGATCCTCTATTCCTTAAGCAGTAGAAATTGATCCTTTAGAAGCCCGGATGGGTTTTCCGTAGTACCTCAGGAGTTTTGTTCTCGTTTTCCCGGAGTTGCTTCATTATCCTGTTCTTCTCAACATCCTTTTCGTCCGTTGAAATCTTGTTGTTGTTTTCCAATTCAATTCTTCTACCGTCGTCTAATCAAAACTTCCTCGTAAACTCTTATCCAGTTAAAGTGTTATTTGATACCGGAGCATCACATTCTTTGTGTCAACAATCTTTTCCACAACATACAACCCAATTCTAGTTCCTAAGCAATCAAAACTCTGTTCACTCTCCGGAATCTCAAATGTTGACTTCCAACATAAGTAAGAACAATCCAATTATAATGAGAGGCCACATATTCCTCGTTACTCTCATGTTGCTGATTCTGACATTGATGTCATCCTTGGTGTTCAATTGATGTCAATAACTCTGTTCCACCTTATTACGATAGTCTATTCTACAAATGAGTCAAATTCTATCCAACTATACACCCTCGATACAAAACTCTCCCTTTATTTGAATATGTTCCGGTGGTTCCAAATTCCTGACGTCTACCCAAGAAGTTTCCGAACCTTTTCTTTTCTCAGTAGGAATCTCGGGGCGCGATTCCTTCAAGGGGGGGCGTTTTGTAACATCCCAAGTCTGAAAAACAGCCTTTAGAATGTTTGCTCTCTGTTATTTTATGTTTTGCTCATGGCATCATGTTGATTGCATTTGTTTTGTTTGTTTTCCATTTGTTTTCCTCTGTTTTCATTTGTTTTCCAACTGTTTTCCTTTGTTTTCCTTGTTTTCTATTTGAATTCCAAACCAAAATTCAAACCTTTTGTTTCATCCTTGTGATGTTACAATTTCTAAAAGATATTTCAAAATGAAACAATTGTTTGTTTCCATTAAAGTGTGATTTCAAAACTGTTGTTTTGTTTCATCAAAAATTCCTTTAATAACCAAACCCTTGTCAAATTCAAACTAATTTCCAAATCAACAACCCTTTTGAAAGTTAGGAAAAATTGCAATACAAATCATTCATTTGTTTCCAATTATTCCATAATGATCAACTTCTAAAATAGTGGCTTAAATCAATTCATTAATTCCAAATTGCATTCTAAGTCAAGTCAAAAACATCAAACAACACCCAATTTCAAATTACGAAAAACACCAAAACAACTTTGATCATTTGTTCTATTTAAATAAATAGGGTTCACCCTATTAATATCTTTGTTTTCAATATCAATCAATTACTTCCCAAACTGCTTTCAAATTCAAACCAAGGCTAAAATCAGTACCTTTTTGAATCCATGATTTTCCACCAAACAATTATAAACTTTAATTCCTTTTAAACCTAGGGGTACCCTATTGAAAATGATTCTGTTTTGCTAATATAATTAATATTGGAAATTTCATTCAATTTGGTTTAAAATATAAATCAACATTTTGAATTTCAAACTTTTAAAAATCCACCTTGGCAGTGGGTTGCTATTGGTATAAATAACCTACCCTGAAATTTCCAAAATTTTTAATCACTTAAAAACCATCCAATGCTTCCTTTTGTTGTGCAACAAAAAAAAAAAATCAACAAACAAAAAAATAACAAGAGGAGAGGAGAGAGAGCACCCAGGCCCACCCCTTTTTCCCCTTTGGCCCAACTCATCTCGGCCCAGTAACCCCTGTCGCTGTCTTCCTCCTCTGGCATACGTCATCAGTACGAACACCTTCATCACCGTGCGATCGGCTCTCCCCTCCTCGATGCATCTCCGTACCAAGCTCCATGCCCTATATCTAACCACCTCGACCACCTGCTAACCCTAGTTCCCCAAGCCGCCGCCCGCCATCCCTTCTTCTCTCTTCCTCTCCCTCTCTCTGAACCCTCTGTAGCTATCTGAACTTCCACCCGTAACCCTTTTCCCCTCCGTCGATCACCGCCTCCCTAGCCTCCCTAGTCGCAGTCCGAGTGCGGGAATGGTTCCCCGCAGAACCAGCGTCCTCCTCGACGTCTTCCCGGTGGCTGGGAGCCACCGGTGCGCCGCCGCCATCGCCGTTTCGCCGCCGGTCGCCGCCCTGCTTCTGCCCCGACCCCTCCTGCTCCCGATCGCCCCAGATCGCCAAGGTGAGGCTTCCGTCCGCTCGACCTCCTCCCGCTCCCCTCTCCTCTACCCCCACAGCACCCCGGCCCTCTCCCCCACGGCCACCGCGGCCATCAACCACGGCGCTCGCTGGCCACTGAACTCTGTCCGCCCCATGGCGAGTACATGCAGTTCTGTTCTGTTCGCTTCAGCTAAAACGCGCCCAAGTGAAAGTATTAACCCCCCACCTGTTACTCTCTATCGACAACCGATCAGATACCGCACTGGCAGAGGCACCCCGCGCGCAATCCTGAGGTCGAGAGTTCGAGCCTCTCTCACCCCACCTTTTTTATGTTATTTCCGTTTGGTTCAGAATTGGTGGTCTGAACCATATCCACCCCCGAGCCCCTCCTTTGCCAAGAAACCGCACCCATCCCACTGGTTAGCACCACAACCACACAGTGGGAGGTCCCAGGTTCGAATCCCCCTCCCCACAATAAAACCAAATCTTTTTTCCCTTTTGTTTTGGTACTGCACAAACCCCAGGAATCACACTTAGGCCCCTGGTAATTAAATTCTAGCCCTGAAATAATTTTTCCTAAGTCCCTAATAAGGTAAAAATGGCAGATTGCACCTCAATTTTGTAAATTGCATAATAAAATCATTTTGACTCCAAATCCAACAATTTTAATATGTTTTCAATACCAAATTAAATGTTCTATCCAAATATAAATTTTTTTTACTGTTTTGAATATTTTAAATTGGTGCAAAATTTGAAAACTTGTCAAATTCACTTAAACTTGCAAAATTCATAACTTGTTCATAAAAATTCCAAATTCAACAAACCAAATATGTTTTCCAACCAATTTTTCATGTACTTTCCAAATATAAATTTTGTTTGCTGTTTTGAATAATTTAAATTGCTGAAAACAACTGTTTCTTGTTTATTGCATTTAAAATTGCCAAAATCATAACTTGCTCATTTTAAATCCAATTTCCACAAATGAAATATGTTTTCCATGCAAAATTAAACCACCTTTCCAAATGAAAATTTTGTTTCATGTTTTGAATAATTAAAAGTGGTTAAATAGTTTAAATCTTATTTAATTCATTTAATATTGTTAAATTTATAACTTGATCAAAACAAATTCTTTTGGGGCATATAAAATATGTTTTCAAACCATAAAAGCATAAACTTTTCAAATATAAACTTTGTTATTTGTTTTGAACACTTTAACTTGTTGAAAACCACAATTACTTGTGTGACATCAATAAGGAACCAAAAATTCTTAACATGACAAATAAAATCCCACACTTGTTTTCTTCCTTTTCCATTTGCATCTAATATTGTTTCCTTCTTGTTTTCATCATGCATGCATCATGCTAAACAACTTACACATGTTATCTAATTGTAGATCATTGCTTCAACCTCAATCATTTGCATCCATATGCAATTCACATTGCATATGGGTCCAATTAAACTGTGTTATTTTGTTGAGTAGTTTACTTTGCTGCATCTATTAACATGACATGCATCATCCCGTGTTTGTGCACCTATGCCATGTATTGATTGTTCGTCTCTTTCGATTGTGTGTTTGCTTCTTCTCGCTTTAGACGACGACGTTGAGACCGACGAGACGTACGGTACCCCTTCTAAGGATTTTCAGCTCAGTACCAGGCTACTGGGTTTGCAGGCAAGTTATCACTCACATGAATCATCGAGTTCTCTTCCACACTTGTTGTCGATACTATCCTTTTGTCTATTTCTGCTAGCCCTATGAATCGATGCTTGTTCTCCGAACCCATCACATGCTACCTTGAGCCATGATATTGCCTCACCTCCATACCTACAGCCTTTGTTTGTGCCTGTTATATTCTAGCATGCTTAGGGGTGCTTTCGCTCGAGCCTGTTGTCGGTTACTTCGTTTACTATCGTTCTATTATTACTTGTTACCGTTTCGGGGGCTCGAATATTAATCAATCAATCCTATTAATGCTACTGTTAATAATAATTTGATGATAAGGCACCGGCAGGAGGCCCTTTGTGGTTTTGAGGCCTGCTAGTGTCGACCCCCTAATTAGGAAAAGGGTCTTGTCTACTGATCCATGATGAGCGCACTACCCGCATGTGGGAAGCGAGTATGGGCGCCCCCCTCAACTGACTCGATTCGCATCTCGTCCAAATCGCCGTACTAGTTCGGGTGTTCCATTTGCTGCATCATATGCAGGTACGAACCCTTGGCGCCAGGGTGGAACTTTTGTAGTCGGCATTTAGGGCGGCGTGGTCTTCCAGTGCTATGAGGGTCCCCTTTTCTTCGTGGGGCTCGATTAGCCGCGCACGCACAGCACGCGGTGCTTTGGGCTTGATGCGAAGAAGGGTTGGTTGTGTTGAGTATCCCGCTTGGTGGGGTGATTTCCCATCTGGCGGGTTATTCATGCGTGTACGGTTACTATGGTGCACCCCTGCAGGGTAAATCTTCTCGAGAAGCCGTGTTTTCCGCGGTTATGGATTACTTGGTGAAAGTACTGGCTAACAAGTACTCAGGACAACTTCAACATAATGATCAATCATGTTTCACCCAATGATTAATAACTTGACTAGTAATAGGTTATTCACACAATAACGTGATTCACCTTATTATAACGGTGTGAGTTATCCTCGGATTGCTTCTTCGGATAAGGGGCGAGATCCAGGATGGGTTTGTTTGAAGTTATCTTTCAGTTGGTTACAATTCCTCGATCTTATCTTTTCTGTTAGCCGGAACTAGTAGTATCTTCTGTAGTTGGTTAGAGCAGCCCGCTGCAGCTTTTATAATACCCATCTTCTTCCGTTGAACCCAAGCATCCCGGCTTGTGTTGACGAGTAACTCCTTGATGAAATGTGAGTCTTGCTTGCCAGTACTTGGATGTACTGACCCCGTTGGGGCTGTGGTTTACGCAGACTTCGACTACGACTACGAGGATCACCAGGATGGCTACTTCGTGGAGTTTGACGAGACTGCAGACGAGTAGATAGCTGGACCCCGGGCAGGATCCAGGAACTTCGTGGATGGGCTCCGTCTTTTCGTTTCCGGCCTCTTAGGCCTATTTGGATCTTGTCTGTACTCAGACATGTTGAATGCTTCCGCTGTATTGTAATGATGTATTGTTGGGGCATGTGCCCTCTGAATGATTGTATTTGCTATCTCTGCTCTAATGAGAGCCATTTGCAACTTATTTCAATCTTTTGTGTCGTAGAGATCTGTTGTGATATCACTTGTTAAACGCCGTTGACGTACCATGTGTGTATGGTTTGAAGTACGTCGACGGAAGTGCCTTTGATCTCTAGTGGATAGTTTACATCGACGATGGAATAGCAGGGCTTGTGTTGTCGCGCATAAGCGCAGGCCTACCAGGAAGCTGGGACGTGGGAGCAGTTATGCCCCATAATCCAAGCATCTGCTATCCAGTTCGTACGGTGAGTATCCCCTAGAAATCAGGGTGCGACATACACCTGGCATGTCCGCTGGACACCAGGCAAAAATATCCCAGTTCTCACGGAGGAACTTGATGAGCTCGCCTTCCTATTTGTCAGTCATCCCAGTCCCTACGACGACAAATTTTGTCGGATCTTTGGGATCTAGGATTACCGGTCTTGTATTCTCGGATGCCTTGAAGCTGTCTGTTGGCTTCCGAGTTTCTTTTCCTGCCGGCATTTCTGACGGCGATACCTCTTTGGCTAATTCCTTCAGTTCTTCCTTTGCTATGACTCTCTGAGCGCAAAGGGCGTTTTCTTTCTCCAACTCGTTTGCCAGCTTAAAATCACCAGCTATAGTGATTACTCCTCCTTTGGGTCCTGGCATCTTCAGCTTGTTATAAATATAACAGGATCTTGCCATGAATTTGGCGAAAGCTGGACGTCCGAGTATTGCGTGATACACGCTTTCGAACGACACTACTTCGAAGGATACTTTTTCCTGCCGGAAGTGATCTTTATCTCCGAAGGTGACATCTAGGGAAATTTCTCCTAGGGATCGTGCTTGCCTGCCAGGGACGATACCATGGAAGCGTATATTGCTGTAGTTGAGCTGAGACTCGGAAATCTTCAGGTGCTTCAGTGTATCCAGGTACATTATATTAATGCTGGATCCTCTATCCATCAGCACTCTTCTTAGCCTAGTATTTTGAACAATAGGGCTTACAACAAGAGCTTGCGTGCCGGGTTCAGGGATATTTCCGGGATGATCAGACTGATCCCAGATTATCGGTGTACTGGAGTACTTCAAGAATTTCGGGGTTGCCGGAACAACCGCGTTTATCTCTCGAAGTGTTCTTTTTGCCACCTTTGCTGATGGGGTTGCTAAAAAAGTTAGCATTGCTTCTCCATCAACTCTCGGAAACTTGGGTTCGCCTTTACGCTGTTGTTCCTGGATTTTTTCGTCAGTGTCCGATTCACTGTCTTCTTTGTCAGCTTCCGGCTTTTGTTTGGCGGGTTTCCTTTTGGAACCCTTCCCTTTATTTCCGGACCCTGCACTGCCCTTCATGTGCTTATTCAGCCGGCATTGCGCGTTTGTATGGGTGGGTTTCCCAAATTGCGAGTGGTGAACGCAAGGTTCCGACTTAATCCTTTCCCACTCCTCTGGAGTGTAATTGATTGGATCTGGGTTGCGTCCTTTCCACTTATTTCCCTTTTCTCCTACAAAGGCTATGTTCACCTCTTTGGGTTTCGTCGTTGTTTCTGGAGTGGCTTTTTTGTCAGAGCGAGGGGTTTTCTTGGCGAGTATCAGTGATTCAATATTGCCTCCTCTTGCTCTGATGTCATCCTCGGCTGCAGCATGTTCATTGGCGGTTGTAAGCATAGATCCGAGATCCTTGTGCTTTTTGGAACCAACCATGAATGGTACGAGTCCGGGTTTTAGGCCATTGATGAAAGCATGAATTGCTTGTACGTCAGTTACTCCAGAGCAACTATTCTTCATTGCTGTCCATCTGGAGATGAAATCCACGTATGGTTCATCCTCAAATTGCGTGCAACGGTTTAGCTGATTGATGCTGTTCGGGCGTTTGTATGTTCCCCGGAAATGCTGAGTAAATACTCTAGCCATATCGTCCCAGCTGTCGACTGTTCGTGATGGTAATCCATTGATCCAATCTCTGGCTCCGTCCAGCAGCATTAGGGGAAGAAACTTGACAGCTTCCAAGTCTGTCCCATTGTTGATCTGGACGGCTGTATAGTAATCCGAGAGTCAGGTATCCGGGTTTGTGCTGCCAGTGTATTTCTGGTACGTTGGACCGACCTTGGCAAAGCCAGAATGCAGCGTTATTCTTCGGATCCTGTCGGTAAAACATTTAGGACCAAAGTATAGATCATCTTTTTCTGCTCTGTCAATGTGTGCAGAATATCTTCCGGCTGAATGGACAGAAGGGGATCTGCTCCTTTCTCTTCCATTGTTGCGCGAACGCGCTCTTCCGGGATTGTTTCTATCTCTTCCGTGTTCACGCCCTTTTGGATTAGGCGGAGTTCTACTCCTATGCCTTTCTTTGTCCTTAGGCGGTGTCCGGGATCTCTCACGCCTGTGAGGTATATCGTATCGTCCAGCTTTCTCAGCTGGGTTTCTCGGAGGTGGCATTATTTTGCCGTCTTTCCGGTGTTTGTCTTCCCGATCATGGGGTTTATACCCATCTTTCGGGAGATGGGATCCGGTTTTAGATGCTGCATCCCGGTTGTCGGGGTTTTTCTTGTCTTTTCTCGGATCCTCTTTTTATCTTTTGAGTTGTCTGAATCCCCGGGTTCTTCCGGTCCAGGTGCTCCAGCAGCGCAAGTAGCTGTCTTGCATAGGGCGGAATTATCATGCAACCTCCCTGATCGCTCTTGAGCGCGCTGTTGTTGTTGCAATGCTTTTCCTAGGAAAGCATACACCCCTTGGAGTTTTTCCCCGTTGGAATACAAATCGTTGTTAAGAATCGCGAACGCTGCTTCCGCGTTTTCTGCTGCGGTCTTGTATATTGGTTCGCCCTTGGCATCTTTGCCGTTTACCTGCTTTTGCCAAGACGGGTTATGGAACCTTTCTTTTGGCGGCAGTTCTTCCGGTCTTGCGATGCCGGGTAACCTAGTAGGTTTTAACGCGGATCTATTCTTTCTCTCGTACTCCTCTATTTCTTCCTCCATGACTTTGATGTCATTATGGGTTTGTTGGAGATGTTGCCGAGATCTGAGTAGATGTTGCTGTTGCCGTTGGAAAGCTTGTCTCCTGGCTTCCAGCATCTCAGGGGGTTCATCTGGTCCCACTGGTGTTTGCAGTAGCTCTTGCTCTTCCTGTTCCGTCATTGGTGGAGCAGTGATTTCCTTAGATTTCTTCTCCGCAGGCTTTGTTCCACTAACATCTCCAACTTCCGGGTTTTCATCAGCGAGATCAGCTGATTTTTTCTTCCGGATTTTGTATTGGAGTTTTTTAGAGGCACGGTGCTTTTTCTTGGAAGAGGGAGGTTTTTTGACAGGCTCATCTTCTGTCATCTCCTTGACATTGGGGAATATCGGAGAAGTTTCTCCGTCTTCTCTCTCTTCGACTGGCGGAGGGGTTTTAGGGCTTTCCTGGCTGCCGGCGTCCGTGGTATCAGCCGGTTTCGCCATTAAGACTTCATGGAATCCCTCTTGAAAGGATTTAACCTTTCTTACGAAGGCGTCCTCATCTTCGTCTTCGGAGTCGAAGTTATCCGATCCGGTTTCCGACTCCAATCTCGCCTCGATGGCGGCAAGCACGGATTCTGCTTCTGAGTTCATCGTCTTGTTGACGGATGTCGGATCTTCCGCCGCTGTGACGGGTGTTTGATCTTCCGTCTCCATGACGGGTGCGTTGTTATCTGCCTCTTGCACGGGATTTCCATCATCCGTGTTTTCGGCAATTTCGGATTGCACCATGCCGATAAAGTGTGTATCACTTTTTTGTCGACGATCTGAGCAGAATCCGGCATCATAGTCATCTTCGACTGGGTATAGGGCGGGTGGGATAAATCTGCTTCCACCGCAAAACCCCATTGCTTCTGCAGTTAGCCCGATAAAGATGTTAGCAGATCCTATCGGTAGCACGCAGGCACTTACTAGGTGGTTTTGCGCCGGTATGTAGGATCCGTTGTCGAGGAAGCGCCCGACGTCGTCGTCGAACTCCAAGCTTCCGACAGTGATTGATCTTCCGATTCCGCCAAGTATCCCAGATCGGAATCTTACGCCTGACGTCGTTTGCCGCACGGTGGGCGTCAACTGTCGAGACATCGTAGTAGTTTTCATAGACGGGGGTGCCATGAGACTACGGTAGAGACGTGGGGTAACGGGATAACGTAGTAACACAGAACACAAGATTTTACCCAGGTTCGGTACGTCGCGACAGTACGACGTGCCTACTCCTGCACTTCTCACTAATTGGGACTGAAGCCCGTAAACAGGGTTACAATGTGAGGGTTTGGATCTAAGCTACTCGACGAGTTGGTGTAGAGCTTCTCTGCTTGTTCGTTGTTTTGTCTATCTCCCGTCCGGCTTTATATAATAGCCGGATTAGCGCTTATAGAATAGGAAAACTAGAAAACTACGGTAACTTGTAACTTGGAAAGCAAGGAATCCGTCTTCTCCTCCAAGCCAGATCACATGGGCTGTGATCCGGGTTCTTCTAGAATCCGGCTTCTGCGCGTCGGATTACTGGGCCGCCTAATGGACCTAAGCCCATTACCACTTAAGCCACCCTGGTAATCCGGCACTTGGCCTACCATCTTCTATACCCCTATTTGGTATATGTCCGACAATGCTGTCTGCCACCATGAGCGTAACAGGTACACCTTCGTTGTCTACATTCTACCGTGTCGCCCACCTTGTGTCGAACTTGTTCGCCATGCTCCGTGGTCTCCTGCAGCGCTGCTAGCGCTAACACGGCCTCGAGGCGTTCGAGGACTAGACTACGGGGTGTCGGGTTAGGACTTGAGGCGGCAAGAACTTTCCAGGGGACACAGGACCTGGTAGTGCAAGGACGGGAGCAGGAACTTCACGACGGCGTGGAATACCATTTCGACTAGTTACTGACACGCACTAGCTCGGTTGCATGCTTCGTATAATAACCGGCCGGGTGCCATTTTAACTGCATTATTGTGCTTGTTCACGAACGAGCTCGCCATGGAAATGCCCGATCGGCGACTTCACAGGATAATTATCAATGTCAACGTCGTCATGAGCCATGAACGGGCCTCGATCCGGCGTGCATAGCAAGATTGAAGGGGGCGCCAGAGGAGCCGGCTGCGGCGGACCTCGTCGGACGGCAAAGGCAGAGGGGGCGCCATGCCAATCAGTACCCCTCGGAGCGCAGCGAAACGTTGCCCGGAAGGTGGCGGCAGGGGAGATTGTGGTCGAGCTGTTGTAGGAGACGATGGAATCATACTTTATGGGCCTGTTGGGCCTAGTATATTTCAGGACTAGTAAAAAGTACCATACAACTTGCCAAAATTACATGCCACAACGTACGAAAGACCAACTCTAGCTAGGCATGCATAGATCCGGCCATGTTCTGTTCCTACCTAGTTATGCACTCGATTGTATATGTGTTCGACCGATCCAAGTTCGTGGCAGGAAATTAACAGGCTTGATCGGTATAGGGAGATGGCAATGGCGGCGACCCTCCCGGATGACGTGGTCATCGAGATCCTTGGGCGACTCGACGGCGGTGACGTGGCCACGATCTTCCGGTGTGCAACCACGTGCAAGGGATGGCGGCGCCTCGTGGCCGAGCCTTCGTTCCTTCGCCGCCGCAGCAAGCTGTGGCCGCCCTCCCTGGTGGGCTTCTTCACTCAACGATGTCACACCACAAGAACCGAGGAAATCATACGACCAGATGTCAACAGCAAGCTCACCTTCGTGCCATTGCTCGGACCTTCGCCGCTCGGCACTCGTTGCCGTCCTTTGAGCTCCTTCGTGCCTGTTGGAGATGCCACGCCCCTTGTCGACAGCTCCATGCCGCTCAACATGCGTGGCGGCTTCCTGTTATTACGCCTCTATCCACACGACCAGGACCTGCTGCCCAACTTTGTACAGCTCGCCGTGTGCAACCTGATCGCCGGAACATGGGACGAGTTGCCTGTGCTAGAATGCAACACCGTCTTCCGCCACTTCCACTGCCCTCAAAGTTGTAACATCGTACCGCTCAGCGACGGCGACATCCTGAGTCCGGCAACGTCCTTCAGAGTGCTAATGATCGGCAAGGAAAAGGAGAAGCCGCACTTCAATCTCCACACTTTCTCCTCAGGCGAGTCGAGCTGGAGGCCCCCTATAAAGTGTCTCGACACGATAGAGGGCAATGCTATATGGTTAATGCCCGCAACAAAAGCAGTCATGTGTCGAGGCTCCATACACTGGTTGTGTGCTAGCAGATCAAACTACTTCCACATCCTGAGCTATAACCTCGAGACAGAAGGCGTCTCTTTGAGAAAACTACTCAGTCCGACAATGCTCCTTCCGCCGATGAAGCCTGAGGTTTTTCCGCGAACTCGGGGAGCCTTTTCGGCGGCGACCCATCTTACAACCACCGTAGACGGCACTCTATTATCGCTGCGCGTGTGCCGTGCCGGACAGATGGAAATATGGACATATGAACAAGACAATAGGGTGGGTGATGCAGAGTGGGAGCGTACGAGCCCGCTCAACCCCAAATTGATTGGGCAAATCCAACAGCTTAAACGGCCATCTTGCATTTGGTCGGGAGAGAGCAGCGGCACGTTGCTCATTAAGGATTATGACGTACGGCGCTTCTACAAAGCATGTGTCAACAATGGAACACTCGAAGAGGTCACAAACCAATTTCCTGCCGAACAGTCTGCCAGGAGTACACCTATTGAGATAGATTGGCCAGCCTTCTTCATGTTACGCCTTGGTGGCACGTAGTAGGGTAATATGTATAGATGCGCACACGTGATATCATACTTGATTATTTTCTATCCCCTATTATGGCCCTTCAATACTGAATAGTAAGTGGATTATTTGAAAGATATCTACCACCATGACATTCTTGTGATTAATAATACAATATAGAGATGGATATGCTTGTGATATTGTCTCGTCACCTGACCATGTATCCTCCCTAAATCGAATATGTTGGCCATTACCAACTTGAAAGAAACCATGTGAGAAAAAAACTTGCTTCCCATGATACTTTTCCAAAACGGTGAATCCGTTGGTATTGTAAAAGTTCATATTTTTTCTATTAAGTTGGTCAAACTTTTCATACATTGACTTTTGACTAAATCGGTGTTCCTTCTTTTGTGGAACAAAGGTAGTAGCTTAGAGCATCTCCAGCAGTCGTGCTATAAAACAGGTTTGCAACGCAGTTTTCTTTTGTGTGGGGCTGCTGCGATTTCAGATGCGCAAAAATTGGGTGTTGCACAGTTTTCCTTTTTTAGGCGCTGCAAAAATTGGCGCGGGCCCGACTGCACAAGCCCCAATCAACGAACTACATGCAACAAACTAGATCAAACACACAAACAAAATCAACAAAAAAAATAGATTAGAACACAAACAAATAATCCCTACATAAAGAAACAAATAATTCATACAAATACAAACAATAGTACATCAAGAATACAAACAATATTTCATAAAGAACACAACAAATAGTTCATGGAGTAACTCTCGAATACAAACATAAAAAATACAAAGTATTGAGCTTGCTGCTTGTACCATTTTCACCACACCTCCATGATATTTTCTGAAAGATCATCATGCACTTCGTCGATGCAAATAAAATGTTAGGATGCAATAAAGCGGGCAACACTCTCTCTCTCCTTCTCACTCGCATGGGTTGTCCCATCAAATCATAAACGGAATAGTCTAACTCCAGTCCAGGCTCACTGATGTTATGCATAATCACACAAGTAGTCATAATGTACCAAAATATCTCTTGATCGAAAAATCTAGCCGGTCCTATCACAATGGAAAATTAGGATTGCAATATCTCAAATACACTCTCCACATTTTTCCTAGGCGCCGATTGTGCATTATGAAAAGCATATTGTTTCTTACCTTGAGGTTTCTTCACCGGCTTCATGAATGTTTGCTACCTTGGACTGATTTCATCCACAATATAGTAGGCGTAGTTGGGCATGCGCTCGTTTGGTTCAAACTGGATAGGTGGCATTTCACCATTAGCAATCTGGTTCATCAACGGTGACCTTTGAAGCACATTGATGTCATTGCAAGATCCAACATTCCGAAGAAAGCATGCCAAATCCACGTTCATTAACTGAGAGGAGAGTATTCTTACCTTTATATGATGCAACTCCATGAGGATGCAATACTCTCTTAAACTACATGATAGGTTAATATTCATCTTAATGTGGTCCAAGAGGCTTCATTGTAAGTAGAGATGTTGTCCGACAGAACATCATTTGAGGAATACATCTATATGAGTCCGAGGGTCAAACGTCGTAGTCTATTGGAATCGGGTGCTCTCTATTAAACTCATGAAATGCCTCGGAGTATGACGTATAAGCTCCAATCCGCAGCGAAGTCCCACGGAAACATAGTATCGGTAGCCTTTCTGTGAAGATAGATTCCCAGAGAACTTGCAGTCCAAGGCATAGTCCACTATTCAAGTTGCAAACTAGTGCAACGTAAGGTCTAGGTGGAAGTTCAACTTAACAGTCTCCACTTTAGTACTGATATATAAACATTTTTGGATCCTAAGGAAAATTCTATGTACCTATTAAATCTTGAAGGGGATTGCTGAAATTTAGCCATTCCATTCGTAAAATTCTAAAGGCCCATGTAGCCCGTTCGTGTATGGAAAGAGGTGGTGACGTGGGTACGACTGTCGGGCCTATCGGATGAGCCTACCCGGTCTGAGGCCCAGCGCTAAAGCCCATTATGGAGGGCTAGCTCGTGGTTCTAGAAGGTCTAGTAACAGCCCACCTGCAAGACTTGCGGGTCAAGCTGGAATGACTCCACCGACTAGAACTAGGGTTTGTAACCACCTCCCGGTACGGCTTGAGACCGAGCCACCTATTTAAGGGATGGAAGAGCCACCCGAGGGGGACATCCAATCGAGGTTAAGACACCATTGTAGCCACAACTCGAGATGCCATCTCTCGATCTGCAGACTCGCCAGTATAAGAAATCTGGGTATTACAAACTGGAGTAAGGGTATTACCTCTACGACGGGCCAGAATCTGGGTAAATCGTCCCCCCTGTTAGCCATCGTATATGTCAGCGCCTACATCGTTCCTATACTCGAAACCCTACCGGTTTATCCGAGAGATTTGTTGATATGCGTCATCGACAATTGGTGTCGTCTATGGGAACGACAGGCGCTAGATCCACGGCATCGCCGGCCTCATCTACATCAAGCTTCGGGCTACAGGACATCAGCAACGTACATATTGCGGAGACCATCAACGGCGACTCGAAACACATCTGGACAGTTCATTTGGTTGAAAGATGCGAAATCAAATTATCTATCGGCTACAAAAAGAATCGGCGAATTCCGACGGTTAGATCTTCGTGGATGACCCAAACACTGAATCCCTGTCAGAATCTGACGGAACTCCGCAACTTTAGGAATACAATTTTCACGGTCAATTCGGACATCAATTGGAAAACCACACCATTGAAAAGTTACAGAATACAATCCTGCACCACTCCGTCTTTTTAGAGCCAATTCTAACGGTTAGATCACCTTCAGCGGCTCGCGCACCGTGACACCTTTTGGATCTCTGCGAGTTCGCGAATTCAAGTCGCGGATCCGGATCCAACTTCATGAATTTTCAAGTAGACAGAAAGGCCAGGCAACATCAAGAAAACATGGCGTCTCATACTAATGCCCGGGGGCTCGACATCAACATTTCCCTCCGTGTACGCACAACAAACATCGCGACTCCGCTACGTCGAATCCGTCCGCCGTGTCAAGTCCTTCCAGAAAACATCGCGACTCCGCCGCGTCAACTCCGTCAGCCTCGTCGAGTCCTCCAAAAAAACATCGCGACTCCGCTGCATCGACTCCGTCCACCGCGTCGAGTCCTCTCGGAAAACATCGCGACTCCGCCGCGTCGACTCGGTTTGTTACGTCGAGTTCTTTCGGCCAAACACCGCGATTCCTCCGCGTCGACTACTTATGCTAGACGACTCGGGAGCCGTGCTTCACCATGGCCACACTCGTTGCTCGGGGCTGTGGCGCAAAGTAAACACACTCGAGAATTCGCCGAAGCCTCACTCGACATTCGGGGGACTGAGGCGCGAAACACTCGCACTCAACGCATGAGTCCGGTGTCTTGTCAACTCCGTCTCCGCGATTCCGGCAATATTGTCGACTACATCACTGATGTCGCCTAGTCGACTACGCCAACGGAAGGTCTACGACAACATCACACAAAGATAAGTTCCTCTCACGGGTCAACAAATTTACTTTTTCATATTTATAATCTGTTGTGAAGCTACACCTTACACTCGGGGCTGCGCCCCGTAAACTACATGTATACTTGACACCTGTCATGTTGTGCGTTACACTACCGCATTTACATACTACAACCCGAGTAGCTGATAATGCCTGATGTCGACCCTTGATTCCGACCCGGTTTGCAGCAACAATTGACAGGTCGGCAAGGAGCAGAGAAAATGGCTCCCGGACTAAGGAAAAGGCACAACGTACGATGCATAGTGTCCCGTATGGTCAAATCATTGCCTACCAACAGGTCATACTCGACTCTGCGAGTCGATAGATTGTTGATTCACAACCAAGATTAACACATGCAACAGTTTGTTCCGTACATTTTGCTAGACACAACACTATTATTACATTATTTAACCACATCCATTTATATGGCTGCAAGTGCAACGCAGGAATCACAACATCAGCTGCACCTTTGGGAGTCGATAATTTTCAGCTCATGCGAGTCGACACATATCCTCCGCTCGGAGTCGACAGTCGACACATATCCTCCACTCAGAGTCGACACATATTCTCCACTCGGAGTCGACACATATCCTCCTCTCGGAGTCAACGCATATCCTCCGCTCGGAGTCGACACCCTCCTCCGGGAGTCGATGCATATCCTCCGCTCGGAGTCGACACATATCCTTCTCCGCGAGCCAACAGAAGACAACCACATGGGGTTAGATTCAGGACAACCTGAGCCTATGCCCGACTCTGCGAGTCGAACATAGCGTCGGGAGCTAGTCCCATCGGGATCACTTCCTCGCACTAGATAAATTGAAGAAGCAATTGATACGTCTACAACATATCTATAATTTCTAATGCTCCATGATCATATTATGACAATTGCTACATGTTTTCTCCCTTATTTATGGCATTTCTATACGTTTTTCGGGACTAACCAATTAACAAGATGCCAAGTGCCAGTTTCCTTTTTTCAGTTTTTTTTTCCAGAAAAGTTGTTCTGAAAACATTCTCGGAATTGGACCCCACAAAGCCCGAAGTGCCTATTTTTCCCGGAAGCATCCAGAAAACCGAAGGAGAGTCGAAGACGGGCACCAGGGGGCACACCATAGGGTGGCGAGGCCTCCCCCTATTCGCGCCAGATATGGGTGTGGGGTCCCTAGGCCTCCATCGCCTTTGCCTCCACCACATAATAAAAAATCCCCGAAAAGTTCCGCCGCCGCCGTCGTCGTCAACCCTAGATCAGGGGGGTTCTGGAGCTGTCTCCCGGCACCCTGCCCGAGAGGAAATCATCACCGGATGCTTCTACATCACCATGTCTGCCTCTGGAGTGATGCGTGAGTAGTTCATCCCAGGACTACGGGTCCATAGAAGTAGCTAGATGGTTGTCTTCTCCTCATATGCCTCCATGTTTAGATCTCGCGAGCTGCCTATCATGATCGAGATTGATCTTATGTAATTCTATATATTGTGTTTGCTGGGATACGATGAATATTAAACTTATGCCAAGTTGATTATAGTCTTTATTGCATATGTTATTTGTCATCTTGCATGCTTTCCCTTGCTAGTGTTTGCTCTGGCCTAGTAGTTACTAGTGACTCCAAGAAGGAGTATTTATGCTAGATAGTGGGTTCATGACTCCTTTTCGCCTGTGCTCGAGTGACAGAAACGTGACAGGGGAAGATGTGATGTTGGCACTAGTGAGAAAACAGCGGTATCAGTACCCGCGTGTACAATCATTGCTTTCATTTCACACATTGTTTAATGCAGTTATCTATTGCTTGCAACTTAATACCTAAGGGGGTTCGGATGATAACCTGAGGGTGGATTATAAGTCATAGATGCAGATCGATTTCTGTGTATGTATTTTGTTGTAATGCCCATACTAAATAGCATAGTAGTCATCATGTTATAATGTGCACTACGGTGCAAACTCTATTTGGCAATTGCCCAGCTGTAATTTGTTCACCCAACATGTTATCTTTATGGAGAGACACCACTAGTGAACCTATGATCCCCGGTCCATTTTCCACACTGTTAAACAAACCACAACAATTTCTTACTTTCTTTATTTAATGCAAGAATACACCATTTTCCACACTATACATCTAATCTTTGTTTTCAGCAAGACCGGTGAGATTGACAACCTCGCTATACCATTGGACAAAGTATTTTGGTTATGTTGTGTGCAGGTTCCATGTTGTTGCTGACACCGGTGAGGCGCCATCAGCACCGCCAGTGGCATCAACCTTCCTGAGATCCTCTTCCTCCTACTGGATTGATAACCTTGGTTCTTAACTGAGTGAAATTCTTACTGCTTGCTTATCAAACCCTCCTCTTGGGGTTCCCAACACGCCATTCATAGCAGCAAGAATTCCTGGCACCATCAAGGTGTAGCAAGGAATTTTTGTCGCCAACGCAAGCATCATCAACGTTAGAAGATCTCTGAGTCTATGCCCGATTACAAATAATCGCACATAGACTCGGCGGATACTCCCATCTGGAGTGCTGGTCCCGCACCCGATGACCGCTGGTCGCGCAACTGATAAGCGTTATGCGCGCACTCGACGTACTATCGAGTCTGAAGCATTTGACACGCAAACCGCATACCTGAGAGGTCTGTCAGATTTGTTCGTCTAACTCCTTATTGTGGATGTACAAACCACATATTAACTCGGATGGATAAAATCAAAATATCAAACTTGTCCGTCTCGACGAGGCGCATACGACATAGTGGGCCAATTTGCGAAATTAGAACATCTTGAAGCCCTTCCGGGTACATATTCTTGTGTGGACTCGGGGCTGAGCGTTGCATCCGAATGTACAGTTTATCGCGTCGACTCCGCCGCGTCCTTGTAGACTACACGGCTTTCTCGTCGACTCCATCCTCCGTGTCGAGTACACCTCCACCGGGTCGACGCCGTCCTCCTCATGGACTATACGACTTCCTCGTCGACTCCGTCCACTGTGTCGAGTACTCCTCCACCGCGTCGACTCCGTCCGATGGGTCGAGTACACCTTCACCGCGTCTACTCCGTCCGCCTCGTCAACTACACGACCTCTACGTCAAATCCGTCCGCCGTGTCGAGTACACCTCCACTGCGTCGATTCCGTCCGCCGTGTTGAGTACGTCTCCACCGCGTCGACTCTGACACGTCTAGTCTATGACACTTCTCGCCACGCCCATCCGGAGGCATAACGAGTGCTCAGTGACGTCATAGCACACCTCATAACATGAAATTTCTTTAGTATGAAACAAGAAAAAAAAGATCACCTCGCTCGAGGATCGCAAAATGAAAACAGTGGCACTCGCCATTATCAGGGACAAAAGGCAGCACTCACTATGGAGTTAGAAGAGAATCACGAGTACGCAGCTCCCGCAAGTATCACAACTCCACATTACGATGTATGAACACATCAGTTAACAAATCCCGGTTCGTTCGGCCGTCAAGGCAAATCCGGATTCCGTATTCTTCGAATATGAAGGTAGGACCCAAGGATCTATCTCGTGGGTCTAGAATCACACTCGACTTGCATCCTCCAGTAAACTTTTCGTGTCAACGACACGAAGAAAAAAAAATTATTTCCTCTTGTGTGGATGATAAAGTTGAAAACTCTATTAGGCTTGAGGAATTAGTACAAAGTAAAATGCGCGGATCAACATTTGTACGAAATATGCGAGAAAAGAAGCATACGCAATATAGTTAACCTAAATCAAAACAACGGTATGATAGATTGAGTACTAGTGTCGTGTTGCATTTAGTATTAATTACTTGACTTCCAATATTTATTGTAAGTGCTCAATCAACAAACTGATATTTTTATACAATATTTGGAAAGGCAATTAATCAACTGGAGGAGTTAGCAAATTGATTATCAAAACATCTCTCACAAAGTTCTTAAGTAGAATTTCCTCATTGTCTTATGCATTTTTTTTAGATTTCAGTGCTGGTGGACTGCCCAAAGTATTTGGTTTATATATTATTTTGGACATTGTTATTTATTTTTGACCCATATTATGCGTAGGGAACTAACTAATAATGTTTGGCTCCCAAAAAACCCTCTTTGGGTTATACAAAATTACCCGAAGATTTAAAAATCATAATTTATACTAAACATTTTTATTTGTTTACAACTTCTTATGTCGCCAAGTTTAAAAAAAATGTTTACTCATAATATTAATAGGTATGTCTTATAAGATTTAGCTATACTGACCACATAATTGTGTTCGTAATATCAAAATATACATCATTCAATTTTTTGTGCCTCCAAATATTAAAATACTCAACTTTATGATTGGAATATTTAAAAAAGCTATACTTAAATAATAATGTATCATTTTTAAATTACAAGTCGCCTTAAAAAAATATCACATTCAAAAATATTAGTTTATAGCATATTAATTCTTGTGATTTGGGTGTAGCATGAGAGATTTACTATAACAAACAGGTATAACATATATCATTGTCTATGTCTATAGAGGATAATTGTCTTACCAACAGAAAATCTAGAGTGTATGAGGTGTTAACAAATTTATTTATCTAAAAACCTCCTCCTCTCGCTCTCAACAGTTGGATTACACATTTACTCATTTTTTGTGGTTAAATCTTCACTCTCTATGATCATTGTTTGCAACTAATACATAGGCTAAGAAATTTAACATGCACCTAAACTAGGAATACACTACATGTTGATTGAAATTTCTTCATGTACTTAAAAACCTTTATCGATTGCACCTAAACTAGGAATAAATCTTGTTGGCCTTCATGTACTACATGTTAATACATAGGCTGTTGTTCATCGTTAAATCAAGTCTGATATATTATTATTTTTCTTAGTATCTCACAAAATTGGTCACGAAACTGGTGATGCGCATATGTTGGCAATCAAGCGCTGGAAGTATGCTTCCATCTCAGAGATGTACTTCCTGCAAATATTAACTATTTTCTGATTTGTTTTCAACACCTAAATTGTCTATTTTATCTAGGGATATATTAATTTGTGCTTATTAAGACATATAGCAGTGTCCATCGAATTATTAAATATACAAATGTATTTCTCCACTTTTGTTTTAGCTTTTCTCTCTTTCGTGTGGGTATCTTTTAAAATTAACTTTAGTAACCAAATATCCCGTAGCAACGCACGGGGTATCATCTAGTATATCTAGTGAGAAGAAACAGACCCTTTAGTCTCGTTTTACCAACCGGGACTAAAGGGTTACGGTTTCGTTGGGACAAATCACAAAGAATCAAACGGATCGTGTGTTTCTTTCAAGCGCTTTTGAGTCGTTGGATCAGGGGTGTGTTTCTTTCGAGCTCTTGTGAGCCGTTCGATCAGGGGTACGTTGTGTTTGTTTCGACGTTTGTTAACCGTTGGATCATGGGTGTTTCTTTCGAGCGCTTCTTAGCCGTTGGATCGAAACCCTAGCAGAACACTTTGTGAGCCAGAGGACCCTATATATAGCCTACCTCTCGGAGTCCCTTCATACATCATTCAGTTCATCCACCGAATACAAATCATTCGGATTCGCCAGCATACGTCCAACCATGCATTTGATATGCATATATGCACTCAGGAGCCACGGTGGGGCTGTATGTTGGCGATACCGATTGTTTTGTTCTACAAGCCCATTGAAGGTTTGACAAAAGGTTTGATACATATTGAGTTGATCGACCCACTACAAATCATCCGCATTCGCCAGCATACGTCCGACCGTGCATTTGATATGCATATATATGCACTCAGTAGCCACAGTCGGGTTGTATGCTGGTGACACTGTTTGTTTTGTTCTATATATTTACAAATCCTCTAGTTCACACGCCCGTCAACAAAACATGTCGAAAACAGAGGTGGACTAATCCAAATAAATAAACCATGCAGGTTTGATACATTATTACACAATAGTCTAGCAATATTACATGTTTGTTTTCTGCGAGCTTAGATGGTATTATGCTCTCGGACATTTCATCGAGCACCTCTTGTGCATATGAGGGAAAAACAAGTGAGAACACCACACCAAAAAGTGAGTGGCATGAGGATTAATTGGAGAGGGCTGGCATGGCAGTGTTTATTAAAAAGAGAATTTTTTTGGATTGAAGGAAAAAATTCTATTAATTTTCATTTCCCATCTATTTGGTTAGTTTTTCTTAATGAAATTTAAATTATTAACTAAAGGGCAATATAGAAATAAATAGACAATTTTTCATCTAGGTGGGGGTCTTTTGCCCTGGTTGGTGGTTCCAACATGGGCTAAAGATCACCCCACGACGCGCCCTGCTCATGCGGGCCTTTAGCCCCGGTTTGTGGCTCGAACCGGGGCAAAAGACCCCTCCACCACGCGCCCTGCTCGCCCCAGCCCCACCACTACAGCCTTTTGCACCGGTTGGTGGCCGAGCCGAGGCGAAAGGGGTGCTCGCAACCGAGCAAAAGCCCCGTTTTACACTAGTGACTAGTCGATCCACTGCCGTGGAGAAAAATGAATATAATACGGATCTATTATAAACTAAAAGCAATATACGGATATGGAATAGAGACACCACGTTAAGCCACATCATCTCAATTAATTTTCATTGTTAGATGAGAAATATAGGGCCTAGATTTAATGAGAGATTGTTAATAGTGTAACATGTTTAACACGATTTCAGTTGAGATTGTCACGTCGACCCGTGGACGTGCACCCCTTGGTTAAGCAATATTTGTTAAACGCATTGCGTTCCCATGCGTGCCATGCCTGGATCGTGGTTGTTGTTTACTTGCAAGATTAATTAGCCACGTCCGTCTGTAGGTCCGTAGATAGCCCTTAGAAAACAGTTTCATAGGAGTACGAGGCTACCAGGCTTGGTTTGAACGTGATAGCTGCATGCAAAACGAAGTCTGGATGGAACGTGTTGACAACTTAGAAATTCCATTATCAAGTGTAACAAAAAACTGACAGGAACATTGAAAAAAAAATACTGCAACGTGGTCACGGTGTAGAAAAACATGTATAAAGTGTAAAATGATCGGTATGTAGTTGCTCTGCTTTTATTTGCCCTACTTAATTTGTCAGTAAAGTTAAAGTTAAATTCTGTAAGTTTAACAAAACATGTTGTAAGAAATATCAACAACTGCAATGACAAATTTATATAATATGAAAATACATTCTACGATTTTTTTAATAACAATGATTTTATGTTTCGATGTTAAATTTTCTATATATTTAGTCAAACTTTCAGAAGTTTGGTTTTGACTAAACCCGGAACGAAGAAAAACATGGAGATTGCAGTTTTCATGATTGAGTACGCATACATGACAAATTTATTTGACATCCATCCGGCCAAAACACTCACAAAACGATGTGAAAGTTCAGAGTCATGGAATTTTAAATTAACGAGGTCATGACATTAGTCGCACTACGTATATTGTTTCTAGATTGGTTGCACAGAAATTTAAAATAATTTGGCTGCCATCAAAACAACACAACACACTCACAAAACATATATAAAAGTTCGAGTCGTTCAGTTCGAATATTAAATGAGGTCATTACATTAGTCCCCATACGTATATTTTTCTAGATTGGGTACATAGAAATGAAAATTTAATTCGGCCGACTTCATACCAAAACTGTCACAAACGCATGCGCAAAAGTTTAGAGCCCAGAGTTTGTTGAGTTTTAAGATTAATGAAGACACAACATAAGTGGCACTATCAACCCTGATCATCACACTGTAATTTTTTTGGGTTAATAATAAATAGAGGGCTAAGCTACCCCATATTCCGACTTGATATATTGATATTTAGGGTCCACACATAGTGTCAATACTATGTTTAATCAAAAGGGAAAAGCATGCACTTAATTGTTATGATTTTTTTCCAGACATTGCGTGGTTTGTGTGGTAGAAATATTTTGAATATTGCTTATTAATTTCTCGCACGTAACAAAATCAACATTAGAGAACATGTCATTCAAATTGCATAGTAAAATTGACAACTGGTTAAGAGTCTCGAACTATGATATTCTAGCCGCACAGTCATTTTTCATAACACGGCAAATACATTTGACCAGGTGTGTTGAACCCTTCAATGAAGATACAAGTTAAGAGTCTTGAAATCATATAGCAATATGCCTACAAAATATTATTTAAAAAAATAGGTCGAAATTTCACCACATTCATTTTTCTACAATGTTGCACGTTGTGAGTTGTGACATTGAACGATTAAATGGAAGGAAGAAACACCAGAATAAGATAAATTGTGGCCGTCTTATTATGGATGATAGACCGTTTTATCACTAACTTTTTTCGCAAATAACCAACCTACCATTGACTTCACCTAAGAACTATGTATAGTTTGGTTTATAAATCCAATATTACTTACATGTGTGTTTCAAGATATGTCACGATAATTATTTGCCCACAAATTTCAGATTGCAAAAGATGTTACTTGCATAAGTGATATTTCGTTTTCTAAAACATTTGCGATAGTTCTAGATTTTTTTTGTTTATGTTCACATAATGGGAAATAAGTTGATGCCAAAGAAGCCATATTTTTAAGCAAAAAAATGAAGCCATAATTTTACTATTTCACATTTTCAACCAACTACAAATGATGCCCTCGCATTTGCGAGGGCCACTGTGCTAGTTTATTAAAATAAAACATGTCACAACGTGCGCAAGTCATCAACACGCAATGCATGGATTCGACCGTTTTTGATTCGTACCTAGTTACATACTCGATCCTTGATATGATGGATCGAACCTAATTACTGGCAGGAAATTAACTAGCAGCATCCATCCATGGGGATGGCAAGGCCGAAGATGATGCTCCCGGACGGCGTGGCCCTCGAGATCGTTGCGCGACTCGACCGCGGTGACGTGGCCACACTCTTTCGGTGTGCCACCGCGTGCAAGGGCTGGCGCCGCCTCGTAGCCGAGCCTTCCTTCTCCGACTGAGCCGGTGGCCGCCCTCCCTCGTGGGTTTCTTCACCCAGCGATGTCCCCCCACAAGGTTCAAAGGGACCAGCACAACGGACGCCAAAAGCCAGCTCGATTTCATCCGGACCTTCGCCCCTTGGCCCTCGGCGCTGTCCCTTGAGCTCCTTGGTGACAAAACAAGATGCCGTCTCCACTAGTGGAAACAGGACCTTTTGTCCCGGGTCGTAAGGGCCATTTGTCCCGGTTGCGCAACCGGGATGGGCTAGCCAGGACAAATGGCCCTCCCCATTGGTCCCGGTTGTGCCAGGACCCGGGATGGTAAGGCTGGCCCACGTGGCGACTCTGGGCCAGGGACCGCGAGGGAGTTCGTCCCGGTTCGTTTTAGGGACCGGGATGGATGCCTTCTTAAAAAAAGAATAAAGTCCGCCCATTTTCCCTGCCGCGGCAGGTTTTTTTTGTTCGTTTTTTTTTCTCCTGCCTCGCAATCGCCAACCGGCCTCCCCTTCCCCAACCGCTCCAGGCCCACGTCTTTAATTAAGCCCACTGACACATATTTTAGTCAAAAAGGCCCACTGGCCCGCGTCTTTTATTATGGACAGTCAACGGTTCGAAGGGCCCACTGGCCCGCGTCTGTTATTATGGCCAGTCAACAGGGGCCACTGGCCAGCGGCCTGGTGGCTGGTTCGCCTGGTCCCTTAAACTAAGACCGAAGGACGGTCAAAGGGCCGATGTCCGCCTCGTCTTCCCGCCCCGCCTCGGCTTCCCGCGCCCCACTCCCCACGCGCCACGCCTCGGCGCTCCGCATTCATGGCCGCCTGCAACCGCCGCCACGTTCAGGCCGCCGGTTGGCATGCCAGCCCACCCCGGGTCCTTTTTAAAGGCCCCCCGCCGCCCGTACAACCCACCTACCCTGGACGCGTCCCTGGCAAAGCAACCATAGCCGCCACCATGTCCCGCTGGTTCTCGAACTCCGGCAAGCGCCCAAGGAACGACGACGGAGGCTCGTCGAGCGGCGCCGGCCGCATCCCACCCCCGCCGGCGGAGACCTTCGGCTACGGCCCTGGAGGTGTCCGCCTCGGCGGGGCGCCGCGCGTCCCCGCGCCACCTCCGGCGGCCCGCCCGCCGCCCCGCGCCGCGCCCCCGGGCAAGCGGTTCCGCCGGTACGTCCGGGTGGACGAGGCGGAGTGGCACTGGAACAATGCCACTCCGGTGTTCTACTCCGACGTGCACCTCCCGGACGGCTGGCACCTGAACCCCCAGCGGATCCCAGTGCCGCCGGCCCCGACCGGCGCGGCGCTGCTCGAGGAGATCGACCGCCGGCGCGAGCTCCTGCCGGCCCCCGTCCGCAGGGAGCGGATGTACGCGCGCGGCTCCCCCTACTGGGCCGCCTGGATCGAGCAGGAGCACGAGCAGCGCCGCCGCTCCTTCATCCCCGCCCCCCTCGAGGCCAACGTGGACGACTACCCCCCGCCAGCGCCCGGCCGGGAGAGGGAGCTATGGCTCCTCGTGGACGAGCCGGAGGACTTCTCCGGGGAGGAGGACCCCGAGCTCCGGGCCGCCATGGAGAAGGCCTGCGAGGCCTCCCGCCGCTCCCTCATCGACGACGAGATCAAGAGGTGGGAGCGTGTCGTGGCCGCCGCCGCCGCCGACGCCGCCGCCATGCCGCCGCCGCCGCCACCCCCTAACGAGCCTGCCATCCCCTGGTGGCAGGCGATGAACGCCGAGCTGGAGGCGTCCGAGGACATGCCGGAGCCGCAGCCGCTCCCACCAGGCCTGGAGTATGGCATGACCTGGGCCTGGACCGGCGGCGTTTGGGCGCCGGGGTCGCCGGAGCAGGAGGAGGAGCTGCCCCCGCCGCCGCCGCTGCCGCAGGAGGTGCTGCCCCCGCCGCCGCCGTACGCGCCCCCGATGCCCCCGATGTCTCCAGCCCCGGCGAGCCCGGCCCAGCCGCCTGCCCACCTGTGGCAGCCACCCGCCTATGTAAGCCTCTCCGACGACGAGGACGACTAGATCGGCGCCGTCCGCCTGTGGCCGCGCCGCCGCCCCCCCTATTCTATATAGACAACGCCCCTAGCTACCCCCCAAAGAAACGGCCGGCCGCCTGTGGCCGCGCCGCCGCCCCTTATGCAAGTACGGCCGGCCACCTGTGGCCGCGCCGCCCCTATGTAAGCAAGGCCCCTGGCCTTATTTTAATATAAGTTGTGTTCCCCTAATCTACTGTGTCCCTAGTCCATCACCGCCGGCGGAACGCCGGCGGATCTGTCCACTCGTTCCCGCCGCCGGCAGGGCTTCGCCCAGCCATATCCACTCGTACCCGCCCCTGGGGTGTCCGCTCGGCCTGGAGAGAGGGCCGCGCTTTTTATACACTTGGGCCTTTAGTCCCGGCCCGTGCCACCAACCGGGACTAGAGCCCCTTTGGTCCCGGTTGGTACCACGGCCCGGGACCAAAAACAAATTTCGAATTTCGGTGGCACCCCTGCGCGCCCAAAATTTTTTAGCGCCAAAATTTGAAAAGTGTTAAGTTTGCACATTAACAACTTTTATATACTTCCAAATTTGACAAAAATTCCAACATTAAAAATGCTAGAATTTGCAAAACTAATTTAAATCCATTTTTCGTTTAACTAAATAATTATTCTAACTATTGAAACTATTAATTATTTTTTCATTTGTATATAATTTGAATATAAATTATGGAAGTTATGGATGTAGCCTCTTTCTTGAGCAGCTGCACAGAAGTGCTTAGAATCCACAAACTCCGGCTCTGTGTCATACAAATTTCTGGAAATTTCCACCCATACACTTTTTGGAGCTAGGGCCTCATTTTCATAGTAGAAGTAGGGTGGCTTGTTCATCCTCTAGAGTCGATGTCAGTCCTGGCTGCTTGTCCATCCTCTAGAGTCTGCTCTGCTCTGCTCTACTGCTCCTTGCGGCTCAGGTTGGTAACGGTCCATGTTTGCGTATGCTTTGTAATCTTTTGGCCGGAAGCACCTAGCAATATCTTTTAAACCTTGTTTCTCTCCATATGCTATTTGTACTTCTCATAGGCTCTAATGTTTCTCTACCTGATTCTACTTCTCCTCTGCCTAGTTTACAGATGTTTGCTCTTTTCTGTAGATGTTTCTACACTGTAAAATGGGCATGTCCTGCGAAACATGCAGACAAGGCGCCGAGCACCACTACTGGGACATCTTGGACGATCAAGGCAAAGGTTTTTTCAAGATTATGCAATTCTATCATTAGTGAGAGACTTCACATCGGCAATCTCAATTAAAGTGCCAGTTTGTGTCTGATCCCACCAACCCCTCAGAATCCTCCTATTAACTTCACCTATCTCAACTGAAATCACTGTCTTCATGTGGATGCCAAGCCTGTGCAAAGCTATCTCTCCTCCTCCAATGACTCAAATTAATATGGTGTGCCTGAAATCACTGTTCTATACCGTGTGTCAACAGATACTACATCTTAAAAGTAGTTATAATCCTGCAATATCTGTCAGGATGTTATCCGTACTATCACTTCGAAATGTATTCGGACATGGGTCATAGTTGTCAGCTATTTACCGGTCAATACAAAATACTAATCAAACAGAACTATATGATCATGTATTCCACGCTTATTATTACACATCACCAACATACGGAGGAGAGAGAAACAGAAAAGTGGGATGGTGGAACAATAATGCTTGCCAGCTTTTCTTCGTGTCCCTTGCTTATGATCGCTTCGGCCGTAACCATGGAGCATCTTCATTATTTAACGGGATGGTGGGGTCAGATTTCACTGTGAAATGTGGAATTTCAACAAACTTATTATAATCTTCTGACATGTCTGTCGTGTCCTCGATTCCCACGATGTTTCTTTTCCCTGAGAGAACTATGTGACGCTTCGGCTCATCGTATGATGAAATTGTTCCCTTATTTTTTCTTTTCTTCGGTCTGGAAGACATGTCCTTCACATAGAAGACCTGAGCCACATCATTGGCTAGAACGAATGGTTCGTCATTGTAACCAATACAGTTGAGATCCACTGTTGTCATTCCATAAAGCGGGTCTACCTTTACCCCTTCTCCATTCAGGTTGACCCATTTGCACTTGAACAAAGGGACCTTAAAAGAAGGTCCATAGTCAAGTTCCCATATCTCCTCTATGTAACCATAGTATGTGTCAGTTTTTCCATTCTCGTTTGTTGTATCAAAGCGGACACCACTGTTTTGGTTGGTGCTCTTCTTATCTTGGGAGCTCGTGTAAAATGTATTTCCATTTATCTCGTACCCTTGAAAACTCCCAATAGTCGAAGATGGTGACCCTGCCAACATGTATAGCTGATCTTCAACAGTGGTGTCATTTATAAGACGTGTTTGCAACCAACTTCCGAAAGTCTCCATGTGTTCGCGTTTAATCCATGAGTCATCCTTCCCCGGGTTTGCAGACCGTACAATATTCTTGTGTTCCTCGACATACGTAGCCATGAACAAAGAATTTTGTAGAACTGTGTAGTGTGCTTTGGTCAAAGAATGCCCGTCCCTAGGTATCATTGTTTTCTTTCCCAGCGTTCCTTTTCCCCTCAGTCTCCCCTCATGCCGCGATTCAGGAACACCAATTGTCTTAAGGTCAGGAATAAAGTCAACACAGAACCCAATGACCTCCTCTGTTCCATAGCCCTTCGAGATGCTTCCTTCTGGCCTAGCACGGTTATGAACATATTTCTTCAAGACTCCCATGAACCTCTCAAAGGGGAACATATTGTGTAGAAAGACCGGACCGAGAATATGAATCTCTTCACATAGGTGAACAAGGAGATGAGTCATAATGTTGAAGAAGGATGGTGGGAACACCAACTCAAAACTAACAAGACACTGGACCACATCCCTCTGTAATCTTGTCAGAATTTCTGGATCGATTACCTTCTGAGATATTGCGTTCATGAATGCACATAGCTTCACAATGGGTACTCGAACATTTTCCGGTAGAAGCCCCCTCAATGCAATCGGAAGCAATTGCGTCATAATCACGTGGCAGTCATGAGACTTCAGGTTTTGGAATTTTTTCTCTGCCATGTTTATTATCCCCTTTATATTCGACGAGAAGCCAGACGGAACCTTGATACTGTAAAGGACTTCAAAGAATATTTCCTTCTCTGCTTTAGTAAGAGCGTAGCTGCTTAAGGAATGGCGCACTGTATCTGTGTGCTTGTTGCTTGGGTCTTTCATACGTTGCTGGTCCTCCCGTGCTTCAGGCGTATCTTTTGACTTCCCATACACGCCCAGGAAGCATAGCAGATTGACACATAGATTCTTTGTCACGTGCATCACGTCGATCGAAGACCGGACATCTAAAACTTTCCAATAGGGTAGCTCCCAAAATATAGATTTCTTCTTCCACATGGGTGCCTGCTTATCAGGGCCGTACGGAACTGGTTGGCTGCCAGCAGCCTTACCAAAGATTACTTCTAGGTCCTTGACCATATCGAATATATCATTACCACTACGGAGCTCAGGCTTCTTTCGGTTATCTGCCTCACCTCTGAAATGCTTCCCTCCTTTTTTCCTTAAGGGATGCTTGATCGGAAGAAATCTACGATGCCCCAGGTATACAACCTTTTTACATTTATCCAAAAAAACACTGTCAGTCTTATCTAAACAGTGTGTGCATGCATTGTATCCCTTGTTTGTATGACCGGAAATGTTACTAAGAGCTGGCCAATCATTGATGGTCACGAAAAGCAACGCCCGTAGGTCAAATGGCTTTTGTTCATTCTCATCCCACACACGTACACTTGGTTTGCCCCACAGTTCTAAGAGTTCTTCCACTAATGGCCTTAGATACACATCAATGTCGTTGCCAGGTTGCCTCGGGCCTTGGATGAGAACTGGCATCATAATGAACTTGCGCTTCATGCACAACCAAGGAGGAAGGTTGTACATACATAGAGTTACAGGCCAAGTGCTATGACTGGAGCTCTGCTCCCCAAAAGGACTAAAGCCATCTGTACTTAGACCAAACCATAAGTTTCTCGCCTCTCCTGCAAAGTCTGGAAAGTCTCTCTCGATCTTTCTCCACTGCGATCCATCGGCGGGGTGCCTCAACTTTCCATCTTTCTTACAGTCTTCTTTGTGCCATCGCAACAACCTAGCATGCTCTTTGTTTCTAAACAGACGTTTCAGCCGTGGTATTATAGGAGCATACCACATCACCTTAGCAGGAACCCTCTTACGGGGGGGGGGGGGGGGGGGGGGCTCGACGTCAACATCACCAGGATCATCTGCTCTAATCTTATACCGCAGTGCAGTGCATATCGGACATTCATACAAATTCTCGTACTTCTCACCGCGGAAGAGAATGCAGTCATTAATGCATGCATGTGTCTTCTGCACATCTAATCCTAGAGGGCAGAGAGCTTTCTTTGCATCGTACGTACTCTCAGGCAATTCGTTATCCTTTGGAAGTTTTGGCTTCATTAGTTGAAGTAAAGTCTCAAATGCCTTGTCAGTCACACCGTTTTGTGCCTTCCATTTCAGCAACTCCAGTGTGGTACCGAGCTTTGTGCTACCATCTTCGCAATTTGGGTATAACAATTTTTTGTGATCCTGTAACATGTTGTCCAGTTTCAACCTCTCCAATCTATTTTCACACTCTTCCCTTGCATCAGCAATAACTCGGCCAAGATCATCATCGGGCTCTTCTGATGCCTGTTCTTGATCACCTCCTTCTTCTGCATTCTCTTCCATTGCAGTATCGTCGTATTCAGGGAACAAAGGATCTTCTTCTTCTTCTTCATCGTCTTCCATCACAACCCCTCTTTCTCCATGCTTGGTCCAGCAATTATAGCTGGGCATGAAACCTCTCCGAAGTAGATGGCCGTGAAGGATTCTTTCGGAAGAATGTTCTCTGACGTTCCGACAATCAACACATGGGCAACACATGAAGCCATTATCTTTGTTCGCCTGAGCTACAGCAAGAAATGCATTCAGGCCTGCCATATACTCGGAGGTGCGTCGGTCACCGTACATCCATCGCTGCCGTGCATCCATCTGCATCATATAATTAAGTTTATCAAAATACATATTAATACAGAGATAACCACAGTACATCGACAAATAATACTTTTTTATGTATCAGTTACAGATGAAAAAGATAATTTGTTAACCTCGGTCGAAGAAACCATTTTCAGTGAGCTTGTGTGCGTCTCGGGAATTTCGTCGAACACCTCGTGTGCATAGTAAAAAAAAACAGCAACACCACACTCTCTCACACCTCCAAGCAAAAAAAAAAGATGGAAGGAGGGGGGGGCTGGGGCAGTATATATAGGGGAAGGGGGCATTGGTCCCGGTTCGTGGACTGAACCGGGACAACAGGTCATGCGCGTGCCACGTGGCCTGTGGCTAGGCATTGGTCCCGGTCCGTGGCACGAGCCGGGACCGATATGCCCCCCACGAACCGGGACCAATGCGCCCAGGCGATTCCTGTTGCCCCGGGCGCACGAACCGGGACCAATGCAGGGCATTTGTCCCGGATTTGGTTGCAACCGGGACAGCTGCCCCCCGGCCCCCTGGACGAGAGGGGTTGTTTCCACTAGTGCTCCACGGCTGTCGTCGACCGTTCGATGCCGCTTGCCACGCGCGGCGCTGTCTCCGATTGGTGCAGCTCTTTCCACAAGACCGAGACATGAAACCTAACGTTGTGCGCTTCGCCGTGTGCAACCTCCTCGGTGGAACGTGGGACGTGTTACCTGAGCTAGACCGCAACACCCAATTGGGCTGATCCGTCGACCCTTACAGCTGTAAAATCATACCGAGCAGCGACGGAGCGGTCTTCAATGTGCTAATGATCGACAGGGACAAGGAGAATTTGCAGTGCAATCTCCACACTTTCTCCTCCGTCAATGCGAGTTGGTGGGCTCCTATAGAGTGCCTCGACATGATGGAGCACCAGATATTTTCAATCCAGCACAGAAGAGCGGTCGTCTGCCAAGGCTATGCACACTGGTTGTTTGTCAGCCGGTCATACTACTTCCATGTTCTCAGCTATAGCATTGAGACAGAACGCTTCTCCACGATGAAGCTGCTCACTCCAACAAATGTCTCCCCGACGACAATATATGTGGAATATCAACGATCTCAGCTAGCCTTTCCGGGGACTCATCTTACCACCACCTCAAGCTGGACGCTATTGGCGCTGTGCATTTACCGTGGCGGCCAGATGGAGATATGGACATACTATAAACAAAATGTAGAAGGTGGTGCAAAGTGGGAGCTTACGAGGGTGATTGACCACAAATTGACTGGTCGGGAGAGAAGAGCAGCACATTGCTCATGAAGGATTATCCCAGGCAGCGCTTCTACAAAGCCTATCTCGACAATGGGACGTTAGAAGATGTGACAAACTGTTGAATAATTAGGCATAATTTTCACGATTAATTCCAGAATATAAATCATGACAAAAGCAGCTATTAACATGTGGAAGTCAAACTTGCTAGATGCAGCAGACAACATGAAAAATAGCAACACGATATCTCTAAACATATGTAAACAGTAGACATGTTAAACAGACAGATCAGGACACAGATTCCGTACCGATCGTTTGTAGTAACGTTGTTGATGACAACGTTGGCGATCACGGGTCCGAGTAGACGACGCTTGAGGCGACGGTAAGCAGCACCGCCTGACTTGTTAGGCAGACGAGCCGTCGTGGAAGCAGCGAGCAGTCGCGCGAAGCGCTTCCCAAAAACCTAATTCGCCCTCTCCCGTACAGGATCACAAAGGCGATTGATTCCGGAGACCTGCTCTCCCGTTCGCCGGTGGACGCCGGCTCGGGATGGAGTAGACTACGGTGGCGGCGCAAGGAACGAGGTGTGGCAAATCCTAGATTGGTTTGGTGTGTGTACAGCGCACACGGTGCGCGTCTTTTATAGTGCGGTTCGGAAAACCCTAACGTGTGCGACGTGGGAGGCCCACGCCGCACGTCCGAGTCGGTTGCAGCACGCGATACGGGAGCGACCCGAACCGCCTCAGCTGTGACGCGTCCGTCACGACTATGAAATCGGTTTTCCAAAACAGCAAAATAAACATAAGTATTGTCTCGGCTCGAGGCTCGATTCACGAAACGCGATCGCGACGTGTCGTGTCGAGTTGAGACGAGCGAGCGGCGGAGGAGGAGGAGGAGGAGTGTGCGAGAGGTTCTCTTGTTTTCACTCACATACAATCCCTACAACACTCCATCTTATAAGGTGGTGTGCAACTCCTCAAACTTCCAATGTGGGACTAAACCTCCCACTCCCACCACTCAGTTGTACACATGGGTCATTTTGAGATTTCAGCATTTGCTATTGGCTCACTTATATTGGGCCCAAATATTTCAGCAATCCTCCACCAGATCTCAAATGCCAATTTGAAAATTTCCGCCCACCAGACTGTTAAGTTGAACTTCCGCCTAGAGCTTTAAGCTACATCTATCAGCAACTTGAACAATGGACTATGCCTTTAATTGCAAGTTTTGTGCCAATAGACTTTACTCAAAGTCATAACTAGTACTTGGCTGCCAGTAGCCTACCCCGCGGGTGGAGCATACGCGTCATACTCCGTGGTCTCTTCATGAGTTTACTAGAGATCACCCAAATCTCATAGACTGCGACGTTTACAATCGGACTCACATAGGTGTGTTCTTTCAAGAATGCTCTGTAGGACAGCATCTTTGCTATGAATAGCCAACATAAACACATTAATGCATGTTGCCAACCTGCCTTACAGCTCTTTGAGAGTTATGCAGCATAACTTAGAGAGGGTTTACCAAATACTCTACTCAGTCAAACCGCTAGCTTGTTCTTCCCAGGTCCTAATTCACGGGATCTCCGATCACATAGGTTGGGTTACCACTATGGTGTAACGCTCACGGGTCTGATACTCATCTCTCTCGAGGCATTATCTATCACATTACGTGATAGTCCCTTCGTAAAGGGATCTGCCAGGTTTTAGTCTATTTGAATATACGTAACAGTAATTACTCCGGAGTTTCTCAATTTCCTGACAGACTTCAAACGTCTTTTGACGTTTCTTGATGACTTCGCATTATCCTTAGAACTGGTCACCTTGGCAATCACCGTTTGATTGTCACAGTTCATGAGGATAGCCGGTAATGGTTTCTCAACCACCGGCAAATCCATCAAGAGCTCACGCAACCATTCTGCCTCAACAGTGGCTGTATCTAAAGCAGTAAGTTATGCTTTCATGGTTGACCTCGTCAATATGGTCTGTTTACAAGACCTCCATGACACTACGCCACCTCCAAGAAGAAATGCATATCCACTTGTAGCGTAGAGCTCATCTACATCTGAGATCCTCTTGTTCTTTCGAAGCGTCACACTAGGATCATAAGGTGTTGGAGAAGGCTTGCTATCAATAAAGCCGAAACGGCTCAAGATCTTCTCAACGTAGTGTGATTGTGTCAACGTAATCCCACTCTCATCCTTAATAAGCTTGATGTTCAGAATTACATCAGCTTCTCCCAGATCTTTCATATCAAAACACTTTGATAGAAAAGACTTGACCTCATTGATCACTATTATGCTTGTACCGAAAATCAGTATGTAATCAACATACAAGCATAATATAACACTATCGCCCCCACCATGGCGATAGTATACACACCTGTCAACCTCATTAATGACAAAGCCCGCAGAAGTTTTAGTTCTGTCGAACTTCTCGTGCCATTGCTTAGGTACTTGTTTCAGTCCATACAAAGATTTTAACAATTTGCACACCTTTCTCTCTTCACCTTTTACCACAAACCCATATGGCTGATCCATATAGATTTCCTCTTCCAACTCTCCGTTAAGTAAAGTTGTCTTTACATCCATTTGATGAACGATAAGACCATAAGAGGCAGCCAGGAAAAGTAGTACACGAATGGTGGTCAGTCTAGCAATAGGTGAATATGTGTCAAAGTAATGTTCGCCTTCTCGCTGAGTGTAGCCCTTGGCTACAAGCCGTGCCTTGTACTTCTCAATAGTACCATCAGGCCTTAGCTTCTTCTTGAACACCCACTTACAGCCCACTGGCTTACAACCATAAGGTCGTTCAGATAACTCCCACGTCCCATTAGAAAGAATGGAGTCCATCTCGTTATGGACAGCTTCTTTCCAGTCATCTGCATCTGGAGATGCAAATGCCTCTGCAATAGACGTAGGAGTATTTTCCACAAGGTACACAATAAAATAATCACCAAAGGATTTTTCAATCCTCTGTCTCTTACTCCGCTTAGGAGCTTCATTCTCATCCTTCTCAAGGACTTTCTCATCATGTGGTTGTTCAGTATGATCACTAGATGTACTAGATTCCGGAATTAATTCAGAAGAAAATTCATCAAAGCTATGCATATCTTTCATAGGAAACATATTCTCCAAAAATGTTGCATCACGAGATTCCATAATAGTATCAACATGCATATCAGGTATCTCGGATTTAACCACTAGAAATCTATAACCAATGCTACGCTGAGCATAACCCAAAAACATACAATTCACTGTTTTTGGTCCGAGTTTGCGTTTCTTTGGAATTGGAACGTTGAATTTTGCCAAGCATCCCCAAGTACGCAAATAAGAAAGTGATAGTTTTCTCACAACCCACTCCTCATAAGGTGTTTTCTCTTTATTCTTGTTAGGAACTTTATTCAGGACATGACACGAAGTCAACAGAGCCTCCCCCCACCATGCCTTGGATAAACCAGTAGTGTCCAACATGGGGTTCACCAAGTCGGTCAGCGTGCGGGTTTTCCTCTCAGCAATTCTGTTTGATTGTGGAGAATAGGGAGGCGTCCTCTCGTGAATAATACCGTGTTCCTCACAGAATTCATCAAATACTTTAGAGAAATACTCTCCACCATGATCCGACCTAAAACGCTTGATCTTTCTCTCTAATTGATTATCAACTTCAGCCTTATAGATTTTAAAGTAGTCTAAAGCCTCGTATTTAGTTGGCAACAAATAAACATAGAAGAATCTAGTAGCATCATCAATGAGTGTCATGAAATATCTCTTTCCACTTTTTGTCAACACACCATTCATCTCACATAGATCAGAATGTATGAGTTCTAGAGGTGCCAAGTGTCTCTCCTCAGCTGCCATGTGAGGCTTCCGAGGTTGCTTAGATTGTACACAACTATGGCACTTAGAACCTTTGGCAATGGTGAAATTCGGAACTAAACTTAAACTGGATAGGCGAGACAGTAAACCAAAATTAACATGACATAAACGAGAGTGCCAAACACTAGCATCTGAATCAACATTGCCTTAAATATGGTTTACTGACTTATTGCAAAAATCGGAAAGAGAAAAGCGGAACAAGCCTCCGCACTCATAGCCTTTACCAATAAATTGTCCAAATCTCGACACAACTACTTTATTGGACTCAAACACTACTTTAAACCCATCTCTGCAAAGAAGGGAGCCGCTGACGAGATTCTTATTCATAGAATGGACATGCTGCACGTTCCTCAGCTGCACGATCTTCCCCGAACTAAACTTCAGATCTACCGTGCCAACACCACGAACAGAAGCATGTGACCCATTCCCCATTAGGACGGAAGAATCCCGTGCGACCTGATAAGAAGTGAACATAGAGATGTCAGCACACACATGAACATTAGGACCCGTATCAATCCACCAACATGGAGATTGAAAAACTGAAAGTACCATAGGTATATTACCGTACCCATCAGTGTTGCTAGCGGTCACCATGTTGACATTCTTTGAGCCTTTCTTCCCTTTTTTGTCTGCACGGTCTGGGCAGTCAACAGAAAAGTGGCCGAGCGCTCCACACATAAAGCACTCGAGCCCAGCTTTGTTCAGAACCTTCTTCTTCTTATTATTCTTAAAGGCAGTAGTGTTCAGGACCATTGAACTGGGGCTTATAGTTCCCTTTGTTCTTGCTGTTATTCTTGACGTGATGATTTTTCTGCACCATATTGGCGCTAGACTGCAAATCACCACCTCTCAGTTGTGTCTTTTGCCCGAGCTTTCTCCTCAACATCAAGAGACGCTATCAGGTTTTCAACCGATATCTCATGTCTCTTATGTTTGAAAGATGTGGCAAAATTCCTCCATGAAGAAGTCAGCTTTGCAATGATGCATCCAGCCACAAACTTATCAGGAATCACACACTTGAGCAGATCAATCTCCTTTGCAATGCACTGTATCTCATGACTCTGTTCGACTACAGAACGGTTATTCCCTATCTTGTAGTCGTTAAAGCTCGCCATGATATACAGCTCACTGCCAGCATCGGATGCACCAAATTTAGTATTCAGTGCATCCCAGAGCTCCTTAGTGTCTTCGATGTGCATATACACATCGCACAGACGTCCCTCCAGGACACTCAGAATACAGCCTCTGAAATTATTATTGGCTTCCTTGAACTTATTCTGAACATCGTCAGAAGCTCCTTCAGGAAGGCCATTCATAATAATGTCCCACACTTTCATGGACTGGAGCCACAGTTGCCTTCTCAGTTGCCATCTCTTAAATGTGGTACCATTGAACTTTTCCGGTTTCATCGAATCACTTAAGTGGGCCGTAGTCAGTTCAGGAAATTGCATACACTGGTGGAGAACAGGGCAGTAGCACCGGTTTGTAAGGGCCTTTGGACTCGGATACAAATCCGGTGCTACGTATCCGGGACTAAAGGCCCCCCTCTTTAGAACCGGTCTATCACCAACCGGTTCTAAAGGCCTCCACGTGGGCGCCGAAAACGCGCGCAGGCGGAGGACCTTTAGAACCGGTTGGTAACACCAACCGGTCCTAAAGCTTTTTTTTCTCTTTTTTTTCCTTTTCTTTTCAGGGTTTCCGATTCCGTATTTAGGGTTTAGGGTTTAGGGCGTGTTCCGTATTTTCAGGGTTTCCGTTTACGTGTTTCCGTTTAGTCTTTCCGTTTCCGTGTGTCCGTGTTTCGTTTTTTACGAACACGGAATCGGAAAACACGTAATCGGAAATACGTATCCGGAAACACCGATTCCGTGTTTGCGGTTAAGTGTTTCCGATTCCGTGTTTGCGGTTAAATGTTGATGCACCAAATAAAAATACATATATATACATGTAACACGAAGTAATCGACTGAGAATTACATAATCTGAAGTTCGTTTTCAATAGCTGTATACTTGCATAGAGAAGAGAGCTGGCTATTGGTTCATAGGATGGAAAAATTCTCCGTCTTCTGCTATGACTTGCGTGAGAAGAAATCCTGCCAATTCCTCTGCAATAGCCTTGCAACGGTCGATTGGTTTGAGCTGCGCACGCTTTCGTGCCATCTTTAAAAGAAGTAGATGAAAACAATTAAGTTATGAACAAAACTAAACATAATTAATGGCAACATAAATAAAGTTGTGAAGATCTGGTTACGTACCTCTAGATTTCTGGAAGTACGGGATTTCTCATTGATCGTCCTGTTAATGAACTCGCAAACGTAGTATCCAGAATAATCAGTTCCCTGTGGTTGTTGCGGGACTTTCTATATACGAGAAACATAATTCAGTTAAATTAATAATAATCAAAAGAATGGTAATGGTATTGAAATCAGGGTACGTAGTACTACTTACTTTGTTAATCTGAAAGTGGAGCTTGTCTGCCCATGTACCGGGTTCTTCCTTGATGAACATTTGCCAAACCCTGGGCGACAAAAGAAAAATGAATAGAAGAGTTAATTATTACTTACTTGATATCAGGAAATGAACGAAAAAGAGGCCGATGAACGAAAGAGGCCGATATATATATATATACTTTTGAAGCATCTGGCGCGCGCTCTTCCATGTGTCAGCGCCCCAGGTTAACGAGTCCCAAACTTCAACTTGTCCTTTATCGATTCTAATGATGAACAAAATGAAGTGGGAACTGCGCAAGTGTACACACGCAGTCATGCATACTCATCAATTACACTTAACATCAGGTAAGCAAAATGGAATGTCTGCAAGACAGTAACACTCACTTGAATCCGTAGGGCCAAAGTATTTCTTTTTTGGTACTTTGTCGCTTCAAAAACCTTAGCAAATCATCCGGTGTATCCTTGTTGAACCTTTCTATTGTGTTTTGATGATACGAATACGGGTCAATGAACCCAAAGTCTCAGATTCCTGCCAGCCTGCATTCATGAATCTTCATTCTGCATAGTAGCGTACAAAAAGAATGTCGTGAGTGATAATTATATATACGGGCAATGAACGCAAATAAATCACTTACAAACAGTAGCAGCTGAGGATAGACTTGTCGAGGGCACGTTGATTGTACATATGGAAGAAATCATCGAACCCAAGCTCGACACCGTAATCTCCGAAGTAGTGTTGATCCTGAACTTGAGCCATGATACAGTCTCTCTTCTGCCTTGCGGCTTCCAAGTACCAATCATGTAAACTCCGTAGTTGGGTTGTTAGAGCAGTAGGATTTTCGACCAGAGGGTGCCCGGGCTTGTATGTATATACCACATCAGCAATAGCGTAACCCACGTCGCCCATGCGTGGACCGGACACTGAAGCCTGGTCAGATAACACCTTGAGCGGGGCAATTGACTGTGCTTCTTGTTGTCCGAGCTGGGGAACTTGTTTCCCGCATTTCGTCTGCTCCGCCTGCTTCATCTCCTCCACCTGCTTCATCTGTGCGGTGTGCTTCTTTTCAATGTACCGTTCATAGTCTGAAAGGGGCGGCGGTGGCGGCGGTGCAGGATAATATAAGTTGTCGATGGTGCGCTCAATTTTCCACTTTGGGATGTCCTTCAGAGTTTCCTTCCAGACGTCTGGAGGGGCCTTCAGGGGAAACCGTGCGAACCATGCGCTGGTTTTGGCTTTCACGTCATTGGTTAGTTCCTCCTGAGTCATCAGGCCTGGTAACTGCGGGGGAGTCTCGACTTTCTTGGATTTCCTTGGTATCTTCTTGGGGGGAGTCCCGTTTCTTCTGAACTGCAGCTTCCGCTTTGCCGTACCCGTAGTGGGCGCATCCTTCGGCTCACGGGAGTGCACGGGCGATGGACCCTCGGCCTCGGGCTCCCAATCTTCGTTGTGGGGTGGACTTGGAGGTTCGTTGGGGGTGGACTTGGAGGTCGTGCATTCTCTGTACGAAAGTGAAAAAACTATTAAAAATAAGCTTACATGTGGTGCAACATTCAGTAATTGATGGAGGTATGGTGCATTTGTACCTGGAGGAGTCAGTGGCCTTGGCGCCGAGTTAGGGAACACGATGTGTTTCTTATTCCACAAGATGATACCAAGCTCCATTTCTCCCAGTGTCTTCTCGCCTTCACCTCCAGGAATATGGAGCTCAATTGAATGGCATCCCGGCCCGACACGAGCATGGGATGCTGGAATCTGACCACCATGGTAGGTTGCTCCAGGTTGATTCGGTAAAGCATAGCCTGACGCCACCCTGAAGGATATGTTCCTCATTGGAATATGTATCTCACAGTTTGTCTTCTCCGTGATATCATCCACGGGGTAGTAAGGCGCCGACGGTTCGACTGCACGACCGTCTTCTAGCTGCAGGTGCGTGGAACCCACGCTGCTTCTATGCTGAGATGGGACGGCATCTGCTACATGATCGTCTTCTATTTGCAGCTGATCAGGTGCAGGACGATGTTCTACCTCCTCTTCAGTGTCAGGTATAGGGTGTCCCCCTTTCTTCAAGAGAAAATCCACCTTTTCTTCTAATGTCGATATCCTTTCCATCGCCCTTTTCTTGCTTCTATCACGGCTTCTGTAAGTGCCAATGTCCGCTGCAAACCCTTGGCTCCACGGGGTACTGGCTCCAAAGCCTCGTGTTCGTCCCCACTTTTCGGGGTTCCCGAGTGCCCTCGTCAGCTCGTCGTTCTCTCTATCGGGAACAAAAGTTCCTTTTCGAACAGCTTCTATTGCCTTCTCTAGTTCTGCTACGACATTTGTTATTTTTTCCGACCATGGTCCCTCCGCAACAATCATCCCAGTCTCAGCGTCCAACGTTGCCCCATGCGCGATCAACCAGAACTTGGACCTATCGGGCCAGTCATGTGTCTGTGGAATGATACCTCTTTTCACAAGCGCATTTTCATAGCTTCGCCACCAAGGCAGGGCAGTCATGTAGCCACCTGACCCCAAAATATGGTGATATTTCTTCTTCTTCGCATTCTCCGAATTTGTGGCCGATCGGGATGCAAAGACACCCGATTTCTTGTACGCCTTAAAATCATCCCAAGCGTCTCTTATCTTCACTAGGTTCCCAGTGAAAACTGGATCTTCGTCCTTATATTTCTTCCACAGTTATTTCTTCCACCTCTGGAATTGTGTGGCCATCTTCTTCAAAGCCCACTGCTCGACTTTCTTCTTCTTATCGCTCGCTACGCTGAAATTTAGCCATAGCGTTTCGCAAAGAATTTTTTTCAATCTTTCATCGACATAACTAGTTCCAACGTTGGCCCCGGTCTTCGGCTTATTCCATTCTATTAAGTTGATCGGGACCAGGTCTCTTACAACAACTCCGCACTGATTTACGAATTGGCGATAAGTTTCTGGGGGCTGCAGTGGTTTGCCATCAGCAGCAACTGTATCGATCGGGAACCTTGCGGTATCTTTCAACCTTGCGGCCGAGCCTCGTTTCGACTTTGTCTCAGTACTTGCGCTAGCTGTTCCGGAGGGCGCCTAAACGGAAAAATAATGACTCGTTACTAAGTGCAATACAAATTAATTGTTGCGTGAACAGTGACTTGAGATATACATTGGCAGAGTTTGTTCTGGAGGGCACTTCTTCATCCTCGACGTTGTCGTCGTCATCATCTACTACATCTTCTATATTCTGAGCTCCGTCACCGGAGTCGTTCAAAAATTGATTGCTAAACGCCTGTCCACCGTCGTCATCACGATATATGGCCGTTGCATTATTAAAAATCATCTCGCACATGTATCTTTCCTTCTCCGCCTCACCCATTCCCGCGAGCTTATCGGCGTGCGGATCATGTGCAGTTTCTTGGGGATCCATAGCTCAACACCTGCTAGTAAAATTTATAAAATGAAGAACACTTAGGGAAATTTTCATCGGGCACTTGGCGAAATTATTTCATCGGACAGTAATAAAATAATAGTTCTGGACATATTAATGAAATAATAGTTCTGGACACACCAAGAGTTACATATAGCTCGGGTTAATTTTTTTAACCCTAATACATCACGATCGAATAATATCACTTATACATAGTCTCGTGACATCTCTCAAAATAATTAACTCGGACCGGGTCCTAAGCCGCGGGGTGCTGAGTCACGGGTGCTACGCATCCATAGATAAGGAACCCTCATAGGGTCATAGCTCACGTGGTAAGGAACCCTCCGAATAATCGACCAACAATTGCTATACTGCCTATCGAGCAAGTACATGTAGCGACGGACGTGCTCGTCCTCCTCCCTGATACGCTGTTGTACCACCTCCTCAGGGACCGGCTCTCTCCGCACCGAGCGTGGCCCACGCGATGGCCACCAAAGAATATCCGGGTCGACCACGTCACCCGGATTTCTCACCAAGCCGCGTGCTCCGGTAGTAAGGATCTCCCAGTGCCAGCCTGGCGGGGCCCAGTCCCGGACATCGCCCGGCGGGTCCAACATAGACATGAACTAAAAACATGCCCGGACTAAGTAAATATTCCATAATTAAGTAAATATCTTAGTGTTTCTAACTGAGAAATATGACAGAAATAAAATGAAAGTTAAACATGAACAAGATGGTAACTTAGTGAAATTTTTTTAACTTAGTGAAATTATTCTAACTTTCTGAAATTTTCTAACACTAACTTAGTGAAATTTTCTAACACACTAACTTCTAACACAAAATTCTAACACAAAAATTCTAACACTAAACAAAATTGTAAAAACAAATTAAAGCACTAAAAAAAATCTAACACTAACTCTAAAAATTTCTAACACTAACACTAACTCTAAAAAAATCTAACACTAACTCTAAAAATTTCTAACACTAAATTCTAACACTAACACTAACTCTAAAAAAAATCTAACACTAACTCTAAAAATTTCTAACACTAACACTAACACTAACTCTAAAAATTCCAACACTAACTCTAAAAATTCTAACACTAAAAAAAATTGTAAAAACAAAAATAAATCTTACCTACGCGTACAGAGGGCGACGGGGCGACGGCGAGGGGCGAGAGGCGATCGACGGGGCGGAGGCGGGGCGGCGGAGGCGGAGGCGGGGCGGCGGAAGTGGAGGCGGGACGGAGGCGGACGGGGACGGCGCGACGGAGGCGGGGCCGCGGGGGATTGACGGCGACAGAGGCAGAGGGCAGCGGCAGCGACGGCGACGGAGGCAGAGGGCAGCGCGCGACGTCGGGGCGCGTCCGGGGCGGCGAGGCGGACGGCGACGAGGCGGACGGAGGCGTGGCCGGAGCAGGGCTTCGCCGTACGTGCGAAGGAGAGAAGACGCGCGAAAGAAGAATGAGCGAAAAATTTCACAAGTCCTGGAGATATCGCCCCACTAGAGACCTTTAGCACCGGTTTGTGTTAACAACCGGTGCGAAAGGGTCTTTAGCACCGGTTGTTAACACAAACCGGTGCTAAAGGTCTGTACTTGGGGCCACATTCAGAATGCGCGCCCTGTACAGACCTTTAGCACCGGTTTGTGTTAACAACCGGTGCTAAAGGGTCTCTGTACAAACTGCTCGCCTCCCGCGCGCGGCGGTTTTATTGCTACAGTTCGCACCGGCCCGATCGCGAGTCTCTCTGTTTCTTCTCTGTATTCTCTTCTTCCTCTGTCTTCTCCTCTTCCTCTCTTGATCTTCCTCCACCAAGCACCATGGCTGAAGTTTGGAATAGATATGAAGTGCCCACACCATGCGGCAAAAGTCTGGACGTGTGCTACACCAACAATTGCGAGAGGCTCCCCGGTTGTCTTGCGCATTTGACCGAATTCTATTTCTCCTCTCCCGATGAACACCGGTTCTTCGGGCTTGATCTCGAGTATACGGCGGATCAACGGGATGTTGCCGTCATCCAGATTGCGTTCAAGGAGGCCGTATGGGTCTTCCAATGGTCAAGGTAACGCACACATACAATCTTGCATCTTCGATTTGTTTGTTGCATCTGAAGAATACATGTGTTGCAACATATCTAACATGTATCAAATTTTTGTTGTTGCAGTAGTTCAAAGCATTCTCCGGCACTTGTTGATTTTCTTTTCAACAAGGGGTATGACTTCTGCAGCGTTGACATCACGCAAGACCGTCAGAAGTTGATGCGCTTGGGTATTGTGATACCTGAAGATCACTACATTGATCTTCAGGACCTTATCCATTTTGATGATTTGAACGGGCCCAAGACCGGGATGGCTCCCATGGCAACTGCCTTCATCCACGAGGGCTACGATACCATGAAGTCTCATTTCCCCTCCAGGAATCATAGGTATTGGGGGAAGACCCCACTGGACTGGACCAACGTCAAGTATGCAGCCATAGATGCATATGTTTCCTACGAGTTGTTCTGCATCTACTCGACGGAGCTCGAGTAGATGTTGTTTGTGTACCGCATCTTGCGTTCGATATATGCATGTAATGGATATATTAGTATGTAATCGATATATAATTATGTAATGGATATTATTTCTATATTAATTCCTAGCTATACTATTTCTATATTATGTCAAACACACATTTCAAAACAAACAAACAAAAACACATCAAGAAAACAAACAAAAACACATCAAGAAAACAAAACAGAAAAAATACCGTTTCTATATATCTGTTCACCAAAACAGAACATTTTAGTCAACAAACAATATGGGAATACATCCTATAACTTGGTAGTTGATTTCTAAAATCATAAACAAAAATATAAAATGTGGTGGAGAATGGGAAAAATCTGATCACTTACCCCAGGCGCACACTACACCATATGCGCCTGCGGTACTGCTCTTATCCCAGGCGCATTTGCCCACTGTGCGCCTGCGGTACTGCTCTTATCCCAGGCGCATTTGCCCACTGTGCGCCTGCGGTAAAGTTACCCCAGGCGCATTTTCGAGTTTATGCGCCTGTGGTAAGTTAGGGTGGGTAATGAGTAAGGCAACGAGAAGTGAGAGCGCAAGTGATACATCGAGCATATATATCGTGGATACATATATATAGATTGATTTAGCGAGATACCATACATGCAGATTTTTCTTCTTTTATTTTTCTTTTTTGTTTCACTTTCCTGTTTTCTTTTACATTGATTTATAAAACATGGAAACATGGAAAACAGAAGGTTACTTTTATTAAAAACAGAAAACAGACGCGCTAGCGCGCCGCGGTGTCGCCGGAATACAAATTCTTTTATTAAAAAAGAGAAAACAGACGAACACTACTCCTCGTCGTCGTCGTCGGGGAACTCGTCGCTGACCTCCTCCGGGTCATCGTCGTTGTCGAACTCGTCGGTGACCTCCTCCTCGTCGTCGTAGGTGCATGATGGTATGTCCGAGATAGGCCCCCACCTCGGATCGTCGGAGGCCCAGACTTCGCCGGCGTGGTCGGCCCGACGAAGCTCTTGTAGCGCATTCGTCCTCCCCTCCCGAGCGGCATCTAACGCGAGGTGGCGTTCGAGGCGGCGCTTCGCCCGCTCAGCCGCGCGGGTCTTCCAGAGCTCCTCATCGGCGCTCTCCTCCCCCGGGTTGTTCCGGTAATACTCGCGGACGAGGCGGTCTTCCATGGCGTCGACTAGGCCCTGAAACGCGCGGTGGCGAAGGTGGAGGTGGTCGACGGCAGTGACGATCTGCGGCTTTGGCGCCCTGGCCTCCGCTTTCCAGACGGTGTGGCAGTCGTTGAAGTTCATCAGCGACCGCGGGCGGTTGAGGCGCCAGGCCGCCGCGTCCCAAGCGCGGGCGGCCTCCGCCGCCGTCGCAAAGGAGCCGAGGGGGATGCGGTCGTCCCCCCAGCGGATATCTGCGCTGAACATTCCGTTCTTCCGTGCTCGGACGCCGCGGAAGCCGGTGGTGCTGTTTCTCCTCGGAGGCATGGTGGAAGTGCGACGGTGCGGTGAGAGGAGTGGGCGCGTGGAGAGGAGAAGACGCGCTCGAGGCGCGACACTTTATACCGCGCCCTCCTGGCCACGCGTCACAACTCCCGCGCCATGCGTGAACTCCCGCGCCACACGTCAACTCCCGCGCCACGCGTCAACTCCCGCGCCACGCTCCACCCTAACACAACAATCGGTATCGCCATCAAACAGCCCCACCGTGGCTACTGGGTGCAATATGCATACCAATTGCACGGCATGACGTATGATGGCGAATCCGGATGTTTTGTATTTGCTGGATTACCGAATATATGATGTATCAAACCTTAAAGGGGGGTTTTGTATTTGGTCGATTGATTTAGTGATTGGTATACTAGCCCGTTGCTACTTTGTTTCTCACTTTTTAAAATCGGTCGTCACAATCGTACTCTTGCCTTTCTTGCTACCGGTTGCTGTTAACGGCAACCGGTACTAAAGGGTCTTTAGCACCGGTTGTTAACGTCAACCGGTACTAAAGGCCTGTACAGGGGGGCGCACATTTCTTTTTTTCTTCTTTCTGTTTCCAAAGGGGGGTGTAGAACAAAACAAACGGTATCGCCATCATACAGCCCAACCGTGGCTAGCTACTGGGTGCATATATGCATACCAAATGCACGGCTGAACGTATGACGGCGAATCCGGATGTTTTGTATTTGCTCGATGAACTGAATATATGATGTATCAAAACTTAAAGGGGGTGTAGAACAAAACAGACGGTATCGCCGTCATACAGCCCAACCGTGGCTACTGGGTGCATATATGCATACCAAATGCACGGCTGGACGTATGACGGCGAATCCGGATGTTTTGTATTTGCTCGATGAACTGAATATATGATGTATCAAACCTTAAAGGGGGGTGTAGAACAAAACAATCGGTATCGCCAGTATACAACCCTGTAGTAGCTACGGAGTGCATATATGCATACCAAATGCACAGCAGGGCGTATGCTGGCGAATCCGGATGTTTTGTATTTGGGAGATGAACTAAACGATGTATGAAGCTGGGCTATATATAGGGTCCTCTGGCTCACAAAGTGTTGAGCTAGGGTTTTGATCCAACGGTTAAGAAACATCTCATACAACGGCTCACAACAGCTCGAAAGAAACACACCGTAGCCCTGATCGTACGGCTCACAAACAGCTGGAAAGAAACACACCCCGGATCCAACGACTCACAAGCAGTTGAAAGAAACACACGATCTGTATGATTCTATCTGATTGGTCCAAACGAAACCCTAACCCATTTAGTCCCGGTTGGTGTCCCCAACCGCTACTAAAGGGACGATCCGTTTCTATTTTTCTTCTTGCCTTTCTTCTGATTGCGCCGTAACCATGGAACATTTTCATCATTTAACTGAATGCTTGGATCATCTTTGACTTTGAAGGGAGGAATTTCATCAAATTTATTGTAATCTTCTGACATGTCTGTCTTGTCCTCGACTCCCACGATGTTTCTTTTCCCTGAAAGAACTATGTGGCGCCTTGGCTCATCGTCTGATGTATTCGTTTCCTTATCTTTTGTTTTTCTCGGTCTGCTAGACATGTCCTTCACATAGAAAACCTGAGCCACATCATTGGCTAGGACGAATTGATCATTGCCGTACCCAAGATTCTTCTGATCCACTGTTGTCATTCCGTACTTCGGGTCTACCTTCACGCCTGACAGGTTGAACCATTTGCACCAGAACAAAGGGACCTTAAAGGAAGGTCCGTAGTCAAGTTCCCATATCTGCTCTATGTAACCATAGTATGTGACCCTTTGCCCGTTGTCGTCTTTTGCATCAAACCGGACGCCACTGTTTTGGTTGGTGCTCTTTTTATCTTGGTCTGCCGTGTAAAATATGTTACCATTTATCTCGTACCCTTTAAAGGTCAATACAGTCGAAGATGGTTGCTTGGCCAACAAGTATAGCTCATCTTCAACAATGTTGTCATTAATGAGACGTCTTTGCAACCAACCGCCAAAAGTCTTCGCGTGTTCTTTAGCAATGAAATCTTCAGGTTGCTCCGGGTATTCCGAGCGTAAAATATCCGTGTGTTCCTGGATATATGGAGCCGCCAAGCTGGAATTAACTAGAACTGTGTAGTGTGCTTGAGTGAAAGATTGCTCGTCCATACATGTTGTTGATTTCTTTCCTAGCGTGCCTTTTCCACGCAGTCTCCCCTCATGGCGCGACTGAGGAACACCGATCGGGTTCAGGCCAGGAATAAAGTCAACACAAAACTCAATGACCTCCACTGTTCCATAGCCCTTGACCATGCTTCCTTCCGGCCTAGCACGGTTTTTAACATAATTCTTCAAGACTCCCATGAACCTCTCAAAGGGGAACATATTGTGTAAGAATACAGGACCGAGAACGGAAATCTCTTGGACTAGGTGAACTATGAGGTGCGTCATAATATTGAAGAAGGTTGGTGGGAACACCAACTCGAAGCTGACAAGACATTAGACCACGTCCTTCTGTAAACTTGGTAGAGTTGCTGGATCGATTGCCTTCTGAGAAATTGCGTTGAGGAATGCACATAGCTTCACAATGGGTACTCGCACGTTTTCTGGTAGAAGCGCCCTCAACGCAATCGGAAGTAACTGGGTCATGATCACGTGGCAGTCATGAGACTTAAGGTTTTGGAACTTTTTCTCTTCCAGGTTTAGTATTCCTTTTATGTTTGACGAGTAGCCAGACGGGACCTTGATACTACTCAGGACTTGGAAAAAGATCTCCTTCTCTTCCTTGGTAAGAGCGTAGCTGGCAGGACCTTTGAAATTCTCTGGATTCATCAGGTCGTCTCGTTCGTGCGAACGTTGGTGTTGCAGCCGTGCTTTTGGTGTATCTCTCGACTTCTTCCCATGCACGCCCAATAAGTTTAGCAGGTTAACGCAAATATTTTTCGTCACGTGCATCACGTGGATCACAGAGCGAACCTCTAGGAATTTCCAATAGGGTAGTTCCCAGAATATAGATTTCTTCTTCCACATGGCTACGTGGTTGTCGGCATCATTCGGAACAGATTGTGCGCCAGGACCCTTACCAAAGATTACTTTTATATCTTTGACCATGTCATATATATCAGTACCTTTAGGGAGGGTTGGCTTCCTCCGTGTATCTGCCTTGCCTTTGAAATGCTTTCCTTTCTTTCTTACGGGATGCCTATCTGGAAGAAATCGACGATGCCCTGGGTACACATTCTTGCCTATATGTATACTTTCAGTCTCGCCTAAACAGTGTGTGCATGCGCTGTATCCCTTGCTTGACTGTCCTGAGATGTTACTAAGAGCGGGCCAATCATTGATGGTTACAAACAGCAACCCTCGTAGGTCAAATTCCTCTTGTTTGTACTCGTCCCACACACGTACACCTTCGTCAGCCCACAAATCTAAAAGTTCATCAACCAGTGGCCTCAGGTACACATCAATGTTGTTGCCAGGTTGCGACGGGCCTGGGATAAGCACTGGCATCATAATGAACTTACGCTTCATGCATAACCAAGGAGGAAGGTTATAGATACATAGAGTCACGGGCCAGGTGCTATGACGGCTACTCTGCTCCCCGAACGGATTCAGGTCATCTGTACTCAGACCAAACCTTAAGTTTCTTGCGTCACGTGCAAAGTCCTCGTAATTATCGTCGATGTTTCTCCACTGCAACCCATTAGCGGGGTGTCTCAGCATATCGTCTTCCTTACGGTCTTCTTTGTGCCATCGCAGCAACTTGGCATGCTCTTTGTTTCGGAACAAACGTTTCAACCGTGGTATTATAGGAGCATGCCACATCACCTTGGCAGGAACACTCTTCCTGGGGCGATCGTCGCCCTCAACATCACCAGGGTCATCTCGCCTGATCTTATACCGAAATGCACCACATACCAGGCAGGCAGTTAAATTCTCGTGCTGACCGCGGTAGAGGATGCAGTCATTGATGCATGCATGTATCTTATGCACTTCCAATCCTAGAGGGCAGACAACCTTCTTTGCTTCGTATGTACTGCAGGGCAGCATGTTATCTGTTGGAAGCATCTTCTTCATTATTTTCAGCAGATTTTCAAATCCCTTGTCAGATAATCCATTCTCTGCCTTCCATTGCAGCAATTCCAGGGTGGTGCCCAGCTTTTTCTGGCCATCTTCGCAATTTGGGTACAACAATTTTTTGTGGTCTTCTAACATGCGCTCCAACTTCAACCTCTCGTTTTCACTTGCGCAGTTTATCTGTTCTTCACGAATGACCTGACGAAGATCATCATCAGACTCATCAACAATGTCCTCAAGTTCAGACTCGTCTTCCCCCATTTCAGTATCACCGTGTTCACCGAACATAGGATAATTATCATTATCCTCTTCTTCTTCATTGTCTTCCATTACAACCCCTCTTTCTGCGTGCTTGGTCCAACAAAAATAATTGGGCATGAAGCCTTCTTGCAACAGGTGGGTGTGTATGGTTCTTGAGCTAGGGAAATTCCTCTTATACTGGCATTTTTTATATGGACAAAAAATAAATCCATTCTGCCTGTTTTTCTCAGCCACATTGAGAAAACTATGCATGCCATTAAGAAATTCGGGACGACGTCGATCACTGTACATCCATTGCCGGTTCATCTGCATTATATAAATTTATCAACAACCTTTATGCTAAATCATCATGACTAAATTAATTAATTAATACAAAAAGTTCATCACACGTTAATACCAAACTAGCGTATAGTGACCATACATATATAGTTCTCATAAAAATACACACTGAAACCATCCATAAAAACTCTCTCTAATTAATGCATTTAAAAACAACAACAAATGCGATCAAAATCGCAACAAAGGTAACAATTGACCCGACGGCATAATGATACCAAGCCTCTTTACTAATTGCATATTTCCTAATCTTTCTAATCTTCAGGCGCATTGCGTCCATCTCGCTCTTGTGACCATCGACGACACCGGCAAGAACCTTTTCCAAGGTCATCTTCTCTCTTTCAGTTTTTTCCAACCTTTCTTCAGTTTTTTCAATCTTTCTTTCAAGCCAACATTTTCTTGTTCAACTAAGTATAACTTCTCAACAATAGGGTCGATTGGCATTTCCGGTTCCACTACCTCCTAGATAAAAATATCTATGTCAAGTTGGTCGGTGTAAGTAATTGTCGTATAATCAGGAAATGAAAATATGTAGTGAAAAAAGATAATATACCACATCCGAATCATAGACTGGACGAGGGCCAACGGGGACGAATATCAAAACCATGGCGCTATGTATATAAAAAAAATCTTATACAATAAGAAAATTATATACAAGTAAATACGTAAATCATACAAATCAAAATTTGTTTTGGTAAATAAAAACAATAGGCTCACCAAGGTTGTGTCGGTGATGGGGCGATCGACGACAGTGAGGAAGGGGGACAAGGCGCGCGACACTAAAAAAACCACAAATCATAATTAATTTTGAGCTCAAATTGCATCAATTTGTATACATAACAAAATGAATAACAAATTCTAGCTTAGGCATTTTATCAAACACCTAGCTAGCACAACAAAAATGAAATGAGCCAGAAAACGAGCAAAACTTGCAATGCCGGAAGAGGGAATGTTGATGCTAACCGTAGAACCGATGGGTACCAACAATCTTGACAAATGGTGGAGAAAAATGGGGATGGATTAGACCTCACAAGAGGAAGGAGAGAGCAAAAATGGATTTGAGCTCGAGCTGGAAAAAATGGAGCTGAGCTCGGGGTGGTATGTAGGGTTTAGGGGAGGGCTTTAGGACCGGTTTGTGTTACAAACCGGTTCTAAAGGAAATGACAGCGGGACCCGCAGTTGCTGCAAAAAATGAGAAAACCTATAGAACCGGTTGGTGATACAAACCGGTTCTAAAGGGTCTGTCCCCTGGGCCCCCCTCCCTGCAGCAAATGGCCCCGAAGGCCTTTAGTACCGGTTTGTGTTACAAACCGGTCCTCAAGTCCTTGCGGCCATTTGCTGCATGGGTGGGGCCCAGGGGACAGACCCTTTAGAACCGGTTTGTATCACATTCGGTTCCATTGTGCTTGGCTCAATGCCCTGTTTTCTACTAGTGATACAATTAAGTTTTTGGATTGTTGAATAATTAGGCATAATTTTCACGATTAATTCCAGCATATAAATCATGACAAAAGCAGCTATTAACATGTGGAACTCAAACATACTAGATGCAGCAGACAACATGAAAAATAGCAACACGATCTCTCTAAACATGTAAACGGTAGACATGTTAAACAGGCAGATCAGGACACAGATTCCGAACCGATCGTTTGTAGTAACGTTGTTGATGACAACGTTGGCGATCACGGGTCGGAGTAGACGACGCTTGAGGCGACGGTACGCAGCACCGCCTGACTTGTTAGGCAGACGAGCCGTCGTGGAAGCAGCGAGAAGTCGCACGAAGCGCTTCCCAAAAACCTACTTCACCATCTCCCGTACAGGATCACAAAGGCGATTGGTTCCGGAGACCTGCTCTCCTGTTCGCCGGTGGACGCCAGCGCTCGGGATGGAGTAGACTACGGTGGCGGCGCAAGGAACGAGGTGTGGAAAAACCTAGATTTTTTTGGTGTGTACAGCGCTCACGGTGCGCGTCTTTTATAGTGCGGTTCGGAAAATCCTAACGTGTGCGACGTGGGAGGCCCACGCCGCACGTCCGAGTCGGTTGCAGCACGCGATACGGGAGCGACCCGAACCGCCTCAGCTGTGACGCGTCCGTCACGACTACGAAATCGGTTTTCCAAAACAGCAAAATAAATATATGTATTGTCTAGGCTCGAGGCTCGATTCGCGAAACGCGATCGCGACGTGTCGTGTCGTGTCGAGTCGAGACGAGCGAGCGACGGAGGAGGAGAAGGAGGAGTGCGCGAGAGGCTCTCTTGTTTTCACTCACATACAATCCCTATAACACTCCACCTTATAAGGTGGTGTGCAACTCCTCAAACTTCCAATGTGGGACTAAACTTCTCACTTACACCGCTCACTTGTACACATGGACCATTTTGAGATTTCAGCATTTGCTATTGGGCTCACTTATATTTGGCCCAAATATTTCAGCACAAACCAGTTTCCTACCAATCATTCCGGCACCATTATGCCCATAGAGATAGATTTGCCAACCTTGTTAATGTTCTGCCTTCATGGGATGTAGTAGGTAACACATATGGACGTGCGGATGTTTAAGGTACTTGATTATTTTCATTGTCTATCGAACTCTTAAGTAAATATGTTATACTATTTCCTCGTATACATAAAAAGTGTCGTCCACTCAGTAAAAAGTTTGTACTAACTTATTATAAAATGTATGCCACTTTTTATGTATCGGAGGGAGTAGTATATTGTTCTATAGACATGGAGACACATGAATCGTTCATGATTTTGTTATCGAAAATATATGCAGTTTGTTTAAATGAATGTATGGGTTATGGATGCATTTTCTTGTGTGATATTTTTTTCAGGGTTGGTTGAGTGATTATTAACTTGGTGGTTTTGATGTGGATTAACATGATCAGTATGTACTTCCGGATAGAAGCAACTCCTTGTGATTACTTGGGTGAGGTGTCGATCTCTCAGCCAGAATATAAAATGATGATAACCTTATTTCATGGCGGGTGTTGAGCGTCCTCCGGAGGGAAAATAGCCTCCACACCTCCTGCTTCCCAGCCTTCCACGTGTCCCTAAAAGAGTCAAAACCCGCTTTTGTTGCACAACTTCCCACTTTTGCCGCACAACTTCCGCTTTTGCTGCAGTGTAGCAAAAAACGGTTCATGGAAAAAAGATAACGAAAAACGGCTGGGTTCGCCGGAGACATCTTAGCAAATATTCTGTACTACTATAGCAAAAACGAATAATAATTGCAGCAAAAATAAATTATGCTATTGCAGCAAAATAAATTGACTTCAACAGAGACATTATAGCAAAATCGAAAAACAATTGTAGCAAAAGAAGTCTTCTATTTTAGCAAAAAAGCTGACTTTGTCGGAGACGTTGCCAGCAAGTCTCCCTAGAGAGCTCGTCGGAGACATTTTTAGCAAACAATTTATACTATCATAGTAAAAACACGATTTCCCTCAGTAAGATAAGTAAACTATGGCATCATAAAAACCCAACTCGGAGTGACAACTCGAGAGTTGGATTCCAGGACGACACATGGACATGTGGACGTCCAAACAGGTGAGTAGGGGCCATAAGAAAGTCATAGAGACGATGCTGACCTTGGTCATTTAGTGCATATGGACGAACGGCATGGAATGCATGGTGTTCCATGGGCCCGCGCTTCGGCTACTAGGATAACTGTGAAGGAAGATTTGGCCACCAAACAACAATAATGTGCTGTCCAACTATTAATGACGAGGTTTGAACTCAAAACAACTCTTTTGCTACCTCATCAACTCTACAATTTTCTCTTGGTTAACATTTAGCGAGAAATGCATACTCTACTAACATTGATCAAGATATATGTTACATGTGTATACTATATATTGTCCTCTATCATGCTACACCAAAGTTATGCAAGTTACTAGGTATGCAAAAAAAACTGAAGGCAAAATATAACTAAAATATGAATTAATATTTTAATTTAGTTCCGCAAAATATTCTAGTGAAAATTTTGAGGAATAATCGCTCCTACAAATTAGGGCTCTTCTTTAGGAATATTGTGTTTCCAGAGACACAAATTTGAATGATATATATTTTGATATTACCAACAGAATTACTCCCTCCGTTTTTATTTACTTTGCGTTCTGAGTTTAGTCAAAGTCAAATTTTGCTAAGTTTGACCAAATATTTAGAAAAAAAATCAACATCTATAATATAAACTTAATAGTACAAGAATCTTCGGAAAGCATATTTTCATATTATATGTATTTGGTATTATGGATATTGATACTTTTTTCTATATTCCTGGTCAAACTTGAAATTTTTTGACTTTGACTAAACGCAGAACGCAAAGTAAATAAAAACGGATGGAGTATGTGGGTAGTATTAATGAATCCTACATAATACCAATTAAGAATTAGTAAACAATGTTTTAGAAACAAAGTCAAGATAATTTATAAACAAGTAAAAACATTTAGAATAAAACATGGTTCTAATGCTGTGTATTAATCATGGTCCACAACTATTTCTATTAGTATGACAAGGCACTGATGTTGTGCATTAATCTTTTCTTCTAAATAGGAGTTCAACGTACTCTCGTACCTCAACCGTCATATGTCGTATGCCCGCTCTACAATCAGTGACATCCCCATGCCAACCGGTCATTGCTGCTGCTCAAGTGTCACAAGTTGGTATTGTGCCTTCGGAGGCTTTGACTAGTATTGACAAGAGGAAGACTAGTGTTTCAGCAGATCAGTTAGCCGAGGCTCTAAAGAATACCAAAAAGGATAATCGGAAGTGTTTTCATTCTGTGTTGCCTGGATATGGTTCGGGGGAGTGCTCTACGGTTATTTTTGACATTTGTGAGGGAACTACTCATGCTCAGTGGCCATTTGTGAGGTACTCACTTTCGGTTCCTCCTCACGAACAATGCTGGTTATCTGCAATTCGATTTCAGTTTGGACTCTTGGTGGAAATCGTGCTTGAAGAATTGGTTGATTTACTGATTTTTCTGAAGAATGATGTGCTTCCTTGCAGTAGTATTGATCAGTATCGGGTGAACATCAGCTTATTCATGTTGAGTTATGTCCGTGGGCTTGGCAGGCTGCTCAATTTCACCCTAAGATTTTCATCAACTTGTTGCAAACATAATATCTCAGTGTATCATTATTCATGGCCTTTTTGCAACTAAACATCATGATGGTAATGTAACGGCAAAAAATGTGAAAATCAAAGGGAACTCAAACCGGTTTCTAGAGATAATCACTTGGTCCCGGCTAAGTTATGAGAAAATTGGTAGGAAAAAAATTACGTTGAAGTTTAAAAGGAGGGGAAAAGTGAGTCGTGGATGTTATTATGGTTAAAACAAGCACCCAGCGGAATTAGCTATAGTACTGGTTGTGAGATAATATTAATGTCGGAACGCGTAGATATAAATAAATTTCTTTCTAGGAAGTACTTCCAAGATCTATCCGAGGTAGAAGGCCACGAGGATTACCTCTATACGCGTAGTTGCAGATTATCGATGAAGCACGGCGATGCAGTGTAGTACGACGATCTGATCCAGCCGATCCAATCTCGCGATCGTCAAAGTGCTGATTCTACAACACCTCTGCCGGCAGTGGCGGAGCCACAACTAACTAGCCGGGTGCACAGGACACCCCCAAGAAACCAGTTTCTTTGTAAAATCATATTTTTCCACCATACAAGCACCACCTAAAAAAGATTTTTGTGTTATGACACCCTCTAGGACCCCTGGTTCAGGATGTTGTAGCTCCGCCACTGTCTGCCGGTATCCACAGGTATGAGGAGGAGCTATGATGGAGGACTGCTAGGTCCGGTGAGGTGGTTGAACTGAGTGGGGCTAGGGCTCCCAACACATGGGAGTGGAAAGTTGTGTCCGTTGGGCAACCTGTACCCCTCTTTATATAGCGAGTGGGAGTGGGCTTCACAACGCGTGTGGCCCATTCCCCGTGTGAGTCCAACTCACTAATTTAGTCCATTTCCGTTTCAGTTTCAACCCGACCAATATACTTTCTCCCGCTCTTAAGTGTGCGACCCTGCAAGCTCATGGATACTTGGACACGATTGGAGTCCGACTCCCAATCGATCAACCCGTAGCGGCTCCTAGCAGAACGTGCCGACTCCCAAGTGCCATAGTGTCAGGACGACATACCTTCTAGTGTGACTTTCATCTGAATCCGTTTTGCCTCAGGATATACCTTGTATGATTCATCTGACTAACTCTTAGTCAATAGACCCAGTTAACACTTAACCGAGTCAAGCATGGCCATGCTTCTGGAATCATATCACCTGAGAGGTCTGATGCATGTAAATTGCATAGATGAATTTTGCATATTTTCACCTGGTTTTCTATTACATGTTGCATCATATAAGGGTATAATTCAATGTTTTATAGTATTTTGGGGTTAAATTACAAAGTCTCCCAACTTTTATGGAATTAACCCTGCCTGTCAGAAACCCCGTTTTCTATATTTTTGAAGTTTCAGGGGGCAAACTTCCGCGAAATCACCTGAAAATCTATGGGGGTCATTTTCTTGGAAGGAGAAGACTTGCGGGCGAAGGATCCACGAGAATTGGGCAAGGAGGCCCAAAAGAGGACCCTCCACGCGGCCAGATTCCTTGGCCGCGTGAGAGGTCCCCTTTTCGCCCCTGTGGCCCCAATTTCTTCAATCTTCGACTTACCGACTCCGTCTTGACCTAAAACCGACTATAAAAAGGGTCCCCCGTACCCTTACGGAGAAGAGCGCCGCCGAAACACCGAAACAGAGACTAGAAGTTCCAGATTGGAGGGGGAAAACTCCGGCGGGACGCCGCCGGTGTGATCTCCTACCCCTCCAACATCATCACCATCGACATCTCCATGAAGAGGGAGTAGTCCACCCCAGGGCTATGGGTTTGTGGAAGTAGCTCTTGTATCTCTCTCTCTATGTGCTTCACTAATTAGATCCGTACGAGCTGCCTCACATGATTACGGGCACCGTTGTAATTCCTATGAGGTGGATCTTTTCTATGAGTTATTGAATCTGAAATTGCAATTGTTTCTCTTGAGTTATTTGAGTATATGTATCTTATGTACCCCGTTCTTATTTGCTAGCTTTGATCAATCTAGTTCTTGAGAGCGTGTGTGGGGTGATGGGTGCATTACTTGGAGTAACGAGGGTGGCTAGTGCTGTGAAAGTGACAGAAGTTCAGCGATCCACTTAGGTTTTGTTAAACCTTTCTTAGTTACCTCACTAGGGATAAAAAGGAGTACCTTGTTACCGGGGATTTGAAGTGACACTAATCAATCTCCATGACTAGATCTAGCAAGTTCTTACTTCAACTTCATGTCACATTGCTTAAAGCTATACTCTGGTTTTTCCTTAATTATCGAGGTGTTATGATTTATTTCGCATCTTGGTGGAGTATAAGAGGGATCAATATGACCGTAGAGATCTCTATGCTAGGACGTGATGCCCATATGAAAGTACTCAATGTTAAACATGTTATTGTAATCTCACATGTAATTCTTTATGTCCACCGTCTACCACTTTATTTGAGAGAATGCAAGTGTGAAACCATGAACCCCGGTCCTATTTTAATTATAAGAAAACACTCTAGTTACACTGCTGCAATTTACTTTACTTGCACTTTACTTTACTTGCATCTCCAATTCGAATTTACATTATCTCCATCACCACTTGCATCACAAAAATACAAAAACAATCAATTGCATATTTATTTTCTCATTTGCATTTAGTAGTAGATTTAATTATTGAACATTTACTTTCAGTTTTGCATTGCAATTTAGAAGTCTCACACCTTGTGCTTGACAACCACTTGGTGAGGTTGAGGGCACAAAATTCTCTACTTGTTTGCAGGATCCTGGAGGAACCTTGGAAGACAACTGCTGAAATACTGGCTCCCCAAGAGTTCGATATAAACCCTCGAGTCACCCTCGTGGGAAGGCTTGCCACTAGCTACACACTCTGCACTTGGAGTCTCAACCTAGCCATCAAGGTCTCAGAGAATATCTCTCCAGTCGGTGGGGCAAAATCCCATCTTGATTATCCACATCACGCATCTTGCTTCTCATTCGACCCGAACTCTTCCTTTATAACTGCCTTGTCACCGAACAACGTTTGAAAGAACCTAAGTCGGTGATCCACAACTCGGATTGTGCGACAACCTCAGGTCTATGGATTACATTGATTGAGACATGGAAATGACGACTTACTCATTGCATCTCAATATGGGTCAGTGCGACTTGCTAAACTCTTTAGCCGAGTCTGTGAACATTGGAATGACATCGCGATGCCCATGACAAGTGGAACCAAGTCATCAGCCAACACTCACATTAGTCTAGGGTGTGTGTCCAGCACAACCTTAATGACCAATAACAATTTAGCATGAACAACATGAATACATAGTTCCACAATCGAATCACATATTCGATAACAAGGACGACTTAATAACTTCATGAATACATTGGGAATTAAATCATACATGATTGCCTCTAGGGCATATTCCTAACAATTAATAACTCCAAGTTAGTGGAACCAGCAGAAATGAACTAAGGAAACCTCAACTAAACGTAGGCATTTCAGAAACATGCCTTGCAGTATGGCGGTAGTGACATACTGATCCCGATGACCTTGCCTGAAGAATGTGCAAAGACAAAATCGGGCTCATTGATCAAATAGAGACGGCTGAGCATGCTTTGCAGCAGATTGAACTGGATGTTCAAACTGAAGTTATCTGCAAGACTGGAAAATCTCACTATGGTATTCTTTGGTCTTAAGGGAATATGGAATGCCCTAGGGTTTGTTTCCATGGTCATTGTAACATCCCAAGTATGAAAACCATCCCCTTAGAATGTTTGTTGCATGTTTATTAAAGTAATGCATCATGTCATCATATTGTTTTCATTCTGTTTGCATTTGTTTCTTATTTGGTGCATCTGTTTTTCCCTGTTTTCCCAATTCAAATTTAAACTTTATTCAAACAATTGTTTCATACTTGCTCTGTTACAACATTTGAAATAAAAATCACAAATAAAAACAACCAATTTGTTTCATTTTATTCCATAGTGATCACTTGTTAAAAGGATGGTTTTAATCAATCCTTTAAATTCCAAAAACACATTTAAAATTCAAATCAAAGCACCAAAACAGAATCACTTTGAAATTATGATGATATCAAAACAAATCAACTCAATTTGTTTATAATTACCATAGGGGTTACCCTATTTAAAAGTTGGTTTTTATTAATGATCATTTAATATTAAAATTTCACCCAAATTTGGTTTAAGTTCAAACAGCAAACAAATTTCAAACTTTTTGAAAATAGAAGTTAACATCTGTTTGCTTTTGACCTAAGGAACTTCCCCTAATTTTTCCACATTTTTTAGTAACCTAAAACCCATCATTTCCTTCCAAATCCTTTTTCAGCAAAAAAAAAAGGAGAAAGAAAATTTCAAAAATTAAAGTTTTGGCGCCAACAGAGGGTGGGCTGCGCCCAGCCCACCTCGTTTCCCTTCCGCGCGCAGCCCAGCCTGCCACTTAACGAAGAAAACGATTCGTTTGTTTTTTCTCGCTTCTATTCCATCGTCATCAACATGTACGGCGTTCATCCGGAGCGCCACGGCGGCATCGGAGCTCTCCGACGGCGACGCGAGCTCCTCGAACCCTATAAAACAAGCCCTAGGGCTCTGCGCCGCACCCTAGCCCCTAGGTTTCCTCCTCCCCTCGCTAGCGCCGCCGCTCACCCTCTCTCTGCTCGACCTCCCCTCTCTGAAGCTCCCTCCGGCGACCACCTCTCTGAACCCCGATGAGCACCGCCGCCTCCGTACTCCATCTACCCACTTAGCCCCCGGGAATCGAACCTCCACCTTCTCCTCTTCCGAATAGACACCAAAGCAGCCTCGGAGACTCACGGAGTCCTCGCCGCCGTCCACAACCTGGTCGCCGCCGTCTGCCCGAGCTCTGCCACCTCGACCATCTCCCGGTGAGCCCGTGCTGTCTCATCCCCTCTCTCCCTCTGTTGCACCCACCACGGTACCATGCACGTCCACCGCATCCATCACCCCACTGCACCCCAGCAGCACGAGCACGGCCGCGTGTTTTCCCCGCCGGCGAGCAACAACTCGTTCTCTGTCGAAGAGCAGCGCGCGTTCAGTTAAAATTTTTCAGTTAACGCTCGTGTTGAAGTATAACCTCACTGCCTAACTGAACCTGACAACGATTCAGACAACAGCGCAGTGGCACGGTTCAGTTAGCGCAAGCGCAGCGGCCCGGGTTCGATTCCCAGGTGCCGCAACCCCCTTTTTTTTGGGATTTATCCCCTAAACGCGACCCCACACGTCAGCGGGCTGCTCTGCCACGCGCGCGCAAGGCACGCCACGCTGGCCCCTGGCCCACGCGGCAGTGGCTGTGTGTAGTTGCAGCGCGGTCACAAAAGTTTACCAGCATGTTTCTTTCAAAAATAGAACCTTTTTAATTACAGTTTGGTCCTCAATTTTAATTTGCTAATAACTTTTAATCTATAACTCTAAATAATAAAATCTAAACATGTTTGTTGTGCTAAATTAAATTGTCTATCCAAATAATCCATTTGTGTTCTGTTTTGAAATTTCCAAATGCCTTTAAATTTCAAATTCAAATAATTCAAATGCAATTTTCTAAATTCCATAACTAATTCATTCTTGATCCAAATATTGCAAATAAAATATGTTTTCCATGCTATTTCAAATAACCTATTCAAATATAAATTTTGTTTCATGGTTTGAATAATTTAAATTGCTTAATTAATTTAAACCTTATTTAAATCATTTAAAATTGCAAAAATCATAACTTGCTCAATTTAAATTATTTTTGAACATGCAAAATATGTTTTCAAACCACCAAAGTATAAACTTTTCAAATGTGAATTTGAAATTATGTTTTGAGAAAATAAAATTCAAATAAAATTCATGCTTGTTTTAAATTCATTTAAAACTTGTTTAATTTTGCTTAAGTCATAATAAATTCACCCTAATACCTTTTTCAATATTTGAAACGTGTAATCCACCCAAAATTTCATGATATTTTCAAATATGAATTTTGTTATTTGTTTTGAACAATTCAAATTGGTGAAAACAACAAATACTTGTGTGTCACCTTTAAGGAACCAAAAAATTCTTTAACTTAATAAATAAAAATTCTAAATTGCTAAACCTCATTTCAAATTGGTTCTAATGTTGTTATTTTGTTGTTTTCCTCATGCATGCATCATACTAATCCACCTTCACCTGTTGATTAGTGGAAAAACAAATAATCTAACCAAAATCCATGGGCTTTTCATATGCAACTCAAAATTGCATATGTGTCCATTTAAATTGTGTTACCATGACAATTAGTTTATTTTGATGCATCCATTAACTTGACATGCATCATCCTATGATTGTGCACTATGCCATGATATTGATTGTTTATCTTCATGTATTGTTTGTTTGCTTCTTCTCGGATAGACGACAGCGTTGAGACCGACGATCTTTACAACACCCCTTCTGAGGATCTAGCTCAGTACCCGGCTACTGGGTTTGCAGGCAAGTTATCACTCACATGAACCATTGTGTTCCTTTCAACATTGGTTACCGATACTTTCCGTTGTCTATTTCTGCTAGCCATATGTATCGTTGCTTCTGTTACGAACCTATCACATGATACCCTGAACCCTGATATTGCCTCACCTCCAGTCCTAAAACCCCGTTGCTTGGGCCCGTGTCTTACTAGCATGCTTAGGGTTGTTTTTCTCGAGTCTGTTATCATTTACTTTCTGTTATCATATCTGCTTATATTCTGGGGCTCAATGTTAAACAACAACCTGTTAATTTGAGGTAATAATAATTTGCTGATAAGGCACCGGTAGGAGGCCCGGCGTGGTTTTGAGGCCTGCTAGTGTCGACCCTAGTAGGAAAAGGGTCTTGTCTACTGATCCATGATGAGCGCACTATCCGCATGTGGGAAGCGTGTATGGGCGCCCCCCCTCAATTTGATTCGATTCGCATCTCGTCCAAATCACCACACTTAGTTCGGGCTTTCCATTTGATGCACGCTTATGCAGGTACGAACCCGAGGCCAGGGTGGAACTTTTGTAGTCGGCATTTAGGGCGGCGTGGTCTTCCAGTGCTATGAGGGTCCCCTTTTCTTCGTGGGGCTCGATTTGATGGGGAGATAATAACCCGGTAGGCCAATTCCATGGTATAACCCGGCCCAAAGGACGTTGTGCAGGATCCGGCTAAGGATAAAAACGCTTCTGGAAGGCCCAAAGTTTGTAGGCCTTGTAATCCGGATGGTGGGTTGCGGTAAGGAAAGCTAGGGTTTGTAAGCGGTGTTCGGGTAGGACCCAAGTTGTGCCTTGGAGGGCAAGCCAGGTAGGGGTGCGGGTGTTTTATAAACCGGCTCCTAGGCTTAGTTTAAGGGAGATCCAAGTAGTAATCATATCACCGAATATCGAGTTTCCATTGTACACAAAGAGATCGAGTTAATAAAGCGAGATCGGAGACTCGGCGACTTCATCGTCGGCTACCGGATCGAATTCCATCATGTTTTCCTCTGAGCTAAATCCTGTCCCAAACGCCTGTGTCGACTTGCCCCAGGATCAGTAACCCCTGGTAACATCTCCCGTGATCATCCCACGACAGTTGGCGCCCACCGTGGGGCCTGCGTCCAAAGGTGTTTACATCACGGGAGAAGCTCGGAAAAGCATGAGGAACCTCGTCGTCGGAGAGATCTACGACGACCACAAAGGAGAGAAGGTGGTGGACGACTCCGGCTGGGGGCCAGAATCGGATCACCTCGAATCCGGATCTGTCGTGACAATCGGCGAGGTCAACATCTTCGTCGGTATGGTACGTACGTTTGACTTAAAAGGACAATATCATGTGCATGTTACAGGAACTTCTAGCAGGGATAAAGAAACACCAAAGCAAACGGTAAATTCGGCTCCCTCGGCCGTTCCGGGATACCTGAGATGGGCGGAACAGGAAGTAACGTGGAGCAGAAGGGATCACCCGGAAGGAATAGAGCGCCCAGGAATCTTGGCGTTGGTGGTCGCACCGCAGGTCAATGGTTACGAGTTGAAAAAAGTCTTGATGGATGGGGGAAGTAGTATTAACATCTTGTATTGGGAAACCTTCTTACGCATGAATCTGAAAGAATCCCAGCTGCAGAAAAGTTCAACAGTTTTTCACGGAATTGTGCCGGGTCACTCAGCGCGCCCTGAGGGAAAGATCACATTGGAGGTCGCTTTTGGAGAATCAGTGGATAATTATCGAGTTGAGTGGCTCACGTTTGAGGTGGTCAAGTTGCGTAGTCCTTATCATGCGTTGTTCGGAAGACCGGCTTACGCTAAGTTCATGGCCAGACCGTGTTACGTATATTTACAGCTAAAAATTCCGGGTCCTAAGCAGACCATCACCATACAAGGAAGTAGGGATATAGCGGCTGAGTGTGATGAAGGAGATTCAGTGATGGCTGAGCAAGCTTGCAGAAAAGAAGAACTCAAGTATTAACGATCCCAGGTGGATCCGGATGATGGAACAGCATTGAGAAGGCTGGATTCTGAGGATGAAAGAGTGAAATTCAAGGCAGCACAGGACACCAAGAAAGTAGATTTTGTTGAAGGTGATCCCACCAGGCAGTTTACTATAGGGTCTAATTTGAAAAGCGGGCAGGAAAAGGCGCTGGTGGAGTTTATTCGTTCTAATGCGGACGTATTCGCTTGGACACCCAGCGACATGCCGGGTATCCCCACGGAGTTGGCAGAGCATAGTTTGCATGTGGATCCCAAGGCCAGGCCCGTGAAGCAGGGCTTGAGAAAGATGAATGAGGAAACAAGGAAAGCAATAGGCGAAGAAATTGCGCGGCTATTAACAGCAGGCTTCATCATGGAAGTGTTCCACCCGGATTGGCTGGCAAATCCGGTTCTAGTAATGAAAAAGACCAACGAGTGGAGGATGTGCATCGATTTCACAAGTCTCAACAAGCATTGCCCAAAGGATCCGTTCGCACTACCAAGGATAGACCAAATAATAGACGCAGTAGCTGGGAGCGACTTGCTGTGCTTCCTGGACGCATATTCGGGATATCATCAGATTAAACTCAAAAGGGAGGATTGGGAGAAAACATCGTTCATAACTCCTTTTGGGGCCTTCTGCTACAAAACGATGACGTTCGGACTGAAGAACGCAGGCGCAACCTACCAACGGTGCATTCAGAAGTGCTTCGAAGACCAAATTGGACGCAATGTCCATGCTTACGTGGATGACGTGGTTGTCAAGACCAGGAAGGCAGAGACATTTATAGACGATCTAAAGGAGACGTTCAAAAATCTAAGGAGATATCAGATGAAGCTCAACTCGACAAAATGCGTATTTGGGGTTCCAGCTGGGAAGTTACTCGGCTTTATCGTTTCCGAGAGTGGAATTGAGGCAAACCCGGACAAAATCAAAGCTATCCAAAGTCTGAGAAAGCCGGAAAATCTGAAGCAGGTCCAAAAGCTTACAGGCTGCGTGGCAGCCTTGAGCCGGTTTATATCCAGGTTGGGAGAAAAGGCAATGCCCCTGTACCGGCTCTTGAGGAAATCCGACAAATTCGTATGGGATCAAGAGGCGGATGAGGCATTCGAGGCACTAAAAAAGCAGTTATCTGAAGCACCCGTATTAGCAGCCCCGGGCCCTAAAGAACCTATGTTGTTATATGTTGCGGCTGGCCCCAAAGCCGTCAGTGCAGTAGTGGTCGTGGAACGCAAAGAGGACGGAAAGGGTTACCCTGTTCAGAGGCCGGTTTATTATGTCAGCGAGGTATTGTCTAAGGCGAAACAGCGTTACCCGCATTGGCAGAAGCTGGTTTTCGGGGTCTTCATGGCCAGCCGGAAACTAAAACCGTACTTCCAGGAGCACCCTATAACAGTAGTCAGCTCAATACCAATGGCGGATATCATCAGAAACTCGGATGCAACCGGAAGAATAGCCAAATGGGCGATAGAGATGGGGGATTATCACATCAGCTACGAGCCTAGGTCGGCAATCAAATCACAGGCCTTGGTGGACTTTGTCAATGATTGGACACACACAGGCATGGCTACCATAGTTCCAAACTCCGAGTCGTGGATCATGCATTTCGATGGATCGAAACAGTACGAGGGTTCAGGAGCTGGAGTGGTGCTAACGTCACCCAAAGGAGACAAGTTGAGTTATGTATTACAGATTCACTTTGATTGTTCCAACAATGTAGCCGAGTACGAGGCCCTATTGCATGGCTTAAAAATAGCTAAGGAGATGAACATTAGGAGGATACGATGCTTTGGAGATTCGGATCTTGTGGTACAACAGGTATCAGGAACTTGGGACAGAAAGGATGCAACTATGGCGGCATATCGCAGAGAGGTCGATAGGGTAGCCGGATGTTTTTCCGGGTATGAGGTGGAGCATATAGACAGGAGAAAGAACGAGGCAGCCGACGCCCTAGCCAGACTCGGCTCGCGCAGAGAACCGGTTCCACCTAACGTATTTTTGGACGAATTATGGCGACCATCAGTTAAAACAGAGTCTGAGGAAGAGCTAGCAAATCAAGACCCGGGCTTGGAGCTCGTGGCCACTGTACGAACTATTCCCGAGTGGACAGAACCTTTTTTGGCCTACCTATCACGAGGCGAGTTGCCGCAGCAGGAGGTATTAGCAAGGCAAATTTTGCGACGAGCAAAGGGATATTCTATTATTAGTGGGGAGTTATATAAGAGAAGCGCCACGGGGGTCTTCCTGCGCTGTGTGGCACCAGAGGAAGGCCGACAGATCCTCAAGGAGATTCATGAAGGTGATTGTGGGCATCACGCGTCTACAAGGTCACTTGTGGCCAAGGCTTACCGACACGGGTTTTTCTAGCTCACGGCTCTGGCAGATGCGGAACGATTGGTAGCAAGGTGTGACGGATGTCAAAGGTATGCCCGCCAAATCCACGTGCCGGCTATGGAGTTACGGACCATCCCGCTAACTTGGCCGTTCGTCGTCTAGGGTATGGACATGGTTGGCCCCTTTCGTATGTCACCTTGCAAAAAGACACACCTGCTGGTAGCTATCGACAAGTTTACCAAGTGGGTAGAAGTTATGCCAGTTACTAATTGTGAAGCAGCTACAGCAGTTAAGTTCCTGAAAAGAATTATCTATCGGTTCGGGTACCCTCACAGCATAATCACCGACAACGGAACCAACATGTCCCTTGGCGAGATGGAGAAGTTCTGTGGCAACAACGGAATCCGGCTTGACGTAGCATCGGTAGCTCATCCACAGGCCAATGGACAAGTAGAAAGGGCGAATCAAGAACTGCTTCGCGGACTAAAGCCACGTCTATGAGTCCCCTGTATCAGGGCTGCTGGTGCATGGGTCGAAGAACTTCCTGCTGTGGTTTGGGGTATCAATACAACACCTAACAGATCCACTCAGATGACGCCGTTCTTCATGGTATACGGCGCGGAGGCCGTGTTGCCGAGTGACATTATTCATGATTCACCGCGAGTGTCAGCTTACGTTGAAGTGGAGAACGAAAAGAGCCGGCAGGACGCCGTGGATATGTTAGAAGAACAAAGGGAACAAGCCCTGGAAAGATCAACGATATATCAGCAGGATCTACGGAGGTATCATAGTCGGCGTGTGAAAACCCGGGTCTTCCAGGAAGGAGACCTAGTTCTGCGTCTGGTTCAGTCAAACGAAGGAAAACACAAGTTATCACCACCATGGGAAGGACCATTTATCATAAGCAAGAATTTGCACAATGGATCATATTACTTGGTAGACGCAAGGGAAGAATCGGCCACGGTTAATGACACCGCTCATACCACTTCGTCTATGCAAGAAAGAGACAGACCGTGGAACGTGGCCCAGCTACGCCCGTATTATACTTAGCAAGGATTATGTTGGCACGTGGAATTGAACGATGTAACAGGCAGCAGGTTCCAGACGCACTCTTTTCCTATCCAGGGCACCCTTGGGGACTGGACGGGTTTTTAATGAGGCGGCTTGCTGACCTAATTTTTCATATCAAATAAAGAGGTGATTATCGAGAATAGAGGTGATTATAAATTGAGTCTTACACTTTCAGCACGACGCGTATATTTAGGTCTTGAGGGCTGATCGCTTGGATAAGCGCAGTTGCAAACTCAAAAGACCCGGCCTCGATGCCTATGAGTTATAAGGGCCGATTACTCGCAAACGAGTACGGCTGCAATCTTATAATCGGACAAAGAAGTCCAAATTTCTTGGTTATTCTTAGTTAAGCTCGATGTGACTCGCACTAAAGTGGCATGATTCGTTCGCTTACGATTACAGGCAGCCATGAAGCCCAATGGGACTTGCCTGACCTCGTTTTCGTATAGATGTAATAACATGGTATCCACGCGAAAGCCGGCTTACAGTACAAGATAGTCAAAAGGGTCATCTAAACCACAAGTTATGTAGAGTACAAGGCTAGTAGCCGGAAACTCAATGATTATTAAGCATAACTTCAAACCCCATGTGAAACGACTTTGGGGCCTTTGCGAATTTAGCAGCAGGCAATTTGTTCTCCTCTAAAAAGTCACGTGCCCTAGACCCGGAAGACCGGGTCAGGGGGACTTGGGTCTTGGAAGGGAAAAATTGCTTAGTTGTTTAATTTCCAACAAACCCAAACATCCGGGTCTTGGGGACTTGGGGACTTAGAAGCAAGTCCGCTTGCCAAACACCCATATAACCCGGATGCCGAGTCTCACAAAGGGAAAAATAAAGAATGTCGGATATCGAGAACAAAGAAAGCTGCATATCAAAAGTAAAAGAATGTCGGATATCAAGAACAAAGAAAGTTGCATATCAAGGGTAAAGAAGGTTGGATATCAAGAGCAAACGAGTTCAAAAGTAGATAGATTTCAGCCAGAAGAGGCACAAGGTGTATCAGGAGCTTAGAGTGCATTGCAAAATTTCACCAAAGAGTATCAAAGGCGCACAAGCGCGCCATTCAAATAATAATTGTTTCAACGGCACATCGGCCGACTAACGAGTACGAAGTGGCAGATATCACTTGGCGCTCTAGGCCGCCGGATCCATCTTGGCCTTACCCTTGCCGTCACTTGGGGCAGCAGCCCTACTCGGATCAGCAGCACCGCCGACTCGCGCAGGTGGAGGGACGATAGGTGTCGAGGTAGCGGGCGTAGAGTCGGCTTCAGCCTTCTTCTGTGCAGCTTCTTCTCGCATCTTGGCAACGTCTTCCTTCCATCGGGCAAGCATATCGAATGGCTTGGGGCGATCTGCTTTAATGACTTTGTCGTCAGCATCATATGCAGGAAGAATAGTGTCAATGATCAGGCTATCGGCGATCACACTGGCTGGGTGACGAACTTCCTTTTGAATGGCTTTGAAATCCTTCGGCGAAAACTTGGACCCGTCCTGATTGAACTCCGGAAACCCGGCTATCATCTTGGCCGGTTCTAGCTTTGGAATATAAGCTTTAGCCAGGGCGAGTCCCCGGGTTACCCCAAAACGGCAGGATGAGCGCTTCCAATGCCAAATCCATTCAGGAATAGTGGAGCAGGCCTCCAGCAACTTTTTCATGCTACCCGGCGCAGCGCACGGCAGTCGTAGCTCATCAAGAATCCATCCAATGCCGGCGCCAAGTTGCCGGATAGTATCTTTAATCAGTTGCAGTTTGGCGGTATCATCTTCTTCTTCAGGGGCAGCTTCACCCGGACCTGTTGAAAAGCAAGGAAAGTAACGAGTAAGAAATCCGGTTATCCAACCAAATGAAATATGGGTCATAATCGCCAGAGTTCAGAAATTGTACCAGTTGCGACGCGATAGATATCAGCAATCTGCACTGAAAGAGTCGTCAGCCTATCTTCAGCTATATGAGCCCTTTTTCTGTATTTCCTTGTGATTTTTCCGCTTCTGCGCGCTTCAGCTTCCGCTGCTTCGCGCAGAGCGGTCTCCTTCTCGATACGTTTGGCAGCTTTTGCCAGTTTCTTCTCAGATTGCGCAGCAAAGTCCAAGATGGATAACACAAGGACAAAGGGTTAATTGGAGCCATTGCGCAAAGTTCCAAGCAAATCAATCAGTAATTCACTCGGAACTTGGGGACTATACAAGGATGTAGATGATATTGCTCGGACTTACCTTGTGCTTTGTTATCAAGGCGTCTAAAATATTTTCTTCGCCGGACCTCAAGGTGTAGAGGGCATCAAGCATTTGGGAAAACGTCATGTCTTCAGGACGAATTCGTGAAGGACCGGCAGATTGGTCTTCTGGTTGAAGGAGCTTTCCGACTTTTGGGGTCGAAACCCGGATCGTCTGGGTATCCGGGTTAGGAGAGCCCGGCTTGGTCTCTAAGATAATGTCCTCATCTACCTCTTCAGAGGATTTGGGGGATGCGGTCTTCGGCTTAGCTGGGTCCTTGAAGGGGTCTTGTTCTTGCCCGTCCTCAGCCTCGTCATCACATGCAGCATCCGTGTTAATGTGCGGCTCCTCCTCTCCTTGCCTTTTTGCTTCAGGAATTTCCGGGTCATCGGTGGTCACTTGGGCACTAAAAGGGAAAAAGGAAAGAGTGGTTAGTAGTACATATTAAAGAGTTAATAAGCATAAAAGGATATCAAGTAAAGGACCTTTACCCGGTGTTTATGGCATAATCCGGCGGGAGCTTGCTGCTGGAGGCGGACGAAGTTGTCAATGGTACCGGCTGCGGTACCCGGAATTGCCCAGCGTGTGGGTGGTTAGGAGATGGATGGCGCTGAGGTGGAGGAATGTTGGCTCGGTGAGCAGGGGAGGTGGGGATACCCGGGTTAAGGGGATCGTTCCCCGGGGAACTCCGGGTTACCCTGCGCTTAGCCGAGAGGAGATCCTTCAAGAGTGGTGAGTGTGACAACCGTTCATTAAGGATGCGCATAGTTTCGAAGGAGTAAGGCTCAGAAGACATGAAGGAGAAAGGAACCTTTGCAATCACCCCTCTGGCCTTCCTCTTGTTTCCGACTGTGACTTCCTGGTCGGATTCGGTGGCCTCCGGGTCATCCTCTTCTTTTTCTTCCTCGTCCTCCAAACCCCGAAAGTCGAGTATGTATCAGACAAGAAGAAATATGGGTGATAGGAAAGTAGCATAGGTAAAAGGCTAATGTAAGATTTGGAAAGCACCTTCGTCATCATCGGCCGGTTCGTCTTCCACTTCCGGGTCTTTGGACGGGGGGGAGGTTTCGATCCTCCAGAAGGGATCTTCAGCCTATGATTGAGGAAATGAAAGCAAAAGTCAGAGGCAGTATCAAGTTAAAGTATTGAAATAAGTTGTGGGGACCGGGTCTTACTGCTGGAGCCGGGTTTTCTCGAGTGAATGGGGGTAACCCGGCGATATTCTTTATCACCTCTAGCTTCTCAGTCAGGAAGCCTTTGATGGTCTTGACGGTGTCGCTGGTTGTCACGCTGGGCATAAAACCCGAAACCCGAATCTCGAACCCGAAAATCCCGAACCCGAACCCGAATAGCCCGAACCCGAAAAACCCGAGCACCTATTCGGGTATCAATTCTAAAAACCCGAATTTTATATGGGAAATTCGGGTTTATACTTCTATAACCCGAACATCCCGAATAACCCGAAATAGATAAGTAATTTTATCCTAATACAATGAATTAAACTCCCGCATACCCCAACAATTGAACTTCCGCGGAGCCCAAGAACGCATGATTGACCACAAGTCACGAAGCCTCAATCGCTCAACTTTACGCACATGAATAGGCCACGACGGACCGAGACCCTGACCTGGCCGCCGCCTGCACGCGGTCGCCATCCACCCATCCCCTCGCACCCGTCCTAGCCTGAGATGACGAGGAGCTGCAACGTGTCAGCCGCCTCCCGCCGCCTACCTGGATGACGTGTTGTGGTGATATGCAGCGCCCGCCGCCTACCTTGACGGCATGCTCTGGTACAGTGCAGCGCTCGTCGCCTACCTTAACGGCATACTATGTACAGCGCAACGCCCGCTGCCTTCCTGGAGTGAACGGCATGTTGTGATGAAATGCTGCTCCGGTGTTGCGTGTACGGGTGCAGCGCAACGCCGATCGATCTAGCTAAGTCCTCCTCTAGTAGCTACAACTGTGATGCATTGAGGAATATATTTAAGTGATGCTCCTATTCGGGTAAATCGGGAAAACCCGAACCCGAACCCGAATTATCGGGTACCCGAATTGTCGGGTTCTTATTATTTTGGCTAAATTTCGGGTATCGTTTTTCATAACCCGAATTTTTTAAAACCCGAATAACCCAACCCGAATTTTTCGGGTAACCCGAACGCCCGGCCTGAGCTGGTTGCGAAGTTCTTAGTGGAATATCGGAGCGCGTCTGTGGTGTGCCCAGAGTACTCGTGCATCAAGTTGGAGCGGATGGAGTTGGGTTGGATCCGGAAATCCACCCAGGTCTTCAAGTTGAGCCCAAGAAGGCCTTGGGCCGAGAAAACAGCCAACTTAGCCAGCAAAGGCTGGATCGCCTCCCTGTCCGAGTCAGGGGCAAAGGCGCTGAAAGATTCGGAAGGCTCGAGGAGACTCTCCGAGTAACCCGGTAGCTTCCTTTCGCCGTCCGGGGAGGTATCATGGCAATAAAAGAAAGACAATTGCCAGTTTTTGACGTGGGAGTTTAAGTTGAGAGTTGGCATTGGTGAGTGCTTGCGGCGTTGGATGGATACCCCGCCGCAAGTAAGAAGTGTTCCGTTACTGCTTTCGCAGCACGGCTTGCACTGGAATAGTTCAATAAAAAGGGTCAAACTTGGCGGAACGCACAAGTATGATTCCGATAGAACGATGAAGTGGGTAATATTTAGCATGGAATTGGGCCCTATGTCAAATACCCGGAGACCATAGTAGTTTAAGACCTCTCGGAAGAAAGGGTGACCCGGAGGACGGAATCCCCGGGTCACGTGTTCAATGAAGCAAATTACCTCACTGTCGGCAGGAGTGGGACGGGTCTCGTCGCCTGGTGCCCTCCAGTGTATGTCCTTCTGAGAGGGGAGGATTCCTAGTTCGGCCAGCTCGTCCAACTTGGCCTTTGTTACTGTGGATCGACCCCAATTGGCCGATATGGTTTGGGTAGTCTTTACCGGAGCCGGCTGTTTCCCTTGCCTTTTTGGAGCCATGGGGTTAACCTGCAAAACGCGAGAAAAAGAGGTGCAGGAAATAAGACTCGGAAGTGTTGGATTACCCGAGTTTGAAATATTCGGAAAGTGTGAAGACTAAAAATATCTCGGTAACACACCCCGGAGCACAGATTGCGAGGTGTCCGGGTATCGAGTACGGCTGTGGAAATCATTGGTCACTTACGTGTTGAGGAGAGTTTGGGGCGCACGGATGATTGCCCATGTCTCTACTGCAAGCGAAATAACTGGAAAAGGAGGATTTTCCGGGTGTTAATGATACGCGCGGAGGTTTGGACGAAATGGATCTAGGTTAGGAGAACTCGCGAGTGATTTTATGAAGAAATTGGATATTAATGGCGGTAGGGGGGTGGTGTGAGATCATCCAGCAAGTTATTGAAGGAGCTAGCAAGTATCTAGGCGGTTTAATTCAACGCGGTAAGAACAACGGCTCGCGGATCGACCTAGATCCAATCTGGAGTGAATCTAGAAGTTGTAAGGTCAAATTGCTGGGTGCGAGAAGCTTACCAGAGGGGATCGGAGTAGCGCGTGGCGGCGGCGAATAACGTGATAAGAATGCTCCTTTGTGATTGCCGGCCAGACACTCGCAGATGCGTCGGTGAGGGTCGACGGCGGCGCGGGACCAATTGCAGCGGAGCGCAGCCTGCAATAGGATGGATCCAAAGACGAGCGCAGGGTTTCTGTGGTGGTGCTCCGTGAGTTCGAGCACGGAAGCGAAGGGAAGAAGAAGGAGAAATGAGCCGTTGGGATTAGGTTAACCCCTAAGTGCTTATTTATAGAGTGCGGCAGGATAAGCCTAGGCCAATGGGCAAAAACCGGGAATTGCGGATAAAACGTGTCTGCCCGGATTTTTCGAGATATACTTTAAATGTTAGACGAGATTTCCGGGATAGATGTGACCTAAATCTCTTCCGTGATTACCGGATCGGAAAAACGAGTAATGGGTTTGGAGAAAAGGCGGGTTGCTATGTGGCCACCATGGAGTTAGGCCTAGCTGTTTATCAAAGCAACCTAACCCGGCCCCCGTGAAGTGGTGAGTTTGGTATTTTTGCAGGGAATAGCGTGCGCTTCAAAGAAAATCTCGAGAAGCCCAAGCTATTCTGGGGACTACTGATGGGGAGATAATAACCCGGTAGGCCAATTCCATGGTATAACCCGGCCCAAAGGACGTTGTGCAGGATCCGGCTAAGGATAAAGACGCTTCTGGAAGGCCCAAAGTTTGTAGGCCTCGTAATCCGGATTGTGGGTTGCGGTAAGGAAAGCTAGGGTTTGTAAGCGGTGTTCGGGTAGGACCCAAGTTGTGCCTTGGAGGGCAAGCCAGGTAGGGGTGCGGGTGTTTTATAAACCGGCTCCTAGGCTTAGTTTAAGGGAGATCCAAGTAGTAATCATATCACCGAATATCGAGTATCCATTGTACACAAAGAGATCGAGTTAATAAAGCGAGATCGGAGACTCGGCGACTTCATCGCCGGCTACCGGATCGAATTCCATCATGTTTTCCTCTGAGCTAAATCCTCTCCCAAACGCCTGTGTCGACTTGCCCCAGGATCAGTTACCCCTGGTAACATCTGCCGTGATCATCCCACGACACGATTAGCCGCGCACGCACAGCACGTGGTGCTTTGGGCTTGATGCGAAGAAGAGTTGAGTTGTGTTGAGTGCCCCGCTTGGTGGGAAAGGCCTTCCCATCTGGCGGGTTATTCTTACGTGTACGGCCAAATTTGGTGCACCCCTGCAGGGATAAATCTTCTCGAGAAGCCGGGTTTTCCGCGGTTATGGTTAACTTGGTGAAAGTACTGGCTAACAAGTACTCAGAACAACTTACACCTAACTAATGATAACTTGACTAGTAATAGGTTTATTGACATAACAATTTGATCCATCATTAATCCAACTGTGTGAGTTATCCTCGGATTGCTTATTTGGATAAGGGGCGAGGTCCAGGATGGGTTTGTTTGGTGGTTAGCTATAGTTGTTTACGATACGCTATCTTATCTCTTTCTGTTAGACCGGAAGGTGTAGTACATTCTCTAGTTGGTTATTGCAGCCAGTAGCAGCAGCTTTTATACCCATTTCTTCCGTTGATCCCAAGGCATCTGTGCTTGGTGTTGACGGGCTACACTTTGGTGAACTGTGAGTCTTGCTTGCCAGTACGTTTATGTACTGACCCCTTTGGGGCTGTGGTTTCCGCAGACTATGCTTACGAGGATCCAGGTGACGGCTACTACGTGGAGTTTGACGAGGCTGCTGACGAGTAGTTAGCGGACCCGGGCAGGATCCGAGACATCGTGGATGGGCTCCGTTTTCTTTTCATTCCCGGCTTCTTAAGCCTATTTGGATTTGTCTGTACTCAGACCCTTTGAATGCTTCCGCTGAGTTGTAATGATGCTATGTTGGGACATGTGTCCTCTGGATGATTGTATTTGCTATTCTCTGCCCTAGTGAGGGCCAGTTGCAACTTATTTCAATCTTTTGTGTCTTAGAGATATGTTATGTTATCATCTTGTTCAGAGCCGTTGACGTACCATGTGTGTATGGTATGAAGTACATCAATGGTAGTGTCCTGATTTCTACGGGATAGTTTACATCGACGGTGAATAGTAAGATTGGTTGTCACCCATAAGTGTTGGCCTACTCGTAAGAGATGCGGGTGCCGGTAAGCCCCGTAATCCAATCAAAATACTGTTCAGTTCGTACGGTGAGTATCCCCTAGAAGTCCGGGTGCGACAAATGGTATCAGAGCATGTCTGCCTGTAGGATCCCTTTTACTGGTCGCAGTTGTGTCTAGAAACTATTTTGTAGCTATATAGGAAAAATGAAACGTGAGAGTAAGAATTCTGCCATTTTTCTTCTTTCCCCACCCACCCACCCTTTTCTGGTAAGGAAGTGCAACGTTGTTTTCCCTTCTCACCTAAACTTTCAAGTTAGGATTTCACGTATCCTGGTTTCTCAAGGATAGTTATATCTACTAGACCATAGGAATGGAGGTGGTTGTGACATGATTTATCATGTTGCCTACTCATGATTGAGAACGGAGGCGTGTAAGCCCCGGAAGCAAATCCTCTATTCCTTAAGCAGTAGATATTGATCGTTTAGAAGCCCGGATGGGTTTTTCCGTAGTACCTCAGGAGTTTTGGTCTCGTGTTTTCCGTTGTTGCTTCGATATCCTGTTCTTCTCAACATCTTTTCGTCCGTTGAACCTTGTTGTTACTTTCCACTTCAGTTCTTCTACCGGCGTCTAATCAAAACCTTCCCCGATCATCTGCAGATGGATCTCAGGTTCTTCCCGCAGGTGGTTCGGATGACTCGTTGTGAGACCACCGCCGGTTATCCGGAGATGCTGAGAGACATGGTCACTTATCTGGGGTTCCATTGGGCATCAGAGTACCAGGTCTATGAGCAGCAGCGAGAGTTTGACCAGACCTACTACCAGGCTATCGTCTACATTCTGTCAGATGATGGCATGAGCGTTGTCCACCGCTACGAGGCAGTCGGTTCCACAGTGGATATGGCCGTGCAGCAGGCAGCTTACGTGAGTCTCACCGTCCTCCGTGCTGACTACTGGGGGTTTGACGATTCTATCTATCGCCACATCCCCCGTGGTTACATCACGTCAGCGGGAGCTCACTTCACCCTCTACGACCACCTGGATGTCTACGAGCATGATAACACCAGGCTGCACACCACCGCTCAGTTTGTGAGGCACAGTGACGCTGTTGCCACCGCACTTTCTCAGGAGTTGGCCTCAGTCAGGGAGCAGCTCTACCTTGCTTTGACTCGTCTGGCTACGTACACCACAGACTTTGTTGGAGATGAGCGCTTTGCACGTTTCCATCAGACAGTTGGACGTAGTTTGCCAGATGCTGGAGGTTACGAGCCGATCAGAGGTCCACTCCTCAACCTAGGAGCTGGTTACACTGGGATTCCACGCTTTGGAGCACAGGGAGACGACGCTTTCTACTTCACCACACCGAGAGTTGCTCTCAGAGCAGTCCCGATCTACGTGGATCGTCGTTCTACCTACTTCCGTGGGATTCCTCCTCACCGTATCTCTCGTCGTACTACTCACCGCCGTCCTGCGTGATGAGCATGGGAGTACCGATGTATCCATTCATAGCTATGTTTAGTTATCCCTTGGCTTTCGAACCATGTATTGGTGTGTTGGATATTCTGATGTATTTGAACATGTGATGATGTACCTGTTGGTTATCTATTCATGCGTCGGAATAATCTCTCTTTCGGTTACCAAGTCTATCCTTTTCTATTGTTGTGCTAAAATGCATGTCTATTCAGGATGCCGCCAACAAGGAGCAACCCGCCTGAACCACCTCCGCTCACGGAGCTGTTGACTCAGATGACTCAGGTCGTGACTCAGATGGCCCAGATCCAGGCTAACCAGCACAACAACCAGAATGCTCCGCGAGTCAGCATCAAGGAGTTTCTGAGTCTGGGGCCGAGAGCTTTCGTGGCAACACGTGAGCCTCTGGATGCTGATGACTGGATCCGGGAGATGGCCAGGGCTCTGGACATTGCTCACGTTGCTGAGGAGGATAAAGTCAAGTATGCCACCTACCTACTGAAGGGTCAGGCAGCCACTTGGTGGGAGAACTACCAGACCATGAGAGCTAGATACCCTATCACCTGGGGTTCTTTCAAGGATGCCTTCCTGAAGCACCACATCCCAGATGGTCTCATGGAAAGGATGCGTGAAGAGTTCTGCTCTCTTAAGCAGGGCAAGCTGGACTTCATTGGTTACCAGAATGAGTTCAATCGCCTCGCTCGTTATGCTGGTGATGAGGTGTCCACTGAGGCCAAAAAGATGGCAAGATTCCGCCGAGGTTTTAACCCGGAACTGAAGTACGCTCTCACCAACATCAAGTGCAAGGACTTCGAGGAGCTCGTGAACACCGCGCTCAATGAGGAGAATGGGCGCAAGGCGTTCGAAGAGTCCCGCAAGCACTCGCGTGAGGGTGGTTCCTCCTCCAACATGACCACCCCTCCGCAAAAGCGCCGCATCTGGGTGCCAAATGGTGCTGTCACTAGGGCTCCATATGCCCAAGCTTCTCAAGGCTTCGCTTCCCGCCCACCCAACCCAGCTCAGATGCAGGCTCAGAGGTTCTCAATGGGGCAGCCAAGGCCAGATGCACCTCGTGTCGTCACTTGCTACAAATGCAAGCAGACAGGTCACTTTGCTGATAAGTGCACTCAGAGGCAGCTACCTCCACCACCTCCTCGCCCCAACACCAACCAGGCAATGGTTCGTGCTCCCCCGGCTAAAGCCTTCAACTCCAACAACAGGCCTGTCGGGAGGACCGCGAGGGTGAATCATATCAAGGCCGACAAAGCTGAGGAAGCTGCTGACGTCGTTCTCGGTACATTCCCCGTAAACTCTAACCCAGCTAAAGTGTTGTTTGATACCGGAGCATCGCATTCTTTCGTGTCAAAGATCTTTGCAACAGCAGTTAAACTACCTTTTGTTGGTTTGGGTTCCCCGCTAGTAGTAAACTCCCCTGGAGCAACTATGCAAACTTCCAAGATCAGTCATGAGAATCAGATTCTAATTGGAGGTCACATATTCCTTGCTTCCCTCATTCTGCTTGGCAATTCTGACATTGATGTCATCCTTGGCATGGATTGGTTGAAGGCCAATAAAGCTACGATTGACTGTGCTAAGAAGTCAATAAATCTGTTCCACCCGTCTGGCCAGATAGTCTATTCTCCAAGTGAATCAAGTTCTGTTCAGCTGTACACCCTCGATGCTAAACCTCTACCTCTGCTTGAAAATGTTCCGGTGGTTTGTGAATTCCCTTACGTCTTTCCAGAAGAGTTGCCAGGGATGCCTCCGGACAGAGCAGTTGAGTTCGTGATCGAGCTTGAACCAGGTACTGCTCCAATCTCTAAGCATCCATACAAGATAGCTCCTCCTGAACTGAAATTGTTGAAGGAGCAAATCGATATGTACATGGAGAAAGGTTACATTCAACCTAGTTCTTCCGCTTGGGGTTGCCCAACTCTGTTTGTTGCCAAGAAGGATCAAACAAAAAGACTCGTGGTTGACTATCGTCCTCTCAACGAGAAAACTATCAAAAACAAGTATCCAATTCCTCGTATCGATGATCTTTTTGACCAACTTGCTGGAGCCTCAGTATTCTCAAAGGTGGACTTGAGGATGGGTTACCATCAAATAAAGATCAGAAAGGAAGATATTCCAAAAACAGCTTTCACCACTCGGTACGGTCTATATGAATACACCGTCATGTCCTTTGGTCTCACCAATGCACCGGCGACATTCTCAAGACTAATGAATTCTGCCTTCCATGAATACCTCGACAAGTTCGTTGTGGTATATCTCGATGATATTCTGGTCTACTCAAAATCTGAGAAAGAGCATGGAGAACACCTTCGTCTCACTCTCATGAAACTTCGCGAGCATCGTCTATATGCCAAGTTCTCCAAATGTGAGTTCTGGATTCCAGAAGTTGCTTACCTTGGTCATGTCATCTCTGCCAAGGGCATAGCCATTGATCCAGAAAAGGTTAAAGCAATTGTTGATTGGAAACCTCCTAAGACGGTAAAACAAGTTAGAAGCTTTCTTGGCTTGGGTAGCTATTGCCGTCGTTTCGTCCAAAACTTTTCCAAGATTGCTAAACCTCTCACTGATCTCACAAAGAAGGACAAGAAGTTCGTTTGGACTCCACAATGTGATGAGAGTTTCAATCTTCTGAAGACTAAACTCACTTCTACCCCAGTTCTGGTTGGCCCAGATACTACCAAACCTTTCCAGATATTCTGTGATGCATCTCTCCAAGGTCTAGGTGCAGTTCTTATGCAAGAACGTCAAGTTGTGGCTTATGCTTCACGTCAGTTGAACCCACATGAGCAAAACTATCCCACACATGATCTTGAACTTGCAGCAGTTGTGTTTGCCCTCAAGAAATGGAGACAATACTTGTTCGGTAACAAAACTGAAATCTTTTCCGATCATAAGAGTCTGAAATACATCTTCACTCATCCAGATCTAAACCTCAGGCAAAGGAGATGGATTGAAAAGATTAAGGACTTTGATCTCACCATTTCTTACACTCCAGGCATGGCTAATGTTATGGCCGATGCTCTCAGTCGCAAGTACTATTGCAATAATCTCATGATCATGGAAAGACAACCTCCACTTCATGAAGAATTCCAGAAGCTGAACCTTGGTCTTGTTCCTCAAGGCTACCTTGCTAGCTTGACAGCCAGTCCAACTCTCGAGGACAAGATTCGTTCTGAACAACTTCGTGACGCTGAAATCAAGAAGATGGCTGAGCACATCAAGGAAGGCAAGGAGAAATTCAAGTCTTTCTCGATTGATGATAAAGGAACTGTGTTCTTTGAAGGACGCATTGCAGTTCCTCAAGTTCAAAGTCTCAAAGATATCATTCTCAAGGAGGCTCATGAAACTCCTCTTTCCATTCACCCTGGAAGTACAAAGATGTACCAGGATCTTAAGACACTGTATTGGTGGCCTGGCATGAAACGTGAAATTGCTCAATACGTTTCTGAATGCGACGTTTGTCAACGTGTTAAGGCAGTCCATCAGAAAATAGCAGGTCTACTCCAACCTTTGAAAATTCCTGAGTGGAAGTGGGACATGATTGAAATGGACTTCGTCACTGGTTTTCCAAAGTCCAAAAAGGGCAACGATGCAATCTTCGTTGTTATTGATCGTCTCACTAAAGTAGCTCACTTCTTTGCTGTCAAAGAAACAATCCCAGCTAGCCAGTTAGCAGAACTCTACACAGCAAAGAATGTTCCTCTACATAGTGTTCCATTGGAAATAAGCTCAGACCGTGGAAGTATCTTCACTTCTCATTTCTGGAAGAGTTTTCAAGAAGCATTGGGCACCAAACTTCTGTTCAGCACAGCTTATCACCCTCAGTCTCAGGGGCAAGTCGAAAGAGTCAATCAGATTCTCGAGGATATGCTTAGAGCATGTGGTATCTCCTTTGGCATGAAATGGGAGGATTGCCTTCCATATGCTGAGTTCTCCTACAACAACAGTTTCCAGGCAAGCCTAGGCATGGCACCATTTGAGGCACTGTATGGTCGCAGATGCAGGAGTCCAATAAATTGGTCTGGAGCTGGTGAACGTTCACTCTTAGGACCTGACATTGTTAAGGAAGCCGAGGAGAAAGTTCGTATCATTCGTGACAATCTCAAGATTGCTCAGTCTCGTCAGAAAAGCTATTATGATAGCAAGCACAGGGATATGATCTATGCACCTGGTGATAAGGCATATCTCCGTGTAACTCCCCTCAGAGGCACTCATCGTTTTGGTGTGAAAGGAAAGCTTGCACCAAGATACATTGGTCCTTTCAACATTCTCTCAAGGCGGGCAGAAAATGCTTATCGTGTTGAACTTCCAGAAAAACTATCCAAGGTGCACGATGTGTTCCACGTGTCACAGCTCAAGAGGTGTTTCAAAGATCCAGACCGTGCAGTTGATCATGATTCCATTGAACTGCAAGATGATCTATCTTATGAGGAGCACCCTGTTCGTATTCTCGATGAGACCGAGCGTAAGACGCGCAACAAGAGCACCAAGTTCTTGAAAGTGCAGTGGTCGCATCATTCCGATAAAGAGGCAACGTGGGAGACCGAAGAGGATCTTCGCAAGAAGTATCCGGACCTTTTCATTTCTCAGTAGGAATCTCGGGGCGCGATTCCTTCAAGGGGGGGCGTTTTGTAACATCCCAAGTATGAAAACCATCCCCTTAGAATGTTTGTTGCATGTTTATTAAAGTAATGCATCATGTCATCATATTGTTTTCATTCTGTTTGCATTTGTTTCTTATTTGGTGCATCTGTTTTTCCCTGTTTTCCCAATTCAAATTTAAACTTTATTCAAACAATTGTTTCATACTTGCTCTGTTACAACATTTGAAATAAAAATCACAAATAAAAACAACCAATTTGTTTCATTTTATTCCATAGTGATCACTTGTTAAAAGGATGCTTTTATTCAATCCTTTAAATTCCAAAAACACATTTAAAATTCAAATCAAAGCACCAAAACAGAATCACTTTGAAATTATGATGATATCAAAACAAATCAACTCAATTTGTTTATAATTACCATAGGGGTTACCCTATTTAAAAGTTGGTTTTTATTAATGATCATTTAATATTAAAATTTCACCCAAATTTGGTTTAAGTTCAAACAGCAAACAAATTTCAAACTTTTTGAAAATAAAAGTTAACATCTGTTTGCTTTTGACCTAAGGAACTTCCCCTAATTTTTCCACATTTTTTTACTAACCTAAAACCCATCATTTCCTTCCAAATCCTTTTTCAGCAAAAAAAAAAAGGAGAAAGAAAATTTAAAAAATCAAAGTTTTGGCGCCAACAGAGGGTGGGCTGCGCCCAGCCCACCTCGTTTTCCTTCCGCGCGCAGCCCAGCCTGCCACTTAACGAAGAAAACGATTCATTTTTTTTTCCTCGCTTCTATTCCATCGTCATCAACATGTACGGCGTTCATCCGGAGCGCCACGGAGGCATCGGAGCTCTCCGACGGCGATGCGAGCTCCTCGAACCCTATAAAACAAGCCCTAGGGCTCTGCGCCGCACCCTAGCCCCTAGGTTTCCTCCTCCCCTCGCTAGCGCCGCCGCTCACCCTCTCTCTGCTCGAGCTCCCCTCTCTGAAGCTCCCTCCGGCGACCACCTCTCTGAACCCCGATTAGCACCGCCGCCTTCGTACTCCATCTACCCACTTAGCCCCCGGGAATCGAACCTCCACCTTCTCCTCTTCCGAATAGACACCAAAGCAGCCCCGGAGACTCACGGAGTCCTCGCCGCCGTCCACAACCTGGTCGCCGCCGTCTGCCCGAGCTCTGCCACCTCGACCATCTCCCGGTGAGCCCGTGCTGTCTCATCCCCTCTCTCCCTCTGTTGCACCCACCATGGTACCGTGCACGTCCACCGCATCTGTCACCCCACTGCACCCCAGCAGCACGAGCACGGCCGCGTGTTTTCCCCGTCGGCGAGCAACAGCTCGTTCTCTGTCGAAGAGCAGCGCGCGTTCAGTTAAAATTTTTCAGTTAACGCTCGTGTTGAAGTATAACCTCACTGCCTAACTGAACCTGACAACGATTCAGACAACAACGCAGTGGCACGGTTCAGTTAGCGCAAGCGCAGCGGCCCGGGTTCGATTCCCAGGTGCCGCAACCCCCTTTTTTTTGGGATTTATCCCCTAAACGCGACCCCACACGTCAGCGGGCTGCTCTGCCACGCACGCGCAAGGCACGCCACGCTGGCCCCTGGCCCACGCGGCAGTGGCTGTGTGTAGTTGCAGCACGGTAACAAAAGTTTACCAGCATGTTTCTTTCAAAAATAGAACCTTTTTAATTACAGTTTGGTCCTCAATTTTAATTTGCTAATAACTTTTAATCTATAACTCTAAATAATAAAATCTAAACATGTTTGTTGTGCTAAATTAAATTGTCTATCCAAATAATCCATTTGTGTTCTGTTTTGAAATTTCCAAATGCCTTTAAATTTCAAATTCAAATAATTCAAATGCAATTTTCTAAATTCCATAACTAATTCATTCTTAATCCAAATATTGCAAATAAAATATGTTTTCCATGCTATTTCAAATAACCTATTCAAATATAAATTTTGTTTCATGGTTTGAATAATTTAAATTGCTTAATTAATTTAAACCTTATTTAAATCATTTAAAATTGCAAAAATCATAACTTGCTCAATTTAAATTATTTTTGAACATGCAAAATATGTTTTCAAACCACCAAAGTATAATCAAATGTGAATTTGAAATTATGTTTTGAGCAAATAAAATTCAAATAAAATTCATACTTGTTTTAAATTCATTTAAAACTTGTTTAATTTTGCTTAAGTCATAATAAATTCACCCTAATACCTTTTTCAATATTTGAAACATGTAATCCACCCAAAATTTCATGATCTTTTCAAATATGAATTTTGTTATTTGTTTTGAACAATTCAAATTGGTGAAAACAACAAATACTTGTGTGTCACCTTTAAGGAACCAAAAAATTCTTTAACTTAATAAATAAAAATTCTAAATTGCTAAACCTCATTTCAAATTGGTTCTAATGTTGTTATTTTGTTGTTTTCCTCATGCATGCATCATACTAATCCACCTTCACTTGTTGATTAGTGGGAAAACAAATAATCTAACCAAAATCCATGGGCTTTTCATATGCAACTCAAAATTGCATATGTGTCCATTTAAATTGTGTTACCATGACAATTAGTTTATTTTGATGCATCCATTAACTTGACATGCATCATCCTATGATTGTGCACTATGCCATGATATTGATTGTTTATCTTCCTGTATTGTTTGTTTGCTTCTTCTCGGATAGACGACGGCGTTGAGACCGACGATCTTTACGACACCCCTTCTGAGGATCTAGCTCAGTACCCGGCTACTGGGTTTGCAGGCAAGTTATCACTCACATGAACCATTGTGTTCCTTTCAACATTGGTTACCGATACTTTCCGTTCTCTATTTCTGCTATCGTTGCTTCTGTTACGAACCTATCACATGATACCCTGAACCCTGATATTGCCTCACCTCCAGTCCTAAAACCCCGTTTCTTGGGCCCGTGTCTTACTAGCATGCTTAGGGTTGTTTTGCTCGAGTCTGTTATCATTTACTTTCTATTATCATATCTGCTTATATTATGGGGCTCGATGTTAAACAACAACCTGTTAATTTGAGGTAATAATAATTTGCTGATAAGGCACCGGCAGGAGGCCCGGCGTGGTTTTGAGGCCTGCTAGTGTCGACCCTAATAGGAAAAGGGTCTTGTCTACTGATCCATGATGAGCGCACTATCCGCATGTGGGAAGCGTGTATGGGCGCCCCCCTCAATTTGATTCGATTCGCATCTCGTCCAAATCACCACACTTAGTTCGGGCTTTCCATTTGATGCACGCATATGCAGGTACGAACCCGAGGCCAGGGTGGAACTTTTGTAGTCGGCATTTAGGGCGGCGTGGTCTTCCAGTGCTATGAGGGTCCCCTTTTCTTCGTGGGGCTCGATTAGCCGCGCACGCACAACACGTGGTGCTTTGGGCTTGATGCGAAGAAGAGTTGAGTTGTGTTGAGTGCCCCGCTTGGTGGGAAAGGCCTTCCCATCTGGCGGGTTATTCTTACGTGTACGGCCAAATTTGGTGCACCCCTGCAGGGATAAATCTTCTCGAGAAGCCGTGTTTTCCGCGGTTATTGTTAACTTGGTGAAAGTACTGGCTAACAAGTACTCAGAACAACTTACACCTAACTAATGATAACTTGACTAGTAATAGGTTTATTGACACAACAATTTGATCCATCATTAATCCAACTGTGTGAGTTATCCTCGGATTGCTTCTTTGGATAAGGGGCAAGGTCCAGGATGGGTTTGTTTGGTGGTTAGCTATAGTTGGTTACGATACGCTATCTTATCTCTTTCTGTTAGACCGGAAGGTGTAGTACATTCTGTAGTTGGTTATTGCAGCCAGTAACAGCAGCTTTTATACCCCTTTCTTTCGTTAATCCCAAGGCATCTGTGCTTGGTGTTGACGGGCTACACTTTGGTGAACTGTGAGTCTTGCTTGCCAGTACGTTTATGTACTGACCCCTTTGGGGCTGTGGTTTCCGCAGACTACGCTTACGAGGATCCAGGTGACGGCTACTACGTGGAGTTTGACGAGGCTGCTGACGAGTAGTTAGCGGACCCGGGCAGGATCCGAGACATCGTGGATGGGCTCCGTATTCTTTTCATTCCCGGCTTCTTAAGCCTATTTGGATTTTTCTGTACTCAGACCCTTTGAATGCTTCCGTTGAGTTGTAATGATGCCATGTTGGGACATGTGTCCTCTAGATGATTGTATTTGCTATTCTCTGCCCTAGTGAGGGCCAGTTGCAACTTATTTCAATCTTTTGTGTCTTAGAGATATGTTATGTTATCATCTTGTTCAGAGCCGTTGACGTACCATGTGTGTATGGTATGAAGTACGTCAATGGTAGTGTCCTGATTTCTACGGGATAGTTTACATCGACGGTGAATAGTAAGATTGGTTGTCACACATAAGTGTTGGCCTACTCGTAAGAGATGCGGGTGCCGGTAAGCCCCGTAATCCAATCAAAATACTGTTCAGTTCGTACGGTGAGTATCCCCTAGAAGTCCGGGTGCGACAGTCATTCCTCATGAATCACTTTCAATTATTTGGATTGTTTTGGGATGCTGATTTGATAAATCTCTGCAGCCTGAATGGCAACAAGCACACCGATGGTTGGAGTATCGTTGTTTCCAATCTATTTGCTCTCAACTGAACTTATTTATATATTACCTGCTAAGTAAGCAATGATTCCAACTAATCTTGATTCTCTGTGTAGTGACACAACACATGAATTAGGTATCACCACTCTTGGTCACATTTTATTTTGGGAGAATCTTACTTTGCTCCCTTCTTACAGGCTAGGAATTTGACATCATCTCAAAAATTGTTTGAGGAATACGAGCCTTTGTCTGCTCATTTTGCTGAAGCATAGGAGACTCATGCTACCTAAATAATTGATGATTATTACCATCATCATGGTATATTCTTACAAGTAGTGACCAACGTTCATTGGAAAAATTTGTGGCACTATAAGTTTTTCAAGATGGTCATCTTAAGAAGTGCAAGTAAAGATATATGTCAATATCTGAAATTAGTTATGACTAGCTTTTTATATCAAGAGTTGATGGTGATTTCCAATTAATTGAATATAGGTGGGGAGCATAAGCTATGCCTCATGGCTTTGCAATGATGTCAGCAGTTCATCGTCTATGTTCTTCCTGGGCTGAATTTGAAGCTGCACCTCATATGACAATGTAACTACACATCCAGAACGCTTGGTGTTCAATTTGCAGTTTAAACTCCACAGCAGTTCAGCACATTCATGTTGTGCAACATCATCATCGAGTATAGTGCTACCACCGAGAGCACTAACATTGTAGAATAAGATAAACAAAAATATCAACCACGCGAACAAAAATTAAGTGCTGGTGGCACAAATCACAAGTACAAGTTTCAAGTTTATGTTTTAAATTACGTCTAAGGGCATCTCCAGCCGTTCGGCCCCCCCAGGACGCAACCCCCCCCCTTTTTTTGCGACGCGGCGCGGAACGGCGCAATTCTGGAAACTGGGGGGGGGGGCGCGTTTCCCCGCCGTGAAACCCAGGCCGCCCCCCAGCCGGCGATTCGGCCAAATTTGGGCAAGTAGAGTTTTGGCACATAAATAATTGAACTTTTGCCACCAAATAAATAGAGTTTTGCCACACAAATAAATAGTTCAACAATTTAAACAAAAAAACTAAATTACACTACTCATCGTCATCATCCTCAACATTGACATTCCCCTTTCGCACCCACAAATGCTGCACCAGGTCATTCTGCAGAGCATGGTGTGTTGCAGCGTGTTGAATCTCCTGTCGCTTGGTGAGGAAGTCTGTCCATGAAGCCGGCACCTGCTGATCAATAGTTGCAAGAGGGCTCTGCCGGTAGTATGTGTACTTGCCTCACTGTCAGGCACAGGGTCATCCGCTCACTCTCAATGATCATGTTGTGCAAGTTCACACAACACTGCATCACCTCCCACATGTTGGACTTCGACCAAGTCATAGCTGGGTACTGGACAACAGCGAATCGAGACTGCAGCGCACCAAATGCCCGCTCAACATCCTTCCTGCAAGCCTCCTGGCACTTGGAAAATCAAGCTTTTGCGCTTCCCGGGATAGGGTTGGAGACGCTCTTCACAAATGTTGCCCACTTCGGGTAGATGCCATCTGCAAGATAGTACCCCTTTGTATACTGGTGTCCATTGATCTCATAGTTCACAGGGGGGGCATGGCCTTCGACAAGCTCGGCAAAGAAATTCGTGCACTTCAAGACATTGATGTCGTTGTGACTTCCAGGCATACCAAAGAATGAATGTGAAATCCATAAATCGTACGAAGCCACGGCCTCGAGAACCACTGAGCACTCTCCTTCCTTTCCCTTGTACATCCTCGGCGTCGGAGTCCATGGCTCGGACAGAACGTCGAACACCTTGCGGCTGGTGGACGCGGTTCACCGGGCGCAACCTCATCCGCGGCGGAGACGCGAGCAAACGGCGGCGACGATGTGGTGGAGCAGCCGGCGGTGGTTTGCCTCGTCGCACGTGTGTGATGGTGGCCGACGGCGGCGACGTGGGGTGTGGCCGACGGGGTGGCGACGGCGAGGCGAGCGAGAGAAAAAGCCGAGTCGGGGTGGGGAAAGTCGGGCAAATAGCGCTCCCTCGCCGACAGCGCTGGCCCACGCGCGCTTTTCCTTCCGCCGCCCCCAGGCCGAACCCAATGGGCTGGGTTCCGCCTGGGGGCGCCGGCGCTAATTTCCGCCGTAACGGTGCTTTTTCGGGTTCTGGGGGGGCGACTGGTGAAAAAACGGCGCTTTTCGAGCAAAACGGCGCTATTTTGCGTCCATGGGGGGCGCTCGGGGGGCGGCTGGAGATTCCCTAACCTTTATGTGTAGAACCAAAAAAACTACTCCCTCAGTCTCAAATGAAGTGTCACAAATATAGACAAAAGTGGATGTATCTGATACTACATTACGTCTAGATACAACCATTTTGTCCATCTTTGTGACAGTTAATTTGAGACCGAAGGAGTACATTGGAGGGAACAAAAGTACATTAGGAACATATTTAGCTGAACTAATTTTGAAGGTCAATTGATCTCTCTGAATTAACGAAGAAATAATTATACATATGGATACATAAAATAACATCACAGGGACAAGAAAAACCAGGAACAAAAGTTGTGAAACGAATTTTGAGGAGTAATTGGAACATTTTTTTTTCTGAAAGAAGGAACATATATTAAAGCACGGGAACTGAAAAACATCCAAAAGGAAAAAAAATGTTAAACAAATTTTGGGGAACTAACATTGTAGAATAAGATAAGAAAACATTTCAACCACGGGAAACAAAAGTTAAGTGTTTGTGGCATAAATCAGAAGTACAAGCGCAAGAAAAATCTGGACTATACAGAATAAAATTTTGGACTAGCGAAACAACAGATTAATCGCCTTTTGGAAAATATGAGAAGCACGAGAGTAAATTCAGCCTTTTTCAGATATGGACATTTAGGTTGAGGGCGGTGCAGTTGCCGAACCTGAGATAGATCCGTGGAGGAGAAGAAAATAATAAAAACGTTGATTAAAACATGTCACAACGTACGCAACACAAACTCTAGCTAGCCGTGTGCTACTACAAACCTAGTTACCGAGTCGATAGTGGATACAAGTATCTGTTCGACCGATCCTAGTTTGTGCCAGAAAATTAGTAAAAAGCAAGATCGATCCATGGAGATGGCAACGCCGATTACAACGCTCCCGGATGACTTGGTCCTCGAGATCCTCACGCGACTCGACTGCGACGATGTGGCCACCCTCTTCCGGTGCGCCACCGCCTGCAAGGGCTGGCGCCGCCTTGTGGCCGAGCCTTCCTTCCTTCTCCGCCCTCGTGGCCGCCGTCTCTTGTGGGCTTCTTCACACAACCAAGGACCAGCCCAATTGAGGACCCTAACCAGCTCACCTTCGTCCCGTTGTTGTCCGGAGCTTCGCAACTTGGCACTCGGCGCTGTGTGTGTTATTTTATGGTGATCCAAATTCATATTCGTATATACTGATAAAGGCCGAACTTCAAGACGTAGTGGAGCCGGAGGCGCAACGAATCGGAGTTGTTACCGAGTCGGAGTTGTTACCGAGTCGGAGTTGGATTACCTGTTACCGACCTAGTTAGGTCAGGACCGCCTTTATATACCTCTTGTAAGCCGCCGCACGGGATAAGCCACACATTGTAAATCCCGGCGCGATTGTAACCTACCCCGAAATAGTGAAGTATTGCTGGCTGGCGCCCGTGGTTTTTTCTCTTCCTCATTGGAAGGGTTTTCCACGTTAAAATCTCGTGTCCCCGTTGGTTCGATCTTGCTTAATTTCATCGTTGTTTTGCTATTGCGTGTAACAAGTGGTATCAGAGCCCTGTTTCAGATTAGGGATTCGCGATGGCATCGATGAAGTTTGATCTACCGTTGCTGGACTACAAGACGAGGTTTTCTCTGTGGCAAGTAAAGATGCGTGCGGTTCTGTCGCAAGCATCGGATCTTGATGAGGCGCTGGATTCTTTCGGGAATAAGGAAGCCAAGGCGTGGACTGCCGATGAGAAACGCAAAGATCGTAAGGCTTTGTCGTTGATTCAGCTTCATCTGTCTAATGATATATTGCAAGAGGTGCTGTTGGAGAAATCCGCGGCTGAGTTGTGGGTCAAGCTGGAATCGATCTGCATGTCAAAAGATCTCACCAGCAAGATGCACGTAAAGATGAAGCTGTTCTCGCTCAAGATGCAAGATGGTGGTTCTGTCATGAGCCACTTGTCGATCTTTAAGGAGATCGTGTCCGACCTAGTGTCGATGGAGGTAAAATATGATGATGAAGATTTAGCTCTTCTGCTGTTATGTTCGCTGCCTAGTTCTTTTACAAACCTGCGTGATACCATACTGTTAAGCCGCGATGAACTAACCCTCGCGGAAGTTTGTGAGGCCCTGCAGACCAGGGAAAAGATGAAAGCTATGGTGCAGTCTAACCCATCGTCCTCCAAAGGCGATGCATTGCAGGTTCGAGGCAGAACAGAGCAGCGAGATAACAACTACAACGACAACAACAGAGATAAAAGTAGGGGCCGTTCAAAGTCCAAAGGACGAGACAAGTTCTGCAGGTACTGTAAGAAAACCAATCACACCATTGATGATTGTTGGAAGGTGCAGAACAAGGAGAAAAGGAACGGCACATACCAACCGAAAAATAAATCTGACGGTAATGGTAATGGTACTGGTAAGGCTGCTGTTGTTGCTGGTGATAATAGTTCGGATGGTGAATGCTTAGCTGTTTTTACTGCATGTGTTACCCGTGATGATGAGTGGATTCTTGATACTGCTTGTTCGTTTCATATTTGCTGTAACAAAGAATGGTTCAGTTCTTATGAAGCTGTGCAGACTGGAGATTTTGTGCGTGTGGGGAACGACAACAAATGTCACATTGTTGGCGTTGGATCTGTTCAGATCAAGACCCATGGAGGGATGACACGTACATTGACGGGAGTGAAACACATACCATCCATGGCGAGAAATTTGATCTCGCTGAGTACCCTTGATTGTGACGGGTACAAATATGCCGGAGGGGATAAACGCCTTAAGGTATCAAAAGGTTCTCTCATTGTTATGATTGGTGATATGAATTCTGCCAAGTTATATATTCTTAGAGGTAGCACTTTGTCTGGTACTGCTGCTGTTATTACTAATGATGATGCAAGTACAACTAACCTCTGGCATAAGCGGCTTGGACACATGAGTGAACATGGTATGGCAGAATTGGTGAAGAGAGAACTGCTGAAGAACTGCAATATGAGTAAGTTGCCGTTCTGTGAACACTGCGTGTTTGGTAAGCATAAGAGAGTTAAGTTCAATGCTTCCGTTCATAGCACTAAAGGTACATTGGATTATGTACATGCTGATTTATGGGGGCCTTCACGTAAGCCCTCTTATGGTGGTGCTCGTTATATGCTTACTATCATTGATGATTACTCTAGAAGAGTTTGGCCTTATTTTATGAAAACTAAGGATGATACTTTTGCTGCTTTTAAAGAGTGGAAAGTTATGATTGAAAAGCAAACTGAGAGAAAGGTGAAGGTGCTTCGTACTGACAATGGTGGCGAATTTTGTTCGCATGCTTTTGATGATTATTGTGTGCAGGAAGGCATTGTCAGGCACCACACCATCCCATACACACCTCAGCAGAATGGTGTAGCTGAGCGGATGAATAGGACGATCATCTCCAAAGCTCGCTGCATGTTGTCCAACGCCCGCATGAATAGGCGTTTTTGGGCTGAGGCTGCCAACACTGCCTGCTACTTGATCAACAGGTCACCATCCATCCCTCTTGACAAGAAAACTCCTATTGAGGTATGGTCTGGTGAGTCAGCTGATTATTCACAACTGAAAGTTTTTGGTTGCACTGCCTATGCTCATGTTGATAATGGAAAATTAGAGCCTAGAGCTATTAAGTGCTTATTTCTTGGTTATGGTTCTGGAGTAAAAGGATATAAGTTGTGGAACCCGGAAACCAAAAAGACTTTCTTTAGCAGGAGTGTTGTGTTTAATGAATCTGTCATGTATGAGGACAGTTTGTCAACTGATGTTATGCCTGATTCTTCTGATGAGGACGAACCACGAGTTCGTTTGCAGGTGGAGCTAGACCACCTGGATGAGGAGGAAACTGAAATTGATGAGGAGGATATTGTGCCGCCCTCACCTCCTAGTGTGCAGCAAGAAAATTTGTCTATTGCAGAGCGCAGAGAGAAGAGGAGTAAAGGACCTCGTACTCGTTTAATTGAGGAATGTGATGTTGTTTATTTTGCTCTAAGTTGTGCAGAACAGGTGGAGAATGATGCTGAACCTGCTACATATAATGAAGCTATTGCTTCGGTTGATCGTGACAAGTGGATTGGTGCAATGCACGAAGAGATGCAATCACTTGAGAAGAATGGCACATGGGATATTGTGCGCTTGCCTAAACAAAAGAAGGCCGTCCGCTGTAAGTGGATATTCAAAAGAAAGGAGGGCTTATCTCCCAGTGAGCCTCCAAGGTTTAAGGCAAGGTTAGTAGCAAAAGGTTTCAGTCAGATTCCAGGAGTGGATTATAATGATGTGTTCTCACCTGTTGTCAAGCATAGTTCTATTCGTACTTTCTTTAGTATTGTTGCTATGCATGATCTTGAGCTTGAGCAGTTAGATGTGAAGACTGCGTTTTTGCATGGAGAACTTGAGGAGGAAATATACATGGACCAACCTGAAGGGTTCATAGTGCCTGGTAAAGAGGATTTCGTGTGCAAGCTAAAGAAGTCTCTCTACGGTTTGAAACAGTCTCCTCGACAATGGTATAAAAGGTTTGATTCTTTTATGATGTCACATGGCTTTAAGAGGTCTGAATATGATAGCTGTGTGTACATTAAATTTGTTGATGAATCACCTATATACTTGCTACTATATGTTGATGATATGTTAATTGCTGCCAAGAGCATGAAAGAAATCACTACATTGAAGAAACAGTTGAGTAGTGAGTTTGAGATGAAGGATCTTGGTCCCGCTAAGAAAATTCTAGGTATGGAAATTTCTAGAGACAGAAAATCTAGATTGCTATTTCTTAGTCAGGAGAATTACATTAAGAAAGTCCTTCATCGTTTTAATATGCATGATGCAAAGTCTGTTAGTACTCCAATTGCTTCACACTTCAAGTTGTCAGCATTGCAATGTCCTACTACTGACAAAGATATTGAGTATATGTCACGAGTTCCTTATGCTAGTGCTGTTGGTTCCTTAATGTATGCCATGGTGTGTTCTCGGCCTGATTTATCATATGCTATGAGTTTGGTCAGTCGATACATGGCTAATCCTGGTAAAGAACATTGGAAAGCTGTTCAGTGGATTTTCAGGTACCTTCGCAGCACATCCAAAGCTTGCTTGAAGTTTGGCAAGACTGGTGAGGGACTCGCAGGCTATGTGGATTCAGATTATGCTGCCGACTTGGATAAGAGGAGATCCCTCACAGGTTATGTGTTTACGATTAGTGGATGTGCCGTTAGCTGGAAGGCTACCTTGCAGGGTGTTGTTGCACAATCTACTACTGAGGCTGAGTATATGGCTATTGCTGAAGCATGCAAAGAGGCAGTTTGGTTGAAAGGTTTGTTTGCTGAGCTTTGTGGAGATGATACTTGCTTTAACCTATTTTGCGACAGTCAGAGTGCAATTTACCTTACTAAGGATCAGATGTTCCATGAGAGAACAAAGCACATTGATGTCAAGTACCATTATGTGCGTGATGTTGTTGCACAAGGTAAGCTGAAGGTATGCAAGATTAGTACTCATGATAATCCTGCTGATATGATGACAAAGCCAGTTCCTATTGCTAAGTTTGAGCTTTGCTCAAGCTTAGTTGGTATCACTGCTTAGCCCAAAGGGTCTGTTTGGCGCCGAAGGTGTTTTCTTTGTGTGTTTCAGGTGAAGGTTCTCATTTATGCTACAGGAGGGAATTTGTCTCAAGGTGGAGTGTTATTTTATGGTGATCCAAATTCATATTCGTATATACTGGTACGGTACGAGTTGTTACCGAGTCGGAGTTGGATTACCTGTTACCGACCTAGTTAGGTCAGGACCGCCTTTATATACCTCTTGTAAGCCGCCGCACGGGATAAGCCACACATTGTAAATCCCGGCGCGATTGTAACCTACCCCGAAATAGTGAAGTATTGCTGGCTGGCGCCCGTGGTTTTTTCTCTTCCTCATTGGAAGGGTTTTCCACGTTAAAATCTCGTGTCCCCGTTGGTTCGATCTTGCTTAATTTCATCGTTGTTTTGCTATTGCGTGTAACAGTGTGCAACCTGCTCGCTGGCACCTGGGAGGCGTTGCCCGAGCTAGACTGCAACACCCAATTCCGCTACTCCAAAGATTGTTACAGCTTTGACATACTTCCGAGTGGCGATGGAGCGGCCTTCAAAGTGCTAATGATTGGCAGGGACAATGAGAAGTTGCAGTACAATCTCCTTATTTTTACCTCGGGCAAGGCAAGATGGACGGCACCTATAAAGTGTTTTGACATGATGGATGGACAGAAATGGTCAATGGAGCAGACAAATGCTGTCTTGTGCCAAGGCTGTGCACACTGGTTGTTTGTGAGATCGTCACACTATTTACACGTCCTCAGCTATAACGTCGAGACAAAACAAGTCTCCATGATGAACCTACTCAGTCCCACAAAGTTCTCCCCACCGATCATGGATGACGGTTGTCGACGAATATTTTGGTGGATCTGTCTTGCCGCCACCGCCGGGGGGACGATATTGACGCTGCGACGGTATAGTGGTGGCCACATAGAGATCTGGAAACATGACCAAAACAATGGATATGGTGATGTAACGTGGGAGAGTACTAAGGTGATCGACCACAATTTGGATCAAGTAATCCAACAATCTAAACGGCCACATTGCATTTGGGAGGCAGAGAGGAGCGACATGGTGCTCATCATCGATTATACCGTGACACGCGTCTACAAAGCTTGTCTGGACGATTGGACATTAGAAGAATTCGGAAACCCGTTTCTTGACAATGATAGTGGCAGGATTATGCCGATCGAGATAGATTGGCCCACCTTCTTCAGGTTGCGTCTTGGCAACCCACAGTAGGGCGTCATACATATATGCACGAGTATTAAGTTTGTCCAGGGAACTCATGAGTAAATTGTTAGTGTGGTACTACTTTCTAGACAAATGAAAATTCATGAATCGTTTATATATATTTTTTCGAAATGTATATAGTTTGTCTAGATGAATGCATGTGTTATAGATGCTTCAGTTGCCACGTCCAACATAAAGCGGGGAAGTGGCCGGTGCAGTCATACCGCAGCAGCTACCATGTCATCTAGGACGTCCGAGCAACCCCATTGGACGCAGGCACGGCAGCCATCACCGAACAACACCTTTTTACCCCGGTTCGTAACATCAACCGGGGTAAAAGGATCTGTGCCGCGACAAAGTTTTGTGTGTTTCTCATAAAGCAGGGAAGCGGCCGGTGCGGTCGTACCGCAGCAGCTACGGCAGACCATGTCATCTAGGACGTCCGAGCAACCCCATCGGACGCAGGCACGGCAGCCATCACCGAACAACACCTTTTTACCCCGATTCGTAACATCAACCGGGGTAAAAGGATCTCTGCCGCGACAGAGTTTTGTGTGTTTCTCTGCCGCAGCAGTGTTTTGGCATGTTTTTTTTGGGCTGTTTTTGGGGTTTCTTTTTGTGTTGTTTTCTTTTGGGTGTTTTCTTTTAGGATGTAAATGACATATTTGTTCCACATTGACAGTAATCATCATACAGATCATTGCATGAATTGATATCATCGGAAGATCATTACATTGACCTCATTTAGATCATTACATCTGAACACACTTATACACATTGAGACCATCTACGTACATGCATGCAGATCATTGTTTATAATGGAATTTTCCATTTGGATCTATGACTTCCTTCAGCAAAAACCCCGTCAATTCCTCTTGAATTGCTTGTAGGCGGTCTTTCGGTAGGAGCTTCTCCCGTAGACCGTGCAACCTTAAATTTGTCCTTATTTTTATCCTCTACCTCACGATAGTCCTTATGTTCTCCATGACATAGACTCCGCATAAATTTATTCCATGTGGTTGCTTAGGGCACTTTACGAGAAATATAATTGAACAAAATAATGCTCAAGCAATTAAAGAGAGATGCGTGAATGTAGCAAGTACTACTTACGATGAGTCTATCAACTTTCATATCCAACTCCATTAAACCTACTTGTTGCTTCCTGGACCGCTTCCAAGCCATGTCCGGGAAATAAAAAAAGAATATATGGGTCATCGTACGATAATGATTGAACAAAAGGGGACGGTGTAGTGCGACAACGATTGAACTTACTTTGTGAGCATTGAAATAATGAGCTTGTACTCCTTTTATCATTTATCCATAGAGTCCACGAGATCAACTCCTCTGGTGTCAACGTGAATGTTGAAAAGAATCCAGTGGTAACTGCACATGCGTTATATACATAGTCATGCATAAATCATCAATTACACTTAACATCGACTTAGCAAAATAAAAATGTGAAGTAATATGCATAAGTCAGTAACACTCACCTTTGTGTGTAAGGAAATAGTATTTCACTACAGTGAAATTTTTTCCTCAAAAAAATAACGATGTTATCCTCCGTGATTTGAGAGTATCACCCTAAAATGAAATCATTCATGACATATGGGTCAATGAACCCAATACCACCGGTTTTTGTTACATTCCGGAATCTTCAATCTGCATAATATACGTACAATGAGGATAATATAAGAAGTAATTGTCCAACTAGCTGAGGTAGAGACTTACAAACAATAGGTGTTGATGAGCAATTTGTCCAGGGCATCTAGATTATAGAAGCAAAAAAGATCTTCAAAACCAATACAGAACGAGTCCTCGGGGAAGTAATCCCCATGTCTAATTTTCACCATGAGTTGGTCCTGCCCGTCCTGTGCGCTTTGGACATACCACTTATGCAGTTGGCGCTTGAATGTTGTCAAATATCTGCGATCATCAGGTCTGACGAGAGATTTCCCTAACTCATAATTCCGTGCCAAACCAGCCGATGCGATGGAGTCGGAATCGCATAGCAGTTCGTCAACTGTTATACCACACTCTCAGGCAAACCTCGCAGCTGCTGCCATATCAACCGGATTGGAGGGAGTCTGTGCAGTGTCCAACACATTGAGCGGGGGCACCGATTGGTTTGGCTGCTTCCCGAGCTGGGGAATTGTTTTCCCCGCCTTCCTGACTTTGTTATAAGTCATCAATAATCCGCGATAATAGTCAGATGGCAGATTCAGCTAAACTTGGGATAGCATTTCAAGCAAATTCTTGAAGTGCTTCCTTACTGCCGGATCTATTGGTTCCTTTGGCGGCTCCGAGATTTTCTTTCCCCACGCAGCCATCTGAAGTTTCGTGTCCGCGGTCACCCACTCGTGGGTCTCCTCGTCATTCATATGGTAAGCCAACTTTTCTGGCTGCGGCTTGGGTTTCTTCTTCGGAGCACATTTCATCTTTGGGGATGACTTAGAGGCAACAACCTTTCGCTTAGAGGACTTAGTGGGCGGCGGAGTCGGCTCAGGCATCGCAGATCGAGCCGAACTCGGGTTGCTGACGTCCATGGCGTCGACGTGTGCTGGCGATGATCGAGTCGGACTGCGTCTCGGAGAAGTAGGTGGAGGTGGTGGTGGCGGTAGACTGCGTCTTGGAAAAGTAGGTGGTTATGCTGGCGGTGCACTGCGTCTCGGAGAAGTAGGTAGCGGTGGTGGCGGCAGACTGCTCATCCGAAACACTATGCCATTATTTTTCCATTGTATGATGGAATTGACGGCTTCTCCCAGTGTCTCTACCCCATCACCTCTGGGGATGTCAATCCAAAGTATCCTCCAAGCCGGCTGAATATCATCCACACTGACACGAGCATAGCTAGGTGTAATCGGACGGCCATGGGAGGTCGCTCCCTCTACAGAGGGTAAAAAGTGTAGCCGTCCGCCACCTTGATGGATACGTTCGATATCGACACGTATAGCTCACAGCTTGTCTTCTCCTTGATTGCAGCCACGACCTCCGTCTGTGCAGCGGCATCAACAATCATAACTACAGCGCCAGCCGGTACCTCCGTTGAAGCCACTCTGCTCCGGCGTTGAGGTGGATCTCCTCCGTGCAGTAATCTCATTAATCTGTTGTTGCTGCATCATCATTGCGGCTTCCAAGACACCAACCCGTTCTTCGACTTGCGCTCCTTCTTTCTCTTTACTCTCTCTCGGCTTCTATATGGATAAACACAATCTTCCTTCTTGAACCCAAAGCACCAGGGATATCGTCCTTTTCCTCGTGTCCAGCCGCCATGTTCTGGATCCCCGAGGGCCTTCGATAGCTCGGCATTCTCTCGTCCGGCTTGAACTCTCCCTTTTTAACCTCTTGGAACACTTTCTCAAGTGCCGCAAAGGGGGCCTTTATTTTTTCAATCATAATAAGAATCCCTTCTGTGTCAAACGTGCCCCATGCCCAAACAACAAATTTCTTGACCTTCGCGGAATATCCGGTGTACCTGGAATAATCCCCTTCTCTCGCAGATCTGCCTCAAGTTTGTCAAACTTAGGCACTGCAACTCTGTAGCCACCTGAACCCATCTTATGGCGATATACCTTCTTCGCCGCATTTGTCGCATTCTTGGCTCACCTTTTCTTCCCCTTTTCTGATTCCTTGTACGCCAGAAATGCTGGCTAGTGTGCCTTCTGCTTTTCTAGCGGCCCCTCGAATTTCAGTAATACGTTTTTATTCTGATATTCTTTCCATAATCTTTTCTTGTAAGCATTAAAATCCTCGGCCATCTTCTTAAGAGCCCAGTGCATCACTGCGTCGCGTATTGCCTTTTCTGTTACCTTGGTATCACATTCTGGTAGACTGAAATGGTTCATGAGCTTGTCAAAAAGAGCTTGTTTGGACCGGTCTGAGATGAAAGAAACTGCCAGACGGTCAGGATTGTCTTTGTCCTTTGCTGGCTCATTCCATTCGTCAATACTTATTGGGATCATGTCCCTAACAATAACTCCACATTGGCTTAGACCGGTCCAAACTAAGCAACCTTGCAAATCTCATAAGACTGCGGAGGCGAGAGACTTGACACCACTAGAACTTATACATTCTGATCTTTGTGAGATGAAAGGCATACTGACAAAAGGTGGAAAGAAATATTTCATGACACTTATTGATGACTCCACTAGATATTGTTATGTGTATCTTCTGAAATCTAAAGATGAAGCTTTAACTTATTTCAAGAACTATAAGGCCGAAGCTGAGAACCAACTTGATCGTAAAATTAAACGGCTTAGGTCTGACGTGGTGGAGAGTACTTCTTGAACGAGTTTAATTCGTTTTGTGCGGAACACGGAATTATTCATGAGAGGACACCTCCCTACTCACCTCAATCAAATGGGGTGGCTGAAAGAAAGAACTTAACGTTGTCTGATTTGGTTAACGCCATGTTGGATACTACGGGTCTCTCCAAGGTATGGTGGGGGAGTCGCTAAAGACTGCATGTCATGTCCTAATCCGAGTTCCTACAAAGAATAAAACCATTACTCCATTTGAGGAATGGGAAAGGAAAAGGTTGAAACTCTCCTACCTACGTACTTGAGGTTGTTTGGCGAAATTCAATATACCAATTCCCAAGAAGCGCAAGCTTGGACCAAAAACCGTAGATTGTGTTCTTCTGGGCTATGCTTTTAACATCACTGGTTATAGATTCTTGATAGTAAAATTTGAGGTATCCGACATGCATGTTGGTACGATTCTGGAGTCGAATGATACGACTTTCTTTGAGAACATATTTCCTATGAAGGATACGTCTAGCTCATCAAATCAGGACAAACCTGGTTCATCTAGTTAGGAATTCGTTGAGATTCCTGAACCCACCATTTTGATAGAAAACGTTGAGAATCCTGAGGAGGATGACAATGAAGTTCCTGTAAGGAGCAAGAGACAGAGGACTGTAAAGTCCTTTGGTAATGACTTCATTGTGTACCTCGTGGATGACACACCCAGGACCATTTACGAAGCTTATGCATCTCTTGATGCTGACTACTGGAAGAAGGTTGTCCGTTGTGAGATGGATTCGATCTTGGCTAACAGATGCTAGGAAATCACTGATCGTCCCTATGGGTGTAAACCTGTAGGATGTAAGTGGGTTTTCAAGAAAAAGCTTAGGACTGATGGTACAATTGAGAAGTACAAGGCAAGGCTTGTGGCCAAGGGTTATACCCAGAAAGAAGGTGAAGACTTCTTTGATACTTACTCACTTGTGGCTAGATTGACCACTATTCGTGTGCTACTCTCGCTGGCTGCCTCGCACGGTCTTCTCATTCATGAAATGGACGTTAAGACAACTTTCCTTAATGGAGAGTTGGACGAGGAAATTTATATGGAGCAACCAGATGGTTTTGTAGTACCTGGTCAGGAAGGCAAGGTGTGCAAGTTATTGAAGTCATTATACGGCCTCAAGCAAGCACCTAAGAAATGGCATGAGAAGTTTGAAAGGACTTTGCCTGCTGAAGGCTTTGTTGTTAACGAAGCTGACAAGTGTGTGTACTATCGCCATTGTGGGGGCGAGGGAGTTATTCTATGTTTGCATGTCGATGACATATTGATCTTTGGGACCAATCTTGATTTAATCAAGGAAGTTAAGGATTTCTTATCTCGCTGTTTTGAGATGAAAGATCTAGGAGTAGCTGATGTTATCTTGAACATCAAGCTGTTGAGAGATGATAATGGTGGGATCACACTGCTTCAATCTCACTATGTGGAAAAGGTCTTGAGTCGCTTCGGGTATAGTGACTGCAAGCCTTCTTCAACTCCATATGAAGCTAGTGTGTTGCTTCAAAAGAATCAACGGATTACTAGAGATCAACTGAGGTATTCTCAGATTATAGGCTCGCTTATGTACCTGGCGAGTGCCACGATGCCTGACATCTCTTTTGATGTGAGCAAATTGAGCCGGTTTGTTTCCAATCCGGGAGATGATCATTGGCGTGCGCTTGAGAGAGTTATGCGCTATTTAAAAGGCACTGCGAGCTATGGAATTCACTATAACAGAAACCCGAGGGTTCTGGAAGGATATAGTGATTCTAATTGGATATTTGATGCTGATGAACTTAAGGCCACTAGTGGTTATGTTTTTACACTTGGTCGTGGCGCTGTTTCCTGGAAGTCTTGCAAGCAGACCATCTTAACGAGTTCAACTATGGAAGCATAACTCACATCATTAGACACAGCCACTGTTGAAGCGGAGTGGCTTCGTGAGCTCTTGATGGACTTGCCTATGGTTGAAAAACCTATACCCGCAATCCTAATGAACTGTGATAATCAAACTGTGATCATCAAAATGAACAATTCTAAGGACAATGCAAAGTCATCAAGACATGTGAAATGGAGATTGAAATCTGTCAGGAAATTGAAGAACTCCAGAGTTATTGCATTGGATTATATCCAAACATCTATGAACTTGGCAGATCCCTTCACAAAGGTTTTATCACGGAATGTGATAGATAATGCATCGAGGGATATGGGTTTGAGACCCACGGTATGAGTTGTCCACAGTGGTAACCCACTCTATGTGATCGGAGATCCCGTGAATTAGAAGTGGGAGACAAGCTGTTGGTCGGCTGAGAGAACAATATCCTTATATTTTATTTCACTCCATAGAAGATGCAATACTCTCCTGATCTGTATGGTAGGATTAAAATTGTCTTAATGTGTTCTAAGTGGCTTATTTATATAAGCAGAGATGTGTCCTACAGAACATCTCCTGAGAAACTCACCTATATGAGTCTGACTGTTAAACGTCGCAGTCTATGAGAATCAGGTGCTCTCTAATAAATTCATGAAAGGCCTTCGGAGTATGACACATACGCTCCACCCGTGGAGAAGCCTTGCGGCAGCCTAGTATCGGTTCAGACGTTGTGTGAAAGTGGTATCACAGCAAACTTGTAGTTCAAGGCATAGTCAACTATTCAAGTTGTGAACTAGTGTAGCATGATGTTCTAAGTGGAAGTTCAACTTAACAGTTTCCACTAACACCGGTATATAAACAATGTTTTGGAACAGAGATTATGAAATGTGCTAATGACACTTTGTGGTGGATTGTTGGAATTAATATGGGGTGCACCATGTGGCCCAACTAAAAGCCCAATAAATCCTGAAATTGTCATGGCACATTCATGACAAGGCAAGAGGAGAGAATGGATCCACCTTAGAAGGTGAGTCATTCTAGCTCATGTATGAGTTGACAAGGAAAGAGAAGAGGTGTGCCACACGCGCGCTCCTCCTCCGCCGCCCGCCTCGCCTCGCCTCGCCTCGTCACGACGTGACGCGGGTTGCGGGAATAAGCCGAGCCGAGAGCGTTTATTTTGTCGGTTGGGAAAACTTAATGAGTCATTAACTTGGTAATTAACGCCGCGTTAATTCCTAAACCGTTTCCGTTTCCTTTTGGATCGTGTAACCGAACCGACTCGCACGTGGAGTTACCCCACGTCTCTTCTGGCCTGCAGTATTAATACGCGCATACGATGAACCCTAGTAGCAACTTCGTCATATGGTTTCGCACCGTTCTAAAGCACTGCACCGCCAATCAAGTCTTCTTCATCCCGTCTTCCGGCGTGCACCGCGAGAAGGGACAGCAGGCCTCCGGAACCCCGCCACTTGTGATCCTGTAGGGGAGAGGGGCGATCAGATTTTTGGGGAGCGCACTCGCGCGACTGCTGACGGCGACTACTTCCCCAACGACGATTTCTTCCCTGACCTCGGCAACCTCTTCATCGACGACATGACTGACAACATGGACAACAACAACGGCGGTGCTGCTGCCGCTGCATCGTACGTATCTCTCTCTCATCTATACGAGATACAACTGCAATTCTTTTGTCTACTTATTGTTGTAGATTGGATCGGTTTTACTACTGCACTAGATTTCGATCTTTGCATGCTTAGTATAATTGATATTGTCATAATTCATATGATATTATTTAGAATTAATTCATGTGCTAAATTGCTAATATATTCAACAATGATGAGGCATGCAGTGACTTTGAGGCTACATTACACGGCCCAAGAGGCAGATATCCATCGCCGTAGTTCACAGTATAATTTAACAGCAACTACGTCATATTTTTGGCAAGACCTTGCTAGTGTAAACGGTCAGGTCACGAGAGAAAGGCCAGGCAGGCATGCATTTTCATTGATGCTTGGCCGAACCAGAAATTCATCTAATTAAGGATGCGATCATACCAGCAATAAATCACCGGATCGCATCAAACCTCCGAAGTTAAGCGTGCTTGGGCCAGAGTAGTACTAGGATGGGTGACCTCCTGGGAAGTCCTCGTGTTGCATCCCCTTTTGACTAATATGCATCTGCAGTCCAAGATCGTGGTTTGTCCCTTTTGTTGTTCGTGACCGAACATCAATTAAGAGGCGCAACCGATTGTTCAGACGGTAGAGACAGGGGAGAGCGAGAGGTAGGTCTCTGAGGGGACCCCGCCCCTACCGCCGCTCGCCACTCCGGCGGCGGCGTGCACCCAGCCCCCCGCCGGTCGCCGCTCCGGTGCCGGCGGCCACCCCCACCCCTCCTTCCCCCTCCTCCCCCCTCCCCCCCTACACCATCTCCACCCCTGCCTGGCATGGAGTCGCAGGTGACCTCCAGGAGATGGGCTGATTACTCGGACGACGAGGACGAGGGGCGTTCCTACCGCTCCTACTGTGAGGTTCTGAGTAGTGGCTCGCCGCCGGTTTCTCCTCCGCGCGCGTGCTCGCCGATGGAGGTCTCGTCCAGAGAGGGAGGCCTCCCCTCGCCGGCGGCGACCGCGGTGGTGCGGAGCGGCGCGGCTTCCAACTCGAGGCCGGTGGCTAACCGGCGTGGAGCAGCTCCGGCTGCGGGGTTCGTGGAGCGTGCGGGTGCATCGCACGCGAGGTCCGACTCAATCGGGCGTGGAGCGGCTCCGGCCGCGGTGGAAGCGGCCTGTGGCGGTCGTGCGCTCACGGTCGCGGGAGGGCAGAGTGCTGTCGTGGATGGGCGCTCGTCGAAGCGTCCGTTGTAGCAGCGGCTAGTCTGTCCCCCTCCCCCGGCGCCGGAACCGGCTGATGGTGGGCCGCGGCCATGGCAAAACGTGGGCGGGGGGCGAAAGCGTCAACGAGGCCAGCAGCTCCCGGCGTTGAACATCAGGGCGGACTTGCCCCAGGACTTGGCCGGAGGATGCTTCAACTGCACAAGGCCAGGGCACATCGCCGCGGACTGCGATTTTGAGACTATCTGCCTCCGCTGCAAGGGCACTAGGCACCATGCCAAGGATTGCCGCCAGCCCCGTCCTCCGCCGGCGCCCCGTCTGGATGAGGGAGCTGTGCGTCCGCCCCGGCAAACTCCGATGAGGGAAAGAATTGGCGAGAGGAGGCCGGCCTCTCCGCCTCGCGTCGAGATGGGCATGGGACAGCGTATTCCGGCGTGCCTCCGGCTGGGCGAGCGTGTCTCGCCGCCACCGCGCGTGGAGGAGGCCTGACAGGGCGTGGAGCTTGGTGAGGTCGCCCGTGAGTCCACGACAGCTGCGGGTGACTCCCAGCGTGATGTTCCAAGGCGCTCTCCGTCTCCTTCGGCTCGACAGGAGGTGTTGGGCGCAACGGCTGGCGGCACCGGCCGGGAAGGCCGCGGTGTTGACACTCCGCGGTGGCGTGCAGAGTCCAACCGGCGTGGCCGCGCTCCGGAGGCAAGGCCTCCCCCTCCCCCTCCGCCGCTGCCGTCCAGGCGGGAGACGACCTCGGAGGTGCTTGCATCGGATGAGATCATGGGGGACGCGGAAGAGCGGCCGGTCATCGAGCGAGTTATCTTGCCGCGCACGGAGGAAATCGACGCAGCAGAAGATGCCCTACGGTGGAGCCTCGTCGCGTTCGTCACGAACAGTCAGGGGAAGGTGCTCCCGGGAGATGCGGCGGCGGCGGTCACGCGGCGACTACCTCGTGTGGCGGACAACTTCACTGTCCGGCCCCATTGGCCTTCAGACTTCATCTTCTTGTTTGGGAGCTGTTGCATCCGCGACGAGGTCATGGCTGCAGGCGTGGTGGAGGGGAGGGGCTTCAACCTGCTCTTCTCTCCATGGAACCGCCAGCTGCAGGCCGTCGCCCGCCGGATGCGGTACCGCGTTGTTGTCGAGCTGACCGGCATCCCAGCACACGCCTGGAACAAGAAAACCGCGGCCGTGGTCCTCGGCTCGGCGGCGTGGGTGGAGAAGCTCGGCCGTGCGTTTGCGGCCGGTGAGGACCTTCGTACGATGGAGGTGTTCGCCTGGGTGGACGACATGCTGTTGCTACCTAAGCGCAAGGCACTGCTGATCGAGGAGCCTGGCGACCGGGTTGAAGAAGACGAGGGCCTCATGCTCCCTGTCGATGAGCTTGCTCCCCTGGAGAAGAACATGTTACAGTATATCGTTCAAGTCCACTTGGTCCGTTCCGAGGATTCCATGGCGGACGGCGGTGTTCATGGCCCTGGCGGCGCTAACGGCGGCGGTGGGGGCAGTACTGGTCCTCACGAGCGCGACCGTGACTCGCACAGGAGAGAGCATGGCCGGGGCAGAGATACCAGTCGGGACCGGGGCCGCGACGGTGCCGGCGGCGAGGGTTCGGCCCACGGCCGCAGCTCATCGCACAGGAGGTCCCTCACGTGGGTGCGTGACTCGGATGGGCCCCGCACGGGTGGAGGTAGTGGTGGGCGCCGATCAGCCCAAGGGCCCACCAGGCAGGAGAACGCGATGGTACAGGGGCAGGCCTTGACCAGTTTGGACTCTTCCGTGCCCCCTTTTGATCGTTGGAGCGGTGGTGTATACGTGGAGGATCCGATCCTTCTGGAGGCCGAGTTGCCCAGCCCGCTTCTAACGCGTGGCGTGGTCTTCCCACTGGCGGGACCGGAGGTTGGTAAAGAAGTGGGGCCGGAGCAGCGAGCAGTTACCCCTTTTTCAGAAGAGCCTACACCAGCCACTCTCGTGTCTGCAGCGACCGGCCCTGGCCTGGGTCTTCTCTGCAAAGCGCCTGACAACTGCCTCTTATCATCTGAGGATCTGCTCTCCCCCATCAGGACAGATGCTGCTTTATCCCCTTTGAATGATTTTGAATCGGAAGGTGGTTCTCCCGTTGGCTCTCCTGTGTCTGTTTTGGACACGTTCGTAGTCAGCATTTCACCAGGTTCACACAGCTGTAGCCAGAGACGCACGGTGGTTGGGCCTTTGGCCGTGGATCCTGCTGCGGGGGCGGATGTACACCTGTTAGCTACCCCGGTGGGATTGGAGACTGTGGGGCCTAGGGCCGCACGTGGATCGGCAGGCCCATAGTCCATTGCGCAACTCAGGGATCTTTACATCAAGCCCATCTCGCCGGTACTGTGCAAGCCAGCCAAGAGGACTAGGGCTAGGCGACAGTACTCTGTACCTGTGCAAAGGAGTGTTCGGAACCGTGGTCGATTTGCGGAGGGGACGCCGGTTCGTAGGCAACAGCGGGAGCTGATCATTAAGCTGCAGATTGCTCGAGAGGGAGAGACGATCGGGGACGAAGCTCTGGCAGCCTATCAGGCAATGTTCTCTCAGCCTCTCACTCAGGCGCAGATCGATGTGATTGTTGGTCTCTTTGGTTGGCAACCCGAGGCGCTCCCGGCGGTGGATGATTCCCAGGTGGACTGTCGAGTTTAGTTTGTAGTGGTAGACTTTGATCTCTCCTTCTTTCGCAGAGTCGTCTATTTCGATCTGGTTGTACTGTTGTCCCGTGAACTCTGTCTGACATGAATTCTGATACCTCGATTGCAATCTGGAATGGGCGTGGGCTCAACTCGGTGGCCCGTAGAGCTGCTATCTTCCATGTGCTGGCTCCAGTCAATGCTGCTGTGGTCTGCCTTCAGGAGACAAAGATGGCGGTCATAGATGACCGTGTGGTTAGGGACTGTCTAGGTCCTAGATACGACGGTTTCTATTTCTTACCGGCGGACGGTACGCATGGTGGCATACTTCTTGCGTAGCAGTCCAAGTTGGTCTCTGTTTCCAACCCGCATCTCTCCGCCAATGCCATAACGGCGAGGATCTCGGTAGACGGAGGGGACCAGATCTGGTGGTTCACCGGGGTCTATGGGCCCCAAAGCGTGGATGGCAAGAGGGCTTTTCTCCAAGAGCTATTGGACATACGGGATCTTCATGTGGGCCCGTGGATGGTGGCGGGGGATTTTAACATTATCCTGGATGCGGAGGATAAAAGTCAAGGTGCTTTGCATCGTGGATTGATGGGGCGTTTCAAGCGTACCCTGGCACGGATGGAGCTAAAAGACATGCACCTTAATGGGCGTCGCTACACCTGGTCGAACGAGAGACACAACCCGACACTAGAGAGGCTGGATAGGGTGCTTTCCACGGTGGACTGGGAGGACCTCTTCCCAGGTTCTTTCCTTTCGGCGCTGTCATCAGGGACCTCTGACCATTGCCCTCTGCTGCTCAGATTGGACCCCAACCTGCAGAGGGGAAGAAGATTCCAGTTCCAATCCTTCTGGAAAAAGGTAGATGGCTTTCAACAAGTTGTTCAGGAGGCATGGAACTCTGTGGAGAGGGAGCCGAACCCCTTCAAAAGGCTTGAGAGCAAGCTTAGAGCCACAGCTAAAGGTCTCTTCAAGTGGAGCTCGCGGTTCATTTGGAACGTAAAGCTAAAAATCTTATTGGCCAACGAGGTCATCCTTCGCTTAGACGCGGCTATGGACAATACACAGCTCTCCGAGGGAGAGCGGGGATTGCGGCGGTTGCTCAAAAAGAAACTGCTCGGGCTGGCCTCTTTGGAGAGAACGATTGCCCGCCAGAGATCCAGACTCCTTTGGTTACGGGAAGGTGATGCTTGTATCCGTTTCTTCCACCAGCACGCCAGTAGTCGCCACGGGAAGAACTTGGTGGATCACCTACTGGTGGACGGGGTCAGGTTGACTGAGCATGAGGCCAAGACCGATGCGGTGGACGATTTCTACGACTCCCTGCTTGGCGACGATTTAGGACAAACCTTTCTTGTAACATCCCAAGTATGAAAAACACCATTAGAATGTTTGCTTTTTGTTAAATTATGTTTTGCATCATGTCATCATAAGCATTGCATTTGTTTTCCCTTGTTTTTCCATTTGAATTTCAAACCAAATTTCAAATTCTTGTTTCATACTTGTTCTGTTACAATTTTCAAATGAAATATTCAAATCAAAACATCAAATTGTTTCCAATAAACTTGAAAGTTCAAACTATTTAAATTGCTTATTTTCAATAATTCAATTAATACCAAAATTGCTCAAATTCATTTGAATTTACAAACAGCAACCAAATTTAAACTTTTTGAAAAACAAACAATTGCACAGCTGGGCTTTTGTAATAATTAAACTATAAAAAGTATTCCCAAATTTTTCCAACCCCAAAAACCATTCTTTTCTTCCCTTTTTCTTTTCTGCAAAAAAAACAGAGAGAAACAAAAAAATAAAAAGAGAAAATGGGCTAGGGAGGCAGCCAGGCCAGCCCAACAGCTCAGCCCACCTTTTCCACCCCAGCCGCGCGCGCGGCACGCGGCCTGTTCTTCCTCCTTTGTACGGCTGGCGTCAGCTGACGCCAGCTCGCACGCAGCAGCGCACCTCCCCCTCGCCACCTGCTCCCTTTTTCCTCCCCTATATCTACCACCCGAGCTCCCAAACCCTAGCCTAGCCCTCTCCTTCCTCCCTGCCGCCGCCAGCTCCATTCCTCCTCTCTAATTTCCTTTCCGGCGATCGTTGGGGGAAGTGGCCGATCATGGTGCCGCCATCGACAGCACGCTAGGGAGCGCCTCCGTGCAAGCCAGGGGCACGAGCGCGACCGCCACCTCTCCCTCTTCATCGTCGACAACCGCAGCGAGTCCCAGGAGCCGTTGATCCTCGACGGCGAGCTCGTCACCACCGCTGCTGCTCTGAAGTTTGCCGCCGCGCCATCGACTCCGTCACCCTCGCACCCAAACCTCGCCTCCCACAGCCCCACAGTGAGGCACCCCGTCGTCCCATGCCTCTCTCCAGCCCCCTCGTTTCCTGTTTCGCCCGCACCAGTTCTGAATCCACGGCAGCGTCCGCCGCCGTGCCGCCATGACTGTAATCGAGCACGCCACCGTGCCCTTCCTGGCATCCCAAGCACGCGCACACGGTCCACAACCCTCAGCACGCACGCACGCACGCCTAGCGCCGCCCGATCGTGGTCGCCGCGCTGTTGCTGCCGCCGTTTCCCTCCGCCGTCGACAGGTTCAGAAAGACTGAACCTTTGGGGTCCAGTTTCGTCAGTTAAGCGCGCACCCCGCAGATCTACCTCAAAACCACGCGCGCGCTTCCACTGTCACGATTCGATCCGCACCGTATTGGCTAGATCTAACGGTGCACAGCGCGAGGGCGTGGGTTCGATCCCCCGCAGCGCAGAATAAACCCAACTTTTTGCGCGCTTTGCCACGCAGGCACGCAGGGCCCACCTGCCATAGGCAGTGGGTGCCACGCCAGATCCCAACCGTGCGCTAGCTGGGCACTGGCCCACTGCCAGTGACCCAGGGGTTGCTCTGCGCGCGTAGAAAAGACCCCAGGGGCCTTTCTGAAACTTGTTCTTCGCACCTAGGCCCCTGTCACAAGTTTAATATTTTTAAAATCACTGAATAGCCCCTGCAATTCAAATTCAAATAACTTTTGCATTTCAAATCCAAATTGAATAAATAAAATATGTTTTCCATACCAAATTTAATTCTCTACATGTTTAAACCATTTGTTTACTGTTTTGAACATTTCAAATGTTTTCAAAAATTCAAATTCAAACAAGTATTTCAACTTTGGTCAAATTCATAACTAATTCAAATTTAATTCAAATGGCACATGTAAAATATGTTTTCCATGCAAAATTGAACAAGCCTTCTAAATATAAACTTTGTTTCCTGTTTTGAATAATTAAAATTGTTTCAATAATTTAAACCTTGTTTAAACCATTTAAAATGGCTAAATTCATAACTTGGTCAAACTAAATTCTTTCTGAACATATAAAATATGTTTTCAAACCAGAAAAGTATAAACTTTTCAAATATGAATTTGATTTATTGTTTTGAACAAATAAAATTCAAATAATTTTAATACTTGAATTAAATTCATTTAAGTCTTGTTTAAACTTGTTTAATTCATAATTAATTCATCTTAATTCCTTTTTGAACAAATTAAACATGTATTCCACCTAAAATTTTGTGCTCTTTCCAAATATAAAGTTGCTTATCTATTTTGAACAATTAAAATTGGTGAAAACAGCTAATGCTTGTGTAACTCATTTAAGAAGCCAAAATTTCATAACTTAATAAATAAATTTCCAAACTTGGTAAACACCTTTTCAAATTGAAGCTATTGTTGTTTTCTTATTGTTATCCTCATCCATGCATCATGCTAATCAACTTTCACATGATGGTTAGTTGTAGATCATTTAATCCAACCTTAATTCATGGGCTTTCCATATGCAATCCAAATTGCATATGGGTCCATTTAATTATGTTACCATGTCAACTAGCTTATCATTGATGCATCAATTAAATTGTCATGCATCATCCCATGATTGTGCATTATGCCATGTTATTGATTGTTTGTCTCTCTGCGTTTTTTGTTTGCTTCTTATCGAATAGACGACGACGTTGAGACAGACGAGGTTTACGACACCACTTCTGAGGAGTTAGCCCAGTACCAGGCTACTGAGTTTGCAGGCAAGTATTCACTCACCTGAACCATTGTGTCCTTTCCACATTGGATACCGATACTCTCCGTTGTCTATTCTGCTAGCCTTAAGATTCGTTGCTTGTGTTCCGATCCTATCACATGTTATCCTGTAACCCTGATATAGCCTATCCTCCACACCTATAACCATGTTGCTTGTTGCCTGTGTCTTACTAGCATGCTTAGGGTTGTTTATGCTCGAGTCTGATGTCCGTTATTCCTGTTATCATATTTATTATGTTCTGGGGCTCGATGTTTAAACAACAATCTGTTAATGTATGAGGTAATGCTAATTTGATGATAAGGCACCGACAGGAGGCCGGGTATGGTTTTGAGGCCTGCTAGTGTCAAACTCAGGAAAAGTTCTTGTCCTCTAGATCCATGATGAGCGCGCTAACCGCATGTGGGAAGCGTGTATGTGCGCCCGCCTCAATTTGATTCGATTCGCATCTCGTCCAAATCGCCTCATTTAGTTCGGGTTTTCCATTTGCCGCATGCATATGCAGGTGTGAACCCGAGGCCAGGGTGGTAACTTTTGTAGTCAGCATTTAGGGAGACACGTTCTTAGAGTGCTATGAGGGTCTCCTTTTCTTCGCGGGGCTTGATTAGCCGCGCGCTCAATTGCACGGGGTTCTTTGGGCTTGATGCGAAGAAGAGTTGGGTTGTGTAGAGTGCCTCGCTTGGTGGGTTTGATCCCCGTCTGGCGGGATATTCTTACGTGTACGGCCAAATTGGTGCACTCCTGCAAGGTTAAATCTTCTCGAGAAGCCGTGTTGTCCGCGGTTATGGATGACTTGGTGATAGGGCTGGCTAACAAGGACTAGACAACTTACACCTAATTAATAATAATTTGACTAGTAATAGGTTTATTGACACAATAACTTTAACCTTCATTAATCCAACTGTGTGGGTTATCCTCGGATTGCTTCTTTGGATAAGGGGCGAGATCCAGGATGGGTTTGTTTGAGGATAGTGGTAGTTGGTTCCGATGCGCTATCTTATCCCCTTCTTTTAGCCGGATGTTGTAGCGTGTCTCTGTAGTTGGTTAGAGCAGCCCGCTGCCGCATCTTTATATCACCTATCTTCCGTTGAACCCAAAGCATCTGTACTTGGTGTTGCCGGGTACACTTTGGTATCTTGTGCGTCGTGCTTTCCAGTACTCGTCTGTACTGACCCCTTTGGGGCTGCGTTATCTGCAGACTACGATTCCGAGGATCCCCATGGTGGCTACTACGTGGAGTATGACGAGGCTGCTGACGAGTAGATAGCGGACCCGGGCAGGATCCGAGACATCGTGGATGGGCTCCGTCTTTTCGTTTCCGGCCTCTTAGGCCTGTTTGGATCTTGTCTGTACTCAGACACTTTGGATGCTTCCGCTGTGATGTAATGATGACTTGTTGGGACGTGTGTCCTCTGGATGATTGTATTTGCTATCTCTGCTCTAGTGAGAGCTATTTGCAACTTATTTCTATTTATTTGTGTCTTAGAGATTTGTTGTGATATCACTTGTTCAAATGCCGTTGACGTACCATGTGTGTATGTTATGAAGTACGTCAATGGAAGTAGTCGGATTTCTATGGGATGGTTTGCGCAGACGATGAATAGTTGAGGATGGTTGTCACACGTTTACGTGTTGGCCTACTCATATTGAGATGCGGGTGCCGGTATGCCCCGTAAGCCATTTACTACTATTTAGCGGGCTGTGAGTATCCTTTAGAAGTCCGGGTGCGACAAATGGTATCAGAGCTGTCTGCCTGTAGGATCCCTTTTACTGGTCGCAGTTGAGTCTAGAAACTATTTTGTAGCTATATAGGAAAAATGAAACGTGAGAGTAGGAATTCTGTTCTTTTATTTCTTTCCCCACCCACCATCCCTTTTCTGGTAAGGAAGTGCAACGTTGTTTTCTCTTCTCATCTAAAATTTCAAGTTAGGATTTCACGTATCCTAGTTTCTCTAGGATAGGTATATCTACTAGACCATAGGAATGGAGGTGGTTGTGACATGATTTATCATGTTGCCTACTCACGATTGAGAACGGAGGCGTGTAAGCCCCGGAAGCAGATCCTCTATTCCTTAAGCAGTAGATATTGATCCTTTAGAAGCCCGGGTGGGTTTTCCGTAGTACCTCAGGAGTGTTTTGGTCTCGTGTTTTCCGAATGTTGCTTCGATATCCTGTTCTTCTCAACATCCTTTTCGTCCGTTGAAACCTTGTTGTTGCTTGCCACTTCAGTTCTTCTACCGGCGTCTAATCAAAGCTTCCCCGATCATCTGCAGATGGATCTCAGGTTCTACTCGCAGGTGGTTCGTATGACTCGTTGCGAGAGCACTGCCGGTTATCCGGAGATGCTGAGAGACATGGTCACTTTTCTGGGGTTCCGTTGGGCACCAGAGTACCAGGTCTACGAGCAGCAGCGAGAGTTTGACTAGACCTACTACCAGGCTATCGTCTACATTCTGTCAGATGATGGCATGAGCGTAGTCCACCGCTACGAGGCAGTAGGTTCCACAGTGGATATGGCTGTGCAGCAGGCAGCTTATGTGAGCCTCACCGTCCTTCGTGCTGACTACTGGGGATTTGACGATTCTATCTATCGCCACATCCCCCGTGGTTACATCACTTCGGAGGGAGCTCATTTCACTCTCTACGACAACTTGGATGTTTACGAGCATGATAACTCCAGGCTGCACACCACCGCTCAGTTTGTGAGGCACAGTGACGCAGTTGCCCGCACACTATCTCAGGAGTTGGCTTCAGTCAGAGAGCAGCTCTACCTTGCTTTGACTCGTCTAGCGACTTACACCACAGACTTTGTTGGAGACGAGCGCTTTGCACGTTTCGATCAGCCAGTTGGACGTCGTCTGCCAGATGCTGGAGGTTACGAGCCGATCAGAGGTCCACTCCTTAACCTTGGTGCTGGTAACACTGGGATTCCACGCTTTGGAGTAGAGGGAGTCGACGCTATGTACTTCACCACGCCTAGAGTCGGTCTCAGACCACGTCAGATCTACATGGATCGTCATTCCACATACTTTCTTGGGTGTCCTCCTCACCGTACCTCTCGCCGTACTCCTAGCCGCCGTCCTGCGTGATGAGCATGGGAGTACCGATGTATCCATTCTTAGCTATGTTTAGTTATCCTTTGGCATTCGAACCATTTATGGTGTGTTGGATATTCTGATGTATTTGAACATGTGATGATGTACCTGTTGGTTATCTATTCATACGTCGGAATAATCTCTCTTTCGGTTGCCAAGTCTATCCTTTTCTATTGTTGTCCTAAAATGCATTTCCATTCAGGATGCCGCCAACAAGGAACAACACGCCTGAGCCACCGCCAATCACGGAGCTGTTGACTCAGATGACCCAAGTCATGACGCAGATGGCTAAGTTTCAGGCTAATCAGCACATCAACCAGACAGCTCCACGAGTCAGCATCAAGGAGTTTCTCAGTCTGGGCCCGAGAGCTTTCGGGGCCACACGCGAGCCTCTGGACGCTGATGACTGGATCCGTGAGATAGCCAAGGCTCTGGAGATTGCACACGTAGCTGAGGAAGACAAGGTCAATTATGCCTCCTATCTGCTGAAGGGTCAGGCAGCTACTTGGTGGGAAAACTACCAAGCCATGAGAACTGGCATGTCAGTCACGTGGGATTGTTTCAAGGAAGGCTTCCTGAAGCACCACATTCCAGATGGTCTCATGGAAAGGATGCGTGAAGAGTTTTTCTCTCTCAAGCAGGGCAAGTTGGACGTCATCGGGTATCAGAGTGAGTTCAATCGCCTCGCTCGGTATGATGGAGATGAGGTGTCCACTGAAGCTAAGAAGATGGCAAGGTTCCGCAGAGGTTTTAACCCGGAACTCAAGTATGCCCTCACCAATGTCAAGGCCAACAGCTTCGAGGATCTCGTTAACACCACGATCAATGAAGAAAATGGGCGCAAGGCGTGCGAGGAATCTCGCAAGCACTCGCGTGAGGGTGGTTCCTCCTCCAACATGACCACCCCTCCGTAGAAGCGCCGCATCTGGGTGCCAAATGGTGCTGTCACTCGGGCTCCATACGCCCAAACTTCTCCAGGCTTCGCTCACCGCCCACCCAACCCTGCTCAGATGCATGATCCAAGGGCTTCGATGGGGCAACCAAGGCCAGGGCCCCCACGTGTCGTCACATGCTACAAGTGCAAGCAGACGGGACACTACGCCGACAAGTGCACGCAGAGGCAGCTACCTCCACCACCACCTCGTCCTAACACAAACCAGGCAATGGTGCGCGCTCCCCCGCCTAAGGCCTTCAACTCCAACAACAGGCCTGTCGGGAGGACCGCAAGGGTGAATCATGTCAAGATCGACAAAGCTGAGGAAGCTCCTGACGTCGTTCTCGGTATATTCCCCGTACACTTTATTCCAGCTAAAGTGTTGTTTGATACCGGAGCATCACATTCTTTTGTGTCAAAGACTTTTGCCGCAACAAACAACCTAATTTTGGTTCCACTAAGCAATCAAATCACTGTTCATTCCCCGGGATCTCAAATGTTGACTTCCAAGATAAGTAAGGACAATCAAATCCTAATTGGAGGTCGCATATTCTTTGCTTCTCTCATGCTGCTGGGAAATTCTGACATTGATGTCATTCTTGGTATGGATTGGCTGAAGGCCAATAAAGCAAGAATTGACTGTGCTCAAAAGTCAATAACTCTGTCCCACCCTTCTGACCAGATAGTCTATTCTCCAAATGAATCAAGTTCCAGCCAGCTATACACCCTCAATGCAAAACCTCTACCTTCACTTGAAAATGTTCCGGTGGTTTGCGACTTCCCTGACGTCTTTCCAGAAGAGTTGCCAGGGATGCCTCCGGACAGAGCTGTTGAGTTCGTGATCGAACTTGAACCAGGTACTGCTCCAATCTCTAAGCATCCCTACAAGATAGGAACTCCCGAGCTGAAGTTGTTGAAGGAACAAATTGATATGTACATGGAAAAAGGTTACATTCAACCTAGTTCCTCGGCTTGGGGTTGCCCAACTCTGTTTGTTGCGAAGAAGGATCACACAAAGAGACTCGTTGTTGACTATCGTCCTCTTAACGAGAAAACCATAAAAAACAAGTATCCAATTCCTCGTATCGATGATCTTTTTGATCAACTTGCTGGAGCCTCAATGTTCTCCAAGTTGGACTTGAGAATGGGTTACCATCAAATAAAGATCAGAAAAGAGGATATTCCAAAAACAGCTTTCACCACTCGCTACGGTCTATACGAATACACCGTCATGTCCTTTGGTCTCACCAATGCACCGGCGACTTTCTCTCGACTCATGAATTATGTCTTCCATGAATACCTCGACAAGTTCGTTGTGGTATATCTTGATGACATTCTTGTCTACTCAAAATCTGAGGAAGAGCATGAAGAACATCTTCGTCTAACTCTCATGAAGCTTCGCGAGCATCGTCTCTATGCCAAGTTCTCCAAATGTGAGTTCTGGATTTCAGAAGTTGCTTACCTTGGTCATATCATCTCTGCCAAGGGCATAGCCATTGATCAAGAAAAGGTTAAAGCAATTGTTGATTGGAAACCTCCAAAGACGGTGAAGCAAGTAAGAAGTTTTCTTGGCTTGGCTAGCTATTGCCGTCGTTTCGTCCAAAACTTCTCCAAGATTGCCAAACCTCTCACTGACCTCACAAAGAAGGACAAGAAGTTCGTTTGGTCTCCACAATGTGATGAAAGTTTCAATCTCCTGAAGACTAAACTCACTTCTACACCAGTTCTGGTTGGCCCAGATCCTTCCAAACCTTTCCAGATATTCTGTGATGCTTCTCTCCAAGGTCTAGGTGAAGTTCTTATGCAAGAACGTCAAGTTGTGGCTTATGCTTCACGTCAGTTGAACACACATGAGCTCAATTATCCCACTCATGACCTTGAACTTGCAGCAGTTGTGTTTGCCCTCAAGAAATGGAGACAATACTTGTTGGGTAATCGCACTGAAATCTTTTCCGATCATAAGAGTCTGAAATACATCTTCACTCAACCAGATCTAAACCTCAGGCAAAGGAGATGGATTGAAAAGATTAAAGACTTTGATCTTACCATTTCTTACACTCCAGGCAAGGCTAATGTTATGGCCGATGCTCTCAGTCGCAAGTCGTATTGCAATAATCTCATGATCATGGAAAGCCAACCTCCTCTTCATGAAGAATTCCAGAAGCTCAACCTTGGTCTTGTTCCTCAAGGCTATCTTGCGAACTTGACAGCCAGTCCAACTCTCGAGGACAAGATTCGTTCTGAACAACTTCGTGATGCTGAAATCAAGAAGATGGTAGAACACATCAAAGAAGGCAAGGAGAAATTTAAGTCCTTCTCAATTGATGACAAGGGAACTGTGTTCTTCGAAGGACGCATTGCAGTTCCTCAAATTCAAAGTCTCAAAGATGTCATTCTCAAGGAGGCTCATGAAACTCCTCTCTCCATACACCCTGGAAGTACAAAGATGTACCAGGATCTCAAGACACTGTATTGGTGGCCTGGCATGAAACGTGAAATTGCTCAATACGTTTATGAATACGACGTTTGTCAACGTGTTAAGGCAGTTCATCAGAAAACAGCCGGTCTTCTCCAACCTCTGAAAATTCCTGAGTGGAAGTGGGACATGATTGAAATGGACTTCGTCACTGGTTTTCCAAAGTCCAAGAGGGGCAACGATGCAATCTTCGTTGTCATTGATCGACTCACTAAAGTCGCTCACTTCTTTCCTGTCAAAGAAACAATCTCAGCTAGTCAGTTAGCAGAGCTCTACACAGCAAAGATTGTTCCTCTTCATGGTGTTCCATTGGAAATAAGCTCAGACCGTGGAAGCATATTCACTTCTCATTTCTGGAAAAGCTTTCAAGAAGCATTGGGCACCAAACTTCTGTTCAGCACAGCCTACCATCCTCAGTCTCAAGGGCAAGTCGAAAGAGTCAATCAGATTCTCGAGGATATGCTCAGAGCATGTGGTCTCTCCTTTGGCATGAAATGGGAGGAATGTCTTCCATATGCTGAATTCTCCTACAACAACAGCTTCCAGGCAAGCCTAGGCATGGCACCATTTGAGGCTCTCTATGGCCGCAGATGCAGGAGTCCAATCAATTGGTCTGGAGCTGGTGAACGTTCACTCTTAGGCCCTGACATTGTTAACGAGGCCGAAGAGAAAGTTCGCATCATTCGTGACAATCTCAAGATTGCTCAGTCTCGTCAGAAAAGCTACTATGACAGCAAGCACAGGGATATGGTCTATGCACCTGGTGACAAAGCATATCTCCGTGTAAGTCCCCTCAGAGGCACTCATCGTTTTGGTGTCAAAGGAAAGCTTGCACCAAGATATATCGGTCCTTTCAACATTCTCTCAAGGCGTGCAAAAAATGCCTATCATCTTGAACTTCCGGAAAAGCTATCCAAGGTGGACGATGTGTTTCACGTGTCACAGCTCAAGCGGTGCTTCAAAGATCCAGGTCGTGCAGTTGATCATGATTCTATTGAAATGCAAGAAGATCTCTCTTATGAGGAGCACCCTGTTCGCATTCTCGATGAGACCGAGCGTAAGACTCGCAACAAGAGCACCAAGTTCTTAAAAGTGCAGTGGTCTCATCATTCCGATAAAGAGGATCTTCGCAAGAAGTATCCGGACCTTTTCTCTCCTCAGTAGGAATCTCGGGGCGCGATTCCTTCAAGGGGGGGCGTTTTGTAACATCCCAAGTATGAAAAACACCATTAGAATGTTTGCTTTTTGTTAAATTATGTTTTGCATCATGTCATCATAAGCATTGCATTTGTTTTCCCTTGTTTTTCCATTTGAATTTCAAACCAAATTTCAAATTCTTATTTCATACTTGTTCTGTTACAATTTTCAAATGAAATATTCAAATCAAAACATCAAATTGTTTCCAATAAACTTGAAAGTTCAAACTATTTAAATTGCTTCTTTTCAATAATTCAATTAATACCAAAATTGCTCAAATTCATTTGAATTTACAAACAGCAACCAAATTTAAACTTTTTGAAAAACAAACAATTGCACATCTGGGATTTTGTAATAATTAAACTATAAAAAGTATTCCCAAATTTTTCCAACCCCAAAAACCATTCTTTTCTTCCCTTTTTCTTTTCTGCAAAAAAAAACAGAGAGAAACAAAAAAATAAAAAGAGAAAACGGGCTGGGGAGGCAGCCAGGCCAGCCCAACAGCCCAGCCCACCTTTTCCAACCCAGCCACGCGCGCGCGGCCCGTGGCCTGTTCTTCCTCCTCCGTACGGCTGGCGTCAGCTGACGCCAGCTCGCACGCAGCAGCGCACCTCCCCCTCGCCACCTGCTCCCTTTTTCCTCCCCTATATCTACCACCCGAGCTCCCAAACCCTAACCTAGCCCTCTCCTTCCTCCCTGCCGCCGCCAGCTCCCTTCCTCCTCTCTAATTTCCATTCCGGCGATCGTTGGGGGAAGTGGCCGATCATGGCGCCGCCGTCGACAGCACGCTAGGGAGCGCCTCCGTGCAAGCCAGGGGCACGAGCGCGACCGCCACCTCTCCCTCGTCATCGTCGACAACCGCAGCGAGTCCCAGGAGCCGTTGATCCTCGACAGATCGTCACCGCCGCTGCTGCTCTGAAGTTTGCCGCCGCGCCATCGACTCCGTCACCCTCGCACCAAAACCTCGCCTCCCGCAGCCCCACGGTGAGGCACCCCGTCGTCCCATGCCTCTCTCCAGCCCCCTCGTTTCCTGTTTTGCTCAAGCCAGTTCTGAATCAACGGCAGCGTCCGCCGCCGTGCCGCCATGACTGTAATCGAGCACGCCACCGCGCCCTTCCTGGCATCCCAAGCACGCGCACATGCTCCACAACCCTCAGCACGCACGCACGCACGCCTAGCACCGCCCGATCGTGGTCGCCGCGCTGTTGCTGCCGCCGTTTCCCTCCGCCGTCGACAGGTTCAGAAAGACTGAACCTTTGGGGTTCAGTTTCGTCAGTTAAGCGCGCACCCCGCAGATCTACCTCAAAACCACGCGCGCGCTTCCACTATCACGATTCGATCCGCACCGTAGTGGCTAGATATAACGGTGCGCAGCGCGAGGGCGTGGGTTCGATCCCCCATAGCGCAGAATAAACCCAACTTTTTGCGCGCTTTACCACGCAGGGCCCACCTGCCATAGGCAGTGGGTGCCACGCCAGATCCCAACCGCGCGCCAGCTGGGCACTGGCCCACTGCCAGTGACCCAGGGGTTGCTCTGCGCGCGTAGAAAAAGACCCCAGGGGCCTTTCTGAAACTTGTTCTTCGCACCCAGGCCCCTGTAACAAGTTTAGTATTTTTAAAATCACAGAATAGCCCCTGCAATTCAAATTCAAATAACTTTTGCATTTCAAATCCAAATTGAATAAATAAAATATGTTTTCCATACCAAATTTAATTCTCGATATGTTTAAACCATTTGTTTACTGTTTTGAACATTTCAAATGTTTTCAAAAATTCAAATTCAAACAACTATTTCAACTTTGGTCAAATTCATAACTTATTCAACTTTAATTCAAATGGCACATGTCAAATATGTTTTCCATGCAAAATTGAACAAGCCTTCTAAATATAAACTTTGTTTTCTGTTTTGAATAATTAAAATTGGTTCAATAATTTAAACCTTGTTTAAACCATTTAAAATTGCTAAATTCATAACTTGGTCAAACTAAATTCTTTCTGAACATATAAAATATGTTTTCAAACCAGAAAAGTATAAACTTTTCAAATATGAATTTGATTTAATGTTTTGAACAAATAAAATTCAAATAATTTTAATACTTGAATTAAAGTCATTTAAGTCTTGTTTAAACTTGTTTAATTCATAATTAATTCATCTTAATTCCTTTTCAACAAATGAAACATGTATTCCACCTAAAATTTTGTGCTCTTTCCAAATATAAAGTTGGTTATCTATTTTGAACAATTAAAATTGGTGAAAACAGCTAATGCTTGTGTAACTCATTTAAGAAGCCAAAATTTCATAACTTAATAAATAAATTTCCAAACTTGGTAAACACCTTTTCAAATTGAAGCTATTGTTGTTTTCTTATTGTTATCCTCATCCATGCATCATGCTAATCAACTTTCACATGATGGTTAGTTGTAGATCATTTAATCCAACCTTAATTCATGGGCTTTCCATATGCAATCCAAATTGCATATGGGTCCATTTAATTATGTTACCATGTCAACTAGCTTATCATTGATGCATCAATTAAATTGTCATGCATCATCCCATGATTGTGCATTATGCCATGTTATTGATTGTTTGTCTCTCTGCGTTGTTTGTTTGCTTCTTATCGAATAGACGACGACGTTGAGACAAACGAGGTTTACGACACCACTTCTGAGGCGTTAGCCCAGTACCAGGATACTGAGTTTGCAGGCAAGTATTCACTCACCTGAACCATTGTGTCCTTTCCACATTGGATACCGATACTCTCTGTTGTCTATTCTGCTAGCCTTAAGATTCGTTGCTTGTATTCCGATCCTATCACATGTTATCCTGTAACCCTGATATAGCCTATCCTCCACACCTATAACCCTGTTGCTTGTTGCCTGTGTCTTACTAGCATGCTTAGGGTTGTTTATGCTCGAGTCTGATGTCCGTTATTCCTGTTATCATATTTATTATGTTCTGGGGCTCGATGTTTAAACAACAATCTGTTAATGTATGAGGTAATGCTAATTTGATGATAAGGCACCGGAAGGAGGCCGGGTATGGTTTTGAGGCCTGCTAGTGTCAAACTCAGGAAAAGTTCTTGTCTTCTAGATCCATGATGAGCGCGCTAACCGCATGTGGGAAGCGTGTATGGGCGCCCCCCTCAATTTGATTCGGTTCGCATCTCATCCAAATTGCCTCATTTAGTTCGGCTTTTCCATTTCCCGCATGCATATGCAGGTGCGAACCCGAGGCTAGGGTGGTAACTTTTGTAGTCGGCATTTAGGGAGACACGTTCTTAGAGTGCTATGAGGGTCCCCTTTTCTTCGTGGGGCTTGATTAGCCGTGCGCTCAATTGCACTGGGTTCTTTGGGCTTGATGCGAAGAAGAGTTGGGTTGTGTAGAGTGCCTCGCTTGGTGGGTTTGATCCCCGTCTGGCGGGATATTCTTACGTGTACGACCAAATTGGTGCACCCCTGCAGGGTTAAATCTTCTCGAGAAGCCGTGTTGTCCGCGGTTATGGATGACTTGGTGATAGGGCTGGCTAACAAGGACTAGATAACTTACACCTAATTAATAATAATTTGACTAGTAATAGGTTTATTGACACAATAACTTGAACCATCATTAATCCAACTGTGTGGGTTATCCTCGGATTGCTTCTTTGGATAAGGGGCGAGATCCAGGATGGGTTTGTTTGAGGATAGTGGTAGTTGGTTCCGATACGCTATCTTATCCCCTTCTTTTAGCCGGATGTTGTAGCGTGTCTCTGTAGTTGGTTAAAGAAGCCCGCTGCCGCATCTTTATATCACCTATTTTCCGTTGAACCCAAAGCATCTGTACTTGGTGTTGCCGGGTACACTTTGGTATCTTGTGCGTCTTGCTTGCCAGTACTCGTCTGTACTGACCCCTTTGGGGCTGCGTGTTCTGTAGACTACGATTCCGAGGATCCCCATGGTGGCTACTACGTGGAGTATGACGAGGCTGCTGACGAGTAGATAGCGGACCCGGGCAGGATCCGAGACATCGTGGATGGGCTCCGTCTTTTTGTTTCCGGCCTCTTAGGCCTGTTTGGATCTTGTCTGTACTTAGACACTTTGGATGCTTCCGCTGTGATGTAATGATGACTTGTTGGGACGTGTGTCCTCTGGATGATTGTATTTTCTATCTCTGCTCTAGTGAGAGCTATTTGCAACTTATTTCTATTTATTTGTGTCTTAGATATTTGTTGTGATATCACTTGTTCAAATGTTGTTGACGTACCATGTGTGTATGTTATGAAGTACGTCAATGGAAGTAGTAGGATTTCTATGGGATGGTTTGCGCAGACGATGAATAGTAGAGGATGGTTGTCACACGTTTACGTGTTGGCCTACTCATATTGAGATGCGGGTGCCGGTATGCCCCGTAAGCCATTTATCTACTGTTTAGCGGGCTGTGAGTATCCTTTAGAAGTCTGGGTGCGACATTTCTCCCTTGATCTGGATGCCATGGTGTTTCCGACCGTGGATCTCTGTCACCTTGAGGTGGGCTTCACGGTGGAGGAAGTGTGGAAGCCAGTCCAGGAGATGCCAATGGACAAATGCCCTGGACCGGATGGCTTCTCGAACAGGTTCTTCGTCGCCTGCTGGGATGTGGTCAAGGGTGATGTTATGGCGGCTTTCGACTCGCTTGCTCGGCTAGATATGAGAGGTTTCAGCTCGGTCAATCAGGCGTTGGTAACCCTCCTGCCGAAGAAGCCGGGTGTGGAGGAGATCAAAGACTTCCGTCCTATCAGCCTTATCCATTGCTTTGCGAAGCTAGTGGCGAAAGTGTTGGCTCGGCGAATCACGCCTTCCCTCCCAGATCTAGTGGGCGCTCACCAATGTGCATTTGTCCGTAATAGATGCCTCCATGACAACTACATGATGGTCCAGGGGACTGCCCGGAAGTTGCACAACTCCCTCACTCCGGCAATCCTTTTCAAGCATGACATTACCAAGGCTTTTTACACGGTCAACTGGTCGTTTATGGTGGAAGTGCTCAGAAAGCTCGGCTTTGGCGATCGTATGATTGCATGGATTTGTGCCCTCCTCGCCACGGCCTCCACTCGTATCCTCCTGAACGGACTGCCCGGGTGTCGCGTCTCCAATAGGCGCGGCCTCAGGCAAGGGGACCCCCCTCTCTCCCCAGCTCTTTATCCTAGTCATGGAGGTGCTGCACCAACTCATCGAGCTGGCTGCTAGGACGGGCTTCCTCACGCCACTAGCCAACGAAGGGTTGAGAAACAGGACATCCATCTATGCGGATGATGTTTTCACCTTCCTTCGCCCCTCCCTGGTGGATCTGCGATCGCTGGCGACCCTCATTGATGACTTTGGGAGCGCGCCAGGCCTCAGGGCGAACATGGACAAATGTTCGGCCCATCTCATTAGAGATAATGAGACAGTTGAGGGGCTGGTTACCCAGGAGTTGGGGTGCCCGGTCAGCCCGTTACCCTTTCGGTACCTCGGACTTCCTATGTCTTTGAGGAAGCCCACAGCAGCACAATTACAATATCTGGTGGACAACATGGCAGGGCACCTCCCCGTGTGGAGCGCCAACCTGATGATGGAACTGGTGAAGACCACACTTTCCGTTGTTCCCGTATTTGCCATGATGTCTCTGGATCTGCCGGTAAAGACTCTTTCGGCCATCGAGAAGATTCTCAGAGGCTTCCTTTGGAAAGGGAAAAAGGAAGTGCACGGTGGTCACTGCCTGGTGGCGTGGAATAAGGTTTGCATGCCAAAGAGCCTCGGTGGACTTGGCATTCCCAATCTCAGACTATGGAACCAGGCACTCAGGACGAGATGGTTGTGGCTACAGAGGGTCGACCCCTCCAAGCCCTGGAACAAGTTCAATATCCAGGTTCCAGAGATCTCGAAGCAACTTTTCGAGGCTGCCACGTCGTCGATCCTAGGGGACGGTGCCGACACATTCTTCTGGACGGACTGTTGGCTTCCTGGTGGACGCGTTAAGGACACGGCCCCCAGCCTGTTCAGTAAGGTCTCGAGAGTGGCGATCAAGGAGCGGAAGGTTCGTGATGCCCTCCAAGGTAGATGGCTTGATGACATCTCCCCGGATCTAGGGGCGAGGGCGCTTGCAGAACTGCTTGATTTAGCGGCACAGCTACCGGACATCAACCTGGTGGAGGATGCAAGGGACTGTTTAGTCTGGAACTGGGAACGAGATGGCTGCCACTCGGCTAGATCTGCCTACCTGGCGTGGTTTGAGGGCACCACGCGAGTGGTAGGTGTGGACAAGATTTGGAGGTCTCGTGTGCCGGCGAGGTGTAAATTCTTCTTTTTGCTAGCCCTGCGCGACCGTTGTTGGACGGCCGATCGCCTCGGTAGGCGTGGATTACCCGCCCCGGCTGCCTGCCCCTTCTCTGATCAGCTCGAGGAAACCATCGAGCACCTTCTCCTTGGTTGTGTCCTCGCCAGAGAAGTCTGGGCCGCTTTCCTACTCTTCTGGGGGAGAGGGGTTTGGGTCCCTGATCCCGACGCGAGGTTGAGCGACTGGCTGGCTTCCATGGGAGTGGAATACGGACCCTACAGGGATGAGTTGACAGGGGTGGTGCTCATCTCCTGGAGTATGTGGAAGCACCGCAACAACATTGTGTTTGAAGGGGCGAGCCCCTCCTCGGCATCGGTAGTTAGAGCCGTCTCGGAGGAGGCGGCGCGTTGGCGCGCTGCTAGGCTCTTTAGGAGAGAGCTAGCGTGTGTCGAGAGGTGGAGGGTTGGGGAGTAGTCCTTTTTTCCGGTTTTTCGGTGGTTTGCGTCCTCGACGTCTGTGTCGAACGCGTTGTAATCGGCCTTCTTTGGCTCCCCTTCTATGAAACCGATACGTCTTTCCATGACATATCCTTAAAAAAAAAATTCAAGCAACAAGAAGACCTGCCAGTTGTGATGGGTCATGGTCTTTGCCTAATCAACCAAAGATAGATCTCGCCGGTCGGCTAATAATGCTATATCTGCTCGGCGATAGAGGCTCATGTTTTGCCTACCGTTTGGTGGGTCTCACAGACACATCAGCGCCAGTGGGGTTGTCTTTGTGTTGCGGAAGAAAAGGTTTGTAATGGACCTGCGCCATACCCCGACCCTGGTATATCCATTCCCACCCTGTTTTTTCAAGTTCATGTTCTAGATTTTTTTTCATATTCAAAATGTAAAAGTTTGAATACCAAGTATATATACACGAAAAATATCAATAATTATAATATTAAATATACGTTAACATGAAAATATATTTGATGATGATTCTAACAACATTGCATTTATGTTGTAGATACTTTTTCCTATCTATTTGATCCAGCTTTAAAATTTTGACGTCTGGCTAATCGAAGAATGCAAAGTAATCATGTACGGAGGAAGTACACCATTTCGCACATGGTCAATAATAGATTTTTAAATAATAATAACAGAAAACACCACCAAATATATCCGGAAGAGACATATTCCCATATCTCGAAAGTGGTGTGATCTAGACCCACAAATTAACAAACTGGACTAATAATACCATACCAACTTGCCCAAAAATTGTTATGATCTAGACCACCAAAAATTAACAAAACCGAACAAAATAATACCATACAAAATTCCCTGAACTAATAATACCATACTCCCAAGTAATTTGCCATGTTTTGTGGATTTGAGTGTCCAAGGCATACCAATGTCAAGTTCGGGGGATATGACTCTCTCGGATAGATTTGTTGGGCCACGCCGGAATCCTCTACGCTGCCGCGTTGCAAACAAAAACTTTCCTGGCAAGGCACCCAAGATCCATCTGAAGGAAGATGACAACGATTCATACCACTAGTTGTGCGGTTGCATTTTGTCGACGACGCGCCTACCTCTTAATAGTGAAGCGATCCCGTGTCTGGCTCCTCTAGCTCCAGCGAACCCGGCAGTGAGGCATGCGCTGCACTCGTAGCACCTCCGCAAAATCCAAAAGTACAAGGCGGAGCGACGCCGGTGAGCTGCCAGGCTACAGTAGGAACTTCTCAGAACAGAGGTGCTCTGTTGCGTGGATGTGGCCACACAAATTTGGATTTGATTCAAATCACTAGCGCAAACCTGTTCGGGATGGGAACACCCGCTTTATACAGGAATTGGGTGAGGGACAACTCCGTGACCCTCTGCCCAAAAACCCTAACCTGGTCTTGGTGGGCCCCATCTACCAACCATGTCCAGTTGCTGGTCTGGTAGAGTGATACATATCAACCATTTCTATATATTTAACTATGGTTTGATGCATTTATTGGATTAACCTATTAATTCAGTTTACAGTGCCATTTTGTGATCATTTTGTCTGTGCATTGCATAAAAAGACCAAAAATGAAAGTGATCGGACAATTTCCAAAAAATTATAAGATTCTACTTCACCGGAGAACTCTTGGAGCCAGAAGGGCACCTTAAGGAGAGGCGTGAGAAAGAGGGCTATCGACGAGAGTGGGCCCTAGGTCTTTCTCACCACCCGTTCTCTCCCCTTAGGAATCACCTCTTGACGCCGTTCCGACTATATATTGAGTGTGGCCTCAAACTGACGCCCCATGGATGGTTTTTCCAAATTCCATTTCTAGCTCTACCGTCATAAAAAATATTAGATCGGTGGGCATAAGTTCCTATTACGGCACCCTACCATGATGGGGATTCACCTTCAGAGCCATCTTCATTAAATGTGTGTCTTCATTTATGATTTGTGACAAGTTCCATGATGTCTGCAAGTGCACAGGATTGTTGTAGCTAGTTTCAAAATAAGAGTATCGAACCACAGTGGAGCTAGTGCAATTAGCTAGCATCATCTATCTCTTTTTGTGTTTTCCTGAATTCTCTGCAAGTCTAAACAAGCGTTCAAAGATGATAAGAGTATTGATTGGAATAAATGTAAAATAAAATAATAAACTAAAAAGTAAAAATGAATAGGAACAGCTAATGAAAGGTCGAATTGATCGGAACTGTAATGGAGCTAAAGGTGTTCTCCGGAAGTATGGTTCCACCACTAACATATTTCTGAAGGAATTACGCGTGCATTATGTTCCATGTAAATAATTTGTAAGGGCGGAACCATGTATTAGTGTGCCCAGATTTAATCAGTTAACACAATACTCACAACCGCCACTTAGTCCAGATAATAAGGGATACACATACTAGCACTAGTGATTAAGGGTGTCCCCGTGGATGTGGTGTCTATTCGGTGACATCTCCGTTGATCCCATGTTGGAGATTCGCAAAAAGGAAGAGCGACTTTCTGTCCTGTCATACTCACATCGTCAGTTTTCTCAAACCAACACGAATAATCACATCATGACACGAAGGAAATATAGTATGAGTTGCACAACTCACAATTGCACGAGAATTGTTACCACAAACTACTTAATAGGAACAAAAGCATTTTTATCTCTATTCATAGTAGTGCTAGGGTTTTCCCATCTCCACAATATATATGTAATGGAACTACTCACACATGAAGGAACTAAACATGATAAAAATTGTATTGCAAATGGAAGATGAGTAAATACACGTGTAAATACACAACTAGACGTTCTAGAGTGCCAACGAGATGGGATAGAGATGCTATCATGTAGACGTCTATGATGGTGATGCCGGCCGAGATTGAAGCTGAGACCTTCACGACGATGCAGTTGATGGAGATGGATTCCCCTCTACGAATTCTCGCCTTTGGACACCTTCCGGATGCAAGGGTTTGATGTATTTTTGTGGTATGGCGTCTGGTCTCTTGGTCTCTCCAACCTTGATTGGACCGAGTTAATAAGCTGGTCAAAACAAACCAAACGCACCATGGTATGGTGTCTGGTACGGTCGGTAGTCACTCTAGCATGCTTGTTTGAGTTACCGACTTAAACTGGTACACTCACTATTTCTGTTTCACCCTCCGTGCCGAGCTTCGTCCATCAGGTATGGCCGCTGCTATGGTCAAGGTGACCATACCGTGACTCATTAAGTTTGAACTACCTTGTTTGCTCGCAGAACATCAATGGTATGGTGGATGGTACGGTCAAAATTTACAGAACCATGAGTTAAGTCTTGTTTTGCATCTCCTTTGATTTCTTAGGATTTATATATCCTAGGAATGGCCTTATATGATGTGATCTGGACATATTATGTCCAATTATGCTCCTTTATTCCTTGTATCAAATAATCTTTGGGCTTTCAACAATCTCTATATGCATACATAAATGGTGCACTTTCGCACGGTAAAATACCAAATTTCCTATCTACTTATTAATAAAACATTAAGTAAAACAACGTCTAAAATGGACGTACCAACCTCCCCGCGCTTAAATTCTTCCTCGCCCCTGAGCATGTCTATGCGAAAAGAACAAGATCATCGTGTTCATAAAGCATAAGTCGATAAAATGAATGCGGTCATTTTAGTAAGTTGATAACAATATTAGATGAACTTAGAATACTCAAGGGTGCTACTATACATGTACTATTGTGAGCGATATTTAGAAGACTTACGCACTTATTAGCTGCTAATTGTTAAGTGAAGATTATTATTTCAAGATAGGATATCATATTTAGTTTGACCGAACGAGCTATGAGGATATATCACAGATTTTAGAACTTCATTCATCCTCTTCGATTCGATATAATTCGAATGGTCTCTTTCGCTTCTCTTCGTGATCATTAGTTTACCTAGTTATTCTTGACACATTTTTCACTCCTTTTTTTTAAAGTGGTGTGTCAAATAACAAAGCATACTTAATCTCATGGACAAACGTAAAAGTGATCAAACAAAGTATTAACCCCGAACCAGAGTATGAAGCAATCAAAGTGTTTTGTGGTTTGAGAATTCTACCACAACATTACTCATTCTTTATGCTTGTTAATTTATACTTATTTCTTTATTATATTGATCCTTACAAAATTTATAAAGCTTAATCATGCTAAACAAGTTACCTTATGATTGGGAGAAATCTAGCATTGTCTCAACTAGCAAGTTAAAGTGTGGAAGTCCTTCGAATAAATCATAACAATGTATAAAGTAAGGTGGAACTCGAGATGATTCAAAACATCTAATAGCATTACAACAAACTGAAATAGCTTCACTCATAGTCGTCGAATACAATAATAAAGAAAACTGTAAATTTACAAGGCTTTGTAGATCTCTCATTAATTACTATCTTCTAGTTGGGGATGCTTGAAAGTAGTGTAATTGTAAGTGTGGATTTGTCTTGGATGGAATGGTTGATGCATGTAAAATGCATACATGAACTTTGCATGTTATTACTTGTTTTTTCTACATATTAGCAACTTATATTCATGTTTTATAATGATTTGGGGGATTTTCTGAACAATCCCCCTTCTTTTGGTTCTAACCCTGTTTTTCCAGAAAATGTACTTTTTAGTGTTTCAGACTTTCCGGGAGCTTCGAGACTCCAAAAAGGGCAAGGCCAAAGAGCCCGGTTCAGAATTTTTGAGACGAAGACCATGGGCCAAAGTAGAGGGCGAAAAGTCCAACCAGGTGGAAAAGAGGACCCTCCACGCGGCCAGATTCCTTGGCCGTGTGTGGGGCCCCTTTTTTGCCCCCGTGGCTCCGATGCCGTCGATCTTTCTTCTCCCGAGTGTCTCGTGACCTAAAAACGACTATATAAAGGGTCCCCTGGCCTTTTAGAGAAGGGGGCGGCGCCGAGAGACGAAACCACGAAACAGAGAGACAGAAGGTTGCCGCCGGAGAAGATCGGAGGGGGGAAACGCCGCCGGGATCACCCCCGGAGGGCTCCACCCCCCTCCGGCGTGTTCATCATCAACATCTACAGCAAGATCAGATCCATCTCTCCACTGTAATCTCTTGGCAAACACGATGTATGATGCAATACTATATTCCCTTGATGTATTGTGTCTCCCCGTCTTTGTTTGAGTAGTGAATTGTTCTTGGCAATGGTGAAATAGTTCGTTGATTGGTTGCATACAAGTTTGTTATCTTCTATGATTGTCTTTATGTACAATATATGAGTGCACGCATATGTTGGGGAATGCATGTAAGGTGATCACCGGTAGCATAATGGAGTGGTGGTGACTTGGGTGTGACAGTAACCTGAGACCGAGCCACAAAGTTAAGTTATTGGGGGATATATATAGGGTTCCTTAGAACGTAAGGCTATGGTGGGACTTTATGTCTTAATCAATCTTGTGCAGTCATTTACTTGGCCACATGATCCATCATAAGGGGTTGTAGATCATTTACTTGACTATACCTATTCATGGCCCCTTCCTAGAAGAAACAACTAAGACTTAAAAATGTGCTTCACTAATTGTGACAACCACACGAACGAAACACCTAGTGCTAGAACACTTGCTCCCTTGAGATACTTGAGATATTTGCTGCTTGCTACTTGTGAAACTTGCTTAGAAACTTGCTTTAGGATTACTTACATTTTAAACTTGCTTCACTAGTTACTAGACAAACCACACTCCACGTCACTTGCTTTTAATTAGTTAGTTCCTTTTAGTCAAACTTATTGCTTTGCATAAACAGCCATATAAGAGGGTTATAGGGCTTTAGAGAATATATAGCTTACCTTCAGCTCCGCGTGGGTTCGACACTCAAATACTTATCAAAAGGTACTACAATTGATCTCCTGCACTTGGGAGTCATCAAGCACTTTTCTGGCGCCGTTGTCGGGGACCGTTGTGCTAAGCTTTTATTCTTGTTTGCATTGAATACTAACATATAAACCTAAAACACAAAAAAAATTATTAAATGGAAAACAACCAAACAATTTAAGAACTGTATAATATCTACCTTGAATTAGGACATGAATTGTTTGAGGAGAAATTGAAAAATTATTTGCACAACAATCATATTTGTGGTAGTACTAATTCTTTGAACACCTTTATTTCTATGGAAAACCTTGAGCTTGGGGAAGTTTGTCTTGATGAATATGATATTTTTAGTCCCCCTACTATTGAGAATAAAAATGATATACTTGCCGATTCTATGGAAAGTTTTAAGCTTGGGGAAGTTGGTTTTGATGAGCATGATATTTCTAGTTCCCCAAGCTTGGAGCAGAAAATTCACTTTGATGATACTATGCCTCCTATATATGATGATTGCAATGAAAATTATGAATGTTTAACTCCCACTATCACTAATGAGGATTTTACTTATGTGGAGAGTAGTGATTCTTTTATGGATGTGGCTCATGATAAGAATGTTTTATGTGATATTCATATTGTTGAATCTATTCATGATGCTACTGAAAATTATTATGAGAGGGGGAAATATGGTTACACATATTTCAACAATATTAAGTTTCCCCTCTTTATGCTGAAAGTATTGAAGTTGCACTTGATCTACCTTTCTATGCTTGCTATTATGTGCTTCTTTTATTTGTTTCATTACAAAATGCCAATGCATAGGAAAGGGTTTAGACTTAAAAATAAATTGTTTAATATTTTTTGGTGTGTTCCTTATGCTTTAATTTCCTATTCGGTTTGAGCACACATTTATGTCTTTTCAACATGTAAAATACCTTTACCTAATGTTATGTATCATTTAGTTTAAGATTTTCATTTTATAAAAAAATTGGGAAAGTAAATGAGAAGGATGAGTAATGGAGAAGTTGGGGTCGACCTTGAACATGTGTTGTTCATGCCAATGAAACCATTGCAAAGTCTCTATCATTAAAACTTTTTCCAAAGCTAAAAACAAAAAAAATATTAGTTCACTACTGTAACATCACATTTTTGTCTTATTTCTCATCTTAAATGGCAAGAATAATCTTATATGAGAGATAGGATTAAACAATAGTAATTAGCTGTCAAGAAAACAGATTCCTGAACTTCACTGCGAAAAATGTTAAAAATCACAGAAGTGGAATTTTGACCTGGTAATTTACGACAGAAATATTTAGTTATCACTACATATTTCATTAGTTTTAAGTTTTCTGATTTGAGCAACTTAAGTGTCTCTAAAAATTCACTCTTTACGGGCTGTTCAGTTTTTGGCAGATTATGTCTTTATTTTGCATTGCTCTCATTACTTGTGTTTTGTGTGGTTCTTTTGATCAAGGAGCAATGCACAACTGTAGTAACAGTCGTTAATATTTAGAATCAACTCATGATGTGTCTTTGCTGTACCTATGTGGATTTTATTTATGGAGGCACTAACCCCTCTAATCAAGTTTTATGTTGAGATTTGTGTAAGAAGAATTTTTCAGGAGGAAGAGTTGAGTGAGATAAACAAAGATCAAGAGGGACAACCAATCAAGCTTGGGGATGTACCCCTGGGCTCACCCTACATGTATCAAATAAGTACAAGAATCCAAGCTTGGGGATGCCGAGCCACCTCACTCCAACCATCATGATGTTAAGTAAGTAAAGCCTAGCTATATGGCTATAAAGAAAGCGCTTTACGGGAGGCAACCCGGTTGTTTTTGTTTGTATTTTCCTAGTGTCCTATTGCTGTCTCAAGAGATTAGTTTTTGTTGTTTTAATTCTGGAGTTTTCAATAAAGAGTCCAGTCAAACCCATTTGGACTTATAAGTTGCTATCCGAGTGCATGAAATTTCTGTTTCAGCATGAGTCTGCTCACCGTATGATTTTAAGTTTATTTATTTGTATGTCGGATTGAGCTAATTATTTAGTATGTTCTGCAACTTTTCGTCCTCTGTAAGCAAAAAAATTGGCTTAATTTTTTGACGAGTCTAGCTTAGGAAAAACTTTTCTGGACAGATTCTGCCTTCTTTTGTTTTATCCACTCGTTGGGCTTGGGAATCGAATTTCCATGATTCTTTCAAGCAAGAGAGTGAACATACAACATAATGAACCTTATTGTATATCTACTGGAGCATTTGATTTGGAATTTTGCATAGCAAACATGTGATTTGTTTGTCCTTGCTAATCTCACCCCACAAAAAAAGAATGGGAGAAACATGTTTTGTGAAGTTTTTTCACAGGGAATAGAGGAGCTGCGCCTCAAGACATCCAAGAATGGTGAAATCCATAAGCTTGGGGATGTGATGAACACCCCACTGGAGCTACACTCTTTTGGTTAGCACACGTCTACTTTCTGTTTTTCTAAGCAAAGCATTTATCGTAGAGACTTGAAGTGTCTAGTTTTTGTTTTTATTTTTGTTTTGATAAGACCACACCCATCATTTTATATGAGATTGAGCTACTGGCGTTTGGGGTTGGAATTAAGTTGGAAGCTGTTATATTTTTTGGTAAAGGGATGCTTTAGTTGATTATAAAAGCTACTTATAGTTGAATGATTTATATGCTATTTTAGGTGTAGAAATTTGCAATAGTGTTGTCATGAGCTATCTCTTATTCATGTTTTTGATGTTAATTGTTAGTTTACTTAGTTTGTCATGAAATTAGTTGTTCTATGGACACTAATGCATGCATAGTAGCTGGTCAACTATCTCCCTCTTGCTAGCCAAAAAAGTAAAAATCCCAACAAGTATAAACTTGTTTCCAACACCCTTTAGCCAAGTATTTCGAGTGAGTCCACCATATCTACCTATTAGATTCAGAGCTATTCCGAGTATGTTCACCATGTTATAGTGTTATTTATGTTCTAAATTAAGATATTCACTTTATTAATTGTCATGAGCTGAATTTGGTATAGGACTCTCACGAACTTTTGAATGCACACCTTTACTTTCCATTGCACTTAATAAATATGACCCAATAATGGGAGCTAAAAGTTTTGCGTTTGACAAGTGTTTGGTTGCGAGCTAGCTATAAACGTGTATCACTGGAAAGCTTTCAACATTGCACAAAAATTTACACTTGGTTGATATCATGTAATTTTGTTTTTGGACTCCTGCCATGCCAAAATGAAATAGAGGAATAGTAAATTTTGATGAGTAAGTATATTTATGACTAGAGAAACGCATTGGGCCGCTAACCCAAGCCATGCTTGATCATGGTGGAAATTTACTTACAGCTAGAGTGGACTCTACAAACACATCCTACAATAAAATAAGAAGCTATGCATATAGTGAATGAAATAAAAAAGGATGATGAGTCTACTCCGTTTGTTCATCTTGTTATTGTAACATGGGCTGGTTTCCATGTCATTGGGCAAGAGGTATCTCTTTGCGGTTCTCTATGATGTCATTAATACTTATTATGATTGTACAAAGCTTATTAGGAATCTTAAGTTGAGTAATCATGGAGTAGGTTTTCACACTCACGGGGCATTAGGCATTCAACCAACACCTTGTCAATCACACTACTTCAACATTCACAATTTAAGATGCTAGTTATAAAGGGGCAATGAGAGTCTTAGACCAATGGATGCCACATTTCAATTAGTAATTTTAGTTGAATAATTTAGAGGCTAAATAATACTTGATCATGTTTTACCTCTACTCAATTTTCTCCAAAGTGTCCACCATATTTTCTATTTTCCATTATGCTATTCTTTGACCAATATAGGATTTTATTTTTCATTTTGTGTATGCATTTGGTCCATAGTGCTTTTATTTCATTATACACTTTGTGAACTTTCATGAAGCATCTTTGCTTGCATATTTGATATTTCTTATAACATGAATTGTATGTTGCTACTCATCTACATTATGAATCATTTGATTATATGTAGCATGAATAATCTTCTTTGATATTCCATGATTGTTTTAAAATGCAAAGTCCATGTTAGTTTTATCACCTTCATACTCGAGGACAAGTATGGGTTAAGCTTGGGGATGTTGATGCATGTAAAATGCATATATGAACTTTGCATGTTATTACTTGTTTTTCCTACATATTAGCAACTTATATTCATGTTTTATAATGATTTGGGGGATTTTCTGAACAATCCCCCTTCTTTTGGTTCTAACCCTGTTTTTCCACAAAACGTACTTTTTAGTGTTTCAGACTTTCCGGGAGCTTCGGGACTCCAAAAAGGGCAAGGCCAAAGAGCACAGCTCAGAATTTTTGAGACGAAGAGCATGGGCGAAAGTAGAGGGCCAAAAGGCCAACCAGATTCCTTGGCCGCGTGTGGGGCCTCCTTTTTGCCCCCATGGCTCCGATGCCGTCGATCTTTCTTCTCCCGAGTGTCTCGTGATCTAAAAACGACTATATAAAGGGTCCCCTGGCCTTTTCGAGAAGGGGGCAGCACTGAGAGACGAAACCACGAAACAGAGAGACAGAAGGCTGCCGCCGGAGAAGATCGGAGGGGGGAAACGCCGCCGGGATGACCCCCGGGGGGCTCCACCCCCCTCCGGCGTGTTCATCATCAACATCTACAGCAAGATCAGCTCCATCTCTCCACTGTAATCTCTTGGCAAACACAATGTATGATGCAATACTATATTCCCTTGATGTATTGTGTCTCCCCGTCTATGTTTGAGTAGTGAATTGTTCTTGGCAATGGTGAAATAGTTCGTTGATTGTTTGCATACAAGTTTGTTATCTTCTATGATTGTCTTTATGTACAATATATGAGTGCACGCATATGTTGGGGAATGCATGTAAGGTGATCACCGGTAGCATAATGGAGTGGTGGTGACTTGGCAGTGACAGTAACCTGAGACCGATCCACAAAGTTAAGTTATTGAGGGATATATATAGGGGACCTTAGAACGTAAGGCTATGGTGTGACTTTATGTCTTAATCAATCTTGTGCAGTCATTTACTTGGCCACATGATCCAGCATAAGGGGTTGTAGATCATTTACTTGACTATACCTATTCATGGCTCCTTCCTAGAAGAAATAACTAAGACTAAAACATGTGCTTCACTAATTGTGACAACCACACGAACGAAACACCTATTGCTAGAACACTTGCTCCCTTGAGATACTTGAGATATTTGTTGCTTGCTACTTGTGAAACTTGTTTAGAAACTTGCTCTAGGATTACTTGCATTTTAAAATTGCTTCACTAGTTACTAGACAAACCACACTCCATGTCACTTGCTTTTAATTAGTTAGTTCCTTTTAGTCAAACTTATTGCTTTGCATAAACAGCCATATAAGAGGGTTATAGGGCTTTAGAGAATAGATAGATTACCTTCAGCTCCCCGTGGGTTCGACACTCAAATACTTATCGAAAGGTACTACAATTGATCTCCTGCACTTGGGAGTCATCAATGGTGCACTAGCATAGGTCTACCCATATAACACTTACCAAAACGATAAAGATTAACCAACGTCCTGACGAAAATAACTTGACGAATCCTCCCATGTGTCCTCATTAACGTTTTAATCATTTTAAGAAACATCACTACCTTGTCCTTTGTGCTAAAAAGAATTCGACCACTTCCATCAACTATTTACTTTTATTGTTATTTATTTGTTATTGCTTTATTTGCTACTACAAAAATAGCTAAACATTTTTTCTCTATTATTTAAATTGTAACCTTTCTCAAAAAATTTATCGATACCTTCTGCTGCTCGCTGGGTTCGACACTCTTATTTATCAAAAAAGGTACCATCGATCCCTTACACTTGTGACTCATCAGATACTACCCATCTACAAAGCTCAGCTCGACAATTGGACATTAGTAGAGGTCACAAAGCAGTTTCTTCACAACCATAGTGGAAGGATTATGCCTATCGAGATAGATTTGGCAACCTTCTTTATGTTGTGTCTTGGTAGGCCATAGTAGGTTAAGTAACGTATATGTACACATTTTTATTGAATTTAGGTTTTTTGTCTGTCTAAGAGATTCATGAGTAAAATGTTATACTCCCTCCTAAGAATCAGTGTTGTTGGACAACGAAAAGGGTAGTATATTTTTCAATAGACATAGATTAACCAAGGAGAGAGGCCGGTGGGACGAGCACCGGCTATGCCCCCCTATGCTCATGATTTTCTTAAGAAAGTTGAGCCTTCCAGTTGTTTGATTAGTGTAATCTTGCTAAGTTAGCCCCCCTTATACAAATTATCTACTCTCATTAGTCTAATCTTCCCCCCTTTATTTCGATTCCTCACTCCGTCCCTAAGAGTAACACTAATGCTCATATGTATTTTTGAAAAATATCTTGTTTGTTTAGATGTGCATGTGTTACGGATGCTTTGAGATCCGCGACGAATATAGAACGGCTAAGTGGGTGCGGTCATAGGACAAGGAGTAGCACCTGTGAGAGGACATTTGGTTGCGGAGGTTGGCCCAACCCCATTGGACGCAGGAGTGGTTGCCATCCCCGTTTATGCACTCACTAGTTTTTTCATATAACAGGCGAAAATGCCCAGCTTCAAAGTAATGAACAGTATTGACAAACACCCTAAAAAGAAACGAAGATCACAAGGAAACAATAAAAATAAAGTTCACTACTGGAGACGCTTGAGACGCCTAAGGCCGCATGCCGTGGGCCTAGCCCAAAAGGCCTTTGGCGTAGCCTACGCCGACGGCCACCATCGGCGTAGCCCCGTCGGCTTTTCCCCCTGTCAGCAAAGACAGGATACCGCGGCATAGAAACAACCGTCGGCGTTTACTGGGCTTTGCCGTTGTCGTATGCAGGGCAACTTTTATTTTCAAATTTTTTCCCAATTTTTATTTGATTTTTTTAACTAATTAATCGCACTAGAGCCAAATTTATCTTTATCTCTAAGTATTTCTAATTTAAATTTAAATTACTTACCTCTACACATACTTCCCAACCGATCATCCATCCTCATACTACTCCAATCCAGCCTGCTTAACTTTTTAGTTCCTTCCATTTGAACTACCATGAAACGAACTGACGCTTTGTTGACAAAATAAAGTGCATGTAAACTCAAATAATTATTGGGAAAAAAATAACCCTTAGACTATGACGTGATACACCTTTATTTTGTCAAGCCAAATATTTATTTAAGTAAACATAATTAATAATTAATAATAATGTTGGATTTAAATAATCTTAAATTCAAATAATAATTATTTCTTGCCTTTTCAATTTAACATGGGATAATTCATATCTACAAATCTGTAAATCAAAATTTGACAAATAATACATCTAAGTCGAATAGAAAAATGAGAGAAATTCGAATATGACGTTCATGTCATCTTTTCCATCATGTATAGGAATTTAATAAGTGGGTTTTTTAGTGTTTGGTATATGGTCACCCTAGGCAAATTAGGTGTCGAAACTAGTGAGAATTAGATACCGGTGAAGCAAGTCACACCCAAAGTATAATATTTGTCATCCAAAACCCATAGCACACTTGTACACACATGGTATGGAATGCCCTATCTTGTGGTGAGATCGCGACGATCTGGAGACGCCTCTGGTGAAATCCTGGCGCCACAGGAGAAAAACCAAACTTGTACGACTACAGTGGCACCGGGGCCCAAATGGGGTAAAAAAAAGTGGAACTTGTTGCTGGGTTGTGTTAGGGTATGCCCTAGGAAGTCTCAAGACAAAGGTATAACCTTAATATGCACAAGTTTCCCTCTGGGTTGTCCGCTTCGTGACTTTTCTACTATAAGTGCATGTAAACTCACTAGAGTGAAATGAATGTCGGTGAAGTAGTTCGAACCATGGAGGTGCAATCTTTGCCATACAAAACTCATAAAACAGTTTTACACACAGGGTATGGAACCCCCTAACTTGTGTTGGGATCCCCACGCTCTGGAACCCTTCTCCGGTGAAACCTTAGCCCCGAGTGAGAGAAACCACACTTATACGACTACAACTATTACCAGCGCCCAAATGGGGTATAAAAGTGGAACTTGTTGCTTGGTTGTCTTATGGTAGGCGCTAGGTAGTCACAAGACCAAGATATAACCCAACTCTTAAAAAGTTTCCCTGCGGCTTGTCCGCTTCAGGACTTTTAGTCTGTAAGTGCATGTAAACTCAATAGAGAGAAGTTGATGCCGGTGAAGCATCTCACACCGCGGTGTGCAATATTTTTCCATCCAAAACCACAACTTACTTGTACACACATGGAATGGACCCCCCTAGATTGTGGTGGGATCCCAACGCTCCGTAGCCCCTCTTTGGTAAAACAATAGCTCCACGGGAGAAAAACCACACTTATAGGACTACAACTAGTACCGGCGCGTAAATAAAGTGGAACTGGTTACTAGTTTGTGTTAGGGTTGGCCATAGAAAGCCAGAAGACAAAAGCTATAACCCAAATCTTGACAAGTTTCCCTCCGGTTTGTCCACTTCAGGACTTTTAGGGTGTAATTGCATGTAACCTCACTAGATAGAAGTGGATGCAGGTGAAGCAGGTCACACACCGGACTGCAATATTTTCCATCCAAAACTCATAACACACTTTTACAGACATGGTATGGCACCCTCTATCTTGTGGTGGGATCCCGACGCTCCGAAGCCACTCTCCTCTAAAACCCTAGCACCGCAAGAGAAAAACCACACTTACACGACTACAGCCGGTACCGGCGCGTAAATGAGGTAGAAAAGTGTAACTTGTTACTTGTTTGTGGTACGGTAGGCCCTAGGGAGTTACAAGACAAAGGTATAACCCAACTCTTGACAAGATTCCCTCCGGTTTGTCTACTTTGGGACATTCAGTCTATAAGTGCATGTAAACTCAATAGAGATAAGTGAATAGCGGTGAAGCAGGTCCCAACCCGGAGTGAATTATTTTTCATACAAAACACGTAGCACACTTATACACATATGGTATGGCACCCTTAGCTCGTGGTCGGATCTCGGTGCTCCAGAGCCCCTCTCTAGCGAAACCCTAGCCCTGCTGGAGAAAATCCTGACTGATACGAATACACCCGTTACATGCGTCAAATGGGGGTTGCAAAGTGGGAAAAAATCTTGGTTTGTTAGGGTATCCCCTAGGAAGACCCAAAACAAAGTTATACCCCAAGTCTTCACAAGGTTCCCTTTAATTCGACCGAAGTGGGAGTTTCCACCTATAAGTCCAGAAATTCGATCACCAGAGAGAAAATGTTGACGGTGACACCACTAACATTCTGGAGTGTAATCTTGGACGACTAAAATCTAAATCACACTTGTACCCACTTTTTATGGCACCACCTAGATTATGGTTAGATTATACGCTCCAGAGCCCCTCTCCGGCCATAACCCTTCACCTTTATTTTTGGTTTCGTCTTTGCTCATGATTTTTTTTTCTAAAATATAGGCTGAACAATATGCATGATGATGTAGATCTGTTTCTCCTTTTCGAAAAGAGCTAAAGAACGTCAAAATCCGAGTTTGAATGCCAAACTTGTGTTCAAAACGGTGATTAAGTAGAAAAAAAAACTGAGCTAGACTCTTCCGCGTTTACACCGACGGCCCCAATATTTGGCCGTCAGTGTATATCTTGACCGGTCGGCGTCTTCAGTTATTCCTGTAGTGGTGGAAGCACAACTTGTAGATCTCGAAACCCTCCTATGTAGTTGAAGCACCGGAGCTAGCGTGTCGAAGAAGATAACCTGTCGAGAAGGAAGAACATGCCATCACCTAAAGGAGCAGCTCGTTGAATCAGCAGCCAAACCAATCTACCCCGGATCGGCCTGGATCGAACGACGCCCAACCATCGGCAGGTGAAGATGCTCACTCTGAGCTCGTGAAACAATAGGTTTAGGGTTTTGGTGCGTGGGTCTAAAGCCCCGCACGTGCTCCACTTATATATTGACCAAGACATACAGAGTTACACACGTATACGTGTACACGACAGGCCGTGTCTATTTACAATTCTAACACCCCTCCTCAATCTAAACCGCTGTATACAAGGTTAAGATTGGACTTAAATCTATCTAACATCTGTCGTGTGGCCGGCTTAGTAAACACATCAGCCAACTGGTCATGAGTGGAGATGAACCTGACGTCCAGTTCACCGGCAGCTACTCGTTCTCGCACAAAATGGAAATCGATCTCAATGTGCTTCGTCCGAGCATGAAATACTGGATTCGCCGTCAAATAAGTAGCCCCAAGATTATCACACCACAACACGGGGGTACTCTGCCGGGTCACACCTAATAGCTTCAGCAGCACCGTTAGCCAATGCTTTGTATTCTGCCTCAGTACTCGATCTCGAGACTGTGGGTTGTTTCTTTGAACTCCCTGAAATAACACTGGTGGAGAACAGGCCAGTAGCACCGGTTTGTAAGGGCCTTTGGACTCGGATACAAAACCGGTGCTACGTATCCGGGACTAAAGCCCCCCCCCCCTTTAGAACCAGTCAGTCACCAACCGGTTCTAAAGGCCTCCACGTGGGCGCCGAAGAGAGCGCGCAGGCGGAGGACCTTTAGAACCGGTTGGTAATACCAACCGGTCCTAAAGTTTTTTTTTCTCTTTTTTTTTTCTTTTTTCTTTTCAGGGTTTCCAATTCCGTATTTAGGGTTTAGGGTTTAGGGCGTGTTCCGTATTTTCAGGGTTTCCGTTTACGTGTTTCCGTTTCTGTTTGCGGTTAAATGTTGATGCACCAAATAGTAGTACATATATATATACATGTAACACGAAGTAATCGACCGATAATTACATAATCTGAAGTTCGTTTTGAATAGTTGTATAGTTGCATAGAGAAGGGAGCTGGCTATAATTGGTTCATAGGATGGAAAAATTCTCCGTCTTCTGCTATGACTTGCGTGAGAAGAAATCCTGCCAATTCCTCTGCAATAGCCTTGCAACGGTCGATTGGTTTGAGATGCGCCCGCTTTCGTGCCATCTTGAAAAGAAGTAGATGAAAACAATTAAGTTATGAACAAAACTAAACATAATTAATGGCAACATAAATAAAGTTGTGAAGATCCGGTTACGTACCTCTAGAGTTCTGATAGTACGGGATTTCTCATTGATCTTCCTGTGAATGAACTCGCAAACGTAGTATCCACAATAATCAGTTCCCTGTGGTTGTTGTGGGACTTTCTATATACGAGAAACATAATTCAGTCAAATTAATAATAATCAAGAGAATGGTAATGGTATTTAAATCAGGGTACGTAGTACTACTTACTGTGTTAATCTGAAAGTTGAGCTTGTCTGCCCATGTACCGGGTTCTTCCTTGATGAACATTTGCCAAACCCTGGGCGACAAAAGAAAAATGAATAGAAGAGTTAATTATTACTTACTTGATATCAGGGAATGAACGAAAAAGAGGCCGATGAACGAAAGAGGCTGATATATATATACTTTTGAAGCATCTGACGCGCGCTCTTCCATCTGTCAGCGCCCCAGTTTAACGAGTCCCAGACTTCAACTTGTCCTCTATCGATTCTAATGATGAACAATATGAAGTGGCCGCTGCGCACGTGTACACACGCAGTCATGCATACTCATCAATTACACTTAACATCAGGTAAGCAAAATGGAATGTCTACAAGACAGTAACACTCACCTGAATCCGTAGGGCCAAAGTATTTCTTTTTTGGTATTTTGTCGCTTCAAAAACCTTAGCAAATCATCCGGTGTAGTCTTGTTGAACGTTTCTACTGTGGTTTGATGATACGAATACGGGTCAATGAACCCAAAGTCCCAGATTCCTGCCAGTCTGCATTCACGAATCTTCATTCTGCATAGTAGCGTACAAAAAGAATGTCGTGAGTGATAATTATACGGGCAACGAACGCGAGCTTAACTAAATAATTAAATTACACAAATAAATCACTTACAAACAGTAGCAGCTGAGGATAGACTTGTCGAGGGCACGTTGATTGTACATCTGGAAGAAATCATCGAACCCAAGCTCGACACCGTAATCTCCGAAGTAGTGTTAATCTTGAATTTGAGCCATGATACAGTCTCTCTCCTGCCTTGCGGCCTCCAAGTACCAATCATGTAAACTCCGTAGTTGGGTTGTTAGAGCAGTAGGATCTTCGACCAGAGGGTGCCCGGTCGACCACATCAGCAATAGCGTAACCCACGTCGCCCATGCGTGGACAGGACACTGAAGCCTGGTCAGATAAGACCTTGAGCGGGCCAACTGACTGTGCTTCTTGTTGTCCGAGCTGGGGAACTTGTTTCCCGCATTTCGTCTGCTCCGCCTGCTTCATCTGTGCGGCGTGCTTCTTTTCAATATACCGTTCATAGTCTGAAAGGGGCGGCGGTGGCGGCGGTGCAGGATAATATAAGTTGTCGATGGTCCGCTCAATTTTCCACTTTGGGATGTCCTTCAGAGTTTCCTTCCAGACGTCTGGAGGGGGCTTCAGGGGAAACTGTGCGAACCATGCCTTGGTTTTGGATGCCACTGCATTGTTAGTTCCTCCTCAGTCATCAAGCCTGGTAACTTCGGGGGACTCTTGACTTTCTTGGATTTCCTTGGTCTCTTCTTGGGAGGAGTCCCGTTTCTTCTGAACTGCAGCTTCCGCTTTGTCGTACCCGTAGTGGGCGCATCCGTCGGCTCACGGGAGTGCACGGGCGATGGACCCTCGGCCTCGGGCTCCGGCCAATCTTCGTTGTGGGGTGGACTTGGAGGTTCGTTGGGGGGTGGACTTGGAGGTCGTGCATTCTCTGTAGAAAAGTGAAAAAACTATTAAAAATAAGATAACATGTGGTGCAACATTCAGTAATTGATGGAGGTATGGTGCATTCGTACCTGGAGGAGTCGGTGGCCTTGGCGCCGAGTTAGGGAACACGATGTGTTTCTTATTCCACAAGATGATACCAAGCTCCATTTCTCCCAGTGTCTTCTCGCCTTCACCTCCAGGAATACTGAGCTCAATTGAATGGCATCCCGGCGTAATTGTTGACAACCCGACACGAGCATGGGATGCTGGAATCTGACCACCATGGTAGGTTGCTCCAGGTTGATTCGGTAAAGCATAGCCTGACGCCACCCTGAAGGATATGTTCCCCATTGGCATATGTATCTCACAGTTTGTCTTCTCCGTGATATCATCCACGGGGTAGTGAGGCGCCGACGGTTCGACTGCACGACCGTCTTCTAGCTGCAGGTGCGTGGAACCCACGCTGCTTCTATGCTGAGATGGGACGGCATGATCGTCTTCTATTTGCAGCTGATCAGGTGCAGGACGATGTTCTACCTCCTCTTCAGTGTCAGGTAGAGGGTGTCCCCCTTTCTTCAAGAGAAAATCCACCTTTTCTTCTAATGTCGATATCCGTTCACTCGTCTTTTTCTTGCTTCTATCACGGCTTCTGTAAGTGGCAATGTCCGCTGCAAACCCTTGGCTCCACGGGGTATCCGCTCCAAAGCCTCGTGTTCGTCCCCACTTTTCGGGGTTCCCGAGTGCCCTCGTCAGCTCGTCGTTCTCTCTATCGGGAACAAAAGTTCCTTTTCGAACAGCTTCTATTGTCTTCTCTAGTTCTGCTATGACTTTTGTTATTTTTTCCGACCATGGTCCCTGAGCAACAATCATCCCAGTCTCAGCGTCCAACATTGCCCCATGCGCGAACAACCAGAACTTGGACCTATCGGGCCAGTCATGTGTCTGTGGAATGATACCTCTTTTCACAAGCGCAGCTTCATAGCTTCGCCACCTAGGCAGGGCAGTCATGTAGCCACCTGACCCCAAAATATGGTGATATTTCTTCTTCTTCGCATTCTCCGAATTTGTGGCCGATCGGGATGCAAAGACACCTGATTTCTTGTACGCCTTAAAATCATCCCAAGCGTCTCTTATCTTCACTAGGTTCCCAGTGAAAACTGGATCTTCGTCCTTATATTTCTTCCACAGTTCTTTCTTCCACCTCTGGAATTATGTGGCCATCTTCTTCAAAGCCCACTGCTCGACTTTCTTCTTCTTATCTTCCGCTACGCTGAAATTTTGCCATAGCGTTTCGCAAAGAATTTTTTTCAATCTTTCATCGACATAACTAGCTCCAACGTTGGCCCCGGTCTTCGGCTTATTCCATTCTATTAAGTTGATCGGGACCAGGTCTCTTACAACAACTCCGCACTGATTTACGAATTTGCGATAAGTTTCTGGGGGCTGCAGTGGTTTGCCATCAGCAGCAACTGTATCAATCGAGAACCTTGCGGTATCTTTCAACCTTGCGGCCGGGCCTCGTTTGGACTTTGTCTTAGTACTTGCGCTAGCTGTTCCGGAGGGCGCCTAAACGGGAAAATAATGATTCGTTAGTAAGTGCAATACAAATTAATTGTTGCGTGAACAGTGACTTGAGATATACATTGGCAGAGTTTGTTCTGGAGGGCACTTCTTCATCCTCGACGTTGTCGTCGTCATCATCTACTACATCTTCTATATTCTGATCTCCGTCGCCGGAGTCGTTCAAAAATTGATTGCTAAACGCTTGTCCACCGTCGTCATCACGATATATGGCCGTTGCATTATTAAAAATCATCTCGCACATTAATCTTTCCTTCTCCGCCTCACCCATTCCCGCGAGTTTATCGGCGTGCGGATCATGTGCAGGTTCTTGGGGATCCATAGCTCAATACCTGCTAGTAAAATTTATAAAATGAAGAACACTTAGCGAAATTTTCATTGGGCACTTGGCGAAATTATTTCATCGGACAATAATAAAATAATAGTTCTGGACATATTAATGAAATAATAGTTCTGGACACACCAAGAGTTACATAGCTCGGGTTGATTTTTTTAACCCTAATACATCACGATCGAATAATATCACTTATACATAGTCTCGTGACATCTCTCAAAATAATTAACTCCGACCGGATCCTAAGCCGCGGGGTGCTGAGTCACGGGTGCTACGCATCCATAGATAAGGAACCCTCATAGGGTCATAGCTCACGTGGTAAGGAACCCTCCTAATAATCGACCAACTGCTGCTATACTGCCTATACTGCCTATCGAGTAAGTACATGTAGCGACGGACGTGCTCGTCCTCCTCCCTGATACGCTGTTGTACCACCTCCTCAGGGGCCGGCTCTCTCCGCACCGAGCGTGGCCCACGCGATGGCCACCAAAGAATATCCGGGTCGACCACGTCACCCGGATTTCTCACCAAGCCGCGTGCCCCGGTACTAAGGAGCTCCCAATGCCAGCCTGGCGGGGCCCAGTCCCGGACATCCCCCCGGCGGGTCCAACAAAGACATGAACTAAAAACCTGCCCGGACTAAGTAAATATTCCATAATTAAGTAAAATACCTTAGTGTTTCTAACTTAGTAAAAAATAGTAAATTGAGAAATATAACAGAAATAAGATGAAAGTTAAACAGGAACAATATGGTAACTTAGTGAAAAATTTTAACTTACTGAAATTATATATATATTCTAACTTTCTGAAATTTTCTAACACTAACTTAGTGAAATTTTCTAACACAACATTCTAACACAAAAATTCTAACACTAAACAAAATTGTAAAAACAAAATAAAGCACTAAAAAAATCTAACACTAACTCTAAAAATTTCTAACACACTAAATTCTAACACTAACACTAATAACTCTAAAAAAATCTAACACTAAATCTAAAAATTTCTAACACTAACACTAACTCTAAAAACAATCTAACACTAACTCTAAAAATTTCTAACACTAAACACTAACACTAACTCTAAAAATTCTAACAGTAAAACAAAATTGAAAAAAACCGAAATAAAACTTAATTACCTAGCTAGGCCGGCGACGGCGATCGAGGGGCGAGAGGCGGGGCGGCGGAGGCGGAGGCGAGACGGAGGCGCGACGGAGGCGGACGGCGCGACGGAGGCGGACGGCGCGACGGAGGCGGACGGCGACCGCGGAGGCGCGACGGACGCGGGGCCGCGCAGCGGCCGGAGGCGCGGCGGACGGAGGCGAGGCCGACGGAGGCGCGGCGGACCGAGGCGAGGCGTACGGCGACGAGGCGGACGGACGGCGACGAGGCGGAGCAGGGCTTCGCCATAGGTAGAGGAGAAGACGCGCGAAAGAAATGAGCACAAAATTTCACAAGTCCTGGAGATATCGCCCCACTACAGGCCTTTAGCATCGGTTTGTGTTAGCAACCGGTGCGAAAGGGTCTTTAGCACCGGTTGCTAACACAAACCGGTGCTAAAGGCCTGTAGTTGGGGCCACACCCAGACTGCGCGCCCACTACAGGCCTTTAGCACCGGTTTGTGTTAGCAACCGGTGCTAAAGGTCTTAGTACAAACTGCCCGCCTCTCGCGCGCGGCAGTTTTATTGCTACAGTGCGCACCGGCCCGATCGCGAGTCTCTGTTTCTTCTCTTCTTCCTCTGTCTTTTCTTCTTCCTCTCTTGATCTTCCTCCACTAAGCACCATGGCTGAAGTTTCTAAGAGATATGATGTGGCCACACCATGCGGCAAAAGTCTCGACGTGTTCTACACCAACAATTGCGAGAAGCTCCCCGGTGCTCTTGGGTATTTGACCGATCTGTATTTTCTCCTCTCCCGAAGAACACCGGTTTTTCGGGCTTGATTTAGAGTATACGGCGGATAAACGGAATGTTGCAGTCATCCAGATTGCATTCAAGGAGGCCGTTTTGGTCTTCCAATGGTCAAGGTAACGCACACGTACAATCTTGCATCTTCGATTTGTTTGTTGCATGTGAAGAATACATGTGTTGCAATATATCTAACACGTACACGTATCAAATTTTTGTTGTTGCAGTAGTTCAAAGCATTCTCCGGCACTTGTTGATTTTCTTGTCAACAAGGGGTATGACTTTTGCAGCGTTGACAACACGCAAGACCGTCCGAAGTTGATGCGCTTGGGTATTGTGATACCTGAAGATCACTACATTGATCTTCAGGATCTTATCCATTTTGCTGATTTGAACAGGCCGAAGACCGGGATGGCTCTCATGGCAACTGCCTTCATCCACGAGGGCTACGAAACCATGAAGACTGATTTCCCCTCGAAGAATCACTGGTTGTGGGAGAAGAACCCACTGGACTGGACCAACATCACGTATGCAGCCATAGATGCATACGTCTCCTACGAGTTGTTCCGCTTCTACTCGACGGATCCATAAATGTTGTTTGTGTACCGCATCTTGTGTTCGATATATGCATGTAATGGATATATTAGTATGTAATGGATATATTATCATGTAATGTATATATTATTATGTAATGGATATTATTTCTATATTAGTTCCTAGCTATACTATTTCTATATTATGTCAAACACACATTTCAAAACAAACAAACAAAAACACATCAAGAAAACAAAACAGAAAAACTACTGTTTCTGTATATGTTATCACTTACCCCAGGCGCACCGTACACAACATGCGCCTGCGGTAAAGCTCTTATCCCAGGCGCATCTCTTGACTGTGCGCCTGCGGTAAAGTTACCCTAGGCGCATTTTGCTGTTTATGCGCCTGTGGTAAGTTAGGGTGGGTTATGAGTAAGGCAAGGAAAAGTGAGAGCGCAAGTGATACATCGAGCATATACATCGTGGATACATATATATAGATTGATTTAGCGAGATACCATACATGTAGATTGATTTAGCGATTGCCGCAGTGTCGCGGGAATACAAATTCTTTTATTAAAAAGAGAAAACAGACGAACACTACTCCTCGCCGTCGTCGTCGGGGAACTCGTCGGTGACCTCCTCCGGGTCATCATCGTCGCCGAACTCGTCGGTGACCTCCTCGTCATCATCGGAGGTGCATGATGGTATGTCCGAGATAGGCCCCCACCTCGGATCGTCGGAGGCCCAGACTTCGCCGGCGCGGTCGGCCCGACGAAGCTCTTGCAGCGCCCTCGTCCTCGCCTCCCGAGCGGCATCTAACGCGAGGTGGCGTTCGAGGCGGCGCTCCGCCCGCTCAGACGCGCGGGTCTGCCCTCCTCGTCGGCGCTCTCCTCCCCCGGGTTGTTCCGGTAATACTCGCGGACGACGCGGTCTTCCCTGGCGTCGACTAGGCCCTGAAACGCGCGGTGGCGGAGGTGGAGGTGGTCGGCGGCAGTGATGATCTGTGGCTTCGTCGCCCTGGCCTCCGCTTCCCAGACTGTGTGGCAGTCGTTGAAGTTCATCAGCGACCGCGGGCGGTTGAGGGGCCAGGCCGCCGCGTCCCAGGCGCGGGCTGCCTCTGCCGCCGTCGCAAAGGTGCCGAGGGGGATGCGGTCATCCCCCCAGCGGATATCTGCGCTGAACATTCCGTTCTGCCGCGCTCGGACGCCGCGGAAACCGGTGGTGCTGTTCCTCCTCGGAGGCATGGTGGAAGCGCGACGGTGCAGAGGGATGAAGAAGAAGCGCTCGAGGCGCGACAGTTTATACCGCGCCCTCCAGGCCACGCGTCACAACTCCCGTGCCACGCGCCACCATAACATGGATGGATGTGTTAAAGGGGGGTGTAGAACAAATGCACTGAGTATATGATGTATGAAACCTTAAGGGGGGTGTGGAACAAAACAGCTGGAAAGAAACACACCCCGGATCCAACAGCTGGAAAGAAACACGCGCCCTGATCGAACGGCTCACAACAGCTGGAAAGAAACACACCCCGGATCCAACGACTCACAAGCGGTTGAAACAAACACACGATCCGTGTGATTCTATCTGATTGGTCCAAACGAAACCCTAATTAACCCATTTAGTCCCGGTTGGTGTCCCCAACCGGTACTAAAGGGACGATCCGTTTCTATTTTTCTTCTTGACTTTCTTCTCATTGCGCCGTAACCATGGAACATCTTCATCATTTAACTGAATGCTAGGATCATCTTTGACTTTGAAGGGAGGAATTTCATCAAATTTAATGTAATCTGATAACTTACCCCAGGCGCATATTACAAATTATGCGCCTGTGGTATAGATCTTAGCCCAGGCGCATATTTTGTCTGTGCGCCTGCGGTAATGTTACCCCAGGCGCATATTGCGGTCTATGCGCCTGTGGTAAGTTAGGGTGGGTAATGAGTAAGGCAACGAGAAGTGAGAGCGCAAGTGAGTAAGGCAACCTTCCTCCTTGGTTATGCATACCAAATGCACGGCTGGACGTATGATGGCGAATCCGGATGTTTTGTATTTGCTCGACGAACTGAATATATGATGTATCAAACCTTAAAGGGTGGTGTAGAACAAAACAAACGGTATCGCCGTCATACAGCCCAACCGTGGCTAGCTACTGGGTGCATATATGCATACCAAATGCACGACTGGACGTATGACGGCGAATCCGGATGTTTTGTATTTGCTCGATGAACTGAGTATATGATGTATCAAACCTTAAGGGAGGTGTGGAACAAAACAGACGATATCGCCATCATACAGCCCGACCGTGGCTACTGGGTGCATATATGCATTCCAAATGCACGGCCGGACGTATGATGGCGAATCCGGATGTTTTGTATTTGCTCGATGAACTGAGTATATGATGTATCAAACCTTAAAGGTGGGTGTAGAACAAAAAAAACGGTATCGCCAGTATACAACCCCGCAGTGGCTACTGAGTGCATATATGCATACCAAATGCACAGCGGGGCGTATGCTGGCGAATCCGGATGTTTTGTATTTGGGAGATGAACTGAACGGTGTATGAAGCTGGGCTATATATAGGGTCCTCTGGCTCACAAAGTGTTGAGCTAGGGTTTTGATCCAACGGTTAAGAAACATCTCATCCAACGGCTCACAACAGCTCGAAAGAAACACACCGTAGCCCTGATCGAACGGCTCACAACAGCTGGAAAGAAACACACCCCGGATCCAACGACTCACAAGCGGTTGAAACAAACACACGATCCGTGTGATTCTATCTGATTGGTCCAAACGAAACCCTAACCCATTTAGTCCCGGTTGGTGTCCCCAACCGGTACTAAAGGGACGATCCGTTTCTGTTTTTCTTCTTGCCTTTCTTCTGATTGCGCCATAACCATGGAACATCTTCATCATTTAACTGAATGCTAGGATCATCTTTGACTTTGAAGGGAGGAATTTCATCAAATTTAATGTAATCTTCTGACATGTCTGTCTTGTCCTCGACTCCCACGATGTTTCTTTTCCCTGAAAGAACTATGTGGCGCCTTGGCTCATCGTCTGATGTATTCGTTTCCTTATCTTTTGTTTTTCTCAGTCTGCTAGACATGTCCTTCACATAGAAAACATGAGCCACATCATTGGCTAGGACGAATTGATCATTGCCGTACCCAAGATTCTTCTGATCCACTGTTGTCATTCCGTACTTCGGGTCTACCTTCACGCCTGACAGGTTGAACCATTTGCACCAGAACAAAGGGACCTTAAAGGAAGGTCCGTAGTCAAGTTCCCATATCTGCTCTATGTAACCATAGTATGTGACCCTTTGCCCGTTGTCGTCTTTTGCATCAAACCGGACGCCACTGTTTTGGTTGGTGCTCTTTTTATCTTGTTCTGCCGTGTAAAATATGTTACCATTTATCTCGTACCCTTTAAAGGTCAATACAGTCGAAGATGGTTGCTTGGCCAACAAGTATAGCTCATCTTCAACAATGTTGTCATTAATCAGACGTCTTTGCAACCAACCTCCGAAAGTCTTCGCGTGTTCTTTAGCAATGAAATCTTCAGGTTGCTCCGGATATTCCGAGCGTAAAATATCCGTGTGTTCCTGGATATATGGAGCCGCCAAGCTGGAATTAACTAGAACTGTGTAGTGTGCTTGACTGAAAGATTGCTCGTCCATACATGTTGTTGATTTCTTTCCTAGCGTGCCTTTTCCACGCAGTCTCCCCTCATGGCGCGACTGAGGAACCCCGATCGGGTTCAGGTCAGGAATAAAGTCAACACAAAACTCAATGACCTCCTCTGTTCCATAGCCCTTGACCATGCTTCCTTCTGGTCTAGCACGATTTCTAACATAATTCTTCAAGACTCCCATGAACCTCTCAAAGGGGAACATATTGTGTAAGAATACAGGACCGAGAACGGAAATCTCTTGGACTAGGTGAACTATGAGGTGCGTCATAATATTGAAAAAGGTTGGTGGGAACACCAACTCGAAGCTGACAAGACATTGGACCACGTCCTTCTGTAAACTTGGTAGAGTTGCTGGATCGATTGCCTTCTGAGAAATTGCGTTGAGGAATGCACATAGCTTCACAATGGGTACTCGCACGTTTTCTGGCAGAAGCCCCCTCAATGCAATCGGAAGTAACTGGGTCATGATCACGTGGCAGTCATGAGACTTAAGGTTTTGGAACTTTTTCTCTTCCAGGTTTAGTATTCCTTTTATGTTCGACGAGTAGCCAGACGGGACCTTGATACTACTCAGGACTTGGAAAAAGATCTCCTTCTCTTCCTTGGTAAGAGCGTAGCTGGTAGGACCTTTGAAATTCTCTGGATCCATCAGGTCGTCTCGTTCGTGCATACGTTGGTGGTGCAGCCGTGATTTTGGTGTATCTCTCGACTTCTTCCCATGCACGCCCAATAAGTATAGCAGGTTCACGCAAATATTTTTCGTCACGTGCATCACGTCGATCGCAGAGCGAACCTCTAGGAATTTCCAATAGGGTAGTTCCCAGAATATAGATTTCTTCTTCCACATGGCTACGTGGTTGTCGGCGTCATTTGGAACAGATTGTGCGCCAGGACCCTTTCCAAAGATTACTTTTATATCTTTGACCATGTCATATATATCAGTACCTTTAGGGAGGGTTGGCTTCCTCCGTGTATCTGCCTCGCCTTTGAAATGCTTTCCTTTCTTTCTTACGGGATGCCTGTCTGGAAGAAATCGACGATGCCCTGGGTACACATTCTTGCCTATATGTATACTTTCTGTCTCGCCTAAACAGTGTGTGCATGCGCTGTATCCCTTGTTTGACTGTCCTGAGATGTTACTAAGAGCGGGCCAATCATTGATGGTAACAAACAGCAACCCTCGTAGGTCAAATTCCTCTTGTTTGTACTCGTCCCACACACGTACACCTTCGTCAGCCCACAACTCTAAAAGTTCATCAACCAGTGGCCTCAGGTACACATCAATGTTGTTGCCGGGTTGCGACGGGCCTGGGATAAGCACTGGCATCATAATGAACTTACGCTTCATGCATAACCAAGGAGGAAGGTTATAGATACATAGAGTCACGGGCCAGGTGCTATGACTGCTACTCTGCTCCCCAAATGGATTCAGGCCATCTGTACTCAGACCAAACCTTAAGTTTCTTGCGTCATGTGCAAAGTCCTCGTACTTATCGTCGATGTTTCTCCACTGCGACCCATTAGCGGGGTGTCTCAGCATATCGTCTTCCTTACGGTCTTCTTTGTGCCATCGCAACAACTTGGCATGCTCTTTGTTTCGGAACAAACGTTTCAACCGTGGTATTATAGGAGCATGCCACATCACCTTGGCAGGAACCCTCTTCCTGGGGCGATCGTCGCCCTCAACATCACCAGGGTCATCTCGCCTGATCTTATACCGAAATGCACCGCATACCGAGCAGGCATTTAAATTCTCGTGCTGGCCGCGGTAGAGGATGCAGTCATTGATGCATGCATGTATCTTATGCACTTCCAATCCTAGAGGGCAGACAACCTTCTTTGCTTCGTATGTACTGCAGGGCAGCACGTTATTTCTTGGAAGCATCTTCTTCATTATCTTCAGCAGGTTTTCAAATCCCTTGTCAGATAATCCATTCTCTGCCTTCCATTGCAGTAATTCAAGGGTGGTGCCCAGTTTTTTCTGGCCATCTTCGCAAGTTGGGTACAACAATTTTTTGTGGTCTTCTAACATGCGCTCCAACTTCAACCTCTCGTTTTCACTTGCGCAGTTTATCTGTTCTTCACGAATGACCTGACGAAGATCATCATCAGACTCATCAACAATGTCCTCAAGTTCAGGCTCATCTTCCCCCATTTCAGTATCACCGTGTTCATCGAACATAGGATACTTATCATTATCCTCTTCTTCTTCATTGTCTTCCATTATAATCCCTCTTTCTCCGTGCTTGGTCCAACAAAAATAACTGGGCATGAAGCCTTCTTGCAACAGGTGGGTGTGTATGGTTCTTGAGCTAGGGAAATTCCTCTTATTCTGACATTTTTTACATGGACAAAAAATAGATCCATTCTGCCTGTTTTTCTCAGCCACATTGAGAAAACTATGCATGCCATTAAGGAATTCGGGACGACGTCGATCACTGTACATCCATTGCCGGTTCATCTGCATTATATAAATTTATCAACAACCATTATGCTAAATCATCATGACTAAATTAATTAATTAATACAAAAAGTTCATCACACGTTAATACCAAACTAGCGTATAGTGACCATACATATATAGTTCTCAGAAAAATACACACTGAAACCATCCATAAAAACTCTCTCTAATTAATGCATTTAAAAACAACAACAAATGCGATCAAAATCGCAACAAAGGTAACAATTGACCCGACGACATAATGATACCAAGCCTCTTTACTAATTGCATATTTCCTAATCTTTCTAATCTTCAGGCGCATTGCGTCCATCTCGCTCTTGTGACTATCGACGACACCGGCAAGAACCTTTTCCAAGGTCATCTTCTCTCTTTCAGTTTTTTCCAACCTTTCTTCAGTTTTTTTCAATCTTTCTTTCAAGCCAATATTTTCTTGTTCAACTAAGTATAACTTCTCAACAATAGGGTCGATTGGCATTTCCGGTTCCACTACCTCCTATATAAAAATATCTATGTCAAGTTGGTCGGCGTAAGTAATTGTCGTATAATCAGGAAATGAAAATATGTAGTGAAAAAAGATAATATACCACATCCGAATCATAGACTGGATGAGGGCCAACGGGGACGGATATCAAAACCATGGCTCTAGAAAATTATATACAAGTAAATACGTAAATCATACAAATTAAAATTTGTTTTGGTAAATAAAAACAATAGGCTCACCAAGGTTGTGTCGGTGATGGGGCGATTGACGGTAGTGAGGAAGGGGACAAGGCGCGCGACACTAAAAAAAGCACAAATCATAATTAATTTTGAGCTCAAATTGCATCAATTTGTATACATAACAAAATGAATAACAAATTCTAGCTTAGCTAGGCATTTCATCAAACACCTAGCTAGCACAACAAAAATGAAATGAGCAAGAAAACGAGCAAAACCTGCAATGCCGGAAGAGGGAACGTTGATGCTAACCGTAGAACCGATGGGTACCAACAATCTTGACAAATGGTGGAGAAAATGGGGATGGATTAGACCTCACAAGAGGAAGGAGAGAGCAAAAATGGAGTTGTGCTACAGCTGGAAAAAATGGAGCTGAGCTCGGGGTGGTATATATGTAGGGTTTAGGGGAGGGCTTTAGGACCGGTTTGTGTTACAAACCGGTTCTAAAGGATATGACAGCGGGACCCGCAGTGGCTGCAAAAAATAAGAAAACCTGTAGAACCGGTTTGTGATACAACCCGGTTCTAAAGGGTCTGCCCCTGGGCCCTCCTCCCTGCAGCAAATGGCCCGCAAGGCCTTTAGGACCGGTTTGTGTTACAAACCGGTCCTAAAGGCCTTGCGGGCATTTTGCTGCATGGGTGGGGCCCAGGGACAGACCCTTCTGAACCGGTTTGTATCACATCCGGTTCCATTGGGCTTGGCTCAATGCCCTGTTTTCTACTAGTGTAAGATTTGGACCGACAAAAATTGCAAACCCACTAGTGGATCGTCTATCGTCCACACATCCTGCCCAATCGACATCTGTAAAGATACTGACAACCTGTCGATGGTGACTTGCGTATGCACAAGCCAGTCTCTAATGTCCCTTGGACATAGCGTTAGATACGTTTGACAGCCTCCCAGTGTATATCAGTGGGTTGTGACAAGAACTGGCAAACCTTGTTCACCGCAAACGAAATATCTGGCCAAGTGAGCGTCAAGTACTGCAAGCCTCCAACAAGACTACGATATCTATGAGCATCATCGGAACCAAGCGGGGTGCCTTTGTCACGAGTCAACGGCTCGGACGGAAGTGGAGTGGCGGCAGAATTACAATTCTCCATGTTGACTCTATGAAGAAGATCAAGCCCATATTTCCGTTGAGTTAAGGTCATCCCCCCTGAATTGTAAGTCGCCTCCAGTCCAAGGAAGTACTCCAGCCGCCCCATATCTTTGATAGGAAAACTATCGGAGAGCGAACGAACAAGACAATCCACAGCCTCCGGAGTAGAGCCAGCAATAACGATGTCGTCCACGTATACTAACATGAAAATCTGCACCCCAGCATGCGAGTAGATGAACAGTGACGTATAAGTTTTGGAAGAGGCAAAACCAAGCTGTTGGAGAAGCTGACTCAGACGTGCATACCATGCCCGGGGCGACTGTTTCAGACCATAAATAGAACGCTGAAGTTTGCACACATGAGAGGGATACTGAGCATCCTCGAAGCCAGGAGGCTGCTGCATATAGACATCTTCAGCTAGAAACCCATGCAAGAAAGCATTACTGACATCAACTTGTCGAAGATTCCAGCCACGTGAGACTGCAAGAGACAAAACCATACGAACGGTGGCTGGTTTGACAACTGGACTGAACGTGTCGCCATAATCAATCCCATGCTGCTGAGTGAAACCACAGGCTACCAAGCGGGCCTTGTGCTTATCAAAGGACCCATCTGGATGATGCTTTGTTTTGAAAATCAACTTGCTGCCAACAATATTGACGCCAGGTGGTCGAGGAACGAGAGTCCAGGTACCAGTCTGCTGCAGCCCAGCAAACTCATCTGACATGGCAGCATGCCAAGCCGGCTCGAGGAGCGCATCGCGATGAGATGTAGGAGCCGCAAAGAACGCTCGATGTTGGGGATCGTACCGAACCGTACCATCGGTGTACGCCTTCTCTCGTCGCGTCTGATCGCGGTTACGCGTGACCATGACATGCTGCGACTCAGTAGAAGGACCAGCCGAGGGCGTCGCGGTCGACGGAGCGACAGATGGCGACGCGGGCTGGCCAGCAGCATCTGGTGGCGACGCGAGTGGCCCATGGGCTGGCTCAAGAGGCGGCAGGCCTGCGCCAGTCGTCGGGGCAGACGCGCGCGGTGGCGACGCAAGTGGCCTGGACGCAGCTCCCGGGGTCGGCCCGTGCATGACGCTCCCATGCACGTCGATCACGTCGTCACGCACTGGCTGCTGCGGACGAGGGACTTCAGTCACCTGCACATCAACAATATCACCTTGCGCAGGTAGATCACGAGACAAATAGGACAGGTCATAAGTTCGCATAGGTACACTAGTAACTGGTTCATCAGACGGAAAACGAATGGCTTGTTCAAGTGTAGACACATCAATCGAAACGCCGGGAGTAGCAAAAGGAAACACAGTCTCGTCGAAAACAACATCACGAGAGATGAACACGCGCCCAGAGGTCCTATCCAAACACTTATACCCTTTATACATAGGGCTATACCCCAGGAAAACACACATTTTAGAGCGAAACTCTAATTTGTGAGAATTATATTTGCGAAGACTAGGCCAACAAGCGCATCCAAAGATACGGAGAAACTCGTAGTTGGGCTGAATATGCATAAGTCTAAACAAGGGTGTTTCTTTGTTAATGACAGGAGTGGGCATACGGTTTATGAGGTAACAAGCTGTAAGAAACGCCTCATCCCAATAACGTAGAGGAAGCTGCGAGTGTGCAAGGAGGGCTAGACCAGTCTCGACAATATGAAGATGCTTGCGCTCGGCAATACCGTTTTGCTGGGAAGTATGAGGGCATGAGACACGATGAACTATGCCGGTGCGCTCAAAATAGCGATGAAGGCGGTGGTACTCCCCACCCCAATCCGACTGAACTGCCTTGACCTTGGCGTTCAAGAGACGCTCAACATGAGCCTGGAACGTATAGAACACCTGTTCAACGTCAGACTTATTTTTGAGAAGATATATCCAGCTAAAACGAGAATAGTCATCCACAAAATTAACATAATATTTGTATCCCCCAGAGGAGACACTAGCCGGACCCCAGACATCAGAGTGAATAAGCTCAAGAGGCTTAGTGGAGACACGAGAAGTCAAAGAGTAAGGCAATTGATGACTTTTAGCACGCTGACAGGCATCACATACTAAATAATTATTGTCTGAGGAGGAACATGGAAGCCCATTTGTTCTAACAATGTTTTGAACTATAGTATTTGATGGATGACCGAGACGATGATGCCAATGCTTGGAAGTAACACTGGCGGACGCATGACGTGATGATGATGAAGTTTTGACGAACGGAATTGGATATAATCCACCATGACTCCTACCGAGTAGCAGGACCCTCCCTGTGGCCTTGTCCTTAACACAAAAGAAACGACGGTGAAATTCAACAAACACGTCATTGTCACAGACAAGGCGATAGACAGACAGGAGATTTAGATGGGCATCAGGCACATGAAGGATGTTTTGAAGCGATGAACCAGCTAAAAGTGAATGACCAATATGCGAAATTGACAAACCTGCACCATTGGCCACCTGAACCTGATCCTTCCCATCATAGCGCTCGTGGGTATGAAAACGTGCCAGCTCGCTCGTCAGGTGATCTGTCGCTCCTGAATCCATGATCCAGGGGATGTTAGTGGTCGTGGCAGCGTTTCCTCCTCGCTGCTGTGGAGGCTGGTAGTTGGGGTCGAAGCGATTACGGCAGTTCACCCCAGTTTCCGCAGAGCTGGCAGCGGGGACGATAGCGGCGCTGGCCGCCGTTGTGGCCACCATCGTTGCGACCGCCATCATTGCGGCCACCGTTGGTGCGGCCATAGCCGCCGTTACCGCCGTTGCGGCCTCCATCATTGCGGCTGTAGCCGCCATCGTTGCGACCGTAGCCGCCGTCATTGCGGTTGTAACCGCCGTCATTGCGGCCATAGCCGCCGCCATCCTGACGGCCGTAGCCGCCGGTACCACCGCCGTTGCGGCGTTGCCCCTGCTAGCCATCATATGGACGATACGGAGCGCTCCCTCCCTGAAAACCAGGGTTCGGGCGCATCACGGCGTTCACCGAGGACGACCATCCCTCGGACTGCGCCTGCTGTGCCTGTAGTGCCTCAAAAGACAAGACATGCGAGTAAAACTCGGAGTAGGAAACGGCCTTGTCCCCGACCGTGTAGTTAGCGGCGATGGAGTTGTACGCGGATCCAAGTCCGGTGAGGATGTGATCGATGAGCTCATCGTCGCTGACGGGAGAACCGGCAGCAGCCATCGCATCGGCGAATCCCTTCATCTTGTGCATGTAGGCTGCGGCGGACATCTCCTCCTTCCTGGTGCCCTGCAGGAGACGGCGGATGTGACGTATGTTGGCACGACTCTGAGCGCGGTGCATAGTGTGGACTGCGTTCCACGCGTCGGCGGCGGTCTTGCAGCCGATCAACTGGCTCGTGATGTCGCCGTCCATTGAGCCAAGGAGGATGCTTAGGACCTTCTGGTCCTGAACCCACCATCGGTGGTACTCTGGGTTGTCGACGGTGACAGCCTTGTCACCGGTTCCCTCGGTAAGAGTCTTCTCCGGGGCAGCGACGTTGGCGTCGAGGTGTCCATGGAGGTTGGCGCCGGAGAGGTGCGGAAGCATGAGCCCCTTCCACAGGGGAAAATTGCCGCTGTCGAGTCTCACGGAGATCCCAGATGAGGACATGGGAACCGCGGATGCCGATGACGAGACGGCGAGAGAGGTCATCGCGGTGGAAAGCTGCATCGCGGAGGTGCCCATCGCGGCGGCGGCTCGGAGAAGCTCGAGCGGCGGCGGCAGAGTTGGATCGCGCGCGGCGGCGGCTCGGTTGGCTCGAGCGGCGGCGGCGGCAGCTCTGATACCACGTGAAACAATAGGTTTAGGGTTTTGGTGCGTGGGTCTAAAGCCCCGCACGTGCTCCACTTATATATTGACCAAGACATACAGAGTTACACATGTATACGTGTACACGACAGGCCGTGTCTATTTACAATTCTAACAGAGCTTGGGAAGGGCAAGACATCAGAAGAGAATCAGAACACGTCTGCCCTGTCGAAGCAGGCAAACATAGATCACCCCATCGCTAGAGCGCACAGGTATTACGCATGAGAAGAAAGCATGAGGCTTTGAACGGTTGAATAAGTGAAGGCAGAGTCGCTGAGCCGCAACCGTCTGGTGAAGGAAACGACCTACAAAAGAAGCTTCAGCTCTCGGAGCACGCCACCCTGCTGTAACTGGCAGAGGTGAACCCTTCCACTCCCACTATAGGCTCGAGGGCGTCGCGCCGCCAGAGAGCACATGAAAGGGCGGACAAAGAGCACCCTGGAGGCTGGGAACCAGATCCACCACGCTCGACGACGACGAGAACATCACCACATCATCGCAACCTACACGGCAACATCACCCACGCACCTCCATGGTTCCCAAAGCAACGCCTACAGGAAGGCGCGACCCCAATTGTCTCTTGATTGATCGATCCTTTTACCAAGATGTTGGATAGTTTCATTTGGCAGGATCGATCTATGCTATGCCAAATCGATGGATCGATATTAGTGTCCGGTCAGCTAGGAACGATCCTACATTCGTGGGAACTCTTTCTTCAATCGCAAACTATTCTCCTGTGCCAATTGCTATCTGCAGCTGCACTTTTTTCGATCGGGAACAATGCGGACTGGCGATTTAGTTCAACTATGTAACATAACTAAGTCACACGCATGCTTTATATATGAGCCAATTGTTCTTTAATATCTTTTCTTTGAAACTGATGAAGAAAACACAAATACGCACCATAGATAATATACTACGAAGATGCATATATGTCTAAAAGAAAATAGACACTTTTTTTGATGACAATATGTTATAACGAACCGATCCTTTTTTTTTTGTTGCATGCACATGTGGCATTTTTTTTTTTGCACTTCATGTAGTAGTTCGTTGAACATAAAATTCATTTTTTTCTGAGCTCCATTTTTTTCCTTGAACGCGTATGTGCGTCGGTGCTAAGGTGCGCTGCGGAAGTTGCTAAAAATTAGCAAGCGTTCACTACGGAAATAAAGTACAGTTTCCAAGGAAATCGAAGGAAGCAAACAGAAACCTTCTTTATCGTATCATCTTTCTAACATCATCCGCACAAAAAAAAAAAAAAAAAAAAAAAAAATCACTTTATCATAAGAAAATACCCAGTAAATGCATGAACCGGTCCATTTTTTTTTTGTATACGGCTATGTACGGAGACACGCATAAGGAAGTTGCTAAAAGTCAGCACGCGGTACGATGACGAGACGGCGATCTACGCGGTACCCCTGGCGCCGCCTGCCGCCGACGGGGAGACACCCCTGGTGATGTCGTTCGCCGATGGGGAGACGCCCCTGAAGACGCCGTCTGTCGTTGGGGGTTCCCTGCCGGCGGTGCAGATCGGACCTACTCGGGGGGATTCTACACTCTTGGTTGCGGAGAGCGAATCGGGTGGGATTCCTCTTGCTGATCCCATGGAAGATCGCAGAGATGGCTCATCTGATGTCGCTGTGGTGCCGGGCCGTGAGGCCACTGATCGAGGGATCGCGTGGGGATCAACTGGTGGGAGATTTTGGGCACTTGCTGGCAGCGACGAGGAGAGCGAGTGTGAAGGATCGGGTAAAACTGAGGACCTCGCCGGCAGGTATGAGCATTTTGATTATGTTTGCAGGACACCGCCTTCGGATTCGGCGCGTTCGGGGATCTCGTCGTCCTCGCAGATGGCGAAGAGGATGAAGCGTCGTCTTGCTCAAAGGTATGCGTCCATGGTCTTATGCCCGTCGGAGGACAGGATGTTGGGTAGTCCTCGAAAGACCTCGTCGGAGGTGTCGATCAGGCAGCGGCCTGTTAAGCTTCCAGTGTTCGAACCGACCGTGTTCATCGAGGATGAATACACCTCATTACCTTGGACGGTGGTGAGGCGCCCGCGTCAGTCAACGTCGATCGGGGAGACTTACGGATCTCGAATTTTGAACGCCCGTAATCACAGGCTGCTGGGTCCGGTGGTTGCTAATTGTTCGGAAAGAGAGTTGATGCGAGATCGCGGGATCAGGGGTACTGCTCCGGGTCCACCGAGGACAGACCGGTCTCGGGATCGGTATCGGACGTGTATCCGCGGGGCTAAATTACCTAAGGGGTACGGCCCGAGAAGGTTCCTAGGGTTTTGTCAGAATCATCGTATCCTTTCACGATCACATCAACCTGCGGCCTCCGACATGCAGCGCGGCGGAGGACATGGGGGTGCTGATCAGAGAGGACATGGCGGTGGCCATGGTAGAGGTGGGCATCAGGTGCAGGGAGATGGGAACTTCGAGCAAGGGGGGCCTAGTGGAATTGCGGGTCAGTCCGACGGCCATGGGAACGGGGCAGCGCCGCCGTTTGCTTTCCATGCAGGCGCTGGTTTCAATGCGCAGCGAGGGAACCGTGAGTTCCAGGGAGGATTTCATGGTCGGCAGCGTTTCGATCAGGGGAGAGGAGGATTCGGAAGGGGGACGTGGTGGTCGAGTTAATCATGTTTACCGGCTAAACGGCCACCGTTTCGACTCCGGCCGGGGGAGTTATATCCCGGTGGTAGTTCAGCCTGCGCAGCAGCAGGGCGTGGCTGCGGGGGTTCAATATACACAACAGCAAGGCAATGTTCCGGTGGCTCCGAGAGTGGAGGTGGTGCAGCCGAATAATGCAGGGGTTGCAGGTGTGCTGCAACCACATGCGCAACCTGAGCAAGCTCAAACTTCTACCACTATCATTACGGAGGTTGCTCCGGTTGTTCAGCAAGGTCAGAAACGAGTTTCAGCGGACCAATTAGCTGTTGCTATCGCGGGTGCGGTACAAAAGAAGAGCAAAAAGAACGATAGAAACAAATGTTTTAGATGTGGTGAGGCTGGTCACTTTCTGGCAGATTGTCCAGCCCCGGTTTGCGAGTTTTGTCAAGGATCCATCCACAAGAATGGCCCTTGTCCATTATTGGCAGCGCCCAAGCAACACCCGGTGATGTATGGCTATGCTCATGATGAGCTTATGATTTTTGGGATACCTCTCTCAGCAAGTTATAGACCAAAGACTGTTAATGCCCGATGGGCTTCTGTGGTGGTTAACAAGGGAGAAATGACAGTGCCTCGGGTTATTGGACAGTTGCAGCGTCTAGTACCTACTGATGGTTACATATGGGATGTTAGTCAGGTAGGGCACAATGTTTTCAAGGTCCTTTTCCCATCCAAGCTTGAGCTAGACCGGCTGATTGTTTTTGGACCTTGTAAAGTGCCCAATTCTAATTGTGAGATGACGGTTGATAGCTGGGGGCAGAGAATCGAGAGGTTGGACACATTGCCAAATTTCTGGGTGCGCGTGTCTGGTATCCCGGAAGAACACATAGGGGATTTCTTGGCGATGTGGGCAGTGGGTTACATGGTTGGGGTGACCAGAAAAATCGATATGGTATACACTCGTCAACATGGGGTTTTACGGATGCTGGTAGGGTGTCTTGATTATACTAAGCTACCGCAAATCATTCCTATGCTCATCAAGGATGAGTTTTTTGCTCTTTCATTCTTTGTGGAGGGAGAGGACAAGACTGATCAAGTTGAGGACATGGCAGTTGACAAGGATCCCGAGGGTGATGAGGATGATCAAAGTGACATGGGGTCTGATTTTCACAATGCACTCGCAAAAACTTCGTTGGAAGATACCGCGGGTAACAGTGAGTCCGGGAAAAATACGGAAACTAATACAGGTGATAATTATCAAGGAGGATCTGCTTCGCTTGGTAATAATGGCATGGAATTGAAGAGAACTGGTGTGGTGTTCTCACCTTTATGAAAAGAATAATTTCGAAAGATTGAGGAGATGATTATGGCGGATCGGCTGGGTGAAGTTGCACAAGATAATGCTCACGTTGGACTGCCAGGCAGCTCCTCGGTTCCTCTATCTGATGACGCTGAGCCTACTGTCGATGGTTTGCTTGCCGTGGGGTGTGCTGCCGCGGATGGTACTGAGGAGATGGAGTTGCTGCAGCCGGGGAGTGTTGTCTGTCCCAAGTGTGCCTGCCGTGCGTACTGACATGGCTGCTGTGGACACTGCCGTGGGTGCTGATGGGTTGCGTCCAGCGGCGAAAGTGCAGAGGTCGGGCTGACTATGAACACACGCCTATGGGTTCAGCTACTGTGGATTCAGCAAGTCCCCGTGCAGTTTTGGCTCGGGGTATCGCGTCAGAAGCCAGACTCGTGGATGCTACGGCTTACAGTGACCGGTGTCGTGATGGGGTTGATGATACATGCAAGAGTGGTTCTTCTGCTTCCCTGAATATCGGCTGTGGGGTTACCTGAACTGGGTGTTGACAGCAGCCCCCTGTTCACTACCAAAAAATATGACACGGTGGCTATTCCTCTTCAGACACGTGCTGATGTGAGCGGGTGTGGTGGGTCGACTACCACTGTATCAGGCGATGGAGGAGCTTCGTGCCTGTCAGGTGGGAAGGACGTTCCTACGATTCAGTCAGGAGGACTGGATTTGGAGGGCTCGGGGACTCCACGAGCAGGGGGTGCTCAGTTAGGTGGACTGGGGCATCCTGTGGACACGCCACGGTCGCGCCATGGGTACGCCTTCACGAGAGGTGGTGGCGGCTTTCGGTGGCATCTCGGATCCAATGACGGAGGGGCGTCGTTCGAGTGCACGTCTATAGGCACAGCCGGATGCGGACGTGCCGGTCGCGGAGAAGGCTTCTCGACTTGCTGCGCGTCGTGACGACATGGCTGCAGGTAAATCTTCTTTGGCAAGATTTTCGTTTTCAGCTTTTTCCAATAATGACATTGTTGCACGTGCATCTCGGCTGGGAGTTTCTTTGGGTACCTCATTAGCTGCGGTAGAACGATCGGTTAAATTTCTTAAAGATTTAGAAGAATCACGTCAAATTACTTTTCTAACTAATAATTTGGGAGAGGGAGAGAATTCCGAATCCAGTCTGGTGGTTCGGCAAGCATCATCTTTATGTGAGGATTATGCTGACGAGAGAGAGGAGGGGTTGGGGGATTGTCGAGATCCTATGGCCCAAGGTGTGAAAGTCTCATGTGTTCGTAGACGTACGAAAATTAGGGCTACTCATCCTAAAAGGAGAAGTGCGAGGCTGAAATCCCTAAATTTAAAGTCTTGATGCGAGGGATTTTTTGGAATAGTAATGGGTTTGGGGACACGGCAAAACATCTAAATGTTAATGAGATGGTTAGAGAACTTAAGTTGGATTTTGTTGCTATATTAGAGACAGGGAGATCTAGCTTTGATAAGCGTTTGTTAAATCATTTGTCAGGGGGTTATGATTTTACTTGGTATTGTTTACCACCCCGTGGCCGGTCTGGGGGAATTTTAGTGGGATTTAATGCCGCAATGTTAGCTGTACAGACAGTGGTTGCTGGTGATTTCTCGGTGAAATTCCATTTACGCACAAAGGATGACGGTTTCCTTTGGGCGATGGTGGTTGTCTATGGGGCTGCCCAAGATGACAAGAAACCAGAGTTCCTGTCCGAGCTAGTTCGGATTTGTGATGGGGAATCATTGCCTATGGTTGTGGGTGGGGACTTCAATATAATGCGTAGACCGGAGGACAAGAGTAAAAATAATTTTAACCCTAGATGGCCATTCATTTTCAATGCTATCATTGAGAGCCTTGGATTTGAAGGAACTCGAGATGTCGGGTAGGCAATACACGTGGATGAGTAGAGGGGTTGATGCAACCCACGAGAAGCTTGATCGCGTTCTTGCTAGCGTGGATTGGGAACAGAAATATCCTTTAGTCACGGTGCAAAGTCTGATACGGACGGGGTCGGATCATGTACCGTTATTACTAGATTCTGGTTCTCCGGCTCATAGAGGGAATAAATCGTTATTCTCGTTTGAGTTATCTTGGTTGCGTCATGAAGGTTTTTACGAGATGGTCAAAAATGAATGGCAATCCATTACCGTTGGAAACTCTCCCATTGAATTATGGCAGAATAAGATCATACATATACGTAGTTATTTACGGGGATGGGCTCAAAATATGTGTGGGGAGTATAAGAGATTGAGGCATAAGTTGCTTCTTCTTATTCATGAGCTCGATGTGAAAGCGGAAACTGTTCCACTTTCTGTGAATGAGCGTCAGGCCAAACAAGAGGCGGAAGATTTTATTGCTAAGCTTAGACGGGACGAAGAGTCTAAGTGGGCTCAGCGGGCTAAAGTTCGGTATGTTCAAGAAGGTGGAAATAATACGAGGTATTTCCACCTAATGGCAAATGGTAGGCATCGCAAAAAAATGATCTTCCAGCTTGAACAAGATGAGGGAACGATTGTTGGTCAATCAAACCTTCAACTGCTTATTTCGGAATACTATAAGAATTTGTTTGGAGCACCGGCTCCAAATTCTTTCTCACTTAATGAATCTGGTATTGAGGATATGCCTCAAGTATCTGAGGAGGAAAATAGTATTCTAACAGAGCCTTTTTCTGAGGAGGAAATCTTTGATGCTATAGATCAGATGGAACTTAACAAAGCACCGGGACCGGATGGGTTCCCCGCTGAGTTCTATAAGAGATTGGGACGTAATTAAGCTTGATCTCATGTCTTTATTCGCACAGTTGCATACAGGGGAATTACAATTGTTCAAGTTGAACTTTGGTGTCATAACCCTGCTTCCGAAGAAGGAAGATGCATGTAGGATTGAGCAGTATAGGCCTATCTGTTTGCTTAATGTCAGTTTCAAAAAATTTACTAAGGTGGGTACGAACAGAGTCACTTCTATTGCTCAGGCGAGTGATTAGACCCACTCAATCGGCGTTTATTCCAGGAAGAAATATTTTAGAGGGGGTAGTTGTATTGCATGAGACTATTCATGAATTAAAACAAAAAAAGTTGGATGGGGTTTTACTTAAGATCTATTTTGAGAAAGCGTATGATAAAGTTAATTGGTCCTTCCTACAACAAACGCTTCGCATGAAAGGTTTCACGCCACAGTGGTGTGAATGGGTTGCGAGGTTCGTTCAAGGGGGTAGTGTGGGGATCAAGGTTAATGATGATATAGGTCATTATTTTCAAACTTTAAAAGGATTAAGGCAGGGAGATCCGTTATCACCTATTCTTTTTAACCTGGTGGCTGATATGTTAGCAATTCTCATTGCAAGTGCAAAAGAGGATGGCCAGGTTGGAGGGCTAGTTCCTCATTTAGTTGAGGGAGGGGTATCTATTCTCCAATATGCTGATAATACGATTCTGTTTCTTGAACATGATATCGAGAGCAGTTAATATGAAACTGTTGTTATCACTGTTCGAACAGTTGTCAGGGTTGAAAATTAATTTTCATAAGAGCGAGATCTTTTGCTTTGGGGATGCAGTGAACCATGAAACGGAGTATAGACACATCTTTGGGTGTGAGATTGGTCAACTCCCGTTTAAGTATCTGGGCATTCCTATTCATTATCGGAAGCTGCTGAATAAAGAATGGAAACCCATAGAAGATAAGTTTGAGATGAAACTTAGTTCGTGGATTGGGAAGATGCTCTCATATGGAGATCGTCTTGTTCTTATTAATTCAGTATTATCGAGCTTACCAATGTTTTTATTTTCTTTCTTTGAGGTGCCTGTTGGGGTACGTAAAAGATTAGATTTTTTTAGATCCCGTTTCTTTTGGCAGAGTGATCAGCAGAAAAAGAAATATCGTCTGACCAGGTGGAATATCGTGTGTCGTCCGAAAGACCAAGGGGGTCTGGGGATTGAAGTATTAGATATTAAGAGCAGGTGCTTACTCAGCAAGTGGCTGTTTAAACTCCTGACGGAGGAGGGAGTTTGGAATGGGATGTTATAGAACAAGTACATTAAAGGTTTACCGTTGGCTCAAGTGGAGTCAAAACCGACAGACTCTCCCTTTTGGAAGGGAGTAATGAAGATGAATGTAGAGTTTTTCTCTAACATCTCTGTTTCAGTGGGCGATGGGCTTAGTACTCGTTTTTGGGAGGACACCTGGTTAGGAAATAAGCCTCTAGCTCTCCAATATCCTTCTCTTTTTAATGTGGTTAATAATAAAAATGTCACAGTGTCTCATGTACTAATGGGTCATCATCCTAATATTACCTTTAGGAGGCCGCTCTTAGGTGATAAGTGGGAGCGATGGTTAGATTTAGTACAAAGACTCATGGATGTATCTCTAGAGGATACGCCAGATAGGTTTAATTGGAAGTTAACAGAGTCGGGAGTGTTTTCGGTTAAATATTACTATGAGCACCTAATGAATGGAAATACACGATTTCTACACAAATACCTCTGGAGGTTAAAAGTACCTTTAAAGATTAAAATATTCATTTGGTTTCTTTACCATAAGGAACTGTTGACTAAGGATAATCTAGTTAGAAGGAGATGGACTGGGTGTTCCAGATGTGTGTTCTGTGCGGAGGAGGAGACTGCTGATCATTTATTCATTTCTTGTGAGTTTGCTAAAAAAAATCTGGAGATTGGTACATTTTACGTTCTCTATAACACCACCTGTTTCGGTTTTAAATTTGTTTGGGACTTGGTTAAATGGAGTAGATAAATGTACCAAAGCAAGCATACGCATAGGTGTATGTGCTTTTATTTGGGCAATTTGGAATTGCAGAAATGATGTTATTTTTAACAATTTGAACTCTCCTAATTTTTTCCTACAGGTGGTTCACCGCGCTACTTATTGGATTCATCAGTGGGCGCTCCTGTTACCAGAAGACCAGCGAGGACGTTTGGCTTCTGGATGTGCCCGGCTCGCGGCGGTGGTCCGGGCTATCTTCAACCAGGGTGGTTGGTTGCACACTAGGATATTAGATCATGCGTAATTTACATGTGTGGATGATTTTTCGGTGGCTTGTGTTTTCAGCTACGTTGGGGTACCATTGAGCTGTATTTTGAGATCTTTTGCTATGCTGAATATTTGCGATTAATATAATAAGCCGTGTACATCGACTAGATGCAGAGGCTGGGTTTACCGTTTCAAACAAAAAAAAAGCAAACGGAAACCATCTTTATCGTATCATCATCTCATCGTATCGATCTACATGGGGCTCTGCCTCGGCAAGGCGCCCGGCGGCGGCCACACTTCGCATTCGCCGTGCTGGCCGGACCTGCCGCCAGAGATCGCTGGCCTCGTCCTTTCCTGTCTCGTGACGTCCCATGATGACCGTCTCATCTTCGCCGCTGTCTGCCCCGAATGGCGTCTCGCCGCCAAACAAGACCGCGCGCTGCTGGCGCCGGCTATTCCGTGCATCAACCTTGGTAACGGTGCCTACCAAAACATCGCCAATGGCAAGGTGAGCCGCTTCGTCAAGCCCGGTGGTGGCGTCGTGGTGGATGCTTCGTACGGCAGCTGGCTCCTCGTCGAAGATGAGGGCTCCATAAGCTGTTCCCTCCGCGACCCCTTCTCCCCATCTACGCCGGCCAACATCGAGGTCCCCTGCTACTACTACGATCGGCGCTATGACTATACCATCCTCGACCCGTTGTCCCCATCCACCCTGCGCGGTGAGCGTGGTCGCTATGACGTCGTCGGCGACTTCGACCCGCCGCGCAGGCCGTTCACCGTGCAAAAGATACTTGTCTTGTCACCCCACATCGGCGTCGCGATGTTCAAAGGCTGTCCATTCATCGCTCCACCAACCAACTTTGCATGTTTCTGCCCGGCCTCATCGGCGTGGTCACATCCACCCCCCACGACTGGATTTGATCACCATGCTCTTCCGGACTTTATTTACATGGACATAGAATTCCACCGCGGAAAGATCTATTTGCACATGGGTTGGTTGCTGGAGAGGAACCATCTTTAGGTCATGGCCAGCATGTCATTAGAGAGCAGCCGAATGCAGCAATTTCCCCGAATGCAAACTACCACCTCGTTGCATCGGCTGACAAGAAAAAGCTACTAATGGTAAAGTGGAGTATACCAAAATTTATCAATGAAATCAAGATTGATCATCCCTCGATTTGTCTGCATGTATTTGAGGCGGATTTGGATATGGGCCGGTGGTCGGAGGTGAAAGACTTAGGCAACCAGGTCGTTTTTGTTGGCACAACAGGCTCGAGAGCACTCACGGTAACAGAATCATCACAGCACTATCACCAACGATTTCGAGGAGGAAACTGTGTGTTTCTTTTGGGGGAAGACTGTGCATGGGCCGGGGCGTGGACGCAGGAGACCGAGTCCTACGGCTGTCGAAATAACGTCAATGAAATTCCTAGCTGCGTGTTAGTATAGAGAATATTACAAGAGTTTGATACGTACACATTTGGGGATATTCCTTGACATACAAGCTAACTATACAACACATGATGTTAGGAATATCTCAACCAAAACCAGGTACCTATAGGATACAAAACACGTGAGAACTACACGATCTAACACGCTACCTCAATCACAACTTAGCTAAGTTGACATTGCGTCTAAACATTTCTTGTTGCCTATTCGACAATGGCTTAGTAAACCCGTCTGCAACTTGATCACTGTAGGGATGAATCGAATATTCAATAGCTTATTAGCTACTCTCTCTCGAACAAAATGATAATCCACCTCAATATGCTTTGTCCTAGCATGAAAAACCGGATTAGCTGAAAGGTAGGTGGCACCCAGATTAACGCACCACAACATTGCTGCCTTGGGATGAGTGATACCGAATTCTGTCAACAATGTCTGAACCCATATAACTTCAACCGTTGCATTTGCCAAAGATTTATATTATGCCTCGGTACTGGATCTAGACACTGTCGCTTGTTTACGTGCACTCTAGGAAATGAGATTACTTCCCAAGAAAACAGCAAAACCACCGGTGGATCGTCTATCATCTGAACAACCAGCCCAATCTGCATCAGAATATGCACTCACAAGTGTAGAATCTGATTTCACAAGTCGCAATCCATAGGACATAGTATACTTGAGATACCGAAGAATTCGCTTAACTGCTGTCCAATGATTAGTAGTAGGCGCATGAAGGAACTGGCATACTTTATTAACAGAAAAAGAAATATCTGGGCGCGTCAAGGTGACATACTGTAAGGCACCAACAATGCTCCTATACCTGGTAGCATCTCCATCAGAAAACAAATTACCATCGGTAAGAGACAACTTTTCGGATGTTGAAAGCGGGGTGGTAACAGGTTTATAGTCCCTCATGCCAACTCGCTGCAAAATATCTGAAATGTAGTGTCCTTGGGATAGGAAAATACCATCTGACACATGTTTAACTGCAATGCCAATGAAATAGTGAATCAAACCAAGGTCCTTGAGCGCAAAATCCATACGCAAATCCTTGAGAACCGCATCAACTGCTTCAGACCATGAACTGGCAACAATTATGTCATCAACATAGATGAGCATAAAAATAATAATATTATATTTGCGATAATAGAACAAGGAAGTGTCATCTTTGGAAGCAAGAAACCCAAGATCACGAAGTTTGGAGGACAGCCGAGAAAACTATGCGCGAGGAGCCTGTTTCTGACCATATACGCTTTATCAAGTTTGCACACATAACCAGGATTCTCAGGATGCTCATACCCAGGAGGCTGCCTCATATAGACCTCTTCTTCCAGAACGCCATGAAGGAACACATTCTACACATCAAGTTGTCGCAGAGCCCAACTGTGTGAAACAGTTAGAGATAAAACAATACGAATAGCTGCAACTTTAACAACCGGGCTGAAAGTATCCTCGTAATCAATATCATACCTCTGTTTGAACCCTTTGGTGACCAAGCGAGCTTTGTACCTGTCAATAGTATCATCTGAATTGTGTTTGATCTTATAAACCCATTTGCAATCAATTATATTTCCATGAGGTGGACGAGGAACAAGATGACAGGTGTGATTGTTCATCAAGGCTGAGTACTCATCATCCATAGCACCCTTCCACTTAGTATCACTAAGAGCCTCGATGACATTATCAGGTTCACCAGTACTGCAAAATTACCCCAGCGAACAGTGGCATCAGTTATAATCCGGGGACGAACAGTATCACTTTGCGAGCGTGTACGTGCACGTAGCACAGGAGCAGCTGGAGCGACAGGAGCGGGTGCCACAGAAGATCTGGCCAAAGCCGTATCAGCAGACTGGGCGCAGAAGACGATGCACCTGGCGTGTCGTCGCTACGAGACGAAGCCGTACGAGCGGACAAGGGAGATCCCGCGCCCCCCGTCGTGTGCTCCGCAGAAGAGCCGCCACACGTCGTGGCTGGACCGGCATGTTTAAAGGATTCCGTGGGTCCGGCCAGGCTAGGCGTGCTAGCGCACGTGTGTCCACGAGATAGGCTGTCGGAGGACACCGATCCCGAGGCAGATGTAGCATGCATGTCCGCTGACACCGTAGGTGAACCAATTTCGGGATTGCTGCCTGGATTATCTGCAACAGAGGAGTATTGCACACTATTTTCAGCAGAATAATCAGCAGTTACAGACATATGATCGTAACGTAATTCATCTCCTGAATCAGTTACAGATGGATTGCGAAGAAAAGACGGAAGGAGAAGAAGTTCAGCACAAAGTTGTGCTCTGCATTAGGGTGAAGGTGAGCAAATGGAAAAATAGATTCATTAAATGTCACGTCACGTGATATATAAACCAGACCGGTAGAAATATCAAGACATTTATATCCTTTATGGAGACCACTATAGCCCAAGAAAGCACATTGCTTAGATCGGAATTGAAGTTTTTGTTGGTTGTATGGACGAAAGTTAGGCTAAAACTCACATCGAAAAACGCGAAGAATCGAATAGTTGGGCTTGGACTTAAATAATTTTTCCATAAGAGTTTTGAGTTGGATATCTTTGCTAGGAAGCCGATTAATGAGATAAATAGCCATAAGAAAGGCTGTGTCCCAAAATTTAAGCGGCATGGATGCATGTGCTTGAAGACACAAGCCAACTTCTACAATGTGGCGGTGTTTACGCTGAGCGGAGCCATTTTGTTGATGTGCATAAGGGCATGACACATGATGGGATATCCCAACACGAGCAAAAAAAGAATTCAATTTTTGATACTCTCCTCCCCAATATGATTGCATAGCCATGATTTTTCTATCAAAGAGACGTTCAACATGTCATTGAAAATCATGGAACTTCTGAAAAACATCAGATTTATTTTTGAGCAAATAGATCCATGTGAATTTGCTGTAATCATCAATAAAACGCACATAATACTTATAACGACCTACAGAGGCAGGACCTGGTCCCCAAACATCGGAGAAAATAAGTTCTAAAGGAGCACTAGACACACTATTTGAATTGGGATATGGCAATTGATGACTTTTTTCCTTTTGACACGCATCACAAACCGACTCATCATGTTTACTAGAGACCGGAAGATTATTATTCCTAAGAACTTGATCAACAATCAGAAACGAAGGATGTCCAAGGCGTCAATGCCACCATGTGGAGGATGGTTTGCTTGTGCTAAGGGCTTGTTTTGGTGAAGGTGGATAAAGACCACCTCTACTCTTTCCTTGAAGAAGAATTTTCCCCGTATCCTGATCCTTAACAGAAAAGAATTTTGGGTGAATCTCAACATATGTATGATTATCATAAACAAGCTTAGAAGAAGAAACAAGCCTTTTGGAACGTGCAAAATATTGTTAAGATGAATAGGACGATCAGGAGTATGAAAAGGCGTTGTGCTACGGGTTGGGAAAAGGAAGAGAGAGAAGCGTGAGGGGACGGCTCGAGTGGGCCGGGTGAGGCAGTGCGGTGTTGGCCTGTGCGGGATGGGGGGAAAAAGCCGGTGACGGCGTTAATCAGAAACGGTGACAAAAATGTCCTATAGGGCCGATCTAATGGTTGGGTTAGAGTGACGAGATGCACCAAAGATAACCCAGACGATCAAGAGAGAGGTGTGAGGGTGGCTTGTTGGGATCTTTACAAAATCTTTAGATTTCTATGTTAGACAAATTCATTCCAACTTGAGGCCAGGTTGCACATCGCTTTACTAGACCACTCTCTGTGTGGCAGCTGGAAGTTTTTCGATACAATCACAACTTATCCAGCTTAGTAAGTGGTGATTAAGAGGAGATGTGTTCTCTCAAGGCGTAAGTCGCTCCAGAAGCTTAGGCTGTTGTTGCATGCGGTTGTAACAAACCTGTAAATCCCGAGCGAGAGTTTTGGCCTATATTAACACAGGAAGCTCCCAACGTGGAAAAGTAAAATCAAGTATTTTCGCATTTATAACTATTTTCTATTCAACGCAAAAGATTAGATAGTACCATTTTCTTTACGAGGCTTAGAAAATCCATGATAATAGTGCCATTAAATTCTCAGTAAATACAAAATTAATTGTGCCAGGAAATTGCATTAGTTGTTTGGTATTCGAGACGCTGCAATTTAAATATGGTTGGAATCGAATTCTCCTACATTGAGAAATATACATGGAAAACGAAAAATCACGTTCCTTCATGGTGTAATCTATATCATTTATAAGAATTGTAGGTACATGTATGTTTCTCTATAATTAGGTTATTCCTGTTAATACAAATATGAGTACTACTGAGACGAGTGATGCACGGTGACTGAGTCATATACAACAACAACATATCCCTATGTAAACCATTCGAGGTGGAATATCTCTCTTGTAGGAACATATCCCTCTGTAAAGCATTCCTGTTAGCAAATTTTCCATTGATGATGGAGTCATGTACCGTAACCACAGCTTTAACAAAGAAATTAAGTTGGTGGCTACGGCAAGTTGCCGGAACATGACTGGCAATTTCCTAGCCAACCACACCGTGTCGAGTCGATGTGTGCTACGTCCTAGTTTATGTGTGCATGTTGTTCACGGGTCTATTCGTTCTTTGTTTATGTTCTGGATTAGAGTACAATAGTGGCAAACAGCGTGTTAGTTCAAATGTTTCTCTCCATTCGTACTTGTTTATGTTCTGTACCTGTCGGTAGAGCTCAGCGTTCCCTTGTTCACATTGTACTTGCCAAAGTAGCTTCATTTTCTTGATGCACTAACATTGTACAGTATGTATCAAGATGCCTTCCTTGCTTGTTTACCGACCGCATTGAATGTTTTTTTGTCCTTTTTTGGGTCGTCCTGTTGGAAACTTCTGGCTAGTGTGTACGGGTAATATTATAATTATTGTGCCGGTGTGGCTGTCTTGACGCGCTTAGTATTTTGCCTAATCTTCTTCTTAACTCAGAACAGCATTGAGTTGGCTCAGAATACACGCATAGCTAGCTCCCCCATCCATGTCATTTTTTGGACCTCTGCAAAGCAACAATGACGATCGAGAGTACGTTAGCAGCAGCCGGATTCGGAGCCGCAGGGTGGCTCATGTCCTCCTTGCTCAGAAAGCTTCTGCTCAAAGCCAAGTACTACTTTGAAGACAATGGGGTGGACATGGTTCGCAGGCTGGAGACTTACATTATCCCTCGGCTGAAGCTTACTCTGGAAGCAGCGGAGAGTGGTGACCATAAGGTATTCTTTGAACCAATTGCGAGTGAGCTCAAGTCTGATTTCTATATGTTGAGAGAGGTACTGGAGAAAGCGGAGTATGATCGTCTCAAAAATGTGCATAAACATACTTACAGCTGTTATGTCGGCCCCTCAAATCAGGTTCGTTCTTCTTAACCTCAGTAAAATATGTAATGCACAATAAAATATTCTTTAGATATTATCATTTTAGTTAGATAACCATTATTTGTTAGTTCCTTACTCGAGTGCTTCTGACTAATGCATCACTACCAAAAACCATTCGGCTACATCATGAGGAAAAGGGCCATTTTTAAGTTTTAACAGCCCGCACGAGTTCCACTCCACTAAGAAGCTTGCTTCGGCAGTGACCAAGCAGCCCACACGAGTCCCACTCCACTAGGAAGCGAATTTGCAGGCGTCTCACCTGGGGTATTTTTTTGCCAAATCTGGCCCTTTTCGAGGACTAGCGTCAAATCTGACCTCTTTGTGAAAGTATTTTCAAATCTGGCCCCTGAGGTCCGCTCCATCCTACTTGGAGCCGACCTCCCAAATTTTTTTATTTGATCAGAACCGGGTTCGGCGCAAAGTAAGATCGCGTCGAAATGCACAAGTTCGGCTCCATGCCTCTCGGTGTCGACCCGAGGGGTCAGATTTAAAATTACTTCACATGAGGGGCCAGATTTGATGGTAGTCCGCGAAAAAGGCCATCCTTAACAAAAAAAAACACTCACCCGGGGGCACTGCTCATATAGGAACGGTAAGGATGGTGTTCACGGGAATAGTGCCCGGTATCAATAAAAGCCCTCCCGTTCACGCCTGTATAGCACATGAGGCAAAAAAAAGTATCTTCTGCCAGCCCGTAGATACTACAACTTGGAGATGTTAGCATGAAACTGCCACTTTACGGACGAAATTCCCAAAAACTACCGCTCTACGTTCTAATCTCACAAAACTAACACATTTCATTTTCGATTTCGCAAATACCTCTAATCTCTCTCTGCTGGTCAATTCACAAGGAAACTGGGGTGGTCCACAACTTTGTTGACGTGGCCAGTTTAGTAAACCGTTACGGAAAGAGTCGTTGACTACCGTTACCGGTCGTTTTGGTTAGGAGAGCCCACTACGGTGGGCTCATAACGGTTCGCTCGGCTGAGTCATTTCTCGCGCTCTTTTTCTTCGTCGCTGACCCGCCGCTGCCGCCGTCTCATGTCGCAGCCATGTACCGCCGCTGCAATTCCCAGCTGGAAGGATTCGTACTCGAACGAGGAAGTGCTAGGGGTAAGCTTATCACATATGTGCCGAAACTTACTAGTTCAACAAGAATATATTCCAACATAGATGACATATTACAAATCACTCATCACATATGTTCGTAATGTTTTTCAGATTCTCCTTGTTAACCTCCCTAGCATTTATAAGCTTGAATATATTGTACTCCGGTGTTTTCTTCTCCTCTTTCAGAACCTCCTTTTCTAAATCTGCTTCACCTCACCAACATTTTTCTCTAACTCTTAAACTTTATACTTCAGCAAATCCCTCTCCTTCTCCGTCTCCTCAAAATTACATTCAAGAGTTCCATTATTTCGTAATTCTGTCATAGCTCTATTTCAGCACCCTTTTGGCAGAGTCATCCATAAATTTGTGCATCAGGTCTTTGTTCTCCCTCTCCGAGACCCTAGCCTGAGCACTCCATGTATTGACAGCCATCTCAAGGTGGCGCGGGGCAGTTGAACGCAGCAACTCCCTATAAAAATCTTAAATATGTTCCTGGATTTTCTTGGGCTCAGAGATAGGGCCCTCGCTAGACATATTTCACTGTTAGGAAATAGGGCATTACCTGTCACTCCGCCTTTCTACTAGAACTTCCCTTTAGCAGACGAGATCTGACATTTACGTCGTCTACCGTTAGCCACGAATGGAAGTGGGCAGTGATTGCAGCTCCCTGCACCGCCCATTGGGCTCTACCACGCTGCCACCAGTATTACTCTTCTAAGCGGTAGATTTGCAGCAGTTGGTCCTTAAGATGGTACCGGAAGCTCCATTCATCCTCATCAAAACCAGGCGCATCCGCCTTAAGGTCCAGCTCTTCAATTTGGGCTAACAACTAAGTCTTTCTAACCCTATTATCTTTGTCCAGATTACGGCTCCACCCCAGAAGTGTTGCCGAAGTCCCACGTGCATGTGGTGCCACTAGTCCAGGATGTCTTTGCCCTTCATTGAGTTAGAGAGATGGGACCAGCGACGCCCGACACTATCGACAAAGCCCTCAATATCCAACCAACCACTCTCAATGAAGAAGCGGTTCCCCCGTAACGGCCTGTCGTCCACTTAAGGTAGCCAGAGGGAGGATGGCATCAAGCTCCGGGGCCAGGAAGACTCTATCTAGAACACAACGCACTGGATTCCGTTGCTTGTTAGTCCACGTGTATCTCGCACCGGATCGAGAGATATTCCTAAGGCCCCACGTCACAATGTGGTTATTGAACATCTCAACCCGTGGCCAATTGACTCTATCGGTGTTCTTGTCCTGAGCCCCGCGCATCAGGTTAAAGTCGCCCCCCAACATAATTGGATGAGTATGGTCGGCTATCTTAGCCGGCAATTCCTCGAGAAAAGCGAGGCTCTAGGGTTCCAACCGTTCTCCAGTACCACTTATAAGGAGAGGGCTCCCCACCCCGCGCCTTCGTCTGGCCCCCACGGCCGAACGCGCCACCACCACACAGAGCTCAGAAGGCCCAACAGGCCCACCACTTGGAATCACCCCAAGCGAAACGGTAAGTGGCACAGGCACGTGCACGACAGCCCCGCAGCCCACATGCCACAAGTCCCAACAACAACTTCCAACCCTAGAATCCCCATCTTCGCTTCCGTCCTGGGCGGCGGCCACGGCCCACCGCATCCGCCCCCGACCGGGATAGAATACTCGCCCACCATCACCACCGTCCTCCCCTCCACATCCACACTCGACGAGGACGAGGCCAACATCACCGAAGGGATGTCAGCCTCAACGAACGCCCGCGGTGAACAGGGGACCCGACGCGGCGACAACGGAGAAGGGGACCTCGGGCCCGCGCCGGCGCACTCCCTCAGTGCCCCGACCAGGAAATCACCGACCGTCGCAACCCGTGCCGGAGACCCCGAGTCCCCCAACTCCCGCAGAACATCCACCCCCTCGCCGTCCTCCCCGCAGCGCGCCACCACCGATTCACTCCCCGAGCAGGTGCCATATCCGGTAACCGACGAACGCAGAGCGCGGAGCCTCTTGCGCCGGCTCCGCTTGGCCTCCCGGCGGCCAGCACGGCGCACCGCGGTCAAATCGCCTCCCGGGTCGCTAGTCGCCCCGACAGTCGCCACAATGAAGCGGTGCGTGAGGCACATGTTCCCGCCTTCCGTTCCCCACAAAAACATTTTGATGGATGAATTTCCAATATTTTTCAAGCATGTGTATGAGACGTGCACGTAAGAATTTGTGTTTGAAGGCCTGATGTGGTGCGTGTGTGCGTGTGTCTAACTAGTACTTTAGAAAAAATGATGAAAGACAAGCATAATATTAGGTACAAAATCTTGAAGTCTGAAGCACATATAAAAAGCTCGCAAGTCTACAATCGGGCCGAGCTTCACAAAGACCTTTATTTTAAGAAAGATATCATATTTTTAAGTTAAAAAATCCTGAAAACTTCCCGGCAATAGAGACAATGTCTATTCTAACAATGTGCAAAATCTCTGATTAAAAATAATTCATATTCCGGGCAACATAAAAATACAAAAATATCACAGATTTGGTAGAGCTAAAACTGCGCACTGTTTACTACTTTCAAATGTGTGTCTAACAATCAGAACAAAGAACCCATCAGACAAGAAAACATCATCGGAGTAGACGAACGACTTTGGACAACCGAGACCCATAGGCCCCACTGAAAAAATGACATAACCGAAAGTCAACGCGCATAGATCACACAACGCGCCCAAACCACATATGTTTTGGGTGTGGCCGAAAGGTCACGTGCAGCCGAGACGATTCCACGGCGCATGTGTGCCACCTGGTGGAGTCGAAGGGCATCATAATGCAGAAACACACCATAGAGCACCCTCACCGCAGAAGGGGCCCGCCGCCATGGTCGAAAGGCACATCACCTTGGAGGAGACTCCAGCCCCACCTGGGTTCGATACACATGCATGGAGGGTTAGACGGGAGCACGCGCAAAGATCACCCATGCCAAACATGTCGTGGAAATCTGACAAGGATCTGACATATTATTCTAGCAACCAGGAAGGAGAATACACCACCACCACTACCACAGCCGCCTCACCTGGAGAGGAGAGAGAACCCATGGCGGCCATCTGCAGAACCATTGGGCACACCAGTACAACAGAAAGGCCATGTCGACCAACAAGACGGATGCATTCCGAGGTAGGGGCGGCCTTGCCACCGAGGCAGGAGACGAGCACCATCAGTCAAATCTAGGACCAAATACGACAGATCAAGCTGCAAACGCCGCCACTAAGACGGGATAGCCTGACCAGGGCAAGCCCATCCTGCCGATACCTGGAACCACCTTCTGCGCTGTTTGGATGCCAGTGCGCAGTGTTGGTTAATTTAGTCGTTTTCAGTTTCAGAATAAGGGTAGGTTTCAGTTTCGTCCAGTTAGCACCTGTAGGTTCAGTTTCGTCAGGTGTTAGATAGGATACCGTTTGTTTCTGTTAGTCGTGATCCGATCTTAGCGTGTAAGACTCGATCGCCTGGACGTGGGATGGCACGTCCGGTGCGGGCGCCGTGTGACCAACACGATCGATCACCAGCTAAATAAAAGGAAGAGAAAACAAAAAAGCTGTAGCACTTGTACACAGCGCAAAACCCTTGTCTCTCCTGCCTGTCCTCTGAATTTTCTGAGCAAACACACACACAGCGAGAGCGATCGAGAGGGAAGAAGGACCACAAGTGGTATCAGAGCCTCGTTAATCGAGGTTCGTCGCCATGTCGGGGAAGGGAAAGTCCACCTCGCCGTCGAATTCCAAGACTCCACCCCAGAGAAGCGTGAGCGGAGCCGCGGGCGCAGCACCTCCCGGCGCGGAGACAGCAGCGCCCCTCGCGAGATCGTACTACGGGAAGTGGTGAGGGAGGGCGGTGGAGGCGGCGGATCCATGCATCTCCCGAAACTCACTCGGACAAATTACACCGAGTGGGCGATCTTGATGCGCGTACAACTGCAAGGGGCGTGTCTCTGGGAGGCGATCGACCCCGGAGCGGAGGACGAGTGGCAGGAGCGGCTGGCCTTGGGCGCCATCCTGCGATCGGTCCCTCCGGAGATGGTGCCCGTCCTCGCCGTGAAGGATAACGCCAAGGCGGCGTGGGATGCCATCAATACTATGCGCGTCAGCGTGGACCGTGTCCGCGAGGCGCGCCGGCAGAAGCTGCGTCGAGATTTCGAGAATCTCTCCTTCAAGGAGGGGGAAGGGCTCGAGGACTTCGCGATGCGGCTCGCCGGGATTCTCAGCGAACTTCATTCGCTGGGGGACGCCACCACGGAGCTGATGGCGGTCTAGAAGTTCCTGCGCGTCGTCCCTGGGCGATACGCGCAGATGGCGTGCTCCATAGAGACGCTGTTGGATCTCGATGGCATGACCATTGAGGAGGTGAGCAGCCGTCTCGCAGCATCGGAGGGACGCAGAGAACCAGAGACGGAAGCAGACGGCGAGTTGCTTCTGATTGAAGAAGAATGGCGCGCGCGCCAGCAATAGCAGCGCGGGCCGAACGACGTAGGCGACGTCAGCACCGGGGGCAACCAGCGCCAAGGAAAACAGCGCGGTAAGGGCCGTGATGATAAGCGGCAGGGAGGAGAATGCTCCAACAGCTCCCGGCGTGACGATACTTGCAGGTACTGTGGCAAGAAAGGCCACTGGGCGCGTGAATGCAGGAAGAAGAAGCGGGAGGAGGCGCATCTCGCCAAGGTCGACGAGGACGTCGATCCCGCGCTCAACCTGACGGAGTTGATCGAGCTGGATAACGATCCAGCGCACCCGGCACCTCCTACACCCGCGGCGCAACAGGCACGGCCTGCGCCTGCGGCGCCCATGCAGTCATCGACGCCACCCAAGATCGCGGCCCCTGAGCGCGCCTTCGTCTTCCTCAACGAAAAGAAGGCCAAGGTCACTCCCGGACGGGAGGGTGACGCCGTCGAGTCCGTCTGGTACCTCGACACCGGCGCGACGAACCACATGACCGGAGACCGCGCCGCGTTCGCGGATCTGAACGAGGGGGTGACCGGCACCGTGCGGTTTGTGGATGGCTCGGTGGTGCAGATAAAGGGGCGCGGCACGACCGCGTTCAGCATCAACGGAGGACCCCAACGGACGTTCACGGACGTCTACTACATTGCCCGATTGAAGAGTAGTGTCGTGAGCATCGGGCAGCTCGACGAGCACTACTGCGACATATGCATCAGGCACGGCGTGCTCATGATCCTCGACGAGCGCGACAAGCTGCTGATCAAAGTAAGGCGGTCCTCCAATCGCCTTTACAAGCTCACCCTGCAGCCGGTGCGGCCCGTGTGCCTGGCGATGCGCCACGACACGATCTCGTGGCGGTGGCATGCCAGGTACGGCCGCCTGCACACGGAGGCGCTGCAGAAGATGTCGCGGGGCGACATGGTGCACGGGCTACCCTCCATCGAGCCCACCGGGGAGATCTGCGAGGCGTGCCTTGCCGGCAAGCAGCAGCGCGCTCCGTTCCCCAGGTGGCCAAGTTCAGAGCGGAGGAGCCGCTTGAACTGGTTCATGCCGATCTCTGCGGCGCGATCACGCCGCCCAGGCCAGGAGGACGCCGGTTCTTCCTCCTCCTCATTGACGACTTCAGTCGCTTCATGTGGCTGACCTTGCTAAGCTCAAAGGATGAGACAGCATCTGCGCTCAAGCGATTCCAGGCCGAGGCGCAAACGGAGGCACGGCGCAAGTTGCAAACCTTGCGGACGGACCGCGGCGGAGAATTCACCTCCAACACGCTCGCCGCTCACTTCGCCGCCACGGGTGTGAAGAGACACCTCACTGCGCCCTATTCGCCTCAGCAGAACGGCGTCGTCGAGCGCAGGAACTAGACGGTGGTGGACATGGCAAGAAGCATGCTCAAAGCCAAGAACATACCCGGAAGATTTTGCGGGGAGGCAGTTCTCACGGCCGTATATGTGCTCACTCTCGCGTATACTCGGAGCGTCTATGGGAAAACCCCCTACGAGGCATGGCACGGGAGGAAACCGGCGGTGGAACACCTGCGCGTGTTCGGCTGCATCGCCCACGTGAAGACGGCGCGCCCCTTCCTCCGCAAGCTCGACGACCGCAGCACTCCAATGGTGTTCATCGGCTACGAGGTAGGCTCCACGGCCTACAGGGTGTACGACCCCACCACTCACCGTGTGCACGTGTCGAGGGGCATTGTGTTCGATGAAGCAGCCGCCTGGGATTGGAGCAAGGAGGACGAAGATGACGTGCAAGGTGGAGGGGAATTCACAGTGGAGTACATGGTCGTGCCCAACCCCAGCTCTACGGCGCGCGCTGCCGCGGCAGGAAAAACGCAAGAATTTGCGTCCACGGCAGGCAAGGAACCTGAAAGCGCTGCCGCCACGGCAGGCACCGCGTGCGCGCACTCGGGTGCGGCGGGGAGCGCAACTCCACGCACTCCATCAACGTCGCCAACAGGAAGCGCGAGCCCTTCAGCGAGCATGGCGTTCGCAACGCCACCGTCCTCCCCCGACTCCGAGCTCTTCGACACCCACGACGACCCCGATGAACCGCACCGCTATCGCCGCATGTAGGAGGTGATCGGGCCGGCCGCAGAGGTCCCCGGGCTAGCAGAGCGCTTGATGCTCACGACCGCAGAAGAGCCAGCGAACGCGGCCGAGGCGATGCAATAAGCAAGCTGGCGCAAGGCCATGATCGAGGAGATGGCCTCGATTGAAGAAAATGCCACCTGGGAGCTCGTTGATCCGCCGCGCAACGTCAAACCCATCGGCCTGAAATGGGTTTACAAGGTCAAGCGCAACGAGCAAGGCGATGTGGTGAAGCACAAGGCGCGGATAGTGGCCAAAGGTTATGTACAGTGCGAGGGGATCGATTTCGAGGAAGTGTACGCACCGGTGGCGCGCCTCGACTCCGTTCGCCTGCTATTCGCCCTCGCCGCGCAGGAATCATGGGAGGTGCACCACCTCGATGTAAAATCCGTGTTCCTCAACGGGGAGATCGAGGAGGTGGTCTACGTCGAGCAGCCTCCAGGCTTCGTCAAGGCTGGTGAAGAGGGGAAGGTCCTGCGGCTGCGCAAGGCGCTCTACGGACTGCGCCAGGCACCGCAAGCGTGGAACGCGAAACTCGACGGCAGTCTCACTGCGCTCGGGTTCGAGGAGTGCCCGTCAGAACACGCCGTGTACGCGCGTGAGAAGGACGGTGCGCGTCTGCTGCTGGGCGTCTGCGTTGACGACCTCATCATCACCGGTGCGTCCACCTCCGCGATCGGTGAGTTCAAGCGAGAAATGATGTCTTTCTTCAAGATGAGCGATCTGGGGCTGCTAAGTTACTACCGGGGCATCGAGGTGACTCATCGGCCAGGAGAGATCTTCCTCGGGCAAGCAGCGTACGCTGGAAAGCTGCTGGAGAAGATGGGCATGGGCGACTGCAATCCCACTGCAGTGCCCATGGAGCCGCGCCTGAACCTGAAGAAGGCGGACAGCAGCAAAGGCGTGGACACGCCGCTGTATCGGAGCATCGTCGGAGGGCTGAGGTACGTAGTTCACACCCGCCCTGACATCTGCTTCGCGGTGGGGTACGTGAGAAGATACATGGATGCCCCAAGCAGTGATCATTGGGCCGTCGTGAAGCATCTCCTCCGCTCCATCGCGGGGACGAAGAATTATGGGTGCCGGTACGGACGCCAGGAGCACCCGGCCAGCCTGATTGGATACACGGACGCCGACATGGCCGGGGACGTCGACGATCGCAAGAGCACCAGTGGGATGCTCTACTTATTTGGCAATTGCCCGGTGTCATGGCAATCAGCCAAGCAGAGGATCGTTGTGCTATCTTCGTGCAAGGCGGAGTACGTCGCCGCCACGAGCGGGGCATGCCAAGGTGTGTGGCTCAAGCGCCTCCATGAAGAACTTCTCGGGCAAGGTGGAGGCGCCCCGGAGCTGCGCGTCGACAACAAATCAGCCATCGCGCTGATGAAGAATCCGGTCTTCCACGACCAAAGCAAACACATTCAAACTCGGTATCACTTCATCAGTCAGTGCGTGGACAACGGCGACATCAACGTGCAGTTCGTGCGCACTAAGGAGCAACTCTCGGACATCATGACGAAGGCCTTGGGTCGCATTCAGTTCTTGGACTTGCGGCGGCGCATCGGGATCGTCAAGGTGAAGGACGACTAGATTAGGGGGAGTTTGTTGGTTAATTTAGTCGTTTTCAGTTTCATAATAAGCGTAGGTTTCAGTTTCGTCAGTTAGCACCTATAGGTTCAGTTTCGTCAGGTGTTAGATAGGATACCGTTTGTTTCTGTTAGTCGTGATCCGATCTTAGCGTGTAAGACTCGATCGCCTGGACATGGGATGGCACGTCCGATGCGGGCGCCGTGTGACCAACACGATCGATCACCAGCTGAATAAAAGGAAGAGAAAACAGAAAAGCTGTAGCACTTGTACGCAGTGCAAAACCCTTGTCTCTCCTGCATGTTCTCTGAATTTTCTGAGCAAACACACACAGCGAGAGCGGTCGAGAGGGAAGAAGGACCACACGCAGCAGCCCCTCCCCGCAGCTGACGACTTTGCCATTGTGAACCTCCCTTACGTGAAAGTAGGCACCACAGTCAAAGAAAGACCGCGACGACAACCCTGTAAGAACGACTCACTAAAGCGTCACGGGCCTGTTTGGATCGCTGCGGACGGTTACCATACCAAAAAATTGGCGTTGACCGGTGACTTCGGCCAGCGTTTGGATTGAGGCCCAATCATGGAACCATGCCAAAATATTGGTCGTCATCTCTGCTTTTGCGTCCAGACGCGGGCGAAACGGTGGCAGCCGAATCCTTTGCCAAAATATTGGCACGCCTTCGATTTGGCGGGGCTAGCACAGGCGTAAACCAAACAGGCCCCACATCCTTGGGAACAACCGCGCAGACACCACCATGCGACCCAGCACGAGAGCACAACTGTGCGTGAGGGAACAGGAGCCCGCCACCACCGGCCACTAGTGGCAAGTTTTCCTGGCAACGCACGCGTGCGGCGGCCGGAGAGAGGGAGGGAGAGTAGGGGCACCGGCCCGGTAGTAGGTTTCTTCCCAAGTTATTATTGAGAGCAAGAAAGGTGCCGTCGTGTGAATGATCTGATAACTCCACTCCAATAGGAAAGCTACACTGAGGTGGGACGGGGCCAGTTCTGCAAAATGTGGCACAACATTAGGCCAGGTTTTGGGTGGTCCACAGATACGGCGCGCGTCCTCCCTGCCCCACCTGGCAGCGACCTGGCGGCCTTTGGCCTACCTTTGACCGGTCCTTTTTAATGGGAACACGTCGTCATGTCTTCCCCTTCCACTTCACTCTGCATCCCACTGGCCACTCCACACCCATCGGCCAAACCGCAGCAAACTCCCAACTCCAACCATGGCCAAGTCTCGAGTTTGTTGAAGCCTTGCCGGAACGACGACGAGGCCTCTTCCTCCACCGCATGCCACGCCCTTGGGGCCATGTCTACGTTAAAATGGAGCTGGCCACGCTGTTTTGGTGGGAGATGGTGTCAGTTCTATGGGATGGGGCATGCACCTTCCCAATGCCTGGCGGCTCAACTGCCACGGTGTGCCCCAGCCCCTGGCCACTAGACCGACGACGACATGGAGGACGAGCCGAGTGCCCTGCCTACCCTTCCCGCGACAGCGCCTTCCCTTCCCACACCCGCGGTGCCACTATAGGACAATGACAAGGCCATCCGAGCCGTCACAGAACCCTCCGATCTCCACGAGCTCGGAATCTGGCCAAATCTGGCCCCCGCCCTCGCCGAGTGGGGGATATTGCGGCTGCGTACAATGCCCCACGTGGCCTAGGCGTCGGCGAGGGTGTGGCTCCATACGCTAGGGTTGTCAAAGACGCCATCTACGGACCACGTCTACCAGGCTCTTAGGTACGTCATTCTTAGTGAAGACGAGGATACCTAGGCCTCAGCAGCGGTGGGAATCGGCCTAGAGTGGCGGCGGCGTCACCGACGAATCCCCGACAATGTAGCTAGTGTTTCTTTTTGTTTATATTTATGTTTTTATTCTTCTCTGTGTATAAACTGGCATTCGTACCCTGTCTATACATATATGAATGCATGACTATTTAGTTAAATTTTACTTCATTCAAGTGTTCGTTTGAGTGGGTTTTGATTTGGGGGTGGGGGTGGGTGTTTTTTTAGAAATGGGAGCATGTGCCTCAGCCTCTACATCGGGATGATGCACATAGCTGGATTTTATTAAACAAGGAGAGTATTCAAGAGTATAACAAGTAACAAATCATGGATCACTCAGGGTAGCTACAAAGATTAGCCACATAAAAATAGCAGGCTTAGCCATCTAAACGCCTAGCATGAAGCCACCCAGCATGGCTGTATATAATCCGCACGACCGCCATCTTCCGGGCACGGCTTGTATCCATAAGTCCTCGCTGTTCGGCAGGGAGGAGGAAGAAGGACCACATCCGAATAGAATAAACAGCCTTGTTTACAACCTGCAAAAAATGAATATTATTTTTCTTGTTAAAAACCACGTCATTCCGAAAATTCGAGATACTCCGAAGGAAAGCAGCGACACCATTTTGAATTTGTGCCTTTGTTTTCCTGTCTATTCTATTTATCCAACTACCAAACATATTCGAAATGCTAGTCGGTGGATAAACGCTAAAACTAAAGTGAATAAGGCGCCAAATATCTATAACAAATGGGAAATATATAAATAAGTGTTCAACAGACTCATCTGCATCGCAGAAAACACATTTTTTTAGATCCAACCCATTTTCTCCTAATAAAATTATCCTTCGTTAAAATAACTTTTCTGTTAAGAAACCACAAAAAAATCTTTATCTTCAGTGGAATCTTTAGTTTCCACAAGTATTTGCAAATAAATATTGTGGCCCCATGCATCATGTCTGCATAAAAAGATTTAACAGAAACAAACCATCCGTAGATAGGCGCCATCGAAAGGAGTCTGGTCTATTTATCAGAGATACACTCATTAATCACTCGACCAAATGAAGCCATTGATCTCTGTGATGCCCCACTAAAGGTCTCCGGAAAATAACATTCAGAAGATTATGAGATAACACGCTTGCTACCGTGACAATTTTATGTGAAGCAGTATTGAACAAACTCGGATATTGCTGTGATAATTGTTCATCACCTAAACAAATATCCTCCCAGAACCTCACATTCTGTCCATCTCCCAGCGAGAACGCACCGCGGGAGAAAAATTGTTGCTTAACCTTCATAACACCTTTCCAGATAGGCGAATCAGACAGTTTTGCTGCCACCTGGGATAACGTTTTATTACCAAGGTATTTATTAGACAAAAATTCATGCCACACCACCTCTTCATGTAATAACTTTGCTAGCCATTTGCTAAGAAGAGACACATTCTTAATTTCTAATACCTCAATCCCCAACCCCACCCCAACTTTTCTTGGGACGACAAACAATATTCCACTTATACAGCCTATCACTCTGCCAAAAGAATCGAGAACAATAAAAATCAAGTCTCTTCCTGAGGCCCACCAGAATCTCAAGAAAGGATAATAGAAGCAAAGGCAGGATTATAAGCACAGAGTTAATCAATATAAGGTGGTCACCATATGATAGTAACTTTCTTGCCCAAGCACTAAGTTTTTTCTAAAATCGCACTACACCACGACACTGAATCTCCTACAGACACATTGGTCGGAAAAACGGCTTGCTCCGACAGAAAGTCGGTTGGGGATGAGTATTACCGACCGACCATGTCTGTCACCGATAGTCCAGTCGGCAAAGACCTATCCCGACCGACAATGCTTTGCCGACCGACAAGCTGACAACAAAGCACCTTCTTTCCCGACCAACATATTCTTTACCGACAGATATTTCTTTTCCGACCAACATTTTATACCGACGGACTGTTGGACGGTATTTGTTTTGCCGACCAACTTTCAATTGACCTGGTTTGAACCTTTGCCGACCGACTATCTGACAGTGTGTTGTTTTACCGACCAACAATCTGATGATGGATTGTTCTCCGATTAAAATTTAGTTTTGCATTTGCCTTACCAACATAACTTCAGCCACACCATACAGTTGACAACAATGACTTCAAATGTAGTACCAATCAGTTAACAAAGACACCAGATAGCTCTACAAAAATGTCAAACCAGAACCAATCAATAATATCACATTTATCCGGTGACCAGGCCACCAGATAGGTTTACAAAAGATAATTCCAACTATGCATGTCCAATGACTAGCATGCTCCATAACAAAAGGTATCCAGACGCTAGATAGCTCTACAAAATGGTATCTCTAAGAAATCGCCAGTTAACAAATCGTCGGCTTCATGGTTCCTCGTCGTCTTGCATGTCTTTCCTACAAAGGGTAAGCATTTCTCCATTACATTCATATACAGTGGCACTATAAAATTTGATCTCTCTTGTAAAGCAAACTGGAAGTTATACAGAATGATTATAGATGTACACAGTTTGAACTCTTTGTTTTACCCATGAAGATGATTTGCATGTCATATTTTAGACAAAAGAAACACAACAAAGGAGATGATAGACCAACATGGCCTCAGCACACATGACACATCCAAGCAACCACCCCTACATAAGCCCAAAAGAAACAGATGCTAGAACACAAGCTTGAGGAACATTGGACGATGAAAATCAAAACTAAATAAATTGAATTTTACATACTTATCCTTGGAGCCTACCACACACGCATCTGCAGTATAAACATGCGTTTCCTTCCGTACACTGCAGCACCCAAGACACTCACAGACTGGAAGAAACTCCCAGGAGTAGTAAAGTACTAGGGAAGTGGGAACTTATCACTAGGAAGGTCGGTTGCCACAGACCTATTTATTTTCTCTTGGATCTCTGTTTCACTAGATCTGGCTAGCTAGTACGTGCAAATGATCATGCTAAGCAAGTACAGAAAGAAAAAGATGGTAGTACTTACTACTGGCCACTCTACAGTTTCAGATAAAAGAGACTAGGAAATATTTTTTGCCTAAAGCTACAGACTGAACCCGAACAAAAGATCAAAGAGAATGCACTATTATACATGGTTGCCGAACAAAAAAGAGACTAAGAAATATTTCATGCCTAAAGCTACAGACTGATCAAAAGAAAGTAGTGCATATCTGTTAAAATTTGATGAATCAAACCTGGGCACCTGGCAGCCACAGATTCAAAGTCCAGAACAACTGAATTATTTGTATTGTTATAATCAGGTTATTCCATACTGCATAAGTAACTAGTTTAACAGTCGAGAAACTAAAATTGATAACAACGATATCAAGTCAGGTTATCTTGCATGCATTAATATTGCTTTGAATTATCTTCAGACGTACTATTTATGCGTACAATGTAGATGCTTTTATGAACTAACCTATGACTGATGATAAACGAATGATAATGCCTTTTTCTTCCTCCATCTTCTGTCTTTTCTCCCCTAGTAAATTCCACAAAAGATAGGTCAGGGAACAAAGGCACTAAGGCAAGGAAGTAGTGCATTTTTTGTCACAAAAAAAGGAAGTATTTAATAACTTGAAAGAACAAAAAAAATGGCAAAACCTTGAGGCATGCATGTTGAGCAAACTGAATCTGGTTGCTCACAGCTCCAGAATGGAATGTTAATACCAATGACCAAGAAGTAATTATTTTCCTTGTCAATTTCGGCAATGTGTCGCCTTCACCAAGGATAGCTCCATTTCTAAGTTCGGTAATGTTTTGTCCAATGTTCTGATCACAGAAGTGGATATTTGTAAGCCTCTATTGAATACACTAGTGAGATGTCAGAATAAGTTGCACGAGAACAGATCTACTGATTCAACACGTACTGTATAGCATCTTCAGTTTGTGGGACTTCTCCATCTTATCGCTCTTTGATTCTGTAGTGTAGTTATAAGAATGAATTCATGGTCAGATCACAAAACGAAATTCAGTAGTCTGTAAATATGCTTACACTTTTCAGAGCACATCAATAGATACAAATTCGTTTTGTCCACTGTGAGGGCCAACCTCCTGATGATTTCTTTATGTTCAGACATGGTCCACAGACTAAATCTGTAAGTATTTGGTACTCAGGTCGAAAGGCAAACATTGCGTTACAGAACTGAACCTAATTATTCTAGCAGCGACGTAAACATCCATGCACTAGCCAATACTAAATCCTCAGCTAATCAGCAACTTCCATACATAAACGTTGGATACACCTTCTCCTGTATTAAAAGTCCATCTACAGTTCTACATGGTCTCATCTTCTCCAGCTTAAGAAAAAAAGGTGGAGATAAGGCTAAAGACCAGGACCCTTACCTTCGTTGGGGAAGTGCAAGAGAACGGTGGCTGTGGTGCCCATTTTTTCTCGCGTGCACGCTCTCCCTGGTGGATCGAGCAGAGGTTAGGTCTCCTCATCGGCGGTGGTTGCCCCTTATGGCAGCACGATGGTCCGGGCATCTCAGCATCCGTATGCTGCTGCGTGCTCTGCGTGCTCCTCCATCCTTTCTTGGGGTGTCGCAAAGCGGTACAGCGCTGAGCGGAGCAGGTGCGGCTCCGGCCATCGGCGCCTTCGGCGCCGCCCTCATGGGGCGGGGGTCTCCTACTACTTCCTGGCGTCAGCCTTGGCTAGCTTCAGGCGCTCGTGCTGCGAAGGGTCGGGTCCACATGGCTCCCGATCTAGGGTTCGAGGTGGCCATGGAGAAGGGTGGGTGGCGGCGCAAATGTTTGTTGAGGGGCACAGGACTAGGGTTGGGCAGAAGCGAACGGGTAAAGGTCTCCAGCCTCCACTCATTTTTTTTCGTTGCCGCGCACAGCCACAAAATCGTGAGTGGGCCATCGATTTTGGCCCAAAAAATCCCACGTGGTTCGCAACTGAGTGTTGGTCGGAATAACTTCCCGACCGATAGTTTAATGGCCAAACACATACTCCCGACCGACAGGTTGACACCAAATATCGTAACATTCCCGACCAACAATCAGACAATATATATACGTATTACCGACCGACAGTCCGTGACGAGATTTTCCGACCAACTTTTAGTTGGCATACATGAATATTCCCGACCCACGTCGGTAGGGAATTTGGTGTCGTGGTGTAGTGTCGAGCTTCCACTGGTTTCCTCTCTTTATTTAAAAGTCTTCTATGGTGAATTGGAATTCCAAGATACTTAAATGGCAATTCCCCCACCTCACAACCAAAAATACAGCGGTAATCAACGTGTGCCTCTTTCGCTTTTCCAAAGCAAAAAATCTCACTCTTATGAAAATTAAATTTTAAACCTGAGAGCTGCTCAAACATTGCAAGAATGAGCTTCATATTAAGAGCCTTTTGCAGGTCATTCTCTAGGAATAAAATAGTATCATCAGCGTATTGAAGAATAGATACCCTACCTTCGACCAGATGTGGTACCAACTCTCCTACTTTGTCGTCTTGTTTTGCACGCTCAATCAAGATAGCCAACATATCTGCTACATGGTTAAAAAGGGTAGGTGATAACGGATCACCCTGCCTGAATCCTTTGAGTGTCTGAAAATAATGTCCTATGTCCTCATTCACTTTTACACCGACACTACCGCCTTGAACAAATCTAGCAACCCATTGACACCATAGAGAGGAGAATCCTTTCATCCGTAGGACTTATTGAAGAAAAGCCCAGTTGACTTTGTCATAAGCCTTCTCAAAGTCAATTTTAAAAAGTTCACCATCCATGCATATTATTTTCAACTCGTGAATCCTTTCATGCAAAACTACTACTCCTTCAAGAATATTACGCCCTGGAAGAAAAGCAGATTGTGTAGGTCGAATAACCTTGCTCGCAACTAAGGTTACTCTATTCGTACCTACTTTAGTGAAAATTTTGAAACTCACGTTTAATAAACAAATGGGTATGTATTGTTCAATTCGACTTGCATACTCTTTTTTGGGTAACAACGTAATGATACCAAAATTGAGTTTAAACAAAGGTAATTATCCCCCATACAATTGAGCAAACATATTCATAACGTTTGATTTAATTAAGTTCCAGAATCTTTGGTAAAATTCCGCAGGAAAACCGTCTGCTCCTGGAGCTTTATTATGTTCCATTTGCATAATAGACTCCATTACTTCCTTTTCCGAAAAAGGAGCAGTAAGGATATCATTCTCCTCTGGTGCGATTTGGGGCATATCCCCCGTCATATCTTCGACCAGAGAAACGTAACTCGTAGGTGGGGCTCCAATCAACTTTTTATAATATTCAGAGATGAAAACCCGCAGGTTCGCCTCTCCTACAATCGTACCCTCATCCTGTTCTAACTGGAAAAAAATTCCTATGTTTGCCATTAGCAATCAAGTGAAGGTATTTCGTATTAGTCCCACCATCTTGAATGTGCTTTACCTTTTCTCATTGAGCCCATTTAGACCCCCTCTTCTCTTTTTAATTTATCAAGAGTATCATCCGCCTCTCGTTTAATAACACGCTCAGCCTCAGATAAAGGTATTGTTTCCGCTTTAATTTCAAGTTGGTCAATCAATAAAGTAAGTTTTCTCTTAATTCTTTATATTCGCCACTCAAATTCTTAGCCCACCCACGCAAATACTGACGAAGGTGTCTAATTTTATTTTTCCAAACTTCTATTGGAGATCCCCCGGAAGGAATCGACATCCATTCTCGGCGGACTATCTCATCCAAGTTTTCATGACGCAGCCACGATAGTTCGAAAGAAAAATGGTTTTTATTACCAACATGGGCTTGAGCTCCCGAACCCAAGATTAGCGGTGTGTGATCAGACCCCGATCGGGTCAACGCATGCACCGTGACCAAAGGCTATTTTTTTCTCCCACTCGATGCTCGCAAGGAAACGATCCAAGTTCTCGCGAGTTGGATTATCGTGCCAATTAACCCATGTATATTGACGTCCAGACAACTTTAGTTCCTTTAAGTCAAGACTCTCGGTAATAGCATTAAAGATAAAAGGCCAGCATGCATTAAAATTGTCATTATTCTTTTCCTATTGAGGTCTAATCATATTAAAATATGCCCCAATCAACAACGGCAGTTGCTCATTATCACAAATCCGAACCAACTCAGCAAGAAAAGCGGTTTTTTTGCTCCTTGTGCGGCACCGTAAACCACAACAAGAGTCCAAAGGAACCCATCTTCCTTAGTATTAACATAAAATTTAGCACAAAACTCCCCCGACACAACGGTTTGTGCTGAGAGAGTTGTGTTATTAAAACCTAATAGCATCCCTCCGGATCGTCCATGCGGGGGTAAACAATACCATGTGAAATCTCTACCGCCAGCTAAAAATTGCAGAAAATGGGTAGCAAACGAAGACCTACCCGTTTCCAACAAAGCAACGAAGTCAAGATTATGCTCCTTCACAAATTAATTAACAGCTAAGTGTTTCTCATGATCAGCGAACCCATTACTATTTCAAATCATACCTTCCATTTTACTTTTTAAATTTTTGAAGCCTAGCACTTCTTCTTGGTTTTGAAAGACACGTAACATTCTTCTTTCGGCTACGCATAACCAAAGTAGAACATTTAGAGAGATCCGCATTATATCCCATCGTGTTGACGTCAACATCATGTAAATCATCCCATAAATTGGAAGCCTTAGTGATAACTAAACTTGAACCGGAATCATCCTTAGCTAACAAATTACGATTGCAAGAAACTAAACTTCTATCATGTTCAAGTTTCAACATGCCCGCAATCGAAGAAGCCGCTTGCTCCTTTGTTTTCCCTAACGAAACACCTAACCTATCCATTGTAGCTTTAATTTCGGCACGAGAAAAGGATAAAAAGGAATATTGGAGTGGGAGCTCGTACCTGCAACAAACGCCAGGTCCTTCCGCGTAGCTAGAGCAATCGCACGCTCCGGCTGAGGGAGATCTGCATCAGGCCTGGCACGAAGGCGAACGCTGGAGCGCACCTCCATTGCCTCCGCCCCAATATCGCCATAAGCGAGCACCTCTGCCTCCGTCGGTCTTATGGGAGTTGTCGATGACATACACCACCCCAACCCGCCTGGTTGAAGTGAATGGTATCCAACTCCACCGTTTGTTGCTGCCAAAACACCACCTCCAAACCCGCCTAGTATCGGAGTGTGTGAAGCCACCCGCACTAACTCCCCATCAAGACGTCGAGGAGAGACGATACACACCGGTGACAGTGGCTAGGAACACCCGCCTGGTGACCCTGTGCCTCCGTGACAGTGTGGTGCCTCCTGCTCGCAAACAGCAGCCGCACGTGTGCTCCCTGTCTCCACAAGAGCCTACGCATACTACTCCTATACAAATTCCGGCGAAGTGGATAACGCCGTTGCCGATCCAGTCGGGGTAGCCATGGGAGAGGCCAATGGGGGGGACATCCGCATGTGTCACCACCACGGGTGCACAGACAGCCACCTGATGTGAGAATAAAGCCAGCTGCCTCGTAGATTCATGCAATGATTTTGCAACCATCGGAGACAACACGACCCGTGGCCTAAAAAATTTCTGAACCCCCTTCATCTCAGAAGTTCTCTCAGACGGAAAAGTCATAGCACCCTTCTCCGTAGAATTCTCAGCCTCCTTGAACCCCTCATCTGCACTTGATTTTCCATTATCTGTTTTCCATCATCATTTTTATCAACAACCATATCACCTTTCCCATCGGAGTTACGATTCTCAACCAAAAACTTGAGCTCATAAAAACCATCTTTGATAAAAACCGCCCATTTTTCCGGAATGAGCGTGTAGTCCATGCAACCCACCAAAATACTCAAGACTCCAAGTTTTCTAGTAATCTTCATATAAATATTAAGAGTTTTGCCAAACAGCGAACCGAGACTCCATAGAAGCAGAAAATCCTCCCTGTAGATAGGGCGGAATATCAGACACCCGGATCCAGATCTTCCGTAGCAACCAAAGTGGTTGCATCTCCATAGCCCAAGCCTCCACAATCAGAATGCAACTGCTATTAGGTACATGAAAGGCCCAAAAACCATCATACACTCTAACTCAATGTTAGAGGGAAAAGACACTTTGAAGACATGGCCACCAACTTGAATAACAATCCCACCTGAATTGGTTCGTAGGTACCAACCGTTGCAACTGGGATGTAATTTTATCCACCGAAAGAGCACCCCCTGAAACAGTAATCTTAGCCAATCTTGCCGAATCGATTTTTGACCTATAAGTGGCAGTTGGCACCGCCTCATACAACATCAAGCCTTCGTTAATAATTCCGTGAGTAACAACTTGCCGCTTAGCCACAGACAACAAAGGACAATCTTATGGAGCATAGCCGGAGAGCTCACAGTAGTCACAAACCTCTACCGTGCAATCCACGCTCAAATGTCCTTGCACTCCACATTGATAACACCGAAACTTTTCAGATTTGTTTTCCTTTTTCATTGCTCCATCATCACCCAGATCATCGGTAACCGAACCAGCCATAGCAGGATCATGCACCACATTTGCAGCTGCATAGTGATTGGCAGCAAACGCAGCACCCATAACAGGCAACGACACAGATTTAGCAGCTAATTGCGCGGGAGTTCTGCTCGGCAGCGCAGAACCATCAGCAGCTTGCGCAGAAATGCTGCCCGGCAGCGCATTGGCGTGTAGCATGTGCCCGGCAGAGGAGTTACAGCTTGAGCAACCGGGAGACCTGCACGCGTTACATGTGTACTAGAGGTCGACGCAATGGCCCCTTGCATGCTCCCTGACTGCACATCCGAGACATGCGCACATAGAGCAGCAGTCACACGGCGCACCACCGCCTCCACGGTCTCCTCCTGCAATCCTCCATAACCATCTCCGTACCTTGGAACAACCGGGCTGCGACCACGGCCCTGATTGTTGAAGCCGCCATAGAAGTAACCTCTTCCTCCATTATTCGCCTGGTATGGCCGACGGAACCTATCTCCACCAGCAGTGTGTTGCCCTTGCTGCCCTTCACCGAAACTGGTTCCCGCGTTAAAATTCCCAAAGCCCGCGCCATTGTTACGCACGAAGTCGCCATTGCGGTGGTGATAGTTACCTTGACCCTCCATGATGGAAATTCTGGAAGCCATAACCCCCCCCCCCCTCCTCGAAGCGCCTCCCCGGTTTGGTGGACCACCATTGCCCTGAGCAGTTCCACGGCCGTCCCCCTGAAACCCTCGGCCTCCACCATAGTTATTTTCCATGTCCATCGGCGGCTCAAGATCGTTCTGTGCGAGCCCTAAACGAGATGCACCCCGTCGGTATAGGAAAAGGATACGGTGCTTTGGGCCCGCAAAACCAAATTTTTTCGTGTTAAGCAACCAGCATCTGCCCAGATCAATTCGGTCACGAGGCCCCACAAAACCTCCCGAAATTGAGGGCCTAAAATTTGAATTCCTGGATCCAGAAAAAATGGGTATCTGCATCTTCACCGTCGACGTTTCGCCGGTGAACTGTCACCGGTCTTCTCTACCGTGTCTGCATACAATGTTCCATGGACGACCGTCATCCTCGCATGGAAATACTGATGGCGGCCTAACATGGATCTTGAGGTGTTTAGGGAAGACCTCATTTGTTCTCACAAAATTCACCTAACTCATCGCCGACGAGAAAGAACTCACCCCCGAATCAGAGCTAGAACATACCTGCGTTGACAACATGATGCAAAGATCTGCCGCCACCCTCCTCTGTTGCAGCCTCTTCTCCATTCCTTTCTCTCCCTTACTCTCTCTAGCATCCCGCGATGACACAGGCTCGGGAGTGCGATAGAGGTATCGCAAATATGCCGGGGAAGCCGGCGCAGCACCTCCATCCTCCTCATCTGAGTCGACCGAGAGCGCCCAGAACCTTCCATCGGGGGGAGGCACGCCGGCGACACCCCCCCCCCCCACACACACACACACTTGATTGCCTATCTAGTCTCTTCCTAGCTAGGTATCGTTAACGAGCACACTTGTTGGCATGTCTCTCCCCCAAACTCACTGTCCGGCCCATTTTTAGTCAGCGGACCGCCCCAAATACACCAATTTCGTTCGATTTGGGGTTTGGGTAGGGTGGGGTGGGGGCGTGGGCGTTAGGTTTTCCTGAAGAGATGATTTTATGAAAAAAATATACATCTTGTTAGTACTGTAGTATATATAAATACTATTAAGCCTTGGGTGAGGGTATCACACAAAATTAGATTAAACTTTTTGGTCTAACACAATTACTGGTTGACTTTTGCAGGGCCTTTCCAGCGGATCAAGTCAGAAGTTACCGCATTCTATAAGATATCGTCTAAATAAAATTATATCGAAGATAGAAGAAACAATTCAGAAAGCATATGGATCTATTTGGCTAGAGAAATTGCCATGCAGCGACAGAAGCATCAATGCATGTATACCAAATATTGAAGAGGAAGATGAGCCTACTTCTGTACATCCAAGAGGAAGAATCATTGGTCGAGATGAGGATGGTAAGAAGTTATCTGAATTGCTTCATGTTACGAAAGATGATGCCAACCGGCCCCCAAGCAAGAGACCATATTTCTCTGCAGTTGGCATATGCGGACTTGCTGGGTCATGGAAAACAACGCTGGCACGCCATGTTTACGAGTGTGAGAAAAAAGGAAATTGTTTCGATCTTTTTATTTGGATTCATGTTGGTCAGAATTTTAGTTTGGGTGACATCTTCAGGGAAATGCTTGAGCAAGCTTCAAGTATGGGGGATGCATGCCAACGAGGTAACAACCTTGAGGTCCAGCGGGAAACTTTAAAAGAACATTTATGTGACAAGAAATTTCTCTTGGTACTGGATGATATATGGTGCGAGGAGAAATCTTACAGGCAGAAGCTATCCAAGCTACTTTGTCCATTCGAAGATAGTCATGTAGGGAGCAAGATCCTGGTAACAACCCGGAATAAAAATGCAATGTTAGCTTTAGGTCCTGATGTGGATGCTACTGCTATTGGAATACAGAACTTGAGTGAAAAGGATTTCCTCGACTTGTTTATGCAGTATGCACTTGGGTGCGAAAGAATAGACTCCACAGTCGAAATAAACCTCCTAGAAATCGGGGCTCACATTGCCGAAAGGCTGGTGGGGTCACCTCTAGCGGCAGCTATAGTGGGAGGACTCCTACGTAAATACAAGACTCTTGGTCATTGGAGAACTGTCAGAGATGATCCGTGCCTTTTCAGAGAGGTAACAGGGTTCCTTCGGTCAAGCTACCAGAATCTTAACGAGGAAGCCAGACGATGTTTTGCTTACTGTAGTATTTTTCCCAAACGTTATCTTTTGGAACGTGATGAGTTGGTCCAATTGTGGGTGGCTGAAGGACTGATCTATGCTACAAATGCAACACAGATGGAAGAGACTGCTATGAAAATATTTGGTGAATTAGTGTCAGCCTCGTTTTTGGTACTAAGAGGCAAAGAACGCTATATGGTTCATTGTCTATTGTATGATATAGCAGAGCAGGTTGCTGGATGTGATTACTTCAAATTTTATGATGGCAAAAGGGAGGAAATTCCTCTTGATGTTCGTCACCTTTTTATTGAGACCTCTAATGGATCTGACCTTAGGGATATCATCAAACTGAAGAAATTATGCACTCTGATCATTCACACAGATTATAGACACAGTAAAACAATATTTGAGGAGATTTTCGAGCAGAAGAACTTAAGGAAGTTGCGGGTCCTGATTTTCAAGCCAAGATACCGTAGCCGTGATAGCTTTGAAATTCCAGCATCTATTGGTCATTTTAAGCATCTATGTTACCTTGCTGTTTGGATGAGCTCGATATGTTTACCAGATACTTTCACAAAGCTTTACCTCCTGCAGGTGCTTGATTTTGGTGGATGCAACAACTTGTTTTTTTCCTCTCCTGGAGATATGACTATGCTGAACAACTTGCGGCATCTGCTGATGAAGGGACAATTTAATGTTCCAAACATAGGCAGGTTGATATTTCTCCAAACTTTATCATCCTTCACGGTAAAGAGTAATGAACCGGGCTACGAGTTAGACCAGTTGTGCCACCTGAACGAGCTCCGAGGCAAACTGAAAATCATGAACCTGGAAGATGCTAAAAGTGAAAACCAAGCTCATGATTCTCAGTTAGCTGATAAGGATGGACTTGGAAAATTGGTGTTGGTCTGGTTCAGTCGTCCAGGGCAGCAAGTATTTGGGAACATACAAGCAGATGTACTTGAGGCTCTTCGCCCCCCAAAATTCCTCGAAGAACTAGAACTCCAGGGTTACAATGGTGACAGGTACCCTTACTGGATGATTGATGATGGGTATTGGTTAGTGCGCGTGCAGAATCTTGCTCTTCAAGCATGCAGGCCACTGCGAGCCATTCCTCAAAGTTCATTTTTCGTCAATCTTCTTAAACTCGCCTTTTACAAGTGCACCTGGGCTGCCTTGCCAGACAATATGGAGCACCTCCTGCGTCTCGAGGCATTATATATAGATGAATGCTTTAACATTCGGTCGTTTGGAGAAGGAGAACTGCCCAAGTCTCTCAGTTACTTATACATGAGAAGGTGTGATCAACAGTTTATGGAATCGTGTAAAATACCTGACAATCCAAATTGGGAGAAGGTTCAGCACATCGCCAAAAAATATATTCCATATAAGAGGTACATATTAATTTCATTTGATGTCTCCTTTTTTTTTGTTAAAGTACTATATAGCGTCAGTGTCTAAATTAAGAGCTGTGAGGACATAAGAATATAAGATTGTTCATATGCTTACAAATCCAATGTTATCTTGTCAAATACTAGTCGTCGGGACTTGGAGTATCTTCATGGCTTTATGCAAGAATATGACGCGGAAGAAGACAACATAGACACTGCAGAAGAATACAGTATGGATGATGTGGAACAAGACACTGAAGCAGGTGGGGCAAAATACAACGAAATTACTATGCCGGAAGACAATGAAAATGGTGCGGGACAAGAGTCACAAGACACTGAAGACGGTGTGGCAAAAGACACTGAAGACGGTGTGGCAAAAGAGAATGAAAATGGTGCGGGACAAGACACTCAAGACGGTATGGCGAAAGAGAGTGAAATCGGTGTGGCAGAAGACAATGACAATAGTGTGGAACAAGACACTCAAGAATGTGTGGCAAAAGACAGTGAAATCAGTGTGGCAGAAGACAATGAAAATGGCACGGGACAACAATGAATACAGTCTGGCGGCAGACAATCTGGATACCTTGCATTAGAATACGGCTAAGTATTGTAATAATGTCCAACTTTAATACTGAATTTGTTTGCTGCCTATGGTTTGTAATAACATGGAAAAATGAACCATGCATTTCATTTTCTTCATATGGTTTGTAATAACGCTACATTAGTTAATACTGGATTTGTTTGCTTCATACAGTTCGTAATAGTAGTTGAGTCATATTGGTGGCATTTCTATCTTTCTTTGGTTTACAGGGAAATGTGGGCGTGCAGGAACAGAAGTACGAAAGAGTTGTCCCCACAGCCCGTGCTGAAGTACACCAAATGGAATTAGCCAAACAATGTGGGCGTGCAGGAATAGAAGCACTTCGGGCTGCGAAGGTATGAAGAAAACGACCTAAGTGTCCAGGAGAGGGGAGCTTGCCACTGGGAAGAATTTTGAACCTCCTCTACCTTCTACAAAAAAATTCGTAGACATGTATGGAATTAATAGCACCGAAATACGGAAGATACAAAGTACTAAACCTCCTTATAGAACAGTCCCGAGGAACAAATAGTTGTCTTATCTTTGCTGCATCAACTTTTGCTCATTATTGGGTACTAGCTGAATGCCCGTGCGTTGCAACGGTATAAAAATTAAACTAATTTAGTCAGCCAAAAATGATATTGTTGGATTGTGGTTTGTTGTATGATATAGTTATGTTACTTCCCGCTAGGGTATATTGTACCTAGAGCATCACAGGCTTGACATGAAGCTCCACAACGATATCCGCACTCCCGCCACCTGCCAGCTTCGGTGCCGTCACACATCGTGTGACCGTCCTACTGAATCCCATTCTTAGGGGAGGCGTTAGTAAATGGATCAGCACCTAATTGGTGCAAAATCGACCAGCTTCTAATTTATTACTACAGTCTTAAAACTCTAAATCTTAGCTATATTTAATTTATTGCTTGTTCTTCTTGACATCTAAAGCAAGCAATTGAGCAAGTGAAGCTGAATATCAAATCGATTATGTACAAGCTATGTCATGTTTCTTGTAATCTAATAAAAAAATCAGCTAATCTTTACTATTAAAGTCGAGTCGGGCGGTGTCCGTGATTGCGGTACGTCTGGCGCACTCTCCCTGCCCATTCCAGCGATCCCGCACAAATATCAGTCGGTTCCAACAAAAGGCTGAAGGAAAAACGGGAAATAAAAACTGCCTCCATGGCCGCACGACGAACGCACGACCCACCGAGGGCTTGAGACAAACGGCTCCGGGCCCTGCCATCGCGGCGAGCCGACGACCGACAACCAACGCCCCCTTACACCCTGCCACCCCTCCTCTTGCCTCCCCCGCCATCCGCCATCCGCCGCCGTGGCATCCGCGTGCTGGGAGTCCAAGTACGCATGAGGAGGTCGACGTTGGGGTCGAGGGGGCCACTCCGGACGTGGGTCGCGCGGTAGCGGACATGGGCGTGTTGCCGCCATGGTTCTCCAGCCGCCGTACAGGTGCATGGCAAGGCCAGTCAACAATCCCAGGTGTTTGCCTGCTCTTGCCGAGTTTTTCGGTGACAAGTTGCATTGACGCTGATCGAAGGTAGCTTCTGTCAGATGTTAGCTATTTTGTGTTTGCTTGCCATGTAGCCGTTCGTTGCAATGCTTACAAGAACTAGAACTGTAGATTAAGTATCAGCTTAGTACTAACTTTGTAGACATTCGTTTGCACCTTTCAAACTCTTTTAGACTTTATCTATTATTACTTGCAATCTTTACCTACTAATAAAGTAATTAAGGTTTCTGCCAAAATTTTCGTCCAACACAATTTTACTGAAATGCCCTCCCACCAAACTACAAAATACTCCACAATTGCCATTGTACCGGTTTGTCTTTGGAAATTACGAAGATTGCCACCGTCTTATCCATTCGTCCTCAGACGGAAACCACCGCGGCGCCTCGCGTCCAGGCTCTCACGGACGCCGGCGTTTTCCACCGCCCCAGCACAGTATATCCAGCCGCCCGACCTCCGCTAAGATATCTCACACGGCCACCCTGCCTCTTCCCTCTCCATCCCCGTCGTGGACCTACGCGTGTGGAGAGTAGGGGGCTTCCACGTAGTCAACCACGGCATGCCGCCGGCGCTTCACGACGTGATGCCCGGCGCTAGGATTGACTCCCGAGGAGACCCTACCCGCCGCTCGCTCTCCTCCCTAGAGCGTCGCCCTCCAGGCGGGCCTCTGGCCGTGAACTCGGGCATAGTCGCACTGAGCGGACTGGACTGTCGTCGGCCAATACCAACGAGCTAGCGTGGCCTCCACCGCGTCTCTGCCACTCTATCTTCCCAGTATACAACGGGCGTGACTCACCCGTGCCTCCCTCGGTCCTCCCGCAGGCCGCCCGTCTGCGATTCCTCTTCCCAGCTCGATTTCTCCTCGGTCTGGTGCTCAAAATCGCTGGCGACGACCTGCTTTGCCGTGCTGTTGGCACCACTTACTGCGCCCCTCCATGAGGTTCGGTTCAAATCCACAGAGCACGAGCTCGTCTTCAGTGTTGAGACAACGCTATTTTATTTCTTTCTACAACGAAAGAAGCGATTCATAGTACAACTTCTTAATGGTATCTGTTTTGCTGCACTTCAGTTGGCTGCGATTAGTGCTCGTATTAGCTAACTTGCAACTTGGACATTTTTCTATTGAATATTTGCTCTAGAACACCTTATGCTGCAATTAGTGACCAGCGTTCGTTGATATTTTTGATCATTATCATGAACCAAAAGGAGAAGCAGGTTACCTGCAGATATTTTTGGCTATATACTGCCAGCAAACCATGTTATATTGACATATTAATGATATGCCCAAATCTATAATTGTAAACTTGATTGTTTGAGTAGATTATTAGATCGACATAATTGATATATGAAATCGGGAATTGATGCAGAGTGTCCAGTTCAGCCACATGGATCCTATATTTCCCCATGTTGTATAAGCGTGAGTCCAATCAATAGTGTGCTGATATCCACAAGGCCCCACTGTGTAGAGGAAACCTACTAGATGTCATGGCACATGGTTTCTAACAATGAAGTATAATGTTGTTTTAGCTTTGAGGGGTCACTTTTCAAAGTCCGGGCATCTATCTGTTAGCCTCTTCAGCAGGTTAAAGAGTATATCATACCCTTTCCTCAGTTTCCTAATATTTCTTCCTGGAGATATTTATGATGGTTTGATTGCTTGGACAGAGAATTATCTCCATCATCGACCGATACGGATCCAACGATGCAACTCACAACATTATCGAAGGATTTGTCTATTCACCCTTTTGTAATAAGGTGACTTTTGATCCTGATACCCGGTACTTCCTGATTACGACACACATGCACCCTGGATTTGTGACTGATGAGAAACGCTGGTTTCACATAATGAGAAACGCTCGTTCAGTAGATCAAATCAAGTGCATTCGCGCAATTGCAGTGCATCCAGTCAACTTTGTGTCCCATTTAAGAACTTCTCTTCTATTTACCACCTTCAAATAATATGTACAGAGGTCAAAAATATGTTCTGTAAAACTCACTTGATCCTTGGTCTTTCCAAAATGAGCAAGAGATGCTTCAATGTTTTAAATCAACTTGAAAGTTTATGTGCCCATCTTTGATCTTGAATTCTCAATTTTTCAAGATAACCCATCTGCTACATTTAATAGACTACATTTACACTCTGGAGTTTTTTTCCATGTGGATAATTCGCTTTGAGCTCTAGCGAGGAAAAATGTAGCAGCGACATACTAAAAAAAAAGTTAGAACAAAGTTTATACAAACTTGAGCTAACTAAAAAATTATTAGCTACACATCATGGCACAGTCGGAGACCTCCAACCCTGACATTTTTAGCTAGCTAACTTTGTTGTTGTGATAATTATTCTGAAGAAGAAGGGTGTTAGATTGAACTATCCGAGACCTATCTTCTTTATTGAGATGTTTCTTCTGAAGAAAAATGCTCATAGACTAAACTTAATATCCATGATGAGACCTTGCAGGCATCTTGTCCAACGGTTCTCCAGATTAATTATTGGAAATACGTAATATGACTTGATTGATTGAACATATGATTTTCCTGCAGTTTCGTTTGCCTATTCATTCCCTGGTTATTGTTTGAGAAGCCAAAGATGGATGAATTTGTTTCATTGCACTTCCGTCCAGTTACATTGTTCATAAATAGTATGTGTACTTTTATGCTTAATGTGACAGTTATCGTTTTGATTTCTTGAACAAATGCACTGACAACTCATGTTACTGGAGTTGTGAGGGATTGGAACGTAGTGCTGCATTTAGCTGCAATCCTGCTGATACAAAGCTTTACCTTCATAAACATAGTTGGCTATGCCATAGGTATTCTACTGATTCGTCTACAATCTGATGGTCACCGGCTAGTGTGTGGTGGTGCGTGGACACCTACATTGCCGAGCTGCTCGACATGCTGGTGCGGCAGCAGGTAATCTACTCATCCACCCAAGCAGATCGGGCCTTTCTCCAATTCCATATGGACACATGTGTTAGCTCACATATTGGCCTTAATTTGTAGTTCTGACAATCTTTGTATTCTAATTAACATCATTAAATTGGTGTCATCTGGTTTTCAGTATTAGATGACTTAAATCATCTCGCTTTTTTTGTTACAGCTAAAATTGATGTGATGTGATTTTCGCTATTTAGTGTGTATAAAAGACAAATCAATCAAGTACACCATGCCATTTGGATTTTATCGGCATATAGATTTAAACATATGAAAACTCGTTCTTTTGATTAAGTCTGGCGCCGTAGCAACGCACGGGCATTTTTGCTAGTAAGCAATAATGTTTCTCAATTCCTTTTCCATAAACTAGCACAGTGGCCCTCGCAAATGCGAGGGAATCATCTGTAGGTGGTTGAAAGTGTTCAACTATTATGTGTAAATAAACATAATCTTTTTACAACTATCATAATTGTGTTGGTAAGAAAAATATCACGTATGTGAGTAGCAACTTTAGCAATCATAAATCTACGGAAATATGATTATAATGACATACGTTGAAAACACCCATGTAGCTGATACTGGATCTGGAAACTAAAGTATAATTTTTACAAGATGTGTTAATTAGATCAGTATATGAGGTTAGTTATATTTTATAAAAAATCATTGAGTTAAGATAAAACATTCTATCCTCCTTAAAGGTAAGTAAAATCAAATAGCGCGAGTCGTATTTTTGAATTTTTCTGATGTTTATTTCTCTAACAATTTTTAATGTTTTAGAAACATGTACATGATGAAAGATTGGACATTTTTGTATGTATATAATTCTAAAGATACATAATTTTCTTGTAGGCATATTCATTAACGTGCTTATATATCATTAGTCAAAGTTAGAGAAGGACGGCTCTTAGTTTTTAAGACTCTTAACCTATCTCGCTCACCGTTCAATTGTTCTACACACTCGTCACATTTATTTTCCGAATTTCAAAATGACAATACGGTTTGGATAGCATAGTTCAAGTCTCTTAATTAGTCTCCAGTTTTACTTAACATTGGAATGGGATGTGCTCTTATGTTGATTTTGATACATGAGAGTAAGACACATAAATTAGTCCAAATATGTGACCATACAAACCAAACAATTAATATCTCGCAAACAATTCATAATAACTAAGTGTATGACTTTGAGGTCCTTGGATTAAAAATAGTATTGGTACTTTGCATGGATACTAAATGAAACTAATATGTGGTGATTTAGACATGTGTGTATCATTTAAGACTAAATATATTTTATAGTATGAGGAATGTTCCCGTCGATAGTGTGTTGATCAATGTTATTTTTTCATCATTTTGAAGGTTTGACACTTAATCTCATTAAATCATAATATTAATTTTATGGAAGGACATTCTCATTCTTGCTTTTAGTATATAATAGATGATCTGTCGTGCATAATGACACTATTATTTTCCATATTTTAAAGAAGATTTACTTTATTTGAAGCACAGCTAAACTTTCGTACATATTGCATCACATCAGTTTGCTGGGGAAGATCAAAACGGAAGTTGAGCTCTAGTATATTATCAATGAAATCGATGCTAGTGGCATTGTCACCATTGACTTCCCAGAGTATCTCAACCTGATGACTCAAGATGAAGTACACTGACTCAGAGAAAGAGCTCAAGGAGGCCTTGAGAGTGTTTGGCAGCAGCTCAGCATCGCTCTCATGTTCGATTACAGTTAGAAGTTATTTAAATTCGTATGCATTTTCTACCACCGAACTCAGTTGCAAACTTGCAATAGCAAATTGATTGAATGTAGGCATGTGCTGAATAGTATTAAATAGAAGAAATATATTTGATTTCATTCATATTGTCCACACGTTATATGAACCATCCCCTTTTACACTTAAGTTTTCAGTTCATAGTTCAAGACCTTTATTTTTGGTCGTGCTAACAAAACAAATACAAATTAAAGCCGGTTATGTCCAACAAGTATACAGTGTTAACTTATTCACTAAAGGTCGATGTACTTACTGTTAAAATGTTACCTGAGATATAAGAAAATTAATCTCTTCATCATTAGCTGTTTGCATGGTTCCATCATCACTAGAGAATCTTAAATTTATGCTAGTTGTCAGTGGTATGGGTTGAGAACTCACTTTCATTGCAATATGACATCCATCATGTAACTTACCAAGATGCAAGTATGCTTATATGGTGTGAATAGGTAGGCTATAAATAGGGTTCGCTATCAATGATATATGAAAGATATATCATAGTTTATTTTTTGAATATCTTTGTATCTTTGTTGAAGAAGATATTTCAAAAGAAAATAATATAGTTTTCTTTCTCTTGTAGATGTCACATGTACAAGAGATTTTATAAACTCATTTGGTAAAAGAAGGTTTGCTCTTTGCAAAACATTTTGTAAGACAACTTCTGGCTTTTCACCGACGGTATCTCCACTGTACAAGATTTCCTCCTTTCAGAACTTCACAAGTCCAACTCCTTCTTGAACAACTCCTTTTTGAAAACGTTGACACAATGCTAGCTACATGACTATTCAATCCATATCCGAGGACGCGGCTACTTCGAAATAGTTGTACTTTGCAGAGGTGTACACAATCCACAAGATTCAGTACATCCGCCGTGAACAACCACGGACTGTAACAACAATATGTAAACATCAGATAACTGATCATAATCATCCACTATGTTCAAGATAGAATATGTCTATCTCTTCAGTTGGGTTTGTTCTCCCCGGCACCATGTCTCACACCGCCACGGAAGGAGACCCAACTGTCGCACCCGGAGGAGAACTTAATCCCTCACTATGTATGCCTATTTGAATTTATGAGTTGGCGGCATTTCGGTTCGAGGGTAACTCACATCCTTATAGCCAATTGAGATAGAACACACACTGACAAAAACAAACTTCAAGTTAAGCCCCGTGCCAATATTGGGGTATGGTGGCAGTACAGTAAAGGTTGTCCGGCGAAGACTAGGTTATGTGTCAATTTTGTAAAACACCATGCTTCCAAAAATGACCACTCCAACATTCCTCCGGTGAATAAGGCTCAGCCTTTTCTCCGGGTTTTCCACAAAGCCTTGGTTTTGCAAAAACTTGTTTTAGTGTGTCCACTTAGAGACTAATATTTGTGATGGTAATAAATACCATATGGTGGCTATGGGATTGGTAACACCAAGTATCAACTACTGACATAGTATATATAATAGTAGTAGTAGCCACTCAAAAATAGTTTTTGGAAAACAAAGTTTTTGTAAAAACTTAAAAAGTAAAACATGCATGATAGATAATGATAAGTGTATTATAACAGCAAGCATCATGATGGCTTGCCTTAAAGTTCTTAATGTCCCTGGCCTTGAAGTAACTTGAACTTGACGCGCAGCTCCAGAACGGCTTCTTCTTCTTCTTCGTTTTCTAGCGTCGTAAAAGAATAAAAGACACACTCTCGGAACTAAAAGACCAACCCACTAAACTAAACAACATATACACCAAGCAAACTTATACTAGCGCAGTCACTCCAAACGTTATCGAGAAACTACCTCACATAACTCTCAGGGTACAAACTATCATCAAACAAACATATGGTGGAGAAACCATATCCCACACCGTACATACCCTATATGGAGTGGGTGTACCACTCCATAACAATATATCCAAGAATCTAAGAATATAGCTTGTGGGTACAAAAGTGAGGTTACTTAATAATAACAATCAATCAAGTAACACCCATGGCAGTGGGTATTAACAACACACAAACAATCATTATCAAACAAGTTCACTAGTAAAATAATGCCTAGATAACAAGATGCTACTAAGCACAATAATAACACTAGTACAACAATACCATAAGTATAATACTCATGCTAAGTAAAAATCATTCAGACAGCTTCGAACAGCAAACAATCACATCACAGTTGAATAGACTATTTATTGACTATGCTAATATCTACTCAAAGTTATGGAATCCATCAATCATGAAAACATAACAAACAACCAGTAGCTAAAATCAATGATAACAAGTCATAAAAATAGTCTAAAACACAATCGTCACTCAAAATAATACTCCTATCAATTAATCATAATCACAGGACCGCATTTGACATACTAGTAGGGAAAATGTACACAAACATGCTATAAGAAAAACTTATATTCTACAACTATAGCACATGCAATTCAAGGTGTCATGGCATCATAACAGAAGTGATAACTTCATAAATATGCTAGAATAAATCATACACTCATAAAGATAATAATATCAATACTAGAGAAAAACTACAATTTCTAGTGGTGACACTAGCTCAACACTAGAGAAGCAAACAATGCTACAATGATGCTTAACTCTAAACAAGAAAGTCATGAACATAAATATACCTACTAATAGTACCCAAATCTTACACATGCTAGTAAGCACAAACATCAAAAGAATTCTATGAAACAACCATTAAGCATGCATAAACCAATTCTAGTCATACAGGCTTTTCTAAAGGATTAAATAGCAAGCAACCAAGATATAGACCACACAACCAGTAGCCATGCACTTAATAAAAGACTAACTTAACGCTTTCAAAAGTCCAAACACTCAATACAAATCATTCACAAACAATCTATCAATCACAAGTAATTGTTCTATTAGCAAACAATTTAATTTTAGCAATCAAAAGAGAAACATTTCTTACCATGATACCCCTAAGGAATATTATGCTAACAATTGAATAACATATAAACATACTAGTATTTACAAAGAAGAATTAAACTTTTCACTTGCTTAAGTGAAACAAACAATTTATTTTCCTTGATGGAAAATAACAAACAACCATGTAATAAAACATGTTATTTTCACACCCATGCATGGTTGGGGAATTATCATCCTCAACCAAGATGCAATGGGACCAATGGGTTATGGGCCCACTAATACCAAGGCCAAAGAGGTATTAAGCCTCTGATCACTCATGGAAAAAATTAGTATACAAAAATAAATAAAACAAGGCTGTTAATTCTAGTGAAACAATACTAGTGCAAGCAAATAGCAAGACTTACATAGGCTTTGTTACAAAATGACATGCAATCTAACAGAGTCATTACTTCAAAATAACAGTACCAAAATGGTACTGGATCCATAGCAAACCTAGCACAAGTTTAGTAAATCAAATACACAAAGATCTAGCTCACACAATAATCAAAAATAATAAAACAGAAAATATAGCCAATGCTATTCTCATTTTTATTTAACTTTCCAAACATGCACACACTTTCTAAGGTAGATGTTCTGCAAGAAAAAAACTTACTAACCAGTCCTAACACAAGCATACAAGTTAGGAAACAAAATACAATCAATCACACATCTCATTTTAAGCAAAAACACAACTTGAAACCAAAATAGGAAGGTGCTGTTTTCTAGATATGTCCACCAAAACTAATATAGAGCTCCAAAAATTAATCTAAGCTAGGAATACATAGATCTAGTCAATATCAAACTCATCCAGTTGGATTTACTTCAAAAATCATTTTTGAACTCATTCTAAAAATCACAGAAGAGCCTACTGGTCTTTTACCAAAATGGATGGCATTTCCATTTGGTAGCTCACCTTGATGTGAGGACAAGCGCTATGGATAGATCTGTTCAAGGGATATCCAAAACATTTTATTTTTTCCATTTTAGTTACAGATTTCAAAAGTTATATCCAAAACACGTTCGTAGATCCTCTGTGGAAAAACAGCCATTGTGAGAAAAATATAGTCCAAAACTTAGGTCTGCAATTTTTATGTGGTTGAGAAAGCATATTATTCATGCCATGATTTTTGGTAGATTTTATTTTGCTCTTTTGGTATCTTTCATACGTCCAAAGCAAGCAGCAATTTTCTGTAAATTTTTAAAAATGGAAAACAAAACACAGCACAGGCTGATTCTGGCGTGGGCGCGGCCCAACTGCGCCCAGCACGTGCGCGTGGCGCGGGAACGCGCGGGTTCAAGCGCGGCTGTGGATCCAAGATCCAAAGGCATGTGGTCGTCGTCATCCTCGCCTCTCCTCTCTCTCTCTGACCCGAATCGGACGGCGGCGGAAGAGCTCGGGGAGGCTCACCGTGGGCTCGTGGAGGGCTGGCGCGGTTCAGGGACGATGGTTGAGGTCGAGGGCGTCGGGCGCGGTCTCAGGCGGCGGCGAGACGCAGAGCGTCCACGACGGCGAGGTCGACGACGGCGGCTCTCCTGCAAACGAGAGACCACGGAGGGTGTCAGGGAGGTTCAGGGGAGGGTGGGCTCTCGATCCAAGGCATCGGGGAGGGAGGATAGGGCTCGGGTCGAGTTGTACCAAGTCGTGGCCATGGTGGTCACCGACGGCGGGTTCACGGCCCGTGCACGCTCCCAGGGGTCAGGCAGGGCTTCCCTTCGACTTGGGGAGGTAGGGTGAGTGTGAGAGAGGTGTGTGGCGCAAGGGATTGCTCGGGATGCTTTGTACCCGTGGTGAAAGGGCAAGGGCAAAAGTGGAGGGCTCGAGTCCAATGCCAGGAGTGCATGAGGGCGCTCTGAGGGGATTTTGGTCATCTCAACTCGTGCACTGGCTGTCCAAGCTCAAGAACACAGTGGGGGCAGGCCAAAGCTGGCCTTTGGAGGCAAGGGGAGGCAAGGGTTGGGTCAATGGGTCAAAGGTATGGGCTGCCCATACCGTTCCACATCACCATTTCTCTCTCTTTGTTTTCTTCATGTCTAAGGCTTCTAGAGCAAGTCCAAGTGTCCTGGCTCGAGTCCACTTGTTAGTCAACATGTTAGACCAAGCTACACCTCACAATTTGCAAATAAACATCAAGAAAACATTTGTGCGAAAGTGTATCTCACACTGTTCACTGAAATTCAGAAAATTCAGTTAAGGACCTAGGAAAAAAAATTAAGTGTTGGAAACAAATGAAATCTCAAAAAGTTGAGTTTGTTTTCAAGGTTCAAATGCTTTCCAAAATTTGGTTTTCAATGTGGGAACTTGTTAACCATGTTATATAATTTTAGAAACATCTTTTGAAAACAAATTTGAAATAGTTTAAGTCCAGGAAAACAATGTGGAAAAAGGTATACTTTCTGTTTTTATCTGTTTTTCTAAAAATACATTTTTTGCCTTAATTTTATACCAGAAAATCAATAAGCAAAAGATATTTTTTATTTATCCAAAAATAAAACTGAGCTTATGGATTTGTAGTACATATTTCAAGGATTAATTAAAAGTAAAGAAAACATAAAATAACATTTTATAGCCTAGTGAAAACAAGAGTAGAAAACAGGTACTTGGCTATATTTTCAGGAAATGTTTTCCATAGAAATCTTCAAAGAAAACTTTCATAAATCATTTTTAAATCTTGTTTTCTTGGATCCATCAAAGGTAAAAGTTTGTTTTAAGATGCAAACAAGAATGACCCAAGTCTTGGAATAAAAATCAACTCAAGTAATAATAGGAAAACATCAGGGAAAAATTATCAGGAAAATAATAGAGGTGGTTTCATAAAACTTTCGTATTGGTTTTATAAATAAGCAAAACTTGCATTTCCAAAAATGATTAAGATCATAAACACATGTTAGTTCAAACAATCATGTTGTTATAAAAAAATTTGTTGGTCCTAATTTTTGTCTTCTTGAACACAGTACAAGAATCCAAAAACTGGGGTGTGACACTAGGGCGTTTGTTAATACTATGGTTCTGAAGCATAGCTATATGTACACTGAAAAATCAATTGTGCTCGATGAAATTATTCGTCTCTGTGTCTTGCTTATCGGGTTAGCGTGTCAAGTCGGCACTTGAAATTAACTGTCAAGATACTTTAACTGGTAAATGACCATGGATTTAAATGAGTTGTGGAGTTTAATTTCTTTATTTTGGGGCTCTTTGTATTTAACTTGATAGATAATTGAAGAACCAAAAATTACCTTGGTAAGATTCATACACTTCATCTTTGACTAGTAGTGACCATTTTGTATGCTTTTTTTCAGTGTCGTTGCGCAGGCGTCATTGGTGATGTTGAGGTTGGACATGGATCCTCAATCTGGTATGGCTCTGTTTTAAGAGGTAAACACATAGACCGAGTAACCATTGTCATTATCTTCCCACTGGTTTTTGCATAATGTTTTCTTCAAACAAAAAGATAAAATGCATTTTATTTTACTTTCTCATGTTGAGTTGTATAGAACTGATCATCATCTCCATCTTCCTTATGATCAACGTATGTATGGCCAAAACCTTACGGTCCAGGTGAGGAAATAAATGACCCTTGTTACTGTTGATGTCCTTCTATTCTAGCTGAACTAAATAAAGCTTGCATCTGGGGATGGATGCTCCGTCCAACTGTTCTACCCTGCCATCATTATTCACTTAATTTGTGATTACCCATGAAATATTTCTTACCTTTGTAATGCTAAGAAATAGGCGTGAAACTGTAAATGGTCTCCATTTTCTTGATGTTTATTTTCTTTGTTCACATGCATTCACGAGATTTTTTTCATCTCGTAGTTGTATTGATTTGGACAAAAAGATCAACATATATGTTGGCACTGAATGATTGAAGTTCTTTTCTTAAACAACTTTATGAATATCTTGATCTTCTACTGTGGCGCTGCTTTCCTCTTCTGCTGATCATGTGACCTCTTCACCATCTCTGGCATTGACCGAGACACGTAGCCTAGATGATAATAGCAGTAATAATAAGATATTATGGGGTCTTTGTCATTAAATTCCCTTTGCGTTTATAGGCCATAGATGCACACAAAGCCCTCGGCTCCGTCTCACCCATTAATCATGCCGTTGTTGCCACAATTTGTTCCACCGGCACATACTCGGGTTAGTTACTAGCTAGCATAAACTTGTAAATTAATATTTTGTTTGCGACTTAGGTCACCGACTGATTCAATAGCTCTGTTCGCTTGTTAGTTGTTCCAGCACTGGATCTGGAGGATACTATGCAACAAGTAAGCGTGGGATTTGGAAATTAAAAGCCGACTTCCCATGGGACCCTCGAGAGAACGAGGGGTAACGATCCCATTAGCGAAAGGCTGGAGATTAAACGAGCGATCACCCGTAACACCCTGTATAGATCAGGCAGGAGGAGCTTCTTTCACCTGGAACCAAAGATGGATTATCAAACCAATCCACATTCACAGCGACAAAAGATCCGAAATCTTAGATTTGATCTGATGCTTATGATGCTCGAATAACTATTTGGTCAGTTTAGGCTAGCCGGGACGTGCCATTAAGATCCTATCCCGTAATTGGCTCAGAGAAGGGATACCATCTCAAAGTAGCGAGTGCCCTCTTGGATAGTTATTAAGAAACGACTTCCTATCATCCGAAAATTCTATGTCTAAGATTGTCAAGTTGCTTCCTAAGTTTCCAATGCTAGCTGGGAAGTTTACTTTTGCTTCCGTCATTTTCAACAGCGGGGGTGGGGTTTCACCGAAGAGGGGCTCCGGAGCGTCTGAATCCCACCAAAACCAAGTGGTTACCATACCATGTGGGTTAGATTGTGTGACGGGTCTTGGATGGCAAAGATCCCATCAATCTTTGTGTTAGGCCTTCACCGGCGTCGGATTCTCTCTTGCGGGTTCCAGGACTGCTAATACCACGGGGGGAATCTTGCCAAGAGGTGGGCCCTACCATTTTCTTAGTTGTTCCTTGGGCCTAACATGACACAACCAAGCAACTAATTTCACTTTGCTACCCCCTTCCTGCTCATGTAGAGGGACTAGAACGGTAGTTCCATCTTTTTCTACAGCGGGGCTGGGGTTTCACCGGAGAGGGGCTCCGGAGCGTCTGAATCCCACCAAAACCAAGTGTTTTCCATACCATATGTGCTAGACTGTGTCATGGGTCTTTGTCTGCCAAAGATCCCATCACTCTTTGTGTTAGGGTTTCACCGGCGTTGGATTCTCTCTTGCGGGTTCCAGGACTGCTAATACCCCGAAACTCCCGGATCTGAAGGAACGGGGGAAATCTTGCCAAGAGGTGGGCCCTACCAATTTCTTTGTTGTTAGTTGGTCCTAACATGACATAACCAAGAAACTAGTTACACTTTGCTACCCCCTTCTAGCTCACGTAGAGGGGCTCGAACGGTAGTTCCGACTTTTTGTACATCGGGGCTAGGGTTTCACCAGAGAGGGGGTCCGGCGCGTCTGAATCCCACCAAAAACAAGTTTTTTCCATACCATGTTTTGTAGATTGTGTCATGGGTCTTGTATGACAAATATCCCATCACTCTTTGTGTTAGGGCTTCACCGGCGCATCGGATTCTCTCTTGCGGGTTCGAGGACTGCTCACACCCCGAAACTCCCGGATCTGACGCAAGGGGGAAATAATCCCAAGAGGTGGGCCGTAACATTGTCTTTGGTGTTCCTTGGTACTAAAAGGAAATAACCAAGAAACTAGTTCCACTTTTCTATCCCCTTCCGGCTCACGTAGAGGGGCCAAAACGGCAGTTCCGACTTTTTCTACATCGGGGCTGGGGTTTCACAGGAGAGGGGCTCCGGAGCGTCTGAATCCCACCAAAACCAAGTGTTTTCCATACCATCTGTGTAGAATCTCTGACTCAACAAGTCCCTTAGGTGAACCTATCGGGTTTCGATTAGGAGAACTCATGAGCGCTGGTGGAATCGTCGGCTAGACAGGGGGCGAGATTTACCCAGGTTCGGGGCCCTCGTAGAGGTAAAACCCTTACTCCTGCCTCTTGTCGATCTGTATTGAAGATTAGATCGGTTACAATGGTGTGCTCAAATCGAGAGTAGATCTCGAGTTCGAGGCTTTTGGGTTGTGCGGTAATTGCTTGGTCCTCTCCTGGGGGGCTCTCCTGGCCTTATATAGGTGGCCAGGTCTCGAGTTTTACCCGGAGAGGACTCGAACTCTAGCTAGGTCGGTTTACAAGTTTCCTAGCTTAACCCGCAAGTTAGTGCGGGTGGGCTTCATGTGGGCCTTCTGGAGTACTCCAAGGGCGCCTCTTCTTGGGCCTTGGCCTTGGGCCTGAGAGGGGGTGTCCTTACCCGCAGGGTCAAGGGTCCATATCTTCGTCAGTAGCCTCCGAGCGTCTGCTCGATTGGAATTTTTCCAGTCGAGTAGACGGTCAAACCTTTCTTGATCTTCGTTTGGAGGACCAGCTCGACTGTTATTGTTTTTTTAAAGGGTGTGTTCCCTGTATCATGAGTCATCATGCTCGCGTATCGAGCAACACAAGTGCCTGTTTTTTACGGCTTTTTTCACAGAAGGATGTGGCACAGTAGCTTGGCTCTCCCGAAAGATCGGGGCCAATTAATTGCTACTAGGGCAAAAACATTCCTGGCCTACTCAGATTCGAGACCTCCGACTCGAATCCGATGAGGTGATTGTTGCGACTGGGCCGTTGTGGACTTATCGAGTCGAACTTAACCTATGGGGGTACCCGGCGCGTCCGCTAGGATTTTTCTTCGTGTTGTTGACACGGGATTATACCGGAGGACGCAGCTTTCGAGTGCGATTCCAGGCCCAAAAGAGAGATCTTTTTGGGTCTTACCTTCATATTCGAAGAATATGGCATCCGGATGTGCCTAGTCGGCTGAACAATCCAGGTCTTTATTATGTAAAATTATCATGTGTAGAAGAGGTAGGTTCTTCGTACCCGATCGATTTGTTTCAGTCCCACACGAAAGAAATTTCGTGCTGGAAAAGAAATTAAGTTCATATGAAAGAGTTTTCATGCTTGGAGTGTTGTGCCCATACGAAAGAGTTTTCGTGTACAGGGTATTTTTCTCCTGTTCGAAGAGGTTTTGCTTCATGAGTTGTCCATAAAAATTTGCTTTTATTCGAAGGAAATGTTGTTCGTACGAAGATATTTTCGCGTTTGAACTTCCAATCGAAAGATCTTGAGTTTGAATGATGTATGCCATGACGTCATTGCGCACTCCTCTTCTCCCGATGGGACGTGACGGAGTGGCAGCAGATGGATGGCCCACCATGTCAGCTTTTTGACCGGGAAACGAGACGTCGTTCCCGGTTTTCACGCGAACCGCGCAGTAAATGCGCACGATCTTCTGTTAAGATCGTGGCACAGAACAGCGTTGGCCGCCCTTTCGTTTCATCTTCACACGTGGTGGCTGCGATAAGCGCCACGTAGCGCATCGTACGGCTGAGATCGTCTCGCTCCGTGTATAAGTACGGGTGTTAGTGCTACGGTAAAACTTTCCCAGCTCTTTGCCTTCATCTTCTTCCTCGCGCCCACCTTTGTCTTCCTCGCGCTCGAGCTCGTGCTGCAAGCAATGGCTGGCGGAAAAAGGCGCGGTGCTGTCACTTCCTCGTCCGGTGAGCCCTCTGCGCAACCCGCGCCCCGCGCCGGCGACTGGCGCTCCCCCAACACCACCGCAAAAAGCATCAAGGAGATGCAGCGGGAAGGGTTGCTGCCGGCGGAGACGGAGAAGCGGGTTCGCCTCGGAAGGAAGGAAGAGGTACCTAACCCGCAATCGAACGAGCGCGTGGTCTTTGTGGACCACGTGTCTCGGGGTCTTTCCTTTCCTCTCCACCCTTTCTTTCTCGGGTTGTTCTATGTCTATGGCATACAGCTTCACGATCTCCCTCCGAACGCGGTGCAGCACATATCGTGCTTCATCGTGTTCTGCGAGTGCTTTCTCGGCATTCGTCCACACTGGGCGCTCTGGAAGGCGCTCTTCAAGGTCCGGATCTTCCGCGAGAAATCGCGGGTGGAATCTGAGCCCGGCGAACCGCTTCGCACGGGTGGCTTCGGGATCCAGGCTCGACAAGAAAGCAGCTACTTCAACATGCACTTCATCGACTCCGCCCAAGGCTGGCGAAAGAAGTGGTTTTATGTCATCGACAACAGCTCGGGTGGGATCGTGGAATTCCACCCGTTCGCTGTTCTGACGAGGCGAAAGTCCTGGGGGCACAGGATGTCAGCCCAGGAGACTCAGAACGTTGCTCCCTTACTCGCAAGAGTAGCCGCCCTCCGGGATCAGACTGCGGGAGTCGTGCTCAACGGGCTGCACCTGGCGAGTATCTTCTTGAAGCGCAGGATCCAACCTCTACAGCAAAGGCCCTCCGCTATGTGGGAGTATCAAGGCACAGAAGACCCCAGCCGAGTGAGCCGCGAGGAACTTTCGAATGTGGAATTCGAGAAGAAAATCGCGACTATCACTCGACTGAAGGTGGGGGAGAAGTTCCCCGATTGTGCAGTTGAAGCCTTTGCTGCTTCAAATCCTCCTCCAGCCGTGGTTAGTTTCTCCCTTTTTGTCTTTCAGTTGCTTCCTTTTTGCTCTGAGTTTTAGTCGATAAAGTTTTTCTCGTCTTCTTTCTGTCCTCGTAGAGCCTAGCTATGGCAGACTGCTACCCGCCATCTGCGGGGGAGGCTGCCTCAGAGCTATTGGCGAGTCACCAGGATGGTGCGGCTGACACCAGCGTCGCTGACGCCTCATCGAGTTCTGAGCATGATTCTTCGGATGACGTTGAAGACTCGAATGGTGGCCCTCCCAAGCGTCGTCGGGTGGATGATACCGAGGCTACTTCCAAGGACAATTCCTTGGAAGCATCGCCTGGTCAGGCCCCTGTCGTCGTGACTCCACTTCGTTCACTCGCCCCTTCGCCTTCGTTTCCGGTGATGACAACCGCCTGGAACGCGGACTTGCTGGATGACGACGAAGACGACGAGTAGGTCTTTTTCCTTGTTCTTGGTCGAACATTCTTTGCACTTCAATTCTGATGTTTTCTATCCTTTGTTGCAGTCTGCAGGCTATCAGTACTCGCAGGTACGCTTCTTGCGTTCCTCCCGAAAAGAGGAACAAGGCAAGGGATGCGGGTGAAACTCCCACTGCGGGTACCGTCCAAAATTCTCCCAGAGCAGCCCCCAAAGCTGCGACTGCGGAACATGGAGCCCCCAGCTTTGCCGCCAGGACTTCATCTTCTAAGGAAGTGACGGACAGCTCCGCAGATCCGCTTTCTCGCGCCACCGGCCAGGTGAACTTCGTCTTCTATCTTCAAATTTTTATCGGGTGCACGACAGTGCTCCCGATGGGAGTAGCCCCCAAGGCTGTAGTCGATCGCATGCGATCGTCTACAGGCTCAAAGTCTGGTTTATTTCTTCTTCATGATTTCATTTTTGGCGAGCAAGCCGCTATTCTTGCTCGGAAGCTGTCTGAGATTTTTGCTCGACTGCGAGGAGGGGCGACTGCTGCTAGCGGGAGCACCAATATAGCCTCATAGTTTTTCTTTTTTCTCCTTGATTGTAATGAACCTTGGGATGTATTCCCGTACCCTTATTGTCTTTAATTGAAGTATCGTCTGGGAATTTATTCTCCTTGTTTGTGCGTTGTCTCCCGATGGGAGTAGCCCCCGAGCGCTTTGTCAAATGTGCGACTAGAAATAACTCGAGTAGGGCGTCTTACTTCTTTCCTTGTATTCTTCCAGGCTACTGGGTTTGCCGCAGAAACGTCGGGTGGACGTGGTACTCCAGTAAATCCACTTGTCGCCGCTATTGGTACTTTTGCGGGCCTTTGTGATAAGGTCCAGGAGGGTGAGCGTAAGCTAAAAGCTTTGCGCGGGGTAGCCGATGTGGCGAAATCCAAACAGAAATTAGCGGTTGAGCGCGAACAATTTCTGATGGATGAGTTGCCTTCAGTCGCAAGGGATTTGCTCTGTGAGTAGTGCAGCCCCCGTGCCTTTTCCTTCCTTGTTGCCTTAGCTGACTGAGTATGTTTTTGTTTTTTCAGTCGTTAATCCGGATGACAGGGAAGAAAAGCAGTGGGTAGAGAACCACATTCATCAAGAGGCTAGCAGCTCAGAACCACATGCGAGCAACTTTTGGTCTGATCGCAGTCGAGGATTTGTGATGGCCACCTTGAAATTCCCAATCATCCAGGCGAGAATTCTCGTGAGTTCTTTTCACGAGGTCTTGGTTGCGATGAATGCTGCTTTTTACCCGTTTAAAAGGGGTCCCGAGGACTGGAGGTTTCTTCTCAGGCTGTTTGGACGTGAAGGAGAAGTTCGCGCGTATGTGCGCAATCAGATGATTTACGGCGCGGTTGTAGCTCTCACTTTTGTCCGGATATGGCATCCTGAGATAGATGTTAACTCCGTAGCTAGGCGTCCAGATTATGCGATTGATGATATCTCGCCTTACTATGATGCTGTACGTCCTGCAGCGGAAAAAATTATCCGATTGACATCTGAAGAGGTAGATAGAGTGTTGGCGACTGAAAATGCTCAGCGCTTTGATTGATTGTCGGATGTAAATATCCTGTAATCTGTTTATAGTTTGTAAAAACTGTTATAAGGTGTACAACCTTGTTTGTATGATGTTTTTCTGTGATGCTTAGTTGTAGGTGTAGGCCCCGTGTATTTTATGGGATGTGTACCTGTAACTTTTAGCATGTAAAAAACGAGAAGCTTCGAGTGAATATGATGAAGGAATCATGTTTTTATTGCGATGACTGAGAAGCCATGTATTCGAACTACAGTAGTGGCTAGTATAGCCTTATTTTGTTGTCATAACAAGTAATCTAGGGATAGAATTTGCGGAGGTGTGCGATATTCCAAGGATTGGAATAAATTCCTCCAGTCTCTGGGTTCTTTAGCCTGTAGGCTCCACCTGGGATGACTTCATGTATGATGAAGGGTCCTTCCCAAGGTGGTTCGAGCTTGTGTCCTTCCTTCTGTTTGAGCCGCAGCACCAGATCCCCAACCGCGAATGCTCTGTGGCGTATGCGGCGACTATGATAGTTGCGCAAGGATTGCTGATATACTACGGATCTTGCGAGTGCGATGTCACGCATTTCATCGAGTGCATCCATATCTTCTGCGAGTGCCTTGTTGGAAGTTTCCTCGCTGTAAGCTACAACTCGTGGGGCGCTGAATTGAACGTCCTCGGGAAGGACTGCTTCTGCCCCGTATACCATGAAGAATCGCGTGTACTTCGTCGATCGATTAGGAGTTGTGCGGAGGCTCCAGAGTACAGAGGGTAGCTCTTGTGCCCAATGTCCTGCAGCGGGGTGTACACGATCGAGTAATCGCTTCTTGATGCCAGCCGAAACTAAGCCGTTGGATCTTTCGACTTGTCCGTTCGTTTGCTGGTGAGCAACTGAAGCAAACTTGAAATTGATGCTTTTTTCCTCGCAGAACTGTTGTGTTTCCTTTGCCGTGAAGTTTGTACCGTTGTCCGTAATCATGTCATGTGGCACACCAAATCTGCATACAATGGAGTCGAGGAACTTGACGGCGCATTGGGCGCTGGCCGAGGTTACTGGCATAGCCTCGATCCATTTGGTAAACTTGTCGACTGCGACCAGCAAGTGTGTGTATCCACCTGGTGTGGACTTGCGTGGTGGTCCAACCATGTCCAGCCCCCATTGTGCAAAGGGCCAGGCTATTGGTATCATGTGCAATTCCGTAGCAGGTGCGTGCGGTCTTGGTGCGAATCGCTGGCAGGCGTCGCATCGTTCGACCAGGCTTTTTGCATCGCTGTCTGCTGTTAGCCAGTAAAATCCTGCTCGAAAAGCTTTTCCCATTATTGTTTTCCAGCTAGCATGATGTCCGCAATCTCCTTGGTGTATGTCCTGGAGCAATTCCTTGCCATCTTCGGGTGCGATGCATCGCTGAAGTATTCCCGATATGCTTTGCTTGTATAATTCTCCATTGACTACTCGAAAGGACTTGCTACGCCTGATTATCTGTCGGGCCTCACGTGGATCGGCCGGGAGCTGTCTATTGAGCATGTAGTTGAGATATTTCTGCGTCCAGACTGGCTCGACCAGGAAAACATGTCGTGATATATTATGCATAAGCTCGATAAGCGCGACCTGCGGGCTGACCTCTGTTTCTGGCGCTGCTGCAGCTTTCTTTACTTTAACCGATCGCTTGACCATCCGTTCGAAGTATATTCCTGGCGGTATGGGTGTATTCGTGGAACCCATGTTTGCCAGTCTATCTGCTTCTTCGTTGCTAGATCTTGCAATGTGCCTCAGCTCGCACCCTTTAAAGCTTTCTTCGAGTAGATTGTACATGTCCCGATATGCGACCATGTTTTCAGCAATGGCGTCGCATTCTTTCATCGTCTGCTGCACTATGAGATTGGAATCACCGTAGATCATTAATCGGGTAGCTCCATAGGCGATTGCCATCTTCATCCCGTGCAACAGGGCTTCATATTCTGCGTCGTTGTTCGATGCTGGATCATCTGGTGGAAAGTCCAGTCGCAGGACGTATTGCAGCTTGTCTCCACGAGGTGAAATAAGAACGATTCCAGCTCCTGCTCCTTCGTTTCTCTTGGATCCATCGAAGTACATTATCCAATTGCTCGTGTACCCAGGTGGCCCGGGCGTTTGTAGCTCTGTCCATTCGCTGAGGAATTCCACGAGTACTTGAGATTTGACTGCGTTGCGTCCTGCATAGGTGATGTCCCAGGAGCCCAACTCGATGCTCCATTTTGCTATTCTTCCGGATGCCATAGGGTTGTTCATGATTGTCCCAAGTGACGCATCATTAACCACTGTGATGGCGTGTTCCTGGAAATAATGTTTGAGCTTTCGGGCTGTGAGAACAACTCCATATGCGAGCTTCTGATAATGAGGGTATCGTTGCTTGCATGGCGAGAGCACTTCGCTGATGTAATATATTGGTCGTTGGACTCCGTATGCTTTGCCGTCTTCAGGTCGTTCGACTACGATTGCTGTGCTGATGACCTGGTTTGTAGCGGCTAAGTATAGGAAAAGTGGCTCCCTTTCTCGCGGTGTTGCAAGGACGCGCCTGCTTTGCAACGATCGCTTCAAGTCTGCGAATGCTTGTTTAGCTTCGGGTGTCCACTCGAATTTGTCCGTCTTCTTCAGTAATTTGTAGAAGGGTAACGCTTACTCTCCCAATCGTGCGATGAACCTACTTAGGGCGGCTAGTCGTCCTGCGAGTTGCTGGACTCCGCGTAGATTGGTTGGCACCTTCATAGTCAGGATGGCTTGTATTTTCTCCGGGTTGGCTTCAATGCCTCTGGCGGATACCAGGTACCCGAGGAGTTTTCCTGCAGGGACGCCGAAAACGCATTTGGTCGGATTGAGCTTGATCCGATAGGCATTAAGGGCGTCGAATGTTTCTCTGATGTCCTCGAGGAGTGTGTCCTCTACTCGAGTTTTGATGACAATGTCGTCAACGTACACCTGTACGTTCTTGCCAATGAGGTTGGCGAGGCATCTTTGCATGCAGCGCTGATATGTTGCGCCTGCGTTCTTCAGCCCGAAGGGCATTGTCGTGTAGCAGTAGACACCGTGGGGTGTGATGAATGCCGTCTTCTCTTCGTCTTCCCTTTTCATTCGGATCTGGTTATATCCCGAGTAGGCGTCCAGGAAGGAGAGGCGTTGGCAGCCTGCCGTAGAGTCCACGATCTGGTCGATTCGTGGTAGAGGAAAATTGTGCTTGGGGCAGTGCTTATTCAACGACGTGTAGTCGATGCACACCCGAAGGATATCCGTGTTCTTCTTGGGGACCAGCACCGGGTTTGCTAACCAGGTGGATATCTTGATCTCCCTAATGAAATTTGCGGCTAGCAATCTGTTTACTTCTTCTCCGAGCGCCTTCTGCTTGGGTTCTGAAAATTGTCGAGTCGTCTGTTTGATGGGTTTGGCGTCAGGAAAAACTTCTAGTGAGTGCTCGGCAAACTCCCTGGGTATTCCTGGCATATCTGAGGGCTGCCAGGCGAAAATCTCCCAGTACTCACGGAGGAGTTTGACGAGCGCGTCTTCCTATGCTGTCGAGAGGGTTGTTGAAACCATCGCTGTTTTTGCAGAATCCGTCGGGTGCACTTGATGCTTGCGAGTGTCGCTGTTGGCGCTGAATTCCAGTTCAGGCGCGTTTTTCTTTGTGAGGGGCATAACGGAGTGATCCGTGGTTTTTGCCAGCTCTTGAAGTTCTTCTTGCATCCCGAAAGACTTTGCGATCTCATTAAATTCTATGTCGCACTTATCCGATTTCTGGAAGTCTCCGTCGATGGTGATCACACCGTATTCACCGGGTAGCTTGAGCTTCAAGTACGCGTAATGTGGTACGGCCATGAATCTGGCGAACGCTGTTCGTCCAAGAATGGCGTGGTACTGTGAGGCCAGTCGACGACTTCGAAGTCCAGGAATTCCCTTCTGTAGTTGCCTGGAGAGCCCAACACGACTTCTAGGTTGATTGTTCCGAGTGGACGGATTGCTTTGCCCGGAACTATCCCGTGCAAGGATGTTTCTGATTCCGTTAGGCCGTCCAGGTTCTTGTTCATTCGACGAAGTGTATCCGCGTAGATGATGTTAATGCCACTGCCACCGTCCATGAATACGCGGGCCAGGTCATAATTACCAATTTGAGCTTGGATGACAAGGGCGGCGTGTCCTGGTCGATAGACTCGTGGCGGATGGTCTTTCATTGAGAACGTGATTGGCTGATCCGCCATTTTCAGGTACTCGGTCTTTGTTGGTGGTGTCTGCACTGCCATGCACAATTGCCTCGTGTTAGTCTTTTGAGCTCTGCGAGAAGGGCATACCTTCTGTATCATCGCGAGTTGTCCTGCCGAGTTCGGGTATGCATTGGCTCCAGTGTTTTGTGGCGGTGGCGCATGTAGTGCAGCTAGCGTCATGTTTGGATTTGCTGGTGGAGGTGGTGGTGGTGGCGGCAGGAATTGTTGTCCTCCTCCTGGCAGTGGCGGGTAGTTTTGGGTGGATGCAAATCTTTTCCTTGCGAGAGCATCTGAGATGTCATGAAACTTTCGGCAATCCTTGAGAAGGTGTGTTGCCTTAGTTTTGCCCGTGCGCTTATCTGTAAACAGATGTAGCGAGCAGTATGCATCAAGATCCTCCTCGGGGGATTTTTCTTCTGCTTTTGGTTTCCACTCGCGACTTCCACGGCGACCAGAGTCGCGATTTCGCGTGAATTCTGCCGCCACTAATTCCTCCCTATCCTCGTGGTCGTAGTATTTCCTTCTCTTTCTTCGTCCATGGCAGTCGTCCTCGTGTGCGGGCGATGATGCTCTTTCATTGCGCACCGCGTCTTCTCCGTTGGCCCATTTTTCGGCTATGATCATTAGCTCTCCAATGGTTTTGGGCGCGGCTCTGCCTAGCTCTTCTCGAAATGCGGTTCTTCTCGCCCCTTTGGCGAAGGCTCAATCGCCACTTCTTCCGAGATGGTCCCTGCGGTGTTCCTGAGTGTGGTCCACCGCTGGATATATTCTCGTGTGGACTCGCCACTTCTCTGTTTGCACGCTCGTAACTCTTCGATTGTGGCTGGCCTCTTGTAAGTCGACTGGAATTTTTTGCAGAAATCGCGGTGTAGATCGTCCCACGATGCGTAGCAAGATTTGGGTCTTCTCTCCAGCCAACTACGGGCCGCGCCTGTAAGATGCAAATTGAGGTATTGCATGGCCGTGTTCTTGTTCCCACGTTGGCATTTTACTGCCGTGAGGTAGTCGCTTTGCCACTGGGAGGGCTCGAGTGAGCCGTCGTATTCTGTTACCTCCGTGCTGAGCTTGAACCTTTTGGGTAGAGGTGCTTCGCGGATGCTGCGAGCGAAACAGAGTGCTCCGCAGGTTTCGTCGTCCGAGGACCCAGATGAAGAGCGCTCGCGATATCGTGAAGCTCTCGCCCTATCCACCCTTTTTTGGGCGAGATCTGATCGCGCGTCGTATTCGGACCGGTCGCGGTCGTTATTTTTCCTTGGTTCCTTGCTTCGTTTTCTCGAGCGGCTGCTGTGGTGCCGCGAGCTTTTGTCTCTCGGGCTGTCGTCGCTGCTGCTTCGACTATCGCCGCGGCGGCGGGCTTCTTTTCCTCGACCACGTCGTGGCGATTTGTCTTTTCTTGGGGATGAGCTTCTGTGCCTGCGGGGCGTTTCTTTATCCTTATCCTTCTCCTGCGCTCCTTCTCCAATTGTTCTTCAGTCTTCTTGCGATCGTGAGAAGCGACCCTTGCAGCTGCCAATCCTAGTCCTTTGCGAATTTGTTTGTACTGTTCCACCCGAGGGTCGCTTTCCGTCGGTTGATTCATCTGCATGTAAGTTGCTGCGGCTAGGATCGCGGCAGCTGGGGTTTGCAGGTAAACATTGCCGTCATCGTCGACCCTCATGAAGGAAGACGTGGTCGACCTATCGGTCGCAGTCATGGATTCGTGGTCCCTTGACGATGATGCGTGTCCCTTCCTCGCGGGTCGAGTACCAACCGAGGGTGCAAGGGACTGCTCGACTCGTCGCAGGCTTGATTCGTCCGCCGCTCTTCTGCGACGGGCTAGATCTGCTCGGGCATCTTTGATGTTTGAGGCCGCTCTTACTAGGTGATAGTGGTAGGCGGTTAGGTCCTCCTGTGTGGCTCCTGCCGCGGGTGGCTGACTTCGCCGCATGGCTTCCTTGGCCCTTTTCCAGGCCTCCCGCGAGACGCCGATTATATCGCGCTCGGTTGCGCTGAATTCGGTTTCTGAGGGCTGTTCCGATCCTGCCATGCAGACTTGGGCCAGTCGTGGCTCGTGCGTCCTAGGCGCAGATTGGAAAGCTTCCCGTACCCGAGATGGTTCCTCTGTCGAGAGGGTGGGATAGTCGACTGTGTTGACGGGGATGGACTCGCCACTTTTCTCCATAGGAAAGCGCGAGTTGATGGCTCCGGATTCAGGCTCAGATTCATCCGAGAAGTGGAGGATTCCGTCTCTGTTCGCCATGAAGTTGAAGCTCCCGAACGTCAGGGTGACGCTCTTCTCCAGATCCTCGAATACCGGGCGTGATTCCGGCGAGTGAGGCGTGACTACGACAGATCCGATCCGTACAGGATTGCTCGGAGCCGTAGTCGATGGTTTCCAACGGGAGTTGGACGTCGATGAAGCCGAAGATGCCGGTGATCCAGCGCCCGCGGTCCCCACGGTCGGCGCCAATTGTCGAATCCCTGACTCAACAAGTCCCTTAGGTGAACCTATCGGGTTTCGATTAGGAGAACTCATGAGCGCTGGTGGAATCGTCGGCTAGACAGGGGGCGAGATTTACCCAGGTTCGGGGCCCTCGTAGAGGTAAAACCCTTACTCCTGCCTCTTGTCGATCTGTATTGAAGATTAGATCGGTTACAATGGTGTGCTCAAATTGAGAGTAGATCTCGAGTTCGAGGCTTTTGGGTCGTGCGGTAATTGCTTGGTCCTCTCCTGGGGGGCTCTCCTGGCCTTATATAGGTGGCCAGGTCTCGAGTTTTACCCGGAGAGGACTCGAACTCTAGCTAGGTCGGTTTACAAGTTTCCTAGCTTAACCCGCAAGTTAGTGCGGGTGGGCTTCACGTGGGCCTTCTGGAGTACTCCAAGGGCGCCTCTTCTTGGGCCTTGGCCTTGGGCCTGAGAGGGGGTGTCCTTACCCGCAGGGTCCATATCTTCGTCAATGTGTTCTAGAGTGTGTCATGGGTATTGGATTACAAAGATCCCATGACTCTTTGTGTTAGGGCTTCACCGGCATCGAACACTCTCTTGTGGGTACCAGGATTGCTCACACCCCGAAACTCTCGGTTCTGACGTAAGGGGGGAATCTTCCCAAGAGGTGGGCCCTACCATTGTCTTGGGTGTTCCTTGGTACTAACATGACACAACCAAGCAACTAGTTACACATTGCTACCCCCTCCGGGCTCACGTAGAGGGACTAGAATGACAGTTCCGTCTTTTTCTATAGTGGGGCTAGGGTTTCACCGGAGAGGGGCTCCGGAGCGTCTAAATCCCACAAAAACCAAGTGTTTCCCATAACATGTGTGATAGAGTGTATCATGGGTCTTGGATGACAAAGAGCCATCACTCTTTGTGTTAGGGCTTCACCGGCGTTGGATTCTCTCTTGCGGGTTCCAGGACTGCTAACACTCCGAAACTCCCAGATCTGACGGAACGGGGGGAATCTTGCCAAGAGGTGGGACCTTCCATTATCTTGGGTGTTCCTTGGGGCTAACATGACACAACCAAGCAACTAGTTGAACTTTGCTACCCCCTTCCGGCTCATGTAGATGGACCAGAATGGTAGTTCTGTCTTTTTCTACCGCGGGGCTGGGGTTTCCCCGGAGAGGGGCTCCGGAGCGTCTGAATCCCACCAAAACAAAGTGGTTGCCATACCATGTGTGCTAGAGTGTGTCATGGGTCTTGGATTCCAAATATCATATCACCTTTTGTGTTAGGGCTTGATGACCCACAAGTATAGGGGGTGTATCGTAGTAATTTCGATAAATAAGAGTGTAGAACCCAACGAGGAGCAGAAGGTGTTGACAAGCGGGTTCGATGAAGGAATAACTGTAAACACTGGAAAATAGATTTGTAGGGATTTTTTGATATTGCAGATAAATCAAGTGCGAGTAAATAAAAGGCAGTAATAATAATTGCAGCAAGTGGCCCAATCCTTTTTTCAGCAAAGGACAAGCCAGTGAGTTTACCTATGATTAACAAACGTTCTCAAGGACACACGGGAGGTTTCTGTCAAGTGTTTTTGTTCCATGGAGCTGAATAATTTTGGTTTTTTGATAATTGTTGTGAGGGTGAATCTATACCTAATAATAAAGGAAGTAAGGTTTCTTCCTCCCAAATTCGGTATGTTTTTTCGTCCGTCGTCGCATAGTACGTCTTCCGTCTTCCGCTGAAGATTTTGTCCGTCGTGAGGAACTCTCACTCTCTATTCGAACTCTAATTCTATTCTTTATGATTCCGGGTGGAAAAAGCCGTCCCATATATACGTCAATGCCTGCATAGAAGCAGGCCACGCAACCGTCGGGGCAGACCGCGCACAGCCACACAAACGCCATGGATCAAGATTGAAGAGCGAAGCCGAAATCAACGGACACGCCGCCTACGCCAAGATCTTGAACAGCGGCGCCGAGGAGGACACGCTCACGGGATCCCACGAGGACACGCACACAGACGCACAGATGCCATGGATGAAGAGCTAAGCCGAAATCAACTTACATGCAGCCCACTCCAAGATCTTATACAGCCGCGCCAAGGAGGACACACTCGAAGCAACATTCCGCCCCCCACGTATGGCAGGCCCGCCTCGCGCCTCCCTTCTTCCCCGAACACTAATATGACCCTTGAATCTGTATAACTCGTCAGCTAAACAGAACAGACTGAGAATCCTTATAGAACAAGTATTGTAGATGTTAAAACACTATTTTTACTGCAAAACAACCAGTTCTTGCTCATTCTATTTTCTGCAATTTGATTTCTGAAGTTTCACTCAACCAAATAGTGCTACTACAGATTGTAAACGGGGAAGATTTCTATCCTATGAATGAAATTTCACTGTAAAGAAAGCTTTTTAGATGGGAACAATGACGTCGTTTGTGACATAGAGTGGGCAATCGCTAACATAGATTGTGTATATATAGGGCTCTTTCAAGACGAAGTGACATGCATTGAGATCTAGAGGTCGCCGAGGAGGCGGTTGCTGGTGGCTCTGTCATGGTGACGACACCTCATGCATATTATCCGCTCTGCATAGTCAGGGGCCGTCATCATTGGTGCAATCGTGCCCAGGGAAAAAGACATATAAGCAATTTTTCCGTTGCAACGCACGGGCACGTTTCCTAGTCTATGCTAATGTACCGTCCCATCCAAGACTAATACTTACTTGTGATTATACCCCTTGCAAGGATTCGCAACTACAAGAAAGTAATAAAGAAATAAATCTAACCACAGCTTTAAACTCCGGGATCCTACGCTCCCTCGTGTAAGGGTTTCCTAACGGGGGTTTAGGTTTCTGTCACTCCGGCAACCCCACAATTAGTAGCCAAATACACGATGCATTCCCCTAGACCCATAAATGGTGAAGTATCATGTAGTCGACGTTCACATGACAGCCACTAGGAGAATAACACCACAACTTAAATATCAAACATTAATTATTATTCAACATTACTTCACCACTAACAACTTGACTTCTCCCATGTCCTCAAGAACAATACGAACTACTCACAACACATCATATGGATCATGATCAGAGGTGATATAATGGATGATAACAATATGGTCATAAAGTGCAAACACCGATAAATCTCACAAGCATCAACTACTAACAAGTAATCCACACCGGGAGAGAGATCTAATGCAAAACAACAATAGAGGCCCCTAATTGTTACAGCGGGATGAAGGTAGGATGATGAGTGTGATGGTGCTGGTGGTGATGCTGATGATGATGAAAATCTTGATGATTCCCGGAGTGATGACGGTGATGATGGCGGTGATTTCCCCACTCCGGAGAGGAATTTCCTCGGCAGATTTCTCCCTGCCAGAGAGCTTTTCTCTCTCGGGTGTTTTCCGCCCCGAGGCGGCGGCGGAATAATTCTTCGGGGATGTAATGAGGCTTAGGGTTCCCTGGGGGTCAAGCACGCCAAAGATGACAACCAGAGGTGGGCCAGTGTGGTGACACCCCTAGGTGGCGCGGCTAGGGGGAGGGTGCGCCAGCCCTAGGTATGGGTTCTTGGTGGCCCCCCTCTAGGCTCCCCTCCTGGCTGTGTTCTTCCTCTGGACTTTTAGGAACCCCCGGATGTCTCCCTTCTTCTTCTGATCTTCTAAAATATGGTATCTCGGCTGGTGCTTTTTCCATCAGATTTTAGGTCCCCGTGTTTATTCTCCCAAAATTATAAAACATGCAAAATAAATAAAATAACATAAGAGATGCATCATAACATGAAATATATCGATGAATAACAGAAAATTATTATATAAAAGAGTGATGCAAAATGGACGTATCAGGGCTTCGGAGCATCTGAATCCCACCAAAGTGTTTGCCATACCATGTGTGCTAGAGTGTGTCATGGGTCTTGGAGTCCAAATATCTCATCACTCTTTGTGTTAGGGCTTCACCAGCGTCGGATTCTCTCTTGCGGGTTCCAGGACTCCTCACACCCCGAAACTCCCAGATCTGACGGAACGGGGAAATCTTGCCAAGAGGTGGGTGATACGTCTCCAACGTATCAATAATTTCTTATGCTCCATAATGATATTATGAAAATCGCTACATGTTTTCTCCCTTCTTTATTGCATTTTTACACGTTTCCCGGGACTAACCCATTAACAAGATGCCAAGTGCCAGTTCCATGTTTTCTGCTGTTTTTTATTTCAGAAAAGTTGTTCTGGAAATATTCTCGGAATTGGACCGCACAAAGCCCGAAGTTCCTATTTTCCCCAGAAGCATTCAGAAGACCGAAGAGGATTCGAAGAGGGGCACCAGGGGGCCCACACCATGGGGTGGCGCGCCCCCTTGGCCATGCTAGGGGGTGGTGTTGGGCCCCTAGTGCTCCACCGCCTTTGCCATTTTGCCTCTTTATTCCCCCCGGATGGAAAACCCTAGAGACCGGATCAAATATCCCCGAAAAGTTCCACAGCCACCGTCATCATCAACCCTAGGTCAGGGCGGTTCTGAACCTGTCTTCGGCACCCTGCCGGAGAGGAGATTATCACCAGAGGCCTCTGATGGCTCCCAAGTGCAGGAGATCAATCGTAATCTTCGATGGGAAGTATCACCCAAATTTGTAGTTCGACTCAGTGGGAACACAAGAATACCGGTGAGACTTTAGCAATTGGAACGTCACTCCCAACCACACCTGTCTATCAACAAACTTGCAGAGAGAGTGGTGAGAGTAATAATGCAGTGAAAGTAAACAAATAGAAAGTAAATGGAGAGCAAGTGTTTTCCCAGTTTTCACCCGAAAAGAGTGAAAGTAAACCAGAGACTAAAACGCAGGCATGAGGTGACAGCGGGTTGTTGCACGGATAAGATTTATCATGTAATAATGTTTTGCTAGCAGCGGGGCCTTTCTCTATCTTAGTTTTATGTAGGTGTGTGTTCCGTAAATTATTGTGCGTACTAACCAAGAAATTTGCACAAAGCCTATTGTCCTACCTGCCCATTTCACCGGGGCCAATTTGGAACTACAGGTAATTAAGGTCTACCCTTTCGAATAGCCCGGACCAACGCATTAACACTCCATGAACACACATAATCCTCAAACTAGAACATATCCCCCTTGTTTTCCCTAGCTGTCACTTTAGGGTTCGCAGGTTCAACATAATAGCAGGTAATACACATTGCAGATAGATACCAAACTCAAATATATGATGTAGCAATTTAAGTTCAGTACTGAAATCATGCCACTTGGGCCATAGTAACAAGCATTAAGCCTAGCAATAGTGCATCAACATAAGACATAAGAATTCTCAAGACAAACCCCTAAATCCCGCATACCGGGTAGAAATTACATGATCAATCTTATCCAAAACCCCTCACACCTCACATGCCTACAACAACTACTCACACATGGAGGGGGTGATGCAGCTCATGGTTGATGGAGATGATGGTGGTGATGATGATGGTGACGAAGCTCCTCGAATTCCACCTCCAATCTGACTCCGAAATCGAATATCGTGGTGGCGGCGGCGCTCCGTTTCGCGAACAGCCCTCCCCTTCGAAACCCGTCAGTTTCTCGTATATATGGAGGGGTACGTCGAAGACCTAGCCGGAGTGGGCCATCTGGGCCCAAAAGGGGTGACCCCACGCGGCCAATGAATCTGGTCGCGTGTGGGTCCCCCTTTTCGCCCTCGGGTGGCCCCCGGCCCCATCTAGTGCTCATTCCCCTTCTTTTCCATAAAAGTTACGTGGTTTTCGTCCCCTGTGAAAAGTCCTGCGAAAATAGACGGATAGAAGACTTTTGCTAAAAACAGCGTCAGATTCTGCAGATTTATTCAATTATGGGGGGACTCCGGAGAGAAATACGATGCAAAGTGCTTGGAAAAGTAGATGCATTTTGGGTGCATCGACTCCCCCAAGCTTAGCTCGTTGTTTGTCCTCGAACAACTCAAACGCAGTGCAGAAGTGATAAAAACTTTGGCAAGAACTTTGCATTGCATATGCATCATCAATTAATACTAGCAAATACTCAAAACATGATTCCTGTAACAAGTAGCAAAATACTATCAAGTGTGCATCCACTCAGTGTTGAAGCATATATACTTGTTGCAATAGAAATAACATGAAGTGTTAATACTTGAATGAGTTTGCTCAATTGTAGACATAAACAAAGGCTTGTGCATCGCTGATGATTGAATCATATCAAGATTTTTGAGATCTCTGATTCTTTCATATGTTGACAAGTAAAACCATTGTGCTTACTACCTTGCTCTCAGTTTTGCTAAAGCATGAATTTTTCATTTTGATTCTTATGCTTGACAAACTACAAGTTGAAAGCCTCATGCCCCTTAAAAGCGAAGTCCCGCACCATGATTACTCAACTCTAGATTCCTAATAAGCCTTACACAATCATTGTAAGTATTAATGACATCATAGAGAGCAGCAATTGGGGTACCTCTTGCCCCATGACATGGAAACCAGCCCATGTCAAAATGGCAAGACAAACAAATGGAATGGACTCATTATCCTTTTTTATTTCATTCACTATATGCATAGCTTCTTATTTTATTATAGGATATGTTGCGGAGTCCATTCTAGCTCTAAGTAAATTTCCACCATGATATCGCATGGCTTGGGTTAGCGGCTCAATGCGTCTTTCTAATCATATATACTTACTCATCAAGACTTACTATTCCTCTACCTCATTTCGGCATGACAGGTATCCACAGTTAAAAGAACATAATATCAACTCGAATATAGAGTTCTTAGTGCAGCGTTGAAAGTTTTCCATGTGATACACATTTAGACTAACCCCCAACCATAAGTTCGTCAAGCATAAGACTCCACTTATATCATTCATGAAATTTTCTCTTTTAATTATTTCCTTGGTTGGCAAGTTCAGCAAGCACAATGGGATGCGTAAACCTTTGCTTAAGGCTACAATTATTCAATCCATCAGCCAAGTAATGACACTAAACAATATTTCAGTTGCATCAGAATATATTCTACTAAACCACGGAGAAGATAAACAATGGCTATTATGTCACTAAGTGTTAAGGGAATCATAAGGTGTGCACTTGCTGTTATTAAAAAGCATACATAAGCACGACAAAGGTGTCATACCTTTCATCCCTTCAAGCACATTATCATATCATTGTTGTTCTCCTCTCCCCACTTGAACTGCTCAATAAAAACTCAAATCTTGCTATAAAAAGTTACTGCATTCAGCAATTTGTTTACCTACCTAAACACCTCAAAAGTTTCTCATGTTTTACAGAGGTAAAGGCCATAAAAAGTTGCAGTAGTGATTAAATTTTCAGCTCAAACGGAGTCACAAGTAAAGATTAAATCATATAACAGTGAACATATTTCAGCAATTCCTGCAGCTCCGTATTTATACTAAACTAAAGAAAACAAAAATCTTTTTGTGGTTTTTGATTTTTAGAAACATAATGTAAATAACCAGAAGTAAACTAGATAACAAATAACAAAAATATTTTTGTGTTTTTCAGATTTAAAGAACATACAACAACAAATAACATGCAAGTGATATAACGCAACGAATGAGGAGGGAGAGAAATACTCCCCCAAGCTTGTGATCAAGCTAGTATCCTGGGTGGTAATCATGTCCACCACTCGACGAACCTCCCTGGAAGAAGTATGGATCCTCCCATGACTGTGCTCCAAGGTGTGGTTCAGGGAAGCCCCAGGGATATGCCATAAGCGTCTGGTATTGGGGCTCCTCCTGTTGTTGCTCTTCTTGTTGTGGCTCTTCTTGCACAGTCCACTTTGTCTCCCTGTCAAACAAGTCAGCACAAGGGAGCCTAACATACACAATGTGCCCATTAGAATCCTTATAGCAATATGAAAAATATTCTTTCTCAGCCCTGCTCATATCCATGTGAAAAAAGTAAACCAAAATCCAGCAGTCGAGACTCATTTACCATGGTACCCAAGTTATCATTAAAACCTCGTTCTGCCATAATGTATTCATGGATTAAAGTGGCAATGGCACCAACATATAAAAAAGTTTTATCCGTGCCATTCCTACTCACAGCTAAATGCAAAGTTCTAGCAAGTATGGTTCCCAGGTTATATATAGGTGTTGTATTTTCCATTGCACATTTTAATAAATAGATCATAGGACCAGTGCAAGCAGAAGTGTTATCCCTAGCAAGGAATCCTCTAGAAACAATGCAAAATATCTAAGGCCCGGGTGTTGGATGCATGTGAGCTTACCTCTATTCATTCTTTCAGGAATATTTTTAGCAATGCTACGCCAGAATGTGACAAGTTCTTCTCTAGAATCAGCATATGTTTCATCCCATAACCCCGTAGTTGGTACACGTATAGCCTTACAGAATTCCTCTAATGACATGACTAAATGATGCCCCCTCATTGTAAATTTAATGACAAAAGTAGCTGGAGGAGGGTTCTTAGACTTACTTTTCCGGTGCACCACCGGTCCCTCAAACCTGAATGTAGAGAGGAATTCCCTCGAGAGTTCCACAAAAGTGTTGCGTGGATGGTGTGAGAACTCAAGCAGCCCCGTAGTTGCAGCAAAGGCTTGGAAATCTTCAGCAATCAATCCCCCAATGTTCAAGAACTTCGGGGTCTTGCCATCCTGTGGTATGGACACACAGATTTTCACCTGCAAAAACCAATTCATCCTCCCATAACTGATTATCATCATGATTGTTGAACACCCTTGATTCTCTTCTCCTTGTCCTTGAGGACATCCCAAGCAATGCATTTCCCTTGTTCAGCATGTTACCTTGCTGTACCAAAATAAAAATTCAACAAAAATTACATTGTATCACTCTAAAACATTGCTAAGGCATCCATAACTAGTCCTCTAATCAATATCATGCATCCATATCAACTAGAAAACTTAAATTCATGGAGTTCTTAGACATAATAGGTGATACCTAGTGCAGCAAAATACTTCATACACAAAGCATGGGAGCAAAAAGTAATTGGATGAGTAAAGGAGTTACATACCAAGGAGTGATTCCATCAAACAGGTGAGCATGGCCACGTACTCCTGGGCGTGCCCTCTACGTGCAACGGTTGACTAGGGTTCTTAGGGGGCGCGACACTATTCACGGCGTCGAGGAGAGGCGCGGTGATGGCGCGGCTGCCCCCCCTTGTTTCTCTTCTCTCTGTCCCCCTATGTTCCCTCAGTTTCCCTCTGTAAAAAATACTAACACTAAAAAACAACTAATAGTATTAACAACAACTAATAATATATAGCTAATATTCTAAAAATTTAAAGTATTCTAAATTTTTTAACTTACAATTTCTAACTACTAACAACAACTAATAATACTAACACTAAAAAATACTAACAGTAAAATAAAAAACACTAAACACACTTTTTTTTTTACAATTTCTAACACGAGTTATATATATGTTAATAACTTACAAAAATTATTCTAAAACTAAAACTAATACTAAAACTAAAACTAATACTAATACTAAGACTAAAACTAAAACTAAAAAAAGTAATACTCAAACTAAAACTAAAACAGTATTAACACTGAAACTAATACTAAAACTTACTAAAACTTAAAAAAAAACTTGAGCGCGCGTGGGGATGGCCGTCTGCCCGAGCCGCTCACCTCGAGGAGGCCGGAGGTGGCACGCGCGGGGCACACGTGAAACAGCTAAGTGGGTGCGGTCATACGACAAGGAGTAGGATGTGTTGCGGATGCTTTGAGATCCACGACGAACATAGAACGGCTAAATGAGTGCGGTCATACGACAAGGAGTAGCACCTGTGAGAGGACATTTGGTTGCCGAGGTTGGCCCAACCCCGTTGGACGCAGGAGTGGTTGCCATCCCCGTTTATGGACTCACTAGTTTTTTTATATAACATGCGAAAATGCCCAGCTTGAAAGTAATGAACAGTATTGACGAACACCCTGCAAAGAAAAGAAGATAACAAGAAAACAATAAAAATAAAGTTCACTACTGGAGACGCTTGAGACGCCGACGGTCGCATGCCATGGGCTTAGCCCAAAAGGCCTTTGGCAGCCTACGCCGATGGCAACCATCAGCGTAGCCCCGTCGGCTTTTTCCCCTGTCAGCGTAGACAGGATGCCGCGGCATAGAAACAACCGTCGGCATTTACTGGGCTTTGTCGTTGGCGTATGCAGGGCAGCTTTTATTTTCGATTTTTTCCCAATTTTTATTTGATTTTTTAACTAATTAATCGCACTAGAGCCAAAGTTATCTTTATCTATAAGTATTTCTAATTTAAATTTAAATTACTTATCTCTACACATACTTCCCAACCGATCACCCATCCTCATACTACTCCAATCCAGCCTGCTTAACTTGCTAGTTCCTTCCATTTGAACTACCATGAAACAAACTGACGCATCGTTGACAAAATAAAGTGCATGTAAACTCAAATAATTATTGGGAACTGTGATCTTTCAAACAGAAACAGAAACAAAAACAGAGCTTTAAAACATAGTGCTTTTTGTTGATGATGCTAACTACGGTGTACTCTGATCTGACGAAGCCGGTTTTTTTTCTCTTACTCTGGGATCCTACTTTGCATCCATGTACCTGTGTACTGGATAAGCTGAATATTTTCTATACAACTATACAACTATTTTCTAACATCTGTATGTTCATATTCGGATAAACTCATCGGTCTGTCCTATACAACTGTTTTCTAACATCTGGAGTAGTACAAGCTTTTCTGGCATCATTAAGTATTAGAAGAAATGGTATCTGAAGAATCCATTACGCACAACAAACAAAATCAGCTACCCTGACTAGTACAAGATTTCTAACACACTGACTAGTAAATGAGGATGGTGCATAAAGAAATGGCATTGAAGGAAGAAATGGTAGAATCAAAGCAGCTCAGCTCAGCTAAAGAATCCATCACACACAAAGAACGATCTCAGCCCTCTGCCAATCATTGTGTAGTTGCCGACTTGCCGCTCGAGTAGCATATCCATCACCAATAGGTGCCCTATTCTAGCTGCGTGACCAATTTTTTTTTGAAAAAAAAAACACATTGCTGAAAACTGACATCAAAAGGACGAAAGGGCGAATAAGATCAGCTCAAAATTGCTGGCTCAAAACCCGCCACTACAAGATGATGTTTCTTTCCCTGCTCAAGACAATATGTGCCTGAAAGAAGCGAGGATATAGAGAAACATGATTCGGAAGGGAGCATGTCTCTTGAACATCAAGATGAAAAAATACAACGTGTGGATCTAGAAAAGGAACTGAAACAGGAAAAGAAAAATTTGGGAATTTGGGGGGGAGAACGACATAGTGGTGGAGGGACGTCATGGGAGCCCAGCTCCATCTACAGCAGGATGGAGAGCACTCTAACTTGGTGCTCTGTCCGTGGATGCCACGCCAACCAGAAGGAGGCACAACCGCCCATGACCCGCTTTGGCTGCTAACCAGCAGGAAGGTGATCCGCAAAGTCGTCGCGTCATGGATTTGCTGTTGAATATATTAGCAATTTAGCACATGATTTAATTCGAAATAACATCAGATGAATTGCGACAGCAACAAACGCAGTAATCATGCAAATATCTAGATCTAGTAAAGTAGACAGATTGATACAATCTATTGCAAGAACTAGACATACGAATTCCAGTAACATCTGATACAGATGAGAGAGAGATACGTACGATGCAGCAGCAGCGGCACCGCCGTTGTTGTTGTCCCCGTTGTCGGCCATGTCGTTGATAAAGAGGTTGCCGAGGTCGGGGAAGAAATCGTCGTTGGGGAAGTAGTCGCCGTCAGCAGTCGCGCGAGTGCGCTCCCCAAAAACCTGATCGTCCCTCTCCCGTACAGGATCACAAGAGGCGGGGTTCCGGAGGCCTGCTGTCCCTCCTCGCGGTGCATGCCGGAAGAAGGGATGGAGAAGACTTGATTGACGGCGCAGTGCTTTGGAACGGTGCGAAACCATATGACGAAGTGGCTGCTAGGGTTTACCGTATGCGCGTATTTATATGCAGCTGGGAGAGACGTGGACGTAACTCCACGTCTATGTCGGTTCGGTTTCACGATCCAGAAAGGAAATGGAAACAATTTAGGAATTGACGCGTCCGTTAATTACCAAGTTAATGACTCATTAAGATTTCCCAAGCGACAAAATAAACGCTCTCGGCTTGGCTCATTCCTGCAACCAGCGGCGCGTCGTGACGAGGCGAGGCGAGGCGAGGCGTGGCGAGACGGGCGGCGGAGGAGGAGCGCGCGTGTGGCACACCTCTCCTCTTTCCTTGCCAACTCATACATGAGCTAGAATGACTCTTCTTATTAGGTGGTTCCATTCTCTTCAAACTAGCAGTATGGGACTAAAATTTAGTCCCACTCCCTCCACTCATTATTCATGAATGGACCATGACAATTTCAGAATTTATTGGGCTTAGTTGGGCCACATGGTTCAGCCCATAAATTCCAACAATCCCCCATAAAGTGTCATTAGCACATTTCATAGTTTTTGTTCCAAAACATTGTTTATATACCTGTGTTAGTGGAGACTGTTAAATTGAACTTCCACTTAGAACATCATGCTACACTAATTCACTGGACTACGCTTTAAACTACAAGTTTGCTGTGATACTAGTTTCACACAACGTCTGAACCGATACTAGGCTGCCTCAAGGCTTCCCCGCGGTTTGGAGCGTATGTGTCATACTCCGAAGGTCTTTCATGAGTTTATTAGAGAGCACCCGATTCTCATAGACTGCGACGTTTAACAATCAGACTCATATAGGTGAGTTACTCAGGAGATGTTCTGTAGGACACATCTCTGCTTATATAAATAAGACACTTGGAACACATTAAGACAAATGTCAACCTACCATACAGATCGGGAGAGTATTGCATCTTTTATGGAGTGGAATAAAATATAAGGATACTCTCCTTTGAGCCGACCAACAACTTGTCTCCCACTTCTAATTCACGGGATCTCCGATCACATAGAGTGGGTTACCATTGTGGGCAACTAATAACATGAGTCTCAAACCCATCTCCCTCGATGCCTTATCTATCACGTTCCATGATAAACCCTTTGTGAAGGGATTTGCCAAGTTCATAGATGTTTGGATATAATCCAACGCAATAACTCCGGAGTTTTTCAATCACCTGACAGATTTTAATCTCCTCTTCACATGTCTTGATGACTTTGCATTATCCTTAGAACTGTTCACTTTGATGATCACAGTTTGATTATCATAGTTCATTAGGATTGCGGATATTGGTTTTTCAACCATAGGCAAGTCCATCAAGAGCTCACGAATCCACTCTGCTTCAACAGTGGCCGTGTCTAATGCCGCGAGTTCTGCTTCCATAGTTGACCTCGTTAAGATGGTCTGCTTGCAAGACTTCCAGGAAACAGCACCACCACCAAGCGTAAAAACATAACCACTAGTGGCCGTAAGCTCATCAGCATCAGATATCCAATTAGAATCACTATATCCTTCCAGAACCCTCGGGTTTCCGGTAGAGTGAATTCCATAGCTCGGAGTGCCTTTTAAATAGCGCATAACTCTCTCAAGCGCACGCCAATGATCATCTCACGGATTGGAAACAAACCGGCTCAATTTGATCACAGCAAAAGAGATGCCAGGCCTCGTGGCACTCGCCAATTACATAAGCGAGCCTATAATCTGAGAATATCTCAGTTGATCTCTAGTAATCTGTTCATTCTTTCGAAGCAACACACTAGCATCATATGGAGTCGAAGAAGGCTTCCAGTCACTATACCCGAAGCGACTCAAGACATTTTCCACATAGTGGGATTGAAGCAGTGTGATCCCACCATTATCATCTCTCAGTAGCTTGATGTTCAATATAACATAAGCTACTCCTAGATCCTTCATCTCAAAAAAGCGAGATAAGAAATCCTTAACTTCCTTGATTAAATCAATATTGGTCCCAAAGATCAATATGTCGTGGACATACAGACATAGAATGACTCCCTCGCCCCACTATGGCGATAGTACACACACTTGTCAGCTTCGTTTACAACAAAGCCTTCAGCAGTCAAAGTCCTTTCGAACTTCTCATGTCATTGCTTAGGTGCTTGCTTGAGGCCGTATAATGACTTCAATAACTTGCACACCTTACTTTCCTGACCGGGTAGTACAAAACCATCTGGCTGCTCCATATAAATTTCCTCGTCCAACTCTCCGTTAAGGAAACCTGTCTTAACGTCCATTTGATGAACGAGAAGACCGTGCGAGGCAGCCAGTGAGAGTAGCACACGAATAGTGGTCAGTCTAGCCACAGGTGAGTAAGTATCAAAGAAGTCTTCACCTGCTTTCAGGGTATAACCCTTGGCCACAAGCTTTGCCTTGTACTTTTCAATTGTACCATCAGGCCTAAGCTTTTTCTTGAACATCCACTTACATCCTACAGGTTTACACCCATAAGGACGATCGGTGATTTCCAAGATTCCGTTATCCAAGATGGAATCCATCTCGCAACGGACAGCCTCCTTCCAGTAGTCAGCATCAAGAGACACATAGGCTTCTGAAATAGTCCTGGGTGTGTCATCCACGAGGTACACAATGAAGTCATTACCAAAGGACTTTGCAGTCCTCTGTCTCTTGCTCCTTACAGGAACTTCATTGTCATCCTCCTCGGGATTCTCAACGTGTTCTATCGGAATGGTGGATTCAGGAATCTCAGCTAATTCCTGACTAGATGAAACAGGTTTCTCCTGATTTGATGAGCTAGATATATCATTCATAGGAAATATGTTCTCAAAGAACATCGCATCATTCGACTCCAACATTGGTGGGAAAAAAGTACATTTTGGAACAAATTTAGCTGAACTAATTTTGAAGGGTAAGTGCAATTGATCTCTCCGATTAACGAAGAAATAATTATACATATGGATACATAAAATAACATCATAGGGAGAAGAAAAACCAGGAACAAAAGTTGTGAAACGAATTTTGAGGAGTAATTGGAACATTTTTTTTCTGAAAGAAGGAACATATATTAAAGCACGGTAACTGAAAAACATCCAAAAGGAAAAAAAATGTGAAACAAATTTTGTGGAACTAACATTGTAGAATAAGATAAGCAAAAAATTTCAACCACGGGAAACAAAAGTAAAGTGCTTGTGGCATAAATCACAAGTACTCCCTCCGTTCCAAAATATAAGCCTTTTTAGCAAACTGTTTTACCTCGCTATAAATGCTTACGTTTTGGAACGGAGGAAGTACAAGCTTAAGAAATTTCTGGACTATACAAATAAAATTTTGGACTAGGGAAACAACAGATTAATCACCTTTTGGAACAAATGAGAAGCACGAGCGGAAATTCAGTGAATACGTGATCCTTTTTCGGATATGGACATTTATGTTGAGGGCGGTGCAGTTGCCGAACCTGAGATCGATCCGTGGAGGAGAAGAAAATAATAAAAACGTTGATTAAAACATGTCACAACGTACGCAACACAAACTCTAGCTAGCCGTGTGAATTTCAAAAAAAAAAACTCTAGCTAGCCGTGTGCTACTACAAACCTAGTTACCTAGTCGATTGGATACAAGTATCTGTTCGACCGATCCTAGTTTGTGCCAGAAAATTAGTAAAAAGCGAGATCGATCCATGGAGATGGCAAAGCCGATTACAACGCTCCCGGATGACTTGGTCCTCGAGATCCTGACGCGACTCGACTGCGACGATGTGGCCACCCTCTTCCGGTGCGCCACCGCCTGCAAGGGCTGGCGCCGCCTCGTGGCCGAGCCTGCCTTCCTTCTCCGCCGGACCTCGTGGCCGCCGTCCCTTGTGGGCTTCTTCACACAACCAAGGACCAGCCCAATTGAGGACCCTAACCAGCTCGCCTTCGTCCCGTTGTTGTCCGGACCTTCGCAACTTGGCACTCGGCGCCGTCCCTTGTGCTCCTTGGCGCACGCAGAAGATGCCGTCCCCACCGCTGCCGTCGACCGTATCATGCCGCTTGACACACGCGGCGGCTTCCTTGGAGTGCGCCTATTTTCGAATGACCCGCACATGGAATCAAATATTGTGCGCCTAGCTGTGTGCAACCTGCTCGCTGGCACCTGGGAGGCGTTGCCCGAGCTAGACTGCAACACCCAATTCCGCTACTCCAAAGATTGTTACAGCTTTGACATACTTCCGAGTGACGATGGAGCGGCCTTCAAAGTGCTAATGATTGGCAGGGACAATGAGAAGTTGCAGTACAATCTCCTTATTTTTACCTCGGGCGAGGCAAGATGGACGGCACCTATAAAGTGTTTTGACATGATGGATGGACAGATATGGTCAATGGAGCAGACAAATGCTGTCTTGTGCCAAGGCTGTGCACACTGGTTGTTTGTGAGATCGTTACACTATTTACACGTCCTCAGCTATAACGTCGAGACAAAACAAGTCTCCATGATGAACCTACTCAGTCCCACAAAGTTCTCCCCGCCGATCATGGGTGACGGTACTCGACGAATATTTTGGTGGATCCGTCTTGCCACCACGGCCGGGGGGACGATATTGGCGCTGCGACGGTATAGTGGTGGCCACATAGAGATCTGGAAACATGACCAAAACAATGGATATGGTGATGTAACGTGGGAGAGTACTAAGGTGATCGACCACAATTTGGATCAAGTAATCCAACAATCTAAACGGCCACTTTGCATTTGGGAGGCAGAGAGGAGCGACATGGTGGTCATCATCGATTATACCATGACACGCGTCTACAAAGCTTGTCTGGAAGATTGGACATTAGAAGAATTCGGAAACCCGTTTCTTGACAATGATGGTGGCAGGATTATGCCGATCGAGATAGATTGGCCCACCTTCTTCAGGTTGCGTCTTGGCAACCCACAGTAGGGCATCATACATATATGCACGAGTATTAAGTTTGTCCAGGGAACTCATGAGTAAATTCTTAGTGTGGTACTACTTTCTAGACAAATGAAAATTCATGAATCGTTTATCTATATTTTTTCGAAATGTATATAGTTTGTCTAGATGAATGCATGTGTTATAGATGCTTCAGTTGCCACGTCCAACATAAAGCGGGGATGTGGCCGGTGCGGTCATACCGCAGCAGCTACCATGTCATCTAGGACGTCTGAGCAACCCCATCGGACGCAGGCACGACAGCCATCACCGAACAACACCTTTTTTTTGAAACATTTTCTACTGCAGGGAGTCCCCCACAGCCCTTTATTGCTAACCAAAAAATGTTACAATTATGTATAAATATACAGGAAAGGGAAATAGACTAAGGTAGTCCATCCCCAGCTATCTAAGTTAGGGACTTAATCTATAATGATAAGTCTGCAGCCACATAAGCACTCAACATATGGTTAAGCATAAGGAGATCTAACAAGAAGCCAACTTTTCATCCCATAAAGGAATGCCTTTCCGATTTGAATATGACTCCATTCCTTTGCTTCCAGATGTTCCAACAGGCAAGGATCACCTTTTTACCCCCGGTTCGTAACATCAACCGGGGTAAAAGGATCTCTGCCGCGACAGAGTTTTGTGTGTTTCTCATAAAGCAGGGATGTGGCCGGTGCGGTCGTGCCGGAACAGCTACGGCAGACCATGTCATCTAGGACGTCCGAGCAACCCCATCGGACGCAGGCACGACAGCCATCACCGAACAACACCTTTTTACCCCGGTTCGTAACATCAACCGGGGTAAAAGGATCTCTGCCGCGACAGAGTTTTGTGTGTTTCTCATAAAGCAGGGAAGCGGCCAGTGCGGTCGTGCTGCAGCAGCTACGGTAGACCATGTCATCTAGGACGTCCGAGCAACCCTATAGGACGCAGACACGGCAGCCATCACCGGACAACACCTTTTTACCCCGGTTCGTAACATCAACCGGGGTAAAAGGATCTCTGCCGCGACAGAGTTTTGTGTGTTTCTCTGCGGCGGCAGTATTTTGGCATGTTTTTTGTGGGCTGTTTTTGGGGTTTCTTTTTGCGTTGTTTTCTTTTGGGTGTTTTCTTTTAGGATGTAAATGACATATTTGTTCCACATTGACAATAATCATCAGACAGATCATTGCATGAATTCATATCATCAGAAGATCATTACATTGACCTCATTTAGATCATTACATCTGAACACACTTATACACAATGATACCATCTACGTACATGCATGCAGATCATTGTTTATAATGGAATTTTCCATTTGGATCTATGACTTCCTTCAGCAAAACCCCCGTCAATTCCTCTTGAATTGCATGTAAGCGGTCTTTCGGTAGGAGCTCCTCATGTAGATCGTGCAACCTTAAATTTGTCCTTATTTTTATCCTCTACCTCACGATAGTCCTTATGGTCTCCATGACATAGACTCCACATAACTTTGTTCCATGTGGCTACTTAGGGAACTTTACGAGAAATATAATTGAACAAAATAATGCTCAAACAATTAAAGAGAGATGCGTGAATGTAGGAAGTACTACTTACGATGAGTCTATCAACTTTCATATCCAACTCCATTAAACCTACTTGTTGCTTCCTGGACCGCTTCCAGGCCTTGTTCGGGAAATAAAAAAAAAGAATATATTGGTCATTGTACGATAATGATTGAACAAAACGGGACGGTGTAGTGCGACAACGATTGAACTTACTTTGTGAGCATTGAAATAATGGGCTTGTACTCCTTTTGTCCTTTATCCATAGAGTCCATGAGATCAACTGCTCTGGTGTCAACGTGAATTATGAAAAGAATCCAGTGATAACTGCACATGCGTTATATACATAGTCATGCATAAATCATCAATTACACTTAACACCGACTTAGCAAAATAAAAATGTGAAGTAATATGCATAAGTCAGTAACACTCACCTTTGTCTGTAAGGAAATAGTATTTCACTATAGTGAAAATTTTTCGTCAAAAACATAACGATGTTATCCTCCGTGATTTGAGAGTATCACCCTAAAATGAACTCATTCATGACATATGGGTCAATGAACCCAATGCCACCGTTTTTATTGCATTCCGGAATCTTCAATCTGCATAATATACGTACAATGAGGATAATATAAGAAGTAATGGTCCAACTAGCTCAGGTAGAGACTTACAAACAATAGGTCTTGATGAGCAATTTGTCGACGGCATCTAGATTATAGAAGAAAAAAAGATCTTTAAAATCAATACAGACCGACTCCTCGGGGAAGTAATCCTCATGTCTAATTTTCACCATGAGTTGGTCATGCCCGTCCTGTGCGCTTTGGACATACCACTTATGCAGTTGGCGCTTGAATGTTGTCAAATAGCCGAGATCATCAGGTCTTACGAGAGATTTCCCTAACTCATAATTCCGTGCCAAACCAGCCAATGCGATGGAGTCGGAATCGCAGAGCAGATCGTCAACTCTTATACCACACTCTCAGGAAAACCTCGCAGCTGCTGCCATATCAACTGGATTGGAGGGAGTCTGTTCAGTGTCCAACACATTGAGCGGGGGCACTGTCGAATCCCTGACTCAACAAATCCCTTCGGTGAACCTATCTGGTTTTGATTAAGAGAACCCATGAGCGCTAGTGGAATCGTCGGCTAGACAGGGGGCGAGATTTACCCAGGTTCGGGGCCCTCGTAGAGGTAAAACCCTTACTCTTGCCTCTTGTCGATCTGTATTGATGGATAGATCGGTTACAATGGTGTGCTCGAATCGAGAGTAGGTCTCGAGTTCAAGGCTTTTGGGTCGTGCGGTAATTGCTTGGTCCTCTCCTAGGGGCTCTCCTGGCCTTATATAGATGGCCAGGTCTCGAGTTCTACCCGGAGAGGACTCGAACTCTAGCTACGTCGGTTTACAAGTTTCCTAGCTTAACCCGCAAGTTAGTGCGGGTGGGCTTCACGTGGGCCTTCTGGAGTATTCCAAGGGCGCCTCTTCTTGGGCCTTGGCCTTGGGCCTGAGAGGGGGTGTCCTTACCCGCAGGGTCTAGGATTCATATCTTCGTCAGTAGCCCCCGAGCGTCTGCTTGATTGGGATTTTTCCAGTCGAGTAGACGGTCAAACCTTCCTTGATCAACTTTTGGAGGACCAGCTCGACTGTTATTGTTTTTTAAAGGGTGTGTTCCATGTATCATGAGTTATCATGCCCGAGTATCGAGCAACACAAGTGCCTGTTTTTACGGCTTTTTTTCACAGAAGGATGTGGCACAGTAGCTTGGCTCTCCTGAGAGATCAGGGCCAATTAATTGCGACTAGGGCAAAAACATTCCTGGCCTACACAGATTCGAGACCTCAGACTCGAACCCGATGAGGTGATTGTTGCGACTGGGCCGTTGTGGACTTATCGAGTCGAACTTAACCTATAGGGGTACCCGGCGCGTCCGCTAGGATTTTTCTTTGTGTTGTTGACACGGAATTATACCGGAGGACGCAGCTTTCGAGTGCGATTCCAGGCCCAAAAGAAAGATCTTTTCGGGTCTTACCTTCATATCCGAGGAATATGGCATCCAGATGTGCCTAGTCTGCTGAACAATCCAGGTTCTTATGATGTAGTATTATCATGTGCAGGAGAGGTAGGTTCTTTCTACCCGATCGATTCGTCTGAGTTCCATACGAAAGAAGTTTCGTGCTGGAAGAAGAGTTAATTCCATATGAAAGAGTTTTCATGTTCGGAATGCTGTGCCCATACGAAAGAGTTTTCGTGTATAGGGTATTTTTTTCTCTTGTTTCGAAGAGGTTTTGCTCCATGAATTGTTCATAGAAAAGTTGCTTTTATCCGAAGGAATTGTTGTTCGTACGAAGATATTTTCGCGTTTGAACTTCCAATCGAAAGATCTTGATTCGAATGATGTATGCCATGACGTCATGGCGCACTCCTCTTCTCCCGATGGGACGTGACGGAGTGGTAGCAGATGGTGGCCCACCAGGTCAGCTTTTTGACCGGGAAACGAGACGTCGTTCCCGGTTTTTACGCGAACCGCGCAGTTAATGCGCATGATCTTCTGTTAAGATCGTGGCACGAAACAGCGTTCGCTGCTCCTTCGTTTCACCTTCACGCGTGGCGATCGCGATAGGCGCCACGTAGCGCATCGTCCGGCGGAGATCGTCTCGCTCAGTGTATAAGTACGGGTCTTAGTGTTACGGTGAAATTTTCCCAGCTCTTTGCCTTCATCGTCTTCCTCGCACCCATCTTCTTCTTCCTCGCGTTCGAGCTCGTGCTGCAAGCAATGGCTGGCGGAAAGAAACATGGTGATGTCACCTCTGCGTCCGGCGAACCTTCCGTGCAACCCGCGCCCCGCGCCGGCGACTGGCGCTCCCCCAACACCACCGCAAAAAGCATCAAGGAGATGCAGCGGGAAGGGTTGCTGCCGGCGGAGACGGAGAAGCGGGTTCGCCTCGGAAAGAAGGAGGAGGTACCTAACCCGCAATCGAACGAGCGCGTGGTCTTTGTAGACCACGTGTCTCGGGGTCTTTCCTTTCCTCTCCACCCCTTCTTCCTCGGGTTGCTGTATGTCTATGGCATACAGCTTCACGATCTTCCTCCGAACGCGGTGCAGCACATATCGTGCTTCATCGTGTTCTGCGAATGCTTTCTCGGCATTCGCCCGCACTGGGCGCTCTGGAAGGCGCTCTTCAAAGTCCGGATCTTCCGCGAGAAATCGCGGGTGGAATCTGAGCTCGGCGAACCGCTTCGCACGGGTGGCTTCGGGATCCAGGCTCGTCAAGAAAGCAGCTACTTCAACATGCACTTCATCGACTCCACCCAAGGCTGGCGGAAGAAGTTGTTTTATGTCGTCGACAACAGCTCGGGTGGGATCGTAGAATTCCACCCGTTCGCTGTTCTGACGAGGCGAAAGTCTCGGGGGCACAGGATGTCAGCCGAGGAGACTCAGACCGTTGCGCCCTTACTCGCAAGAGTAGCCGCTCTCCGGGATCAAACTGCGGGAGTCGTGCTCAACGGGCTGCATCTGGCGGGTATCTTCTTGAAGCGCAGGATCCAACCTCTACAGCAAAGGCCCTCCACTATGTGGGAGTATCAAGGCGCAGAAGACCCCAGCCGAGTGAGCCGCGAGGAACTTTCGAATGTGGAATTCGAGAAGAAGATCACGGCTATCACTCGACTGAAGGTGGGGGAGAAATTCCCCGACTGCTCAGTCGAAGCCTTTGCCGCTTCAAATCCTCCTCCAGCTGCGGTTAGTTTCTTGTCTTTGAGTTGCTTCCATTTTGATCTGAGTCCTAGTCGATAAGATTTTTTTTTCTCGTCTTCTTTTTGTCTTCGTAGAACCTAGCTATGGCGGACTGCTACCCGCCAGCTGCGGGGGAGGCTGCCTCAGAGCTAGTGGCGAGTCATCAGGATGGCGCGGCTGATACCAGCGTCGCTGACGCCTCATCGAGTTCTTCGCATAATTCCTCGGATGACGTTGCAGACTCGAATGGTGGCCCTCCCAAGCATCGTCGGGTGGATGATACTGAGGCCACTTCCAAGGATAACTCCTTGGAAGCATCAGCGGCCAGGCCCCTATCAATGCGACTCCACTTCGCTCACTCGCCCCTTCGCCTTCGTTTCCTGTGATGACTACCGCTTGGAACGCGGATCTGCTGGATGACGACGAAGATGACGAGTAGGTCTTTTTCCTTGTTCTTGGTCGAACATTCTTTGTGTTTCCACTCTGATGTTTTTTATTTTTTATTGCAGACTGCAGACTATTAGTCCTCGCAGGTATGCTTCTTCCATTCCTCCTGAAAAGAGGAATAAGGCAAGGGATGCGGGTGAAACTCCCACTGCGGGCACCGTCCAAAATTCTCCCAGAGCAGCCCCCAAAGCTGCGCGTGCGGAACGTGAAGCCCCCAGCCTTGCCGCTAGGACTTCAGCTTCTAAAGAAGTGACGGACAGCTCCGCGGATCCGCTCTCTCCGCCACCGACCAGGTAAACTTCGTCTTCTGTCTTCAAATTTTTATCGGGTGCACGACAGTGCTCCGATGGGAGTAGCCCCCGAGGCTGTAGTCGATCGCATGCGATCGGCTACAGGCTCAAAGTCTGGTTTAATTTTTCTTCATGATTTCATTTTTATCGGGTGCACGGCAGTGCTCCCGATGGGAGTAGCCCCAGAGGCTGTAGTCGATTGTGAATAATCGGGTACAGGCTCCAACTCAACCCTTATAACTCTTCTGTCTTTGTGCTTTTGCAGTCGCTCATTGATTCTCTTGCGGCGGTTGGTCGCCGCGTCGTTATCGCTGAGTCGGATTGCGAGTCCCTTCGATCGGACCGTAGCCGGCTTCAAACTGAGAACGACCTTCTCAAGGGTATGTTTTATCAGCCTCCTTGTCTTCAGTACTTCGTCCATTCTTGATTTTTGATAAGTATTTCTTTGCAGCTCGACTCGAACTTTCGGAGTCCGAAAAGGTCAAACTCTCTGAGCAGGTAACTGCTCGTGAGGCTGACCTGACGGCCATCCGACAAGAGTTGGAAACTTCCCGCATGCAATCGGAAGATGTTGGTCGACAACTTGCGGATGCGCGGAAGGCCTTGAAGGATTTGGAGGAAGCTGGCAGCAAGGCCGATAACGACGTAGTCGCGGTCCTCCGTCCCCTCGCTGAGCGCTTCGCGGGTAAGTGTCCAGGGTTCTTGCGACTTTGATCCTTTATTTTGCTGAACTTTGCTAAGCTTTATTTTCTTCTCTTGTAGGTTTCCTGGACGTTCCTCTGGAGATTCCTGGGCTTCCGCGAGTAGATTTGCTAACCGATACTCTTGCCCAACTTAAGAGGCACGCTGAAGGAGTTGGTTCCTTGATCAGCGATGCTACTCAAGTGTTGGCGCAACTGCATGGTCGCCTAGTTGCCAACGCCCCTTCTGCACGCGTGCTAGATGATCTGTTGAAGGTCTTTTCAGAAGGCAATCTTCTGGATGCCTTCGCAGTCGCTCAGTCGGAAGATGGTGCGAAGACCGCCATTCAATTTGCGTTGGCGCACGGAGTCGAAGGTTTGGAGGAGGCCTATTCATCTCTTCCAGTCGACCCCTCCACGGGCAAAAAGGTACGGCTCTCTCGTTTTGGCGAGCAGGCCACCATCCTTGCTCGGAAGTTGTCTGAGTTATTTGCTCGGCATAAGGGAGGGGCGACTGCTGCTAGCGGGAGCACCAATGTAGCCTCATAGTTTTTCTTTTTTCTCCTTGATTGTAATGAACCTTGGGATGTATTCCCGTACCTTATTGTCTTTTATCAAAGTATTCGCCTGGAAATTTATTCTCCTTGCTTGTGTGTTGTCTCCCGATGGGAGTAGCCCCCGAGCGCTTGTCAAAAGTGCGACTATAAATAACTCGAGTAGGGCATCTTACTTCTTTCCTTGTATTCTTCCAGGCTACTGAGTTTGCCACGGAAACTTCGGGTGGACGTGGTATTCCAGTAAATCCACTTGTCGCCGCTGTTGGCACTTTTGCGGGCCTTCGTGATAAGGTCCAGGAGGGTGAGGGCAAGCTAAAAGCTTTGCGCGGGGTAGCCGATGTGGCGAAATCCAAACAGAAATTGGCGGCTGAACGCGAACAATTTCTGATGGATGAGTTGGCTTCAGTCGCAAGGGATTTGCTCTGTAAGTAGTGCAGCCCCCGTGCCTTTTTCTTCCTTGTTTTCCTTAGCTGACTGAGTATGTTTTTGCTCTTCAGTCGTTAATCCGGATGACAGGGAAGAAAAGCAGTGGGTAGAAAACCTCATGCGAATAATTTTTGGTCTGATCGTAGCCGAGGATTTGTGATGGCCACTTTCAAGTTTCGAGTCATCCAGGCGAAAATTCTCGTGAGTTCTTTTCACGAGGTCTTGGTTGCGATGAATGCTGCTTTTTATCCACTCGCAAGGGGTCCCGAAGACTGGAGCTATCTTCTCAAGTTATTTGGACGTGAAGGAGAAGTTCGCGCGTGTGTGCGCAATCAAATGACGTGCGGCGCGGTTGTAGCTCTTTCCTTTGTCCGAATATGGCATCCTGAGATAGATGTTAACTCCGTAGCTCGGCGCCCAGAGTATGCAATCGAGGATATCTCACCGTACTATGATGCTGTACGCCCTGCAGCGGAGAAAATTATCCGATTGACCTCTGAAGAAGTAGATAGAGTTTTAGCGAGTGAGAATGCTCAGCGGTTTGATTGATTGTCGGATGTAAATATCCTGTAATCTGTTTATAGTTTGTAAAAACTGTTGTAAGGTGTGTAACCTTGTATGAATTAAATTTTTCTGTGATTCTTAGTTGTAGGTGTAGCCCCCGTGTGTTTATGGGGTGTATACCTGTAACTTTTTAGCATGTAAAGAACGAGAAGCTTCGAGTGAATATGAAGAAGAAATCATATCTTTATTGCAATGGCTGAGAAGCCATGTATTCAGGCTACAGTATTGGCTAGTATAGCCTTATTTTTGTTGTGATAACAGGCAAGCCTAGGGATAAAATTTGCGGAGGTGAGCGATATTCCACGGATTGGAATAGATTCCTCCAGTTGCTAGATTCTTTAGCCTGTAGGCTCCACCTGGGATAACTTCGTGTATGATGAAGGGTCCTTCCCAAGGTGGTTCGAGCTTGTGTCCTTCCTTCTGTTTGAGCCGCAATACCAGGTCTCCAACCACGAATGCTCTGTGGCGTATGCGGCGACTATGATAGTTGCGCAAGGATTGCTGATATACCGCGGATCTTGCGAGTGCGATGTCGCGCATTTCGTCGAGTGCGTCCATATCTTCTGCGAGTGCTTTGTTGGAAGTTTCTTCGCTGTAGGCAACAACTCGTGGGGCGCTGAATCGAACGTCCTCGGGGAGGACTGCTTCTGCCCCGTATACCATGAAAAATGGCGTGTATTTCGTCGATCGGTTTGGAGTTGTGCTGAGGCTCCATAGTACGGAGGGTAATTCTTCTGCCCAATGTCCTGCAGCGGGATGTAGACGATCGAGTAGTCGCTTCTTGATGCCAGCCGAAACTAAGCCGTTTGATCTTTCGACTTGTCCGTTTGTTTGCGGGTGGCAACGGAAGCAAACTTGAAATTGATGCCTTTTTCCTCGCAGAACTGTTGTGTTTCCTTTGCTGTGAAGTTTGTACCATTGTCTGTAATGATGTCGTGTGGCACCCCAAATCTACATACGATGGAGTCGAGGAACTTGACGGCGCATTGGGCGCTAGCTGAAGTTACTGGCATAGCTTCGATCCATTTGGTGAACTTGTCGACTGCGACCAGCAAGTGTGTATATCCACCGGGCGAGGACTTGCGTAGTGGTCCAACCATGTCTAGCCCCCATTGTGCAAAGGGCCAGGCAATGGGTATCATGTGCAATTCCGTAGCAGGTGCGTGCGGCCTTGGTGCGAACCGCTGACAGGCGTCGCATCGTTCGACCAGGGTTTTTGCATCGGTGGCTGCTGTTAGCCAGTAGAATCCTGCTCGAAAGGCTTTTCCCATTATTGTTTTCCAGCTAGCATGATGTCCGCAGTCTCCTTTGTGTATGTCTTGGAGCAATTCCTTGCCATCTTCGGGTGCGATGCATCGCTGAAGTATCCACAAGATGCTTTGCTTGTATAATTCTCCATTGATCACTCGAAAGGATTTGCTACGCCTGATTATTTGTCGAGTCTCGCGTGGGTCGGCTGGGAGCTGTCTATTGAGCAAGTAGTCGAGATATCTCTGCGTCCAGACTGGCTCGACCAGGAAGACCTGTCGCGATATGTTGTGAGTAAGCTCGATAAGTGCAACTTGCGGGCTGACCTCTGTTTCTGACGCAGCTGGTGTTTCTGCAGTTTTCTTCACTTTGACCGATCGCTTGATCATCCGTTCGAAGTATATTCCTGGCGGTATGGGTGTATTCGTGGAACCCATGTTTGCCAGTCTGTCTTGCAATGTGCCTCAGCTCGCAACCTTGAAAACTTCCTTCGAGTAGATTGTACATGTCGCGATATGCGACCATGTTTTCAGCAATGACGTCACATTCTTTCATTGTCTGCTGCACTATGAGGTTGGAATCGCCGTAGATCATTAATCGGGTAGCTCCGCAGGCGATTGCCATTTTCATCCCGTGCAACAGGGCTTCATATTCTGCGTCGTTGTTCGATGCTGGATCATCTGGTGGAAAGTCTAGTCGCAAGACGTATTGCAACTTGTCTCCACGAGGTGAAATAAGGACGATTCCAGCTCCTGCTCCTTCGTTTCTTCTGGATCCATCGAAGTACATTATCCAATTACTCGTGTACTCAGGCGGCCCGGGCGTTTGTAACTCTGTCCATTCGCTGATGAATTCCACGAGTACTTGAGATTTGACTGCGTTGCGTCCTGTATAGGTGATGTCCCAGGCGCCCAACTCGATGCTCCATTTAGCTATTCTTCCGGATGTCATAGGGTTGTTCATGATTCTCCCGAGTGACGCATCATTAACCACTGTGATGGCGTGTTCCTGGAAATAATGTTTGAGCTTTCGAGCCGTGAGAACAACTCCATATGCGAGCTTCTGGTAATGAGGGTATCGTTGCTTGCATGGCGAGAGCACTTCGCTGATGTAATATATTGGTCGTTGGACTCCGTATGCCTTGCCATCTTCAGGTCGTTCGACTACGATTGCTGTGCTGATGACCTGGTTTGTGGCGGCTAAGTAGAGGAAAAGTGGCTCCCTTTCTTGCGGTGTTGCAAGGACGTGTCTGCTCTGCAACGATCGCTTCAAGTCTGCAAACGCTTGTTTGGCTTCGGGTGTCCACTCGAATTTGTCCGTCTTTTTCAGTAATTTGTAGAAGGGTAACGCTTGCTCTCCCAATCGTGCGATGAACCTGCTTACGGCGGCTAGCCGTCCTGCAAGCTGCTGGACTCCGCGTAGATTGGTTGGCTCCTTCACAGTCAGGATGGCTTGTATTTTTTCCGGGTTGGCTTCAATGCCTCTGGCGGATACCAGGTACCCGAGGAGTTTCCTGCAGGGACGCCGAAAACGCATTTGGTCGGGTTGAGCTTGATCCGATATGCATTAAGGGCGTCGAACGTCTCTCGAATGTCCTCGAGGAGTGTGTCCTCTACTCGAGTCTTGATGACGATGTCGTCAACGTACACCTGTACGTTCTTGCCGATGAGATTGGCGAGGCATCTTTGCATGCAGCGCTGATATGTTGCGCATGCGTTCTTCAGCCCGAAGGGCATTGTTGTGTAGCAGTAGACACCGTGGGGTGTGATGAATGCCGTATTCTCTTCGTCTTCCCTTTTTATTCGGATCTGATTGTATCCCGAATAGGCGTCCAGGAAGGAGAGGCGTTGACAGCCTGCCGTAGAGTCCACAATCTGGTCGATTCGTGGTAGAGGAAAATTGTCCTTGGGGCAGTGCTTATTCAGCGACGTGTAGTCGATGCAGACCCGAAGGATATCCGTGTTCTTCTTGGGGACCAGCATCGGATTTGCTAACCAGGTGGATATCTTGATCTCCCTAATAAAGTTGGCGGCTAGCAGTCTGTTTACTTCTTCTCCAAGCGCTTTTTGCTTGGGTTCTGAAAATCGTCGAGTCGTCTGTTTAATGGGTTTAGCGTCAGGAAAGACTTCGAGTGAGTGCTCGGCAAACTCCCTGGGTATTCCTGGCATATCTGAAGGCTGCCAGGCAAAAATTTCCCAGTACTCACGGAGGAGTTTGACGAGCGCGCCTTCCTATGCTGGCGAGAGGGTTGTGGAAACCATCGCGGTCTTGGCGGAATCCGTCGGGTGCACTTGGTGCTTGCGGGTGTCGCTGTTGGCGCTGAATTCCAGTTCAGGCGCGTTTTTCTTCGTGAGGGGCATAACGGAGTGATCCGTGGTTTTTGCCAGCTCTTGAAGTTCTTCTTGCATCCCGAAGGATTTCGCTATCTCATTAAATTCTATGTCGCACTTGTCTGATTTCTGGAAGTCTCCGTCGATGGTGATCACACCGTATTCGCCGGGTAGCTTGAGTTTCAAGTACGCGTAGTGTGGTACGTCCATGAATCTGGCGAACGCTGTTCGACCAAGGATGGCGTGGTACTGTGAGGGCCAGTCGACGACTTCGATTCCAGGAATTCCCTTCTGTAGTTGCTTGGAGAGCCCAGTACAACTTCTAGGTTGATTGTTTTGAGTGGACGGATTGCCTTGCCCGGAACTATCACGTGGAAGGATGTCTCTGATTCCGTTAGGCCGTCCAGGTTCTTGTTCATTCGACGTAGTGTATCCGCGTAGATAATGTTGATGCCACTGCCACCGTCCATGAACACACGGGCCAGGTTGTAATTTCCAATTTGAGCCTGGATGACGAGGGCGGCGTGTCCTGGTCGATAGACCTGTGGCGGATGGTCTTTCTTCGAGAACGTGATTGGCTGATCTGCCATCTTCAGGTACTCGGTCTTTGTTGGCGGTGTCTGCACTGCCATGCATAGTTTCCTCGTGTTAGTCTTTTGAACTCTGCGAGAGGGGCATACCTTCTGTATCGTCGCGAGTTGTCCTGCTGGATTCAGGTATGCATTGGCTCCAGTGTTTTGTGGCGTTGGTGCAGGTAGTGCAGCTAACGCCATGTTTGGATTTGCTGGAGGAGGTGGGGGTGGTGGCGGTTGGAATTGTTGTCCTCCTCCTGGTAGTGGCGGGTAGTTTTGGGTGGATGCGAATCTTTTCCTGGCGAGCGCGTCCGAGATGTCATGAAACTTTCGGCAATCCTTGAGAAGGTGTGTTGCCTTAGTTTTGCCTGTGCGCTTATCCGTGAACAGATGTAGCGAGCAGTATGCGTCAAGGTCTTCCTCGGGGGATTTTTCTTCTGCCTTTGGTTTCCACTCGCGACTTCCGCGGCGACCAGAGTCGCGACTTCGCGTGAATTCTGCCGCCACTAGTTCCTCCCTATCCTCGTGGTCGTAGTATTTCCTTCTCTTTCTTCGCCCATGGCGGTCGTCTTCGTGTGCGGGTGATGACCCTCTTTCGTTGCGTACTGCATCTTCTCCATTAGCCCATTTTTCGGCTATGATCATTAACTCCCCAATGGTTTTGGGCGCTGCTCTGCCTAGTTCTTCCCGAAAGGCCGTTCTTCTCGCACCTTTGGCGAAGGCCTCAATCGCCACTTCTTCCGAGATGGTTCCTGCGGTGTTCCTGAGTGTGGTCCACCGCTGGATGTATTCTCGGGTAGACTCGCCACTTTTCTGTTTACAGGCTCGTAGTTCTTCGATTGTGGCCGGCCTCTTGTAGGTCGACTGGAAATTTTTGCAGAAATCGTGGTGCAAGTCATCCCATGATGCGTAGCAAGATCTTGGTCTCCTCTCCAGCCAATTGCGGGCCGCTCCAACTAGATGCAAATTGAGGTATTGCATAGCCGTGTTCTTGTTCCCACGTTGGCATTTTACTGCCGTGAGGTAGTCGCTTAACCATTGAGAAGGCTCAAGTGAACCATCGTACTTGGTCACTTCCGTGCTGAGCTTGAATCTTTTAGGTAAGGGTGCTTCGCGAATGTTGCGTGCAAAGCAGAGTGCACCGCAAGTTTCATCATCCGAGGAGCCGGATGACGATCGCTCGCGATATCGTGATGCCCTCGCCCTGTCCACCTTGTTCTGTGCGATGTCTGATCGTGCATCACGTCCGGGCTGCTCGCGATCCGCGTCCTTCCGTGGTTCCTTGCTTCGTTTTCGCGAGCGGCTGCTGTGGTGCCGTGAGCTTTTGTCTCTCGGGCTGTCGTCGCTGCTACTTCGACTATCGCCGCGGCGGCGGGCTTCTTTTCCTCGACCGCGTCGTGGCGATTTGTCTTTTCTCGGGGATGAGCTTCTGTGCCTGCGGGGCGTTTCTTTATCCTTGTCCTTGTCCTGTCGCTCCTTCCCCAATTGTTCTTCAGTCTTCTTGCGATCGTGAGAAGCGAGCCTTGCGGCTGCCAATCCTAGTCCTTTACGAATTTGCTTGTACTGTTCCACCCGAGGGTCGCTTTCCGTCGGTTGGTTCATCTGCATGTAGGTTGTTGCGGCTAGGATCGCGGCAGCCGGGGTTTGCGGGTAAACATTGCTGTTGTCGTCGACCCTCATGAAGGAAGACGTGGTTGACCTGTTGGTCCCAGCCATGGATTCGTAGTCCCTTGACGATGCTGCGGGTCCCTTCCTCGCAGGTCGGGTACCGACCGAAGGTGCAAGGGATTGCTCGGCCCGTCGTAGGCTTGATTCGTCCGCTGCTCTTCTGCGACGGGCTAGATCTGCCCGGGCATCTTTGATGTTTGAGGCCGCTCTCACTAGGTGATAGTGGTAGGCGGTCAGGTCCTCCTTCGTGGCTCCTGCCGCGGGTGGCTGACTTCTTCGCATGGCTTCCTTGGCCTTGTTCCAGGCCTCCCGCGAGACGCCGACTATATTGCGCTCGGTTGCGCTGAATTCGGTTTCTGAGGGCGGTTCCGATCCTGCCATGCAGACTTGGGCCAGACGTGGCCCGTGCGTCCTAGGCGCAGATCGGAAAGCTTCCCGTACCCGAGAAGGTTCCTCTGTCGAGAGGGCATGGTAGTCGACTGTGTTGAAGTGGATGGACTCGCCACTTTTCTCCGCAGGAAAGCGCGAGTTGACGGCTCCAGATTCGGATTCAGATCCATCTGAGAAGTGGAGGATTCCGTCTCTGTTTGCCATGAAGTTGAAGCTTCCGAACGTCAGGGTGACGCTCTTCTCCAGATCCTCGAATATCGGGCGTGATTCCGGCGGGTGAGGTGTGACCACGACAGATCCGATCCGTATAGGATTGCTCGGAGCCGTAGTCGATGGTTTCCAACGGGAGTTGGACGTCGATGAAGCCGAAGATGCCGGTGATCCAGCGGCCGCGATTCCCACAGACGACGCCAATTTTCGAATCCCTGACTCAACAAATCCCTTCGGTGAACCTATCGGGTTTTGATTAAGAGAACCCATGAGCGCTGGTGGAATCGTCGGCTAGACAGGGGGCGAGATTTACCCAGGTTCGGGGCCCTCGTAGAGGTAAAACCCTTACTCCTGCCTCTTGTCGATCTGTATTGATGGATAGATCGGTTACAATGGTGTGCTCGAATCGAGAGTAGGTCTCGAGTTCAAGGCTTTTGGGTCGTGCGGTAATAGCTTGGTCCTCTCCTAGGGGCTCTCCTGGCCTTATATACATGGCCAGGTCTCGAGTTCTACCCAGAGAGGACTCGAACTCTAGCTAGGTCGGTTACAAGTTTCCTAGCTTAACCCGCAAGTTAGTGCGGGTGGGCTTCACGTGGGCCTTCTGGAGTATTCCAAGGGCGCCTCTTCTTGGGCCTTGGCCTTGGGCCTAAGAGGGGGTGTCCTTACCCGCAGGGTCCAGGATCCATATCTTCGTCAGGCACCGATTGGTTTGGCTGCTTCCCGAGCTGGGGAATTGTTTTCCCCGCCTCCTGACTTTGTTATAAGTCATCAATAATCCGCGATAATAGTCAGATGGCAGATTCAGCTAAACTTGGGATAGCATTTCAAGCAAATTCTTGAAGTGCTTCTTTACTGCCGGATCTATTGGTTCCTTGGCGGCTCCGAGATTTTCTTTCCCCACGTAGCCATCTGAAGTTTCGTGTCCGCGGTCACCCACTCGTGGGTCTCCTCGTCATTCATATGGTAAGCCAACTTTTCTGGCCGCGGCTTGGGTTTCTTCTTTGGAGTACGTTTCATCTTTGGGGAAGACTTAGAGGCAACGGCCTGCCTCTTAGAGGACTTAGTGGGCGGCGGAGTCGGCTCAGGCATCGGAGATCGAGCCGGACTCGGGTTGCTGACGTCCATGGCGTCGATGTGTGCTGGCGATGATCGAGCCGGACTGCGTCTCGGAGAAGTAGGTGGCGGTGGTGGTGGTGGTAGACTGCGTCTTGGAAAAGTAGGTGGTTATGCTGGCGGTGCACTGCGTCTCGGATAAGTAGGTGGCGGTGGTGGCGGCAGACTGCTCATCCGAAACACTATGCCCTTATTTTTCCATTGTATGATGGAATTGACGGCTTCTCCCAGTGTCTCTACCCCATCACCTCTGGGGATGTCAATCCGCAGTATCCTCCAAGCCGGCTGAATATCATCCACACTGACACGAGCATAGCAAGGTGTAATCGGACGGCCATGGGAGGTTGCTCCCTCTACACAAGGTAAAAAGTGTAGCCGTCCGCCACCTTGATGGATACGTTCGAGATCGACACGTATAGCTCACAGCTTGTCTTCTCCTTGATTGCATCCACGACCTCCGTCTGTGCAGCGGCATCAACGATAATAACTGCAGCGCCAGCCGGTACCTCCGTTGAAGCCACGCTACACCGGCGTTGAGGTGGGTCTCCTCCGTGCAGTAAACTCGTTAATCTGTTGTTGCTGCATCTTCCAAGACACCAACCTGAACTTCGACTTGCGCCTCCTTCTTTCTCTTTCCTCTCTCTCGCTTCTATATGGATAAACACAATCTTCCTTCTTGAATCCAAAGCACCACGGATATCGTCCTTTTCCTCGTGTCCAGCCGCCATGTTATGGATCCCCGAGGGCCTTCGATAGCTCGTCGTTCTCTCGTCCATCTTGAACTCTCCCGCTTTAACCTCTTGGAACACTTTCTCAAGTGCCGCAAAAGGGGACTTTATTTTTTCAGCCATAATAAGAATCCCTTCTGTGTCAAACGTTGCCCCATGCCCAAACAACAAATTTCTTGACCTCCGCGGAAAATCCTGTGTACCTGGAATGATCCCCTTCTCTCGTAGATCTGCCTCAAGTTTGTCAAACTTAGGCACTGCAACTTTGTAGCCACCTGAACCCATCTTATTGTGATATACCTTCTTCGCCGCATTTGTCACATTCTTGGCTCACCTTTTCTTCCCCTTTTCTGATTCCTTGTACGCCAGAAATGCTGGCTAGTGTGCCTTCTGCTTTTCTAGCGGCCCCTCGAATTTCGGGAATGCGTTTTTATTCTGATATTCTTTCCATAATCTTTTCTTGTAAGCATTAAAATCCTCGGCCATCTTCTTAAGAGCCGAGTGCATCACTGCGTCGCGTATTTCCTTTTCTGTCTCCTTGGTATCACATTCTGGTAGACTGAAATGGTTCATGAGCTTGTCCAAAAGAGCTTGTTTGGACCGGTGTGAGACGAAAGAAACTGCCAGACGGTCAGGATTGTCTTCGTCCTTTGCTGGCTCATTCCATTCGTCAATACTTATTGGGATCATGTCCCTAACAATAACTCCACATTGGCTTAGACCGGTCCAAACTAAGCAACCTCGCAAATCTTTCCTTGTGATCCGACCAGGTTCGTCCCGGCGGGGATGCATGTTGAGGAGCCCTGGGCGGCCGAGGAGCGGCCTGCTCGCCTCTACATCACCTCCTCTGCGGCTCCTCCTCGCCGCCATGAATCCTGGGCCATTGCTCAGTTGGTTCCACGGCCCCCGGTGGAAGAACTCGACGATATTCTGCACCAAATCGTCGATTACATCTTTCAAGAACTACATCTTCAAGTTGTCTCCTTCTCGGAGAGCGCTGTTGGAGTTGGCATGTTCCGCATGGCGGACCAAGTTGCCAGAGATTGCTTGGTACACTCTCCTCCATTTATTTTTCCAGATGGTAGGATGTTGTCTTTCGTTCGGCACGACGAAGGTGACAATGTTAGAGCAACAACTTACACCAGGACTGGATGGATTATGATTCTGAATCTGCACATGGACTATCGCACTGATGAATTCCTTCGTGAGTTTGTGTCCAAGTTGGGCAAGCTCCGGACCTGGTGGAGGGAGGATGCTTCCCCTGTTCGTACTATGCTCAAGGTTACATATGGTAGCGGCGCTGATGTTCCCCGCTCGCTTGTGATTAGGGAGGTTCAGCGTTACGGTGGTCACGTTGTTTCCTGGACTTGCCCTGTTTTTATTCTGAACAATGATGCTGCTGACGCTATGCCGGGGGATGAAGATCTTCTCCCTCCTGGAGGCAATCCGCACCCAGCTTTTGGTGCACCAGAGGTCCCAATTCCAGCTTGGGTGCCACCGGTTCAGCCTGAACCACAGCAAGGAGGTTGGGGAGATTGGAACAATGAGGAGCAGGGGGAGAATGCTGCGCCGGAGGAGCCTGTTGATCGGGCACCGGAACCTGAGCAGGTGCAGTCTTCTATATCTGTTCAATTCTCTGGCGCTTCCATGGACTCCATGAATGTTGCAAGAGCTGAAGGCCCGGTGCAATTTGTGGAGCTTCAGCAACAGGTGGAACAAAACCAGCTGGCTACTGTTCCCTTTGTTCCACCACCCCCAGCTATTGTTGCAGATCAGAACAATGACGTTCAGATTCTTCAAGTCTTGCTGCCTGACCACGTGGTAGAGTGGTCCAGATATTTTTTGGAACACAAAGCTCGGGTCATTTTTGACAAGAGATTTGAATTTCTGTCGTCTTTGCTGCCATTTGAGTTGCCAGTCTCCTCTGCTGCTCCTGTTCCTCTGTTGATGGATTCATGTCCTGCTCCTGAACCAGTGACTCCTGAGCCTGCTACCAAGAAGAGGACCAGGAAGGTGTCTACTCCCCTTGTCCTTGAGGAGCGTAGAGTGACGCGAAGTCTTGCTAAGAACGCTGGTTTCAGGGTTCTGCCTGCATCCGACAAGCCAGAACCTAGGAAAAAGGCCAAGTCTTCTCGTCCTCAAGGCTCTCCAGGGGGAGTGCCCCCTTTCACTCTTGTTGCTGTTCTGCGGTGGGCGGGGACCATGCTCCAGATAGAAGATTCAGAATTAACTATGGAGAAGCTTGAAGCTGCTCCAAAGAAGCCCACCACTCCCTCAAGTTCTGATGATTAGTGGGCCTTTTTTCTATCTTATGGGCCTGTTTGGTCCCTGGAGTTGTTGCTGGGTTTTCTTGTTACATTTTGTTATGTTGCATGACATATGTACTACACTTTGGGTATTATCTTTTGGTTATCTACTGTGCTGGTCTTTTATGATTATCAGCAATTTTCTTTCCTATCTGTTTTTTCCATGGATAATACGGCCTATCTGAATTTGGATTGGATTGTCTTTGACTGGAATGTGAGAGGACTCAATGATAAATCTAAAAGAGACGCAGTCTATAATAAAATTGAGGAAAGTCAGGCTTCTATCATTTGCTTACAGGAGACTAAATGCCAGGATTTTGATCATTCCTTTATTAGGTCATTCTGCCCTAAAAGGTTTGATCAATTTGTCTTCTCTCCCTCTGTTGGAGCTTCTGGAGGTATAATTGTGCTATGGAATAGTTCCATCTTCAGTGGAGAATTGTTAGAAGTTCATCATTCTGCCATTCACATTAAATTCACATCCATTCACAATTCTATTTCTTGGAATTTGGTGAATGTTTATGGCCCTTGCAAGGGGGTGGAAAGAGAGGAATTTGTTAATTGGTTATATAATTTTTCCATTCCGATTCATCAGAACTGGATGATTCTTGGTGATTTTAATTTCATTAGATCACTGGATAATAGAAATAAACCGGGGCTGATCTAAATGATATGTTTATATTTAATGATGTCATCAGCCATCTGGGTTTATTGGAGCTGCCAGTTAAAGGCAGAAATTTCACCTGGTCCAATATGCAAAGTGATCCGCTTTTGGTTCAATTAGATTGCTTCTTTACTTCATGTCAGTGGACACTGGACTTCCCTAATACCATGGTGTTACCCATGTCTAAAATCACTTCTGATCACTTGCCTTGTATGGTTAAAATTGGAACTAACATCCCAAAGGCTAAGATTTTTCGGTTTGAAAATCATTGGGTTAGGCAACCTGGTTTCATGGACCTTGTGACAAAGATTTGGAATACTCCTGTTACGGCCAAATCAATTACTTCCAAAATCACTGCTAAATTAAAGAATCTCAGATATGCTTTGAAGGATTGGGGAAGGAATCTATCACAGTTAAAGATTCTTATTGAAATGAGTAGTAAAGTGATATTGTTTTTGGATCAATTGGAAGATGTGCGGCAGTTGAGTGTACCTGAATTTAATTTCAGACTTATTGTTAAGAAGCATATCAAGAATTTGCTTGCTTTACAATCAGATTACTGGAAGCAAAGATGTACTATTCGTTGGGCTAAGCTTTCTGGTGAGAATACTAAATACTTTCATGCTAGAGCCACTGAGAGATTTAGGAGAAATTCTATTCCATCCATCTCAGATGCTTCTAGGAACTTGTTGGTGAATCATATGGACAAAGCTGCTGCTTTCTGGCCCTGCTTTAAGAACAGAATGGGTGGTTCCTGCCCACCAATGACTGATTTTGATCTGTCTGTTTTCTTGCCTGTGGTTGATGGTTTAGAGATCTTGGCTAATCCTTTCACTGTTAAGGAGATTGAGGGTGTTGTAAAACACCTAAAACCTGATCGTGCGCCTGGACCAGATGGTTTTACAGGACTTTTTATTAAACACTGCTGGAGTATAATAAAAGAGGATTTTGTCAAGCTTTGCAATGATTTTCACAGTGCTAAGATCTCTTTGGAGAGTATTAATGGATCTTTCATTACTCTGATTCCAAAGATTAATTCTCCTGAGACAGTAAATGATTTTAGACCTATTTCTCTGACCAATACTTGTTTGAAATATTACCAAAATTCTGGCTAATCGTTTCCAAGACAAAATCTTTGGCTGCATCCATGCTAATAAATATGGTTTCATCAAATCCAGAACTATTCAAGATTGTCTGGCCTGGTGTTTTGAATACATTCACCAATGTAAACAATCTAAGCAGAAAGTGGTGATCTTCAAGATTGAGTTTGAGAAAGCTTTTGATACCATTGAGCATTCTGCTATTCTGCAGATTTTGAAATTTAAGGGATTCCCTCCTTTAGTAATCAAATGGGTCAAGGAAATTCTAGCCTCTGGATCATCATCGGTTCTCTTGAATGGTGTTCCTGGCAAACCTTTTGTTTGCAAAAGAGGTGTCAGGCAGGGGGATCCTTTGTCCCCAATTCTCTATGTGTTGGGTGGGGATCTGCTACAAAGTATTGTTAATCTGGCACTAAGAGAAGGAAGACTCAGGTTGCCAATTCCAATTGGTGGAGACTTTCCTATAGTTCAATATGCGGATGACACTTTAGTCATACTTCCTGCTGAACCGGCACAATTATTGGTTTTTAAGGACCTACTTAACCTTTATGCTCGTCTCACTGGGCTAAAGGTGAATTATAATAAATCTTCGATGATACCGATTAATCTATCACAGCAGGAAACTATTGATTTGGCTTCTGTCCTAGATTGCACTGTGGCTTCTATGCCCTTTACATATTTAGGCTTGCCTATGGGAACCACAAAGCCAACTATCAAGGATTTTGCACCATTAATTGACAGAATTGAGAGGAGACTTTCTGCTACGGTCTCATTTCTTTCTTATGGGGATAGTTTGGTTCTTGTGAATTCGGTTCTTTCCTCCTTGCCTTCATATTACATGTGCACTCTTGTAATTCCTAAGGGTGTCATTGATATAATCGATAAAGCAAGGAGGAGATGCTTATGGAGGAAGGACAAGAATAAGCAAAGAGTGAATTCTTTAGCTGCCTGGGATATGGTATGCAGACCCAAACCTAAAGGAGGATTAGGGATCATCAATATCCAGATTCAAAATAGAGCTCTTTTACTGAAGTTCTTGGCAAAATTCTATAACTCTTTGGATATCCCTTGGGTCCATTTAGTCAAGAATGCTTATTATTTTCAAACAGTACCACATGTTGTCACCTCCTGTGGTTCTTTCTGGTGGAGAGGTGTTATGCAATTAGCAGATACCTGGTGTTCCCTATCCTCTTGCGTTTTGGGAAATGGTTTTACTGGGCTTTTCTGGAAGGATTCGTGGATAGGACAACCTTTGGCCCTAAAATTTCCGAGATTATTTTCTTTCGCCAAGGATCCTTTGTCCTCAGTAAGAGATTTATTAGTGATGACAGACATCTCGGATGCTTTCCATTTGCCGGTTTCAATTGAAGCTTTCCAGGAGTATAATGATCTGAGTGTCATTGTGAATAATGTTCAGTTGACTGACAGTGAAGACAGTTGGAGATGTAATTTCAATAAAGGAGTATATACCTCCAGTAGATTCTATCAGCTACAATTTGCTCATTTACCTCCTGATGGGCCTGCAAAGTGGATATGGAAATCCAAATGCATGTCAAAACATAAATTCTTTGCTTGGCTGATCCTCAAGGATAGGATTAATACAAAGGATATGATCAAACGAAGAAACTGGAAGATTGAAGGTACTGATCATTGTGTTCTTTGTTGCACACTTTGCAATGAGGACTGGATCCATCTGTTCTTTCAATGTGTTTTTAGCTCCCGAATTTGGAATTATTTGCAAATCAGCTGGAGTGATAACACACTTGTGCAAAATCTTATTTTTGCCAAAAAGTCTTTCAAAGGGCCCTGTTTCACTGAGATTGTGATTCTTGCTTGCTGGAATATTTGGAAGCAGAGGAATGGAGTCATTTTTAAATCGGAAATACATTCCTTTTTGGGATGGAAAGTGGGCTTCTTGTTAGATCTCCTTATGCTTAAGCATAGGTTGAGTGCTTCTGTGGCTGCTGATTTAGCTTTATGGATTAACTCCTTACATTAGCCTGGGACAGACTGTCTTAGTCTATTTCCATGTATATTTGTACATATCTGTAACTGTAACACTTGTGGTTGGTAATAAAGGGCTGTGGGGGACTCCCCTGTAGTAGAAAATGTTTCAAAAAAAACCTCGCAAATCTCATAAGACTGCGGAGGTGAGAGACTTGAGACCACTAGAACTTATACATTCTGATCTTTGTGAGATGAATGGCATACTGAAAAAAGGTGGAAAAAAATATTTCATGCCACTTATTGATGACTCCACTAGATATTGTCATGTGTATCTTCTGAAATCTAAAGATGAAGCTTTAACTTATTTCAAGAACTATAAGGCCAAAGCTGAGAACCAACTCGATCGTAAAATTAAACGGCTTAGGTCTGATCGTGGTGGAGAGTACTTTTTCAACGAGTTTAATTCGTTTTGTGCGGAACACGGAATTATTCATAAGAGGACGCCTCCCTACTCACCTCAGTCAAATGGGGTGGCTGAAAGAAAGAACCGAACATTGTCTGATTTGGTTAACGCCATGTTGGATACTACGGGTCTCTCCAAGGTATGGTGGGGGAGTTCCCACAAAGAATAAAACCATTACTCCATTTGAGGAATGGGAAAGGAAAAGGTTGAACTCTCCTACCTACGTAGTTGAGGTTGTTTGGCGAAAGTCAATATACCAATTCCCAAGAAGCGCAAGCTTGGACCAAAAACCGTAGATTGTGTTCTTCTGGGCTATGCTTTTAACATAATTGGTTATAGATTCTTGATAGTAAAATCTGAGGTATCCAACATGCATGTTGGTACGATTATGGAGTCGAATGATGCGACTTTCTTTGAGAACATATTTCCTATGAAGGATATGTCTAGCTCATCAAATCAGGACAAACCTGGTTCATCTAGTCAGGAATTCGCTGAGATTCCTGAACCCACCATTTTGATAGAACACGTTGAGAATCCTGAGGAGGATGACAATGAAGTTCCTGCAAGGAGCAAGAGACAGAGGACTGGAAATTCCTTTGGTAATGACTTCATTGTGTACCTTGTGGATGACACACCCAGGACCATTTCCGAAGCTTATGCATCTCTTGATGCTGACTACTGGAAGGAGGTTGTCCGTTGCGAGATGGATTCCATCTTGGCTAACAGAACCTGGGAAATCACTGATCGTCCCTATGGGTGTAAACCTGTAGGATGTAAGTGTGTGTTCAAGAAAAAGCTTAGGACTGATGGTACAATTGAGAAGTACAAGGCAAGGCTTGTGGCCAAGGGTTATACCCAGAAAGAAGGTGAAGACTTCTTCGATACTTACTCACTTGTGGCTAGATTAACCACTATTCATGTGCTACTCTCACTGGCTTCCTCGCACGGTCTTCTCGTTCATCAAATGGACGTTAAGACGGCTTTCCTTAATGGAGAGTTGGACGAGGAAATTTATATGGAGCAACCAGATGGTTTTGTAGTACCCGGTCAGGAAGGCAAGGTGTGCAAGTTATTGAAGTCATTATACGGCCTCAAGCAAGCACCTAAGAAATGGCATGAGAAGTTTGAAAGGACTTTTACTGCTGAAGGCTTTGTTGTAAACGAAGCTGACAAGTGTGTGCACTATCGCCATGGTGGGGGCGAGGGAGTTATTCTATGTCTGTATGTCGATGACATATTGATCTTTGGGACCAATCTTGATTTCATCAAGGAAGTTAAGGATTTCTTATCTCGTTGTTTTGAGATGAAAGATCTAGGAGTAGCTGATGTTATCTTGAACATCAAGCTGTTGAGAGATGATAATGGTGGAATCACACTGCTTCAGTCTCACTATCTGGAAAAGTTCTTGAGTCGCTTCGGGTATAGTGACTGCAAGACATCTTCAACTCCATATGATGCTAGTGTGTTACTTCGAAAGAATCAACGGATTACTAGAGATCAACTGAGGTATTCTCAGATTATAGGCTCGCTTATGTACCTTGCGAGTGCCACGAGGCCTAACATCTCTTTTGATGTGAGCAAATTGAGTCGGTTTTTTTCCAATCTGGGAGATGATCATAGGCGTGCGCTTGAGAGAGTTGTGCGCTATTTAAAAGGCACTGCGAGCTATGGAATTCACTATACCGGAATCCCGAGGGTTCTGGAAGGATATAGTGATTCTAATTGGATATCTGATGCTGATGAACTTAAGGCCACTAGTGGTTATGTTTTTACACTTGGTGGTGGCGCTGTTTCCTGGAAGTCTTGCAAGCTGACCATCTTAACGAGTTCAACTTTGGAAGCAGAACTCGCAGCATTAGACACAGCCACTGTTGAAGCAGAGTGGCTTCGTGAGCTCTTGATGGACTTGCCTGTGGTTGAAAAACCAATACCCGCAATCCTAATGAACTGTGATAATCAAACTGTGATCATCAAAATGAACAGTTCTAAGGACAACGCAAAGTCATCAAGACATGTGAAGAGGAGATTGAAATCTGTCAGGAAATTGAAGAACTCTGGAGTTATTGCATTGGATTATATCCAAACATCTATGAACTTGGCAGATCCCTTCACAAAGGGTTTATCACGGAATGTGATAGATAATGCATCGAGGGAGATGGGTTTGAGACCCACGGTATGAGTTGTCCACAGTGGTAACTCACTCTATGTGATCGGAGATCCCATGAATTAGAAGTGGGAGACAAGCTGTTGGTCGGCTGAGAGAAGAGTATCCTTATATTTTATTTCACTCCATATAAGATGCAATACTCTCCTGATTTGTATGGTAGGTTGACAATTGTCTTAATGTGTTCTAAGTGGCTTATTTATATAAGCAGAGATGTGTCCTACAGAACATCTCCTGAGGAACTCACCTATATGAGTCTGACTGTTAAACGTCGCAGTCTATGAGAATCAGGTGCTCTCTAATAAATTCATGAAAGGCCTTCGTAGTATGACACATACGCTCCACCCGTGGGGAAGTCTTGCGGCAGCCTAGTATCGGTTCGGACGTTGTGTGAAACATGTATCACGGCAAACTTGTAGTTCAAGGCGTAGTCCACTATTCAAGTTGTGAACTAGTCTAGCATGATGTTCTAAGTGGAAGTTCAACTTAACAGTCTCCACTAACACTGGTATATAAACAATGTTTTGGAACAGAGATTATGAAATGTGCTAATGACACTTTGTGGGGTATTGTTGGAATTAATATGGGTTGCACCATGTGGCCCAACTAAAAGCCCAATAAATCCTGAAATTGTCATGGCACATTCATGACAAGGCAAGAGGAGAGAATGGATCCACCTTATAAGGTGAGTCATTCTAGCTCATGTATGAGTTGGCAAGACAAGAGGAGAGGTGTGCCACACGCGCGCTCCTCCTCCGCCGCCCGCCTCCCCTCGTCTCGCCTCGTCACGACGTGCCGCTGGTTGCGGGAATAAGTCGAGCCGAGAGCGTTTATTTTGTCGTTTGGGAAAACTTAATGAGTCATTAACTTGGTAATTAACGGACGCGTTAATTCCTAAACCGTTTCCGTTTCCTTTTGGATCATGTAACCGAACCGACTCGGACGTGGAGTTACCCCAAGTCTCTTCTAGTCCGCAGTATAAATACGCGCATACGATGAACCCTAGTAGCGACTTCGTCATATGGTTTCGCACCGTTGCAAAGCACTGCAACGCCAATCAAGTCTTCTTCATCCCGTCTTCCGGCGTGCACCGCGAGAAGGGACAGCAGGCCTTCGGAACCCTGCCACTTGTGATCCTGTACGGGAGAGGGGCGATCCGATTTTTGGGGAGCGCACTCGCGCGACTGCTGACGGTGACTACTTCCCCAACGACGATTTCTTCCCTGACCTTGGCAACCTCTTCATCGACGACATGACTGACAACATGGACAACAACGGCGGCGGTGCTGCTGCCGCTGCATCATACGTATCTCTCTCATCTATACGAGATACAACTGCAATTCTTTTGTCTACTTATTGTTGTAGATTTGATCGTTTTTACTACTGCACTAGATTTCGATCTTTGCATGCTTAGTATAATTGATACTGTCATAATTCATCTTATATTATTTCGAATTAAATCGTGTGCTAAATTGCTAATATATTCAACACAGACGAGGCATGCAGTGACTTTGAGGCTGCATTACACGGCCCAAGAGGCAGATATCCATCCCCGTAGTTCACAGTATAATTTAACAGCAACTACGTCATATTTTTGGCAAGACCTTGCTGGTGTAAATGGTCAGGTCACGAGAGAAAGGCCAGGCAGGCATGCATTTTCATTGATATTGATGCTTGGCCGAACCAGAAATTCATCTAATTAATCAAGCAACAAGAAGACCTGCCAGTTGTGATGGGTCATGATCTTTGCCTAATCAACCAAAGATAGATCTCGCCGGCCGGCTAATAATGCTATATCTGCTCGGCGATAGAGACTCATGTTTTGCCTACCGTTTGGTGGGTCTCACAGACACATCAGCGCCTGTGGGGTTGTCTTTGTGTTGCGGAAGAAAAGGTTTGTAATGGACCTGCGCCATACCCCGACCCTGGTATATCCATTCCCGCACCCTGTTTTTCAAGTTCATGTTCTAGATTTTTTTTCATATTCAAAATTTAAAAGTTTGAATAATAAGTATATATACACGAAAAATATCAATAATTATAATATTAAATATACGTTAACATGAAAATATATTTGATGATGATTCTAACAACATTGCATTTATGCTGTAGATACTTTTTCCTATCTATTTGATCAAGCTTTAAAATTTTGACGTCTGGCTAATCGAAGAATGCAAAGTAATCATGTACGGAGGAAGTACACCATTTCGCACATGGTCAATAATAGATTTTTAAATAACAATAACAGAAAACACCACCAAATATACCCCGAAGAGACATATTCCCATATCTCGAAAGTGGTGTGATCTAGACCCACAAATTAACAAACTGGACTAATAATACCATACCAACTTGCCCAAAAATTGTTATGATCTAGACCCCCAAAAATTAACAAAACCGGACTAAATAATACCATACCAATTTCCCTGAACTATTAATACCATACTCCCAAGTTGATATGATTTATACCCCCACTATAGGGGTAATTTGCCATGTTTTGTGGATTTGAGTGTCCAAGGCATACCAATGTCAAGTTCGGGGGATATGACTCTCTCGGATAGATTTGTTGGGCCACGCCGGAATCCACTACGCTGCCACGTTGCAAACAAAAACTTTCCTGGCAAGGCACCCAAGATCCATCTGAAGGAAGATGACAACGATTCATACCACTAGTTGCGCGGTTGCACTTTTGTCGACGACGCGCCTACCTCGTGATAGTGAAGCGATCCCGTGTCTGGCTCTTCTAGCTCCAGCGAACTCGACGGTGAGGCGTGCGCTGCACTCGTAGCACCTCCGCAAAATACAAAAGTACAAGGCGGAGCGACGCCGGCGAACTGCCAGGCTACAGTAGGAACTTCTCAGAACAGAGGTGCTCTGCTGCGTGGATGTGGCCACACAAATTTGGATTTGATTCAACTCACTAGCGCAAACCTGTTCGGGATGGAAACACCCGCTTTATACAGGAAGTGGGTGAGGGACAACTCCGTGACCCTCTGCCCAAAAACCCTAACCTGGTCTTGGTGGGCCCCACCTACCAACCATGTCCAGTTGCTGGTCTGGTAGAGTGATACATATCAACCATATCTATATTTTTTTTTATTGTGACATGCTTATTTTATATCATTTCTATATATTTAACTATGGTTTGATGCATTTATTGGATTAACCTATTAATTCAGTTTACAGCGCCATTTTGTGATTATTTTGTCTGTGCATTGCATAAAAAGACCAAAAATGAAAGTGATCGGACAATTCCCAAAAAATTATAAGATTCTACTTCACCGGAGAACTCTTGGAGCCAGAAGGGCACCTTAAGGAGAGGCGTGAGAAAGAGGGCCATCGACGCGAGTGGGCCCTAGGTCTTTCTCACCACCTGTTCTCTCCCCTTAGGAATCGCCTCTTGACGTCGTTCCGACTATATATTGAGTGTGGCCTCAAACTGACGCCCCATGGATGGTTTTTCCAAATTCGATTCTGAGCTCTACCGTCATAAAAAATATTAGATCGGTGGGCATAAGATCCTATTCCGACACCCTACCATGATGGGGATTCACCTTCGGAGCCATCTTCATTAAATGTGTGTCTTCACTTATGATTTGTGACAAGTTCCATGATGTCTACAAGTGCAGAGGATTGTTGTAGCTAGTTTCAAAATAAGAGTATCCAACCACAGTGGAGCTAGTGCGATTAGCTAGCATCATCTATCTCTTTTTGTGTTTTCCTGAATGCTCTGCAAGTCTAAACAAGCGTTCAAAGATGATAAGAGTATTGATTGGAATAAATGTACAATAAAATAATAAACTAAAAAGTAAAATGAATCGGAACAGCTAATGAACGGTCGAATTAGTCGGAACTGTAATGGAGCTAAAGGCGTTCTCGGGAACTATCGTTCCACCGCTAACATATTTCTGAAGGAATTACGCGTGCATTATGTTCCATGTAAATAATTTGTAAGGGCGGAGCTCCATGTATTAGTGTGCCCAGATTTAATCAGTTAACACAATACTCACAACCGCCACTTAGTCCAGATAATAAGGGATACACATACTAGCACCAGTGATTAAGGGTGTCCCCGTGGATGTGGTGTCTATTCGGCGACTTCTCCGTTGATCCCATGTTGGAGATTCGCAAAAAGGAAGAGCGACTTTCTGTCCTGTCATACTCACATCGTCAGTTTTCTCAAACCAACACGAATAATCACATCATGACACGAAGGCAATATAGTATGAGTTGCACAACTCACAATTGCACGAGAATTTTTACCACAAACTACTTAATAGGAACAAAAGCATTTTTATCTCTATTCATAGTAGTGCTAGGGTTTTCCCATCTTCACAATAAGCAATGGAACTACTCACACATGAAGGAACTAAACATGATAAGAATTGTATTGCAAATGGAGGATGAGTAAATACACGTGTAAATCCACAACTAGATGTTCTAGAGTGACAACGAGATGGGATAGAGATGCTATCATGTAGACGTCTATGTTGGTGATGCCGACCGAGATTGAAGCTGAGACCTTCACGACGATGCAGTTGATGGAGATGGATTCCCCTCTGCGAATTCTCGCCTTTGGACACCTTCCGGATGCAAGGGTTTGATGTATTTTTGTGGTATGACGTCTGGTCTCTTGGTCTCTCCAACCTTGATTGCACCGAGTTAATAAGCTGGTCAAAACAAACCAAACGCACCATGGTATGGTGTCAGGTACGGTCGGTAGTCGCCGTAGCATGTTTGTTTGAGTTACCGACTTAAACTGGTACACTCACTATTTTTGTTTCACCCCCCGTGCCGAGCTTCGTCCATCAGGTATGGCCGCTGCTATGGTCAAGGTGACCATACCGTGACTCGTTAAGTTTGAACTACCTTGTTTGCTCGCAGAACATCAATGGTATGGTGGATGGTATGGTCAAAATTTATAGAACCATGAGTTAAGTCTTCTTTTGCATCTCCTTTGATTTCTTAGGATTTATATTTCCTTGGAATGGTCTTATATGATGTGATCTGGACATATTATGTCCAATTATGCTCCTTTATTCACTGTATCAAATACTCTTTGGGATTTCAATAATCTCTATATGCATACATAAATGGTGCACTTTCGCACGGTAAAATACCAAATTTCCTATCTACTTATTAATAAAACATTAAGTAAAACAACGTCTAAAATGGACACACCAACCTCCCCGCGCTTAAATTCTTCCTCGCCCCTGAGCATGTCTATGCGAAAAGAACAAGATCATCGCGTTCATAAAGCATAAGTCGATAAAATGAATGCGGTCATTTTAGTAAGTTGATAACAATATTAGATGAACTTAGAATACTCAAGGGTGCTACTATACATGTACTGTTGTGAGCGGTATTTAGAAGACTTACGCAATTATTAGCTGCTAATTTTTAAGTGAAGATTATTCTTTCAAGATAGGATATCATATTTATTGTGACCGAACGAGCTATGAGGATATATCACAGATTTTAGAACTTCATTCATCATCTTCGATTCCATATAATTCGAACGGTCTCTTTCGTTCTCTTCGTGATTAATAGTTTACCTAGTTATTCTTGGCACATTATTCACTCCTTTTTTTTAAAGTGGTGTGTCAAATAACAAAGCATACTTAATCTCATGGATAGACGTAAAATTGATCAAACAAAGTATTAACCCCGAACCAGAGTATGAAGCAATCAAAGTGTTTTGTGGTTTGAGAATTCTACCACATCATTACTCATTCTTTATGATTGTTAATTTATACTTATTTCTTTATTATATTGATCCTTACAAAATTTATAAAGCTTAATCATGCTAAACAAGTTACCTTATGATTGGGAGAAATCTAGCATTGTCTCAACTAGCAAATTAAAGTGTGGAAGTCCTTCGAATAAATCATAACAAAGTATAAAGTAAGGTAGAACTCGAGATGATTCAAAACATCTAATAGCATTACAACAAACTGAAATAGCTTCACTCATAGTCGTTGACTAAAAAAATCATTGGATAGGAATCCTTTCCTATCCGAGGTTGTTGCTCTTATTATGCAAGACAGAAATCAAACTGACAATAATAAAGAAAACTGTAAATTTACAAGGCTTTGTAGATCTCTCATTAATTACTATCTTCTAGATGGGGATGCTTGCAAGTAGTGTAATTGTAAGTGTGGATTTATCTTGGATGGAATGGTGCACTAGCATAGGTCTACCCATATAACACTTACCAAAACGATAAAGATTAACCAACATCCTGACGAAAATAACTTGACGAATCCTCCCATGTGTCCTCATTAACGTTTTAATCAATTAAGAAACATCACTACCTTGTCCTTTGTACTAAAAAGAATTCGACCACTTGCATCAACTATTTACTTATATTGTTATTTATTTGTTATTATTTTATTTACTACTACAAAAATAGCTAAACATTTTTTCTATATTATTTAAATTGTAACCTTTCTCAAACTATTTATCGATACCTTCTGCTGCTTGCTGGGTTTGACACTCTTATTTATCAAAAAAGGTACCATCGATCCCTTACACTTGTGACTCATTAGATACTACCCATCTACAAAGCTCAGCTCGACAATTGGACATTAGAAGAGGTCACAAACCAGTTTCTTCACAACCATAGTGGAAGGATTATGCCTATCGAGATAGATTTGGCAACCTTCTTTATGTTGTGTCTTGGTAGGCCATAGTAGGTTAACTAACGTATATGTACACATTTTTATCGAATTTAGTTTTTTTGTCTGTCTAAGAGATTCATGAGTAAAATTTTATACTCCCTCCTAAGAATCAGTGTTGTTGGACAACGGAAAGGGTAGTATATTTTTCAATAGACATAGATTAACCAAGGAGAGAGGCCGGTGGGATGAGCACCGGCTATGCCCCCCTATGCTCATGATTTTCTTAAGAAAGTTGAGCCTTCCAGTTGTTTGATTAGTGTGATATTGCTCAGTTAGCCCCCCTTATACAAATTATCTACTTTCATTAGTCTAATCTTCCCCCCTTTATTTCGTTTCCTCACTCCGTCCCTAAGAGTAACACTAATGCTCATATATATTTTTGAAAAATATGTTGTTTGTTTAGATGTGCATGTGTTACGGATGCTTTGAGATCCGCGATGAATATAGAACGGCTAAGTGGGTGCGGTCATATGACAAGGAGTAGCACCTGTGAGAGGACATTTCGTTGCGGAGGTTGGCCCAACCCCATTGGACGCAGGAGTGGTTGCCATCCCCTTTTATGCACTCACTAGTTTTTTCATATAACAGGGGAAAATGCCCAGCTTCAAAGTAATGAACAGTATTTACAAACACCCTGCAAAGAAACGAAGATAACAAGGAAACAATAAAAATAAAGTTCATTACTGGAGACGCTTGAGACGCCGAAGGCCGCATGCCGTGGGCCTAGCCCGAAAGGCCTTTGGCGTAGCCTACGCCGACGGCAACCATCGGCGTAGCCCCGTCGGCTTTTTCCCTTGTTGGCGTAGACAGGATACCGCGGCATAGAAACAGCCGTCGGCGTTTACTGGGCTTTGCCGTTGGCGTATGCAGGGCAGCATTTATTTTCGAATTTTTTTCCCAATTTTTATTTGATTTTTTAACTAATTAATCTCACTAGAGCCAAATTTATCTTTATCTCTAAGTATTTCTAATTTATATTTAAATTACTTATCTCTACACATACTTCCCAACCGATCACCCATCCTCATACTACTCCAATCCAGCCTGCTTAACTTCTTAGTTCCTTCCATTTGAACTATCATGAAACAAACTGACGCTTTGTTGACAAAATAAAGTGCATGTAAACTCAAATAATTATTGGGAAAAAAACAACCCTTAGACTATGACGTGATACACCTTTATTTTGTCAAGCCAAATACTTCTTGAAGTAAAAATAATTGAATAATTGATAATAATGTTGGATTTAAATAATCTTAAATTCAAATAATAATTATTTCTTGCCTTTTCAAATTAACACGGGATAATTCATATCTACAAATCTTTAAATCAAAATTTGACAAATAATACATCTAAGTCGAATAGAAAAATAAGAGAACTTCGAATATGACATTCATGTCATCTTTTCCATCATGTATAGGAATTTAATAAGTGGGTTTTTTAGTGTTTGGTATATGGTCACCCTAGGCAAATTAGGTGTCGAACTAGTGAGAATTTGATACTGGTGAAGCAAGTCACACCCTAAAGTATAATATTTGCCATCCAAAACCCATAGCACACTTGTACACACATGGTATGGAATGCCTTATCTTGTGGTGAGATCCCGACGACCCGGAGACGCCTCTGGTGAAAACCTGGCGCCGCAGGAGAAAAACCAAACTTGTACGACTACAGCGGCACCAAGGCCCAAATGGGGTTAAAAAAAGTGGAACTTGTTGTTGAGTTGTGTTAGGGTATTCCCTAGGAAGTCTCAAGACAAAGGTATAACTTTAATCTTCACAAGTTTCCCTCCGGTTTGTCCGCTTCGTGACTTTTCTACTATAAGTGCATGTAAACTCACTAGAGTGAAATGAATGTCGGTGAAGTAGTTCGAACCATGGAGGTGCAATATTTTCCATACAAAACTCATAAAACACTTTTACACACAGGGTATGGAACCCCCTAACTTGTGTTGGGATCCCGACGCTCCGGAACCCTTCTCCGGTGAAACCTTAGCCACGAGTGAGAGAAACCACACTTATACGACTACAACCGTTACAAGCGCCCAAATGGGGTATAAAAGTGGAACTTGTTGCTTGGTTATCTTAGGGTAGGCGCTAGGTAGTCACAAGACCAAGATATAACCAAACTCTTAGAAAGTTTCCCTGCGGCTTGTCCGCTTGAGGACTTTTAGTCTGTAAGTGCGTGTAAACTCACTAGAGAGAAGTTGATGCCGGTGAAGCATCTCACACCGCGGTGTGCAATATTTTCCATCCAAAACCACAACTTACTTGTACACACATGGAATCGACCCCCCTAGCTTGTGGTCGGATCCCAACGCTCCGTAGCTCCTCTTTGGTAAAACAATAGCCCCGTGGGAGAAAAACAACACTTATAGGACTACAACTAGTACCGGCGCGTAAATAAAGTGGAACTGGTTACTAGTTTGTGTTAGGGTTGGCCATAGAAAGTCAGAAGACAAAAGTTATAACCCAAATCTTGACAAGTTTCCCTCCGGTTTGTCCACCTCAGGACTTTTAGGGTGTAATTGCATGTAACGTCACTAGATAGAAGTGGATGCAGGTGGAGCAGGTCACACCCCGGACTGCAATATTTTCCATCCAAAACTCATAACACACTTTTACAGACATGGTATGGCACCCCCTATGTTGTGGTGGGATCCCGACGCTCCGGAGCCCCTCTCCTCTAAAACCCTAGCACCGCAAGAGAAAAACCACACTTACACGACTACAGCCGGTACCGGCGCGTAAATGAGGTAGAAAAGTGGAACTTGTTGCTTGTTTGTGGTACGGTAGGCCCTAGGGAGTTACAAGACAAAGGTATAACCCAACTCCTGACAATATTCCCTCCGGTTTGTCTACTTTGGGACATTCAGTCTATAAGTGCATGTAAACTCAATAGAGATAAGTGGATAGCGGTGAAGCAGGTCCCAACCCGGAGTGAATTATTTTTCATACAAAACACGTAGCACACTTCTACACATATGGTATGGCACCCTTAGCTCGTGGTCGGATCACGGTGCTCCAGAGCCCTTCTCTAGCGAAACCCTAGCCCTGCTGGAGAAAAGCCCGACCGATACGAATACACCCGTTACATGCGTCAAATGGGGGTAGCAAAGTGGAAAAAAATCTTGGTTTCTTAGGGTATCCCCAAGACCCAAAAGAAAGTTATACCCCAAGTCTTCACAAGGTTCCCTTTAATTCGACCGAAGTGGGAGTTTCCACCTATAAGTCCAGAAATTCGATCACTAGAGAGAAAATGTTGACGGTGACACCACTAACATTCTGGAGTGTAATCTTGGACGACTAAAATCTAAATCACACTTGTACCGACTTGTTATGGTTAGATTATACGCTCCAGAGCCCCTCTCCGGCCCTAAACCTTCACCTTTATAGTTGGTTTCGTCTTTGCTCATGATTTTTTTTCTAAAATATAGATTGAACAATATGCATGATGATGTAGATCTGTTTCTCCTTTTCGAAATGAGCTAAAGAACGTCGAAATCCGAGTTTGAATGCCAAACTTGTGTTCAAAACGGTGATTAAGTAGAAAAAAAAACTGAGCTAGACTCTTCCGGGTTTACACCGACGGCCCCAATATTTGGCCGTCAGTGTATATCTTGACCGGTCGGCGTCTTCAATTATTCCTGTAGTGGTGGAAGCACAACTTGTAGATCTCGAAACCCTCCTACGTAGTTGAAGCACCGGAGCTAGCGTGTCGAAGAAGATAACCTGTCGAGAAGGAAGAACATGCCATCACCTAAAGGAGCAGCTCGTTGAATCAGCAGCCAAACCAATCTACCCCGGAAGGGGGAACCCTGCCCAATCGGCCTGGATCGAATGACGCCCAACCATCGGCAGGTGAAGATGCTCACTCTGAGCTTGGGAAGGGCAAGACATCAGAAGAGAATGAGAACACGTCTGCCCTGTCGAAGTTGGCAAACATAGATCACCCCATCGCTACTGCGCACGGGTATTACGCATGAGAAGAAAGCATGAGGCTTTGAACGGTTGAATAAGTGAAGGCAGAGTCGCTGAGGCGCAACTGTCTGGTGAAGGAAACGACGTACAGAAGAAGCTTCAGCTCTCGGAGCATGCCACGCTGCTGTAACTGGCAGAGGTGAATCCTTCCACTCCCACTATGCTCGAGGGCGTCGCGCCGCCAGAGAGCACATGAAAGGGCGGGCAAAGAGCACCCTGGAGGCTGGGAACCAGATCCACCACGCTCGACGACGAGAACATGACCACATCATCGCAACCTACACGGCAACATCACCCACGCACCTCCATGGATCCAAAGCAACCCCTCCAGGAAGGTCGCGACGCCCATTGTATCTTGATTGATCGATCCTTTTACCGAGATGGCGGATAGTTTCATTTGGCAGGATGGATCTATGGTATGCCAAATCGATGGATGTTAGTGTCCGGTCAGCTAGGAACGATCCTACGTTCGTGGGAGCTCTTTCTTCCGTTGCACACTGTTCTCCGGTGCCAATTGCTGACTTTTTCGATCAGGAACAATGCTGACTGACGATTTAGTTCAACTATGTAACATAACCAAGTCACACGCATGCTTTATATATGAGCCAGGTCTGTAATCTCTTTTCTTTGAAACTGATGAAGAAAACACAAGTACGGACTATAGATAATATACTACGTAGATGCATATATATGTCTAAAAGAAAATACACATTTTTTTTATGACAATATGTTATAACGAACCGATCCTTTATTTTTTTGGTTGTACGCGCATGTGGCATTTGTTTTTTCTTTTTGCACTTCATGTAGTAGTTCGTTGAACATAAAATTCATTTTTTTCTGAGCTCCATTTTTTTCCTTGAACGCGTATGTGCGTCGGTGCTAAGGTGCGCTGCGGAAGTCGCTAAAAATTAGCAAGCGTTCACTACGGAAATAAAGTACAGTTTCCAAGGAAATCGAAGGAATCAAACAGAAACCTACTTTATCGTATCAGGTCATTTAAATGGGATGATATCAGCCTTCCCTTAGCGTTGCCACGTCAGATTTTTGCTTCGTTGGAGGAGAGAGAATTAAGAGAAATACGGTTGTCTTCTCTTAGCTAAGGGATGATCTCTTAGAAAATAAGAGAAGGCTATTCTCTCCATTGTAGAATATGTCTTCTCTTAGACACACAATTTTCTAACAAAAATAATTATTTCTCATTAATTGCTAATTAATTGCTACGGATGACAATAAGAGATAATGCATTGTATAAATGTATGTTTGCTTTCGGATAGCTAACAGAAGGTGTGCCTTCTCTACCATTATACATGCCCTCACCTCTCTAACATCATCCGCAAAAAAAAAATATATATATATATATCACTCTAACATAAGAAAATACGCAGTAAATGCATGAACCGGTCCATTTTTTAATTAGTTTGTATACGGCTATGTGCGGAGACACGCATAAGGAAGTTGCTAAAAATCAGCACGCGTACCCTACGAAACCAAACGGAAACCATCTTTATCGTATCCTCATCATCCCATCGTATCGATCTACATGGGGCTCTGCCTCGGCAAGGCGCCCGGCGGCGGCCACACTTCGCCTTCGCCGTGCTGGCCGGACCTGCCGCCAGAGATCGCCGGCCTCGTCCTTTCCCGTCTCGCGTCCTATGATGACCGTCGCATCTTCGCCGCTGTCTGTCCCGAATGGCGTCTCGCCGCCAAACAACACCGCGCGCTGCTGCCGCCGGCTATTCCGTGCATCAACCTTGGTAACGGTGCCTACCAGAACATCGCCGATGGCAAGGTGAGCCGCTTCCTCGAGCCCAGTGGTGGCGTCGTGGTGGATGCTTCGTACGGCAGCTGGCTCCTCGTCGAAGATGAGGCCTCCTTAAGATGCTCCCTCCGCGACCCCTTCTCCGCATCTACGTCGGCCAACATCGAGGTCCCCTGCTACTACTACGATCGGCGCTATGACTATACCATCCTCGACCCGTTGTCCCCATCCACCCTGCGCGGTGAGCGTGGTCGCTATGACGTCGTCACCAACTTCGACCCGCCGCGCAGGCCGTTCACCGTGCAGAAGATAGTTGTCTTGTCACCCCACATCGGCGTCGCCATGTTCAAAGGCTGTCCATTCATCGCTCCACCAACCAACTTTGCATGTTTCAGCTCGGCCTCATGGGCGTGGTCACATCCAACCCCAACGACTGGATTTCATCACGATGCTCTTCGGGACTTTATTTACATGGACATAGAATTCCACCGCGGAAAGATCTTCGCCGTCGCCGGGACGGGTCATCTATTTGCACATGAGTTGGTTGCTGGAGAGGTACCATCTTTAGGTCATGGCCAGCATGTCATTAGAGAGCAGCCGGATGCAGCAATTTCCCCGAATGCAAACTACCACCTCGTTGCATCGGCTGACAAGCAAAAGCTACTAATGGTACAGTGGAGTATACCAAAATTTATGAATGGAATCAAGATTGATCGTCCCTCGATTTGTCTGCATGTATTTGAGGCGGATTTGGATATGGGCCGGTGGTCGGAGGTGAAAGACTTAGGCAACCAGGTCGTTTTTGTTGGCACAGCAGGCTCAAGAGCACTCACGGTAACAGAATCACCAGAGCATTACCACCAACGATTTCGGGGAGGAAACTATGTGTTTCTTTTGGGGGGTGACTGGGCACGGGCAGGGGCGTGGACGCAGGAGAGCGAGTCCTACGGCTATCGAAATCACGTCAATGAAATTCCTAGCTATTGTGTGTATGATATGGTAAGAGCATCACCTATGTATGTTGCCAAACCTATCTATAAGATGGGACCCACTAACTATACCATAAGCATATAGACTTCACCCACTATGTATGTTGCAAAAGCACACCTTAAGATAGGTCCCACATGTTAGAAAAAATCAAAACATAAAAAAATATAGCATTACCTTATAAGAAATATTGTATGTTTATTACTGTGTGCACTATAGCTGTAAAAGTATTACTATTTTATTCCTTATGGGTTGTCTACAAGCTTATGGGTGACCTACAAGCTTTTTCCTTATGGACAAGCCTATGGATAGGTGCCACTATGTATAAAGTTGTCCATAAGGACCACTTTTTTCCTTATGGACAAGCTTATGGACTACATAGTGGATGCCCTAAGCGAAAAAACTAGCCTAGTTTTCCTAACCAAAGGTTCTAGTTCACGGAAATGTGTCAGGTCAGAATGGTTCTTCCCCTCCGTATAAAAAACAAAAGAAGTGGATTGTTGGATGGAGACACATACAGACCACAACATCAGCCATTCTCAACGTACTATTACTGCAATATCTGTCTTTTATATTTTCACTTTGCTAAAATATTGTTTGAACAAAATATTTCTTCATATGCCTGTGATAATGGATTTAATAATAGTTTCGTCTTTACCTTTTCAGCTGCATCATTTATCTCAAATTTAACTTGTAGCTGGCTTGGTAGTTCGGTGCATTAACTGTTTGTGCTTCAAGTCATATATATTTATTATTTGCCGAACTTCCAAGAAAAAAAAGAGAAGGCCATGGCGAAATTTGTAGTTTTTTTTTTTGTTTTTCTTGTGCTTTGTTGATGACGAAAATCACATATGTAGAAAACTTGGACATGTGTATGTTTCTCTCCGATTTTAGATTTTTGAAACATTTGAGTTATTTTATTATTTTGTTCGAATTTCTAAATAGGCAGTAGCATGTGTGCTAGGGAGCCAAACTCGCACCGCCGAGACACCAAATGCACTTACGCCGGGTGAACCATATTGTCTCCCTCTGGGTGTCCCTCAGTTGGAAGTATAAAACAAGGGTTAAGTGTATGCTTCCAGGGACGCGCTGCATGTTAATATAGAGAATATACAAGAGTTTGATACATACACGTTTGGGGATATTCCTTGACATACAAGCTAACTATACAACACATGATGTTAGGAATATCTCAACCAAAACCAGGTACGTATAGGATACAACACAAGTGACAACTACACGATCTAACACGCTACCTCAATCACAACTTATCTAAGTTGAGATTGCGTCTAAACATTTCTTGTTGCCTATTCTACAATGGCTTAGTAAATCCGTCTGCAACTTGATCACTGTAGGGATGAATCGAATATTCAATAGCTTATTAGCTACTCTCTCTCGAACAAAATGATAATCCACCTCAATATGCTTTGTCCTAGCATGAAAAATCGGATTAGCTGAAAGGTAGGTGGAAACCAGATTATCGCACCACAACATTGCTGCCTTGGGATGATTGATACCAAGTTCTGTCAACAATGTCTGAACCCGTATAACTTCAACAGTTGCATTTGCTAAAGATTTATATTCCGCCTCGGTACTGGATCTAGACACTGTCGCTTGTTTACGTGCACTCCAGGAAATGAGATTACTTCCCAAGAAAACAGCAAAACCACCGGTGGATCGTCTATCATCTGAACAACCAGCCCAATTTGCATCAGAATATGCACTCACAAGTGTAGAATCTGATTTCACAAGTCGTAATCCATACGACATAGTATACTTGAGATACCAAAGAATTCGCTTAACTGCTGTCCAATGATTAGTAGTAGGCGCATGAAGGAACTGGCATACTTTATCAACAGAAAAAGAAATATTTGGGCGCGTCAAGGTGACATACTGTAAGGCACGAACAATGCTCCTATACCTGGTAGCATCTCCATCAGAAAGCAAATTACCATCGGTAAAAGACAACTTTTTGGATGTTGAAAGCGGGGTGGTAACAGGTTTACAGTCCCCAATGCCAACTCGCTGCAAAATATCTGAAATGTAGTGTCCTTGGGATAGGAAAATACCATCTGACACGTGTTTAACTGCAATGCCAATGAAATAGTGAATCAAACCAAGGTCCTTGAGCGCAAAATCCATACGCAAATCCTTGAGAACCGCATCAACTGCTTCAGAGCATAAACTGGCAACAATTATGTCATCAACATAGATGAGCATAAAAATAATAATATTATATTTGCGATAATAGAACAAGGAGGTGTCAGCTTTGGAAGCAAGAAACCCAAGATCATGAAGTTTGGAGGACAGCCGAGAAAACCATGCGCGGGGAGCCTGTTTCAGACCATATAACGCTTTATCAAGTTTGCACACATAACCAGGATTCTCAGGATGCTCATACCCAGAAGGCTTCCTCATATAGACCTCTTCTTTCAGAACGCCATGAAGGAACGCATTCTTCACATCAAGTTGTCGCAGAGCCCAACTCTGTGAAACAGCTAGAGATAAAACAATACGAATAGTTGCAACTTTAACAACCGGGCTGAAAGTATCCTCGTAATCAATGTCATACCTCTGTTTGAACCCTTTGGTGACCAAGCGAGCTTTGTACCTGTCAATAGTATCATCTGAATTGTGTTTGATCTTATAAACTCATTTGCAATCAATTATATTTCCATGAGGTGGACGCGGAACAAGATGCCAGGTGTGATTGTTCATCAAGGCCGAGTACTCATCATCCATAGCACCCTTCCAATTAGTATCACTAAGAGCCTCGATGACATTATCAGGTTCACCAGTACTGCAAAATTACCCCAGTGAACAGCGCCATCAGTTATAATCCGGGGACGAACAGTACCACTTTGCGAGCGTGTACGTGCACGGAGAACAGGAGCAGCTGGAGCGACAGGAGCGGGTGCCATAGAAGATCTGGCCAAAGCCGTATCAGCAGACTGGGGCGCAGAAGACGATGCACCCGGCGTGTCGTCGCTACGGGACGAAGCCGTACGAGCGGACATGGGAGATCCCACGTCCCCTGTCGTGTGCTCCGCAGAAGAGCCGCCACGCGTCGTGGCTGGACTGGCATGTTCAAAGGATTCCGTGGGTCCGGCCGGGCTAGGCGTGCCAGCGCGCGTGTGTCCACGAGACATGCTGTCGGATGACACCGATCCCGAAGCCGATGTAGCATGCATGTACGCTGACACCGTAGGTGAAGCAATTTCGGGATTGCTGCCCGGATTATCTGCAACAGAGGAGTCCTGCACACTATTTTCAACAGAATAATCAGCAGTTACAGACATATGATCATAACGTAATTCATCTCCTGAATCAGTGATAGATGGATTGCGAAGAACAGACGGAAGGAGAAGAAGTTCAACACGAAGTTGTGCTCCGGCATTGGGGTGAAGGTGAGCAAATGGAAAAATAGATTCATTAAATGTCACATCATGTGATATATAAACCCGACCGGTAGAAATATCAAGACATTTATATCCTTTATGGAGACCACTATAGCCCAAGAAAGCACATTGCTTAGGTTGGATTTGAAGTTTGTGTTGGTTGTATGGACGAAGGTTAGGCCAAACCGCACATCGAAAAACACGAAGAAACGAATAGTTGGGCTTGGACTTAAATAATTTTTCCATAGGAGTTTTGAGTTGGATAACTTTGCTAGGAAGCCGATTAATGAGATAAATAGCCGTAAGAAAGGCTTCGTCCCAAAATTTAAGCGGCATGGATGCATGTGCTAGAAGACACAAGCCAACTTCTACAACGTGGCGGTGTTGACGCTCAGCGGAGCCATTTTGTTGATGTGCATAAGGGCATGACACATGATGGGATATCCCAACACGAGCAAAAAAAGAATTCAATTTTTGATACTCTCCTCCCCAATATGATTGCATAGCCAGGATTTTTCTATCAAAGAGACGTTCAACATGTCGTTGAAAATCATGGAGCTTCTGAAAAACATCAGATTTATTTTTCAGCAAATAGATTCATGTGAATTTACTGTAATCATCAATAAAACTCACATAATACTTATAACGACCTACCGAGGCAAGACCTGGTCCACAAACATCGAAGAAAATAAGCTCTAAATGAGCACTAGACACACTATTTGAATTGGGATATGGCAATTGATGACTTTTTCCCTTTTTACACGCATGACAAACTGACTCATCATGTTACTAGAGACTGAAAGATTATTATTCCTAACAACTTGATCAACAATCGGAAACGAAGGATGTCCGAGGCATCAATGCCACCGTGCGGAGGATGGTTTGCTTGTGCTAAGGGCTTGTTTCGGTGAAGGTGGATAAAACCACCTCTACTCTTTCCTTGAAGAAGAATTTTCCCCGTATCCTGATCCTTAACAGAAAAGAATTTTGGGTGAATCTCGACATATGTATGATTATCAGAAACAAGCTTAGATGCAGAAACAAGGCTTTTGGAACGTGCAAAATATTGTTAAGATGAATAGGACGATCAGGAGTATGAAAAGACGTGGTGCTACGGGTTGGGAAAAGGAAGAGAGAGAAGCGTGACGGGACGGGTCGAGTGGGCCGGGTGAGACAGTGTGGTGTTGGCCTGTGCGGGATGGGAAGGAAAAGCCGGTGATGACGTTAATCGGAAACGGTGACAAAAATGTCCTATCGGGCCGATATATATATATAGGGAAACTTTATTAGACACCCTGGGTGCAGAATAAATTATTCTGCACCCTCAAAATCGACCGAGCCAGTATGGCCTTTTTGCGGTGCGGCTCAGCCTTCCACCGATGTAGTTTTTTTTGGTTTATTAGGTCGATTTTCTTTTTTATGGTGAGATCGGGATCGTGGCTTCCCCAGTCCCCACTCGACCCAGTTTCTAGGAACCGCAGCCACGTGACCCTCATAGCTCGACAAATTCGGCCTCTCGTTCGCCATTGCCGTCAAGGGATTCGGCGACTCCGGCCTGGTAGCTCGATAAATCCGGCGACATCTAGTTCCTTGTCGTTGCTGTCCGGGGATTCCGCGCCTCCGCCCCATATTATTCCCCTGCTCGGCGACCCCATGTCCTCCAGTTCCCTCCCTTCCCCTTCCTCGTCGGCGGTCCAGAATCCAAGGTGGCTAGGGTGGCAAGCGCCAAGGGGAGCTGCGCGCAGGGAGTTTCCTGGTAGACGAAGACGCGTCCACGAGCGAATGGCGAGCCCGTCGTCGCCGCGCCTCTTCACCGTACTCGACGCCCTCTCTGCCAGGACTCTTCCGCTTGGCCCCTGGTAAAGGTCCGTAATCCTCCCTTCCGTGTCAGCTCCTGCTGAATTTTTTGCCGAGGTGGCTCATGTATTCTTGCAGGGAACGGCGGGGGTGGCGTTCCAGGCCACGAGATCGCCCTTCAAATTGGTGGTCTTCAAATTCAGGTGGGTGCTTTGGTGCCCCCCGATGGAAAACTCAAAAAAAAAAATTTGGTGGATCCACTCCTAATTCCTGAACAGGAGGTGAGTTTCCCGATTGCCAGCACCACGTTCATTAGCTTGAAGCAACCTGCAAAGCAATCATGCCAAAGTAACTTTATGAAATAGATACTCCAATCTCATGGATCAATCCGTTGGAACAAACGTTTCATGGCCAACAGTCTAGATGATTAATTATACCTTCTCTTTTATTAAGTGGCATGTCCGCTACCTGAATGCTATGCCAATATCATCCATTATGTAATTGTGCTGCGATACCGGCAGTTTTGTAATTTGGGTATTGCAATATTATTTATTTTGTAGAATTTTTTCAGTTTAGATACAAGCTATTTTGTAATTTACGTACTGCATCGTTTGATACCCGAAGTGGCTGCTAGTGGTGAGCAGGCCGGTGCTATATGTTGGCGGGATCGGCATTGACTTCTTCTCCTTCCTGTACCACAAGTGATGCGAGGCCTTCTGCCGAACGTGTTGTCCACCGTGCAACGGCAGCCCGGCGAGCTATGTCTCGGGAACTCGATCCGCGTTCATCGACCTTACCCCGCGTGGTGAATTTTCTGGACATTGTCCTTGCAACCTCTTTTCCGGTAAACTCCATCCGCTCCATGTGCAGTCTAGGAACACGTCCACAGCTACACCGATCTGCATTGAGTGTTTTTGTCTTTGCGTCTAAGGCTGTAGGTGCCGTGTTGGCTAGTACAACTAGCAGCCACACTAGATAAAAACTTTGTCTCCGGTACCTTTTCTATTACATGGGTTATCTAGTATTCATGGAGATTGCTCTGCTTCTACTAGGGATTATGTCATGCTCTATTTACACACAATTATTCCATGCATTTTGCCATGGCTACACATTTTAGATTTACTCTAATAACCAATACAACCTTCAAGTCCAGTAGAAGACCTTGTCGTCCTCTGCTGCAGCATTGCACGTGCCGCTGGTCACCAGTCCTACTCCTTGAAGGCCACTGCCGCCTAAATCTTCCAGCATTAAGTGACTCTGCTTCCGTCCAAAGTAAATGTATCACCTCTATGTTCGCGTGGAGAGGTGATGCCGCCAAGGCCCGTCTGTCCTTCTCACCCTGCCTTTGATTCGTACAAACAGCCAAGAGCGCCATTGAATGAAGTACTCATCTTATCTTTAAATTGATTGATACTCGATCTCCAAATTTTATACATCACATGAATTTTGAGTTAAATTTGCTGTGGCCAGGCGATGAGCTAACGAGGACTATTGTTTGGCACCGGTGCCCGTTTGGAGCCTGAGGCAGTCAGTCTAGAGGAGTGCGGCTAGGACAATGGCCTTTCAATCAAATTTCCAGGTTGTGTGAATATTCTAGTAACAATAGTAAGTTGTGATATTCATAATTTCTGTTTCTTCAACAGATCTTTGTTTGAAGTGTTTCTGCAATGCAACGTGTTCAGCTTCATTGTTCGGTCTCGAAGGTCTCATCGGAAGTTTCCTGCATTTTGGAAATCCATCTAAATAAATAAAAATTCAGTTATACTTATTGCATTTTTTCAGGAATGCAGAGAATCAGTAGTAATCAGTTAATCGCTAGCTTATTCGGCATCACTAGTTGTAGCTAAATTTGATAAAAAGTGAGTCATAAGTTCTTACGGTGCCTTGCCAATTACTTGTGGAAGATCAGGTTCAATCACTACAGGAATCGCACGATATGCCGACGGCCAGAAGCCGTCGGCACAGGCTAAAATGCCGTCGGCACCTTGCCGTCGGCATATAACCGCGTCGGCACAGGTCAAATGACCGTCGGCACACTATTTCCAAAATAAATGAAAAAAAATATTCAAGAAAAAAATCGAATTTTTTTGAATTTTTTTTTCATTTATTTTGGAAATATTGTGCCGTCGGCATAGAGCTTGGTGTACCCGGCGGAGTACCCGGCGGAGTGAGTTGAGTAACTATTCCACAACTCTTTAGATGGTCATCAAACTGATGGCTCATGTACTCGCCTCCACGGTCCGACCGTAGAAACTTTATTTTCTTGCCGAGTTGATTTTGTACCTCACTCTGGAATTCCTTGAATTTCTCAAAGACTTCCTACTTGTGTTTCATTAACTAGATATATCCATACCTACTCAAATCATCAGTGAAGGTAATGAAGTACTCATAACCACCTCTGGTTGTCGTGCTTATTGGACCACATACATCATTATGTATTAGTTCCAACAAGTCGGACACCCTTTTACAACTCCTTGCAAAAAGTGTCTTGGTCATTTTGCCTAGTAGGCATGATTCGCATGTCTCGAGTGACTCTAAGTCGAACGAAGTTAGAAGTCCATCATCATGGAGCTTCTTCATGCGCTTCGAACTTATATGACCAAGATGATAGTGCCAAAAATAATTCATATATAGATCATTTGGTTTCAACCTTTTCACATTTATATTATAGACCGGTTCACTATCAAGATTCAAAATAAATACCACGTCCTGAACGGGTGCAAAGCCATGAAACGTATCTTTCAAATATAAAGAACAACCATTATTCTTAATATTCGACTCATAACCTTGTCTCATCAAACATGAGGCGGAAATAATGTTTCGACTAAGCACTGGAACATAATAATAATTATTCAGCTCCATTAAGAATCCTAAAGGTAAATGAAATTGCATCGTGCCGACTTCCAACACAGCGACCCTCGCCTTGTTGCCGACCTGAATATCAACCTCTCCTCTTGCCACACTCCTAATTCTCACCAGTCCATGCAACGAGTTGTATATGTGAATAACTGATCCGATATCTTATACCCAAAAACTGTTAGGTGCATCAACAAGATAAATGTCTATAACATTTCACACAAGCGTAGCTGAGTTGGAAGTCACACCTCCACTCTTGGCTCTGTCAGCCAAATACTTGGTGTAGTTCCTCTTCCAGTGGCCATTCTGCTTGCAATAGAAGAATTTGGCTCCGGCTATAGGAGATGGCTTAGTCTTTGAGGAAGCGCTCTGGACAGCGCCATGGGCGCTGCCTCCTGACTCATCCCTCTTGTTCTTGGTCCAAGAACTCTTCTTGAACTTAGACTTATTCCGCACCATCAACACTTGACTGGCGCCTTTCTTGAGATCAGCCTCTGCCGTTTTGAGCATCCCATGTAATTCAGTGATCTTCTTATCCATACCATGCATATGGTAGTTCGAGATAAATAGACCATGCGCACTAGGAACAGAGTTCAGAATTATATCAGTAGCGAACTCTTCGTCACGTAATCAGTCATCTTGATTACATGCGGACTCAGTGGATCGTCGTCTTTGAGTTTACATCCGAGCAAAGCTTGAGAGACATGATACCTCTCAGTCTTTGCCTGAGCCTGGAACCAAAACATTCTCGAACTGCTGCTGCAAGTCCGGTTCCATGTGTGCAAGCATAAGACAACTTACGGTAGCCATTCATGACAGCGACAGTCGCATCATCGTCAGGCTCATCTGGAAGTGGACAACTGAGGAAGATTGCTAGGTGCCATTTATCTACAACAGAAAATATGCAAAATACTTAACACATGTATTTATAAAAGAGCAGGCATATTAAACGGTTTAATACTTATACTCCCACTAGAACCAACACCCCTCCGATGGTTGCTAAGTGATTCAAGATCCTAAATAAGCAAGCCGACTAGTGAGATTTAGCATCACCGCTAGCCATCAAGTGATCTAGGTAGGCAACAACTTCCCAATCGTATCCAATACGACTCCTGTTAGTTGGGTGACATCACATGCCCCGGAACCCAACCTGCCTCGCGCCGAGCCCCACAACCATTGTGATGGACTCGTCTAGCTTACAAGGTGCTTCCGCTGTAAGATTCCGACTCAAACCCACCTAATCGGAAAGAATTGGTAGCACCTCAATTTTATAAACCCACTACCAAGAATGTCGGACTTGTGATGGTGCAACACTGGCGGGGCGACCGACTAGACCTTCTTTGAGAGATTAAAATCTACCAACTATCTAAATAGAGGTAAAAAGAGACATAAAAATAACACAAATAAATCAATTATAATGTGAAATGGTATGGCTCTCTTCATGGTGATCTCCATCTCCACAAAGATTGTAAGTCGACTCATGCCAACTCTTGTCACATGTCATCTTACTCCATCTAGCCGACTTGTACATCGACTTGCATGTCATCCGGGTTCTCCAACAAGCTACACTAGCTAGTAAATGAAAAATTACATATAGAATCCGACACGCAGGCCGTTATACAATAACATGGCATCACCTAGGCTACAGTCGGCTGAAAAAAACATGATACGCAGATCACGTATGGATTACACACATCACATCCACATAAGCCATACCATTCCGAACATGGATTTCTTCATCGGATAAAACAGTTTTACCCAAATCTGATATGTATTCCGATTTGACCAAACTCTTTGGTTTTCGATCACCGCAACTGCATTTATGTGTCACGGTATACCCCGATGGCGGAAACCGACCGGGAGGGGTAAGTTGTTCCACGACCTTAGTAGTATGATCACGGAAACCAGATCATCCATTAACCCCGAGTACGATTGATACAATCAACCTTGTACAAAACCGATCTATCTCATAGAACGACCACAAAAACAACAATTAGGTCACATCTAACACTAACTACATATCACATATGTGCAGATCACTTGCCTAAAACCAGAAGCAACCTGGCTCTGATACAACTGTTGGAAACGTAGAGATAAACAAAAACTTTTCTACGCGATACTTCTAAGATCTAGCCGAGGTAGAAGGCCACGAGGATTACCACTAGACGCGCATGTGCGGATTATCGATGAAGCGCGTCGGTGCAGTGTAGTCCCACGATCGGATCCAGCCGATCCAATCCCGCGATCGTCGAAGTGCTGAACGTACAACACTTCTGCCGGTATCCACACGTACGAGGAGGAGCTCTGACGGCGGACTGCTAGGTCCGGTGCGACGACTGGACTGAGTGGGGCTAGGGTTCCCAACGCATGGGAGTGGAATCACGTGCACGCTGGGCAACCTGCGTCCCTTTTTATATAGCGAGTGGTAGTGGGATTGTGACGCCCCGAGATCGGGCACTATGCAAATTTCAGCATTTCCGCCAAAATCCACATAATAACCGATTCCAGGTTGCCACTTGTGATAACATTACAACAGTTCACGAATATTCCGCAACAACAACAGAAAAGATATATACAAGACGACTCAAACGAGTCAAGGATACAACTGATACAATACAAAGATCCAAATAACAGCGGAAGAAACAACATAGTGTCCGACTACGGACAAGATACAAATTGGACTAAGAGTCCTGAAGATAACCGATGGCGTCCAATCCCTGCCCAGGCCAAGCCGGAGGGATTCCCAAGCTAACGTCGTCAGACTTCAAACCTGTTGACTGCAATGTGGAATATGCAGCCACGAAAAGGTTTCGTGGGTCAGTACGGTTAAGTATTGGCAAGTGGATAACCCATACTCATAAGATACCAGCGTAACCAATCATCACAAGATACAAATACCTTGGGTACAACGGAAAAGAAGGGATTATTGCAAAGAAGCGGCAGCGGGCTGCACTAACTAACTACAGAGACTCGCTACAACATCCGGCTAACAGAAAGGGATAAGATAGCGCGACAAAACCAACTATAACTACTCACCAAACAATACCCATCCAATGTTACCCCCTACTAAGGAAGCAACCCAAGGAAACTCACACTGTTGATTAGGGTGACATTCATTGTTATGGTGGAGGTGATCTATATTACTAGTCAAGTTATCATCGTTAAGTGTAAGTTGTCTGAGTACTTGTTAGCCAGCACTTTCACCAAGTCATCCATAACCGCGGACAACACGGCTTCTCGAGAAGATTTAACCCTGCAGGGATGCACCAATTTGGTCGTACACGTAAGAATAACCCGCCAGACGGGGGATCAACCCACAAAGCGAGGTACTCAACACAACCCAACTCTTCTTCGCATCAAGCCCAAAGAACCACATGTTGTGCGTGCGCGGCTAATCGAGCCCCCACGAAGAAAAGGGGGACCCTCATAGCACTCTAAGACCACGCCGCCCTAAATGCCGACTACAAAAGTTCCACCCTGGCGCCAAGGGTTCGCACCTGCATATGCATGCATCAAATGGAAAGCCCGAACTAAGTGTGGCGATTTGGACGAGATGCGAATCGAATCAAGGTTGAGGGGGGGCGCCCATACTCGCTTCCCACATGCGGTTAGCGCTCTCATCATGGATCAGTAGACAAGACCCTTTTCCTAATTAAGTTCGACACTAGCAGGCCTCAAAACCACGCCGGGCCTCCTGCCGGTGCCTTATCATCAAATTATTATTACCCCAAACATTAACATGTTGTTGATTAAATTGAAACCCAGCTATCAAACTAAACAGGTGATATGAAAAAGGACAACAAGACTTGAGCGCAAACAATACTAAGCATGCAACTACGACACGGGGGCCAACAAGGTAAACAAACAACAGTTAATAGGAAGTGGAAGGAAGGCTATATCATGGTTGCAAGTTAAACATGTGATAGGATCGAGACACAAGCATCGAATCATAAGGCTAGAATAAAGGCAACGGGAAGAATCGGTAACGAGTGATGAAAGGCAGCCATAGGCAGCAAGTGAGTATACTTGCCTGGAATCCAGCAAGTAGAGGTACATCCGCAGAACTTGTCGTTGCTCACATCATCTCAACATCCTATCCGCGAAGAAGCAACGAACTAGAACAAACACCGGATGCAACAATTACTTCTACGGCAAAGATCCAGCATGATCAAGATATGGATGCATGACAAGTTTAAGGATGCATCAAAGATAAACTAGTTGACATGGTAAACATATTTAAATGGGCCCATATGCAAGTTGGATTGCATATGGAAAAGCCCATGAATTAAGGTTGAATTAAATGATCTACAAATAACCATCATGTGAAAGTTGATTAGAATGATGCATGGATGATGAAAACAATAAGAAAACAACAATAGCTTCAGTTTGATATGTTGTTTACCAAGTTTGGAATTTTATTTATTAAGTTATGAACTTTGGCATTTTAAATGATTTAAACAAACATTTGTTGTTTTCACCAATTTTAAATGTTCAAAACAGAAAACAAATGTTATATTTGGAAAGAGCACATAATTTTAGGTGGAATACATATTTCATTTGTTGAAGAGGGATTTAAAATGAATTAATTATGAATTAAACAAGTTTGGACAAGATTTAAATGAATTTAATTCAAGAATGAAATTATTTGAATTTTTATTTGTTCAAAACATTAAATAAAATTCATATTTGAAAATATTATATTTTACTGGTTTGAAAACATATTTTATATGTTCAAAAAGAATTTAATTTGACCAACTTATGAATTTAGCAATTTTAAATGATTTAAACATGGTTTAAAGTATTTAACCAATTTTAATTATTCAAAACAGGAAATAAGGTTTATATTTGGAAAGTTTGTTCAATTTTGCATGAAAACCATATTTTATTTGTTGAGTTTGGAATTTTTATGCCCAAGTTATGAATTTTGAAAAATTAAATGAATTAAACAAGGATTCAAATATTTCACCAATTTAAAATATTCAAAACAGTAAAGAAAGTTTATATTTAGGTAGAGAATTTAATTTGGTGTGGAAAACATATTTAAATTATTAAATTTGGATTTATAATGAATTAGTTATGCAATTTTGAAGTATAGGGTGTGTTCTACCATTTTAATTAACAGCCATGGACTTAGGAAAAATTAACAGGGACCTAGAAACTATATTACAGGGACTGGTGTGTAAAAAGGGGAGTTGGATCTAGATCTAGAAAAAGAAAATAAAAGTGTGGGTTTAATCCCGCGCGGGGGGGTCGAACCCAGGACCTCCTGGTTGCGGTACAGAGGCGCAAGCCACTGTGCTACTTCGGCGGCTGGTGCTAGGTACAGCGCGCGCGGGTTTTTGAGGCAAGGCCTCTGCCTTTAACTGACGAAACTGAACAATTGTTCAGTTAACTGAACGAGCTCGGGAACAGTTCGACGAACGACGATCGCTGCGGGCTGCGGCTGGCGGCGCTGGGGTGGTGCGGCCGTGCCTCGTGCGTGTGTGCAAGGGGGGCAGAGGAGAAGGGGTGCTCACAGCGGGCTCGTGTCGAGGAAGCGCGGGGCGTTGTCGACGTGCAGCGGCGGCCGATGGCGGGGATCGGAGGCGTGCGCCCTCCTCGGGCCGCATCCCGCCCCCAGAATCGGCGCAGAGGACGCCGGGACGGTGGCCGCTCCATTCCCGCCCCGGGGAGGGCTCGATGACGACGGACGACGCGGCGCCGCGGCGAGGTGCTGACGGGAAAAACTCCGGCGGTGCAGGTTCAGAGAAAACAAGGTTCGGAGAGGGAAAAAAAGGAACAGGTAATCAGAGAAGAAGGGGTAGGAGGGAGATGGCGGCGGCAAGGGGGAAGGAGAGGGAGTGGCCTAGGGTTTCTGGGGGGGGGCAGGGAGCTTTAAGGGAGAGGAGGAGGGGGACCATGGGGGTGCGGTGCTTTCCACCTGCTCCCTGTACGGACAGAGGTAGGGGAAGGCTGGGTGGGCTTCGGTGGTGCGAGGTGGGCTGGGGTTTGGTGGGGATGGTAGGTGGGCTAGCCCATTCGGGCTGGCCTGCCTCTCCCTTTGGGTTTTTCTGTTTTTATTTATTTATTTTTTCTGTTTACTTTTTTTTTGTAGGAAAGAATAAGAGAGAAAAGAAATAGGTTTTTAGGGTTTTATTTTATGCAATAATTTTTATTGAATTACAAAACAGTGAGGTCAAGGTTTGTGAACTATATTTTCAAAAAAATTAAAAAGTCAATTTGATTTGAATTTCAAATAGGGTGACATAAAGAATGGTTTTTGAAATACCCAAGCAAAAATTAATTCCAATCAACTTATATTGAAAAACAATTTGAGTTTGAAAATCACAGGTGCATTGTCTGAAAAAATTTAAATGGATTTGAATTTTTGTGTTGTGTTTGAATTGGTTTGCAAAGAAGGTGCAGATGATGCATGTGATGCAATGCCAAAAAGGAAAACAACCAATTTTCTTTCAGGGATTCACAATGCTTGTGTCCCATTCCCTCTGTGAGTTCGACTCACAAACTCAGTCCATTTCCGGTTCGGGTCCAACCCGACCAATATACTTGCTCCCGCTCTTAAGTGTTCGACCCTGCAGGCTCATGGCGACTTGGACATGATTGGAGTCCGACTCCCAATCGATCAATCGGTAGCGGCTCCTAGCAGAACGTGCCGACTCTCAAGTTCCATAGAGTCATGACGACATACCTTCCAATGTGACTTTCATTTGAGTCTCTTTTGCCTCACGATATACCTTGTCGAACTCTAGGCGAATTATCGTCGTCCCTTAATATCTCAACTCTCTTCTCGGTCCGTGATATATGATTTATCTGACTAACTCTTAGTCAACAGACTCAGTTAACACTTAACTGAGTCGCGCATGTCCATGCTTTCGAAATCATATCACTCGGCAGGGCCCAGAGAATATCTCTCCATTCGGAGGGGCAAAATCACATCTTGATTATCCACATCACACAGGTTGCTTCTCATTCGACCCGAAGTCTGCCTTTATAACTGTCTTGTCACACCACATCGTTTGACAGAACCTAAGTCGGTGATCCACAACTCGGATTGTGCGACAACCTCAGGTCTAAGGATTACATTGATTGAGACATGAAAATGACGATATACTCGTTGTATCTCAATATGGGTCAGTCCGACTTGCTAAACTCTTTAGCAAAGTCTGTGAACGTTAGAATGGCATCGCCATGCCCATGACAAGTGGAACCGAGTCATGAGCCAGCACTCACATTAGTCTAGGGCATATTCCCAACATAACCCAACTCTTGACAAGTTTCCCTCCGGTTTGTGTACTTCGGGACTTTCAGTCTATAAGTGCATGTAAAATCAATAGAGAGAAGTGGATAGCGGTGAAGCAGGTCCCAACCAGGAGTGAATTATGTGCCATACAGAACACGTAACACACTTATACACACATGGTATTGGAGCCCCTCTCTAGTGAAACCCTAACCCTGCTGGAGAAAAGCCCGACTGATACGAATACACCCGTTACATGCGTCAAATGGGGGTAGCACATTGAAAAAAAATCTTGGTTTTTTTGGTGTATCCCCTAGGAACACCCAAAACAATGTTATATCCCAATTCTTCACAAGCTTCCCTTTAATTCGATCGAAGTGGGAGTTTCCACCTATAAGTCCAGAAACCCAATCACTAGAGAGAAATTGATGACGGTGTAACCACTAATATTCTAGAGTGTAATCTTGTAAATCTAAAAACTAAATCACACTTGTACCCAGTTGTAATGGCACAACCTAGATTATGGTTAGATTCTGACGCTCCGGAGCCCCTCTCCGGTCCTAACCCTTCACCTTTATTGTTGGTTCCGTCTTTGCTCACGATTTTTTTTTCTAAAATATAGACTGAAGAATATGTATTATGATGTAGATCTGTTTCTCCTTTTCGAAATAAGCTAAAGAACGTCGAAATCCGAGTTTGAATGCCAAAGTTATGTTCAAAACGGTGATTAAGTAAAAAAAAACTGACCTAGACTAGAACGACGGCATTGCCGTCGACGAAACTCAATTTTTTTTTGCAATTTGGTTTGCCTCTTCCGGGTTTACACCGACGGCCCCAATATTTGTCCATCGGTATATCTTGACGGGTCGGCGTCTTTAGTTATTCCTGTAGTGATGGAAGCACAACTTGTAGATCTCGAAACCCTCTTATGTAGTTGAAGCACCCGAGCTAGCGTGTCGAAGAAGATAACATGTCGAGAAGGAAGAACATGCCATCACCTAAAGGAGCAGCTCGTTGAATCAGCAGCCAAACCAATCTACCTCGGAAGGGGAAACCCTGCCCAATCGTCCTGGATCGAACGACGCCCAGCCATCGGCAGGTGGAGATGCTCACACTAAGCTTGGGAAGGGACTGATGTGCAAGACATCAGAAGAGAATCAGAACACGTCTGCCCTGTCGAAGTAGGCAAACATATATCACCCCATCGCTAGAGCGCACAGGTATTACGCATGAGAAGAAAGCATCAGGCTTTGAACGGTTGAAGAAGTCAAGGCAGAGTCGCTGAGCCGCAACCGTCTGGGGAAGGAAACGACCCACAGGAAGAAGCTTCAGCTCTCGGGGCATGCCACTCTGTTGTAACTGGCAGAGGGGGAACCCCTCCACTCTAACTAGGCTCGAGGGCGTCGCACCCTGGAGGCTGGGAACTAGATCCACCACGCTCGACAACGAGAACTTGACCACATCACCGAACCACCCACAATGCTCTGATACCAAGTTTGAAGATAGGTTTAGGGTTTCCGTGGGGTCTAGCCTCCACCTCTCCTCTATTTATATATACATCAACAGAGTCATACAAATACAATTGTAGTACGGGTCCAGGACCTCACGTACGTAACCTAGACGGTTTCTAACAGACATCACCCACGCACCTCCATGGTTCCCAAAGCAACGCCTCCGGGAAGGTCACGAGGCCGATTATCTCTTAATTGATCGATCTTTTTTACCGAGATGGCGGATCGTTTCAATTGGCAGGATCGGTCTATGCTACGCCAAATCGATGGATATTAGTGTCCGTTCAGCTAGGAACGATCCTACGTTCCTGGGAGCTCTTCCTTCCATTGCACACTGTTCTCCGGTGCCAATTGCTATCTGCAGCTGCACTTTTTTTGATCAGGAACAATGCTGACTGGTGACTTAGTTCAACTATGTAACATAACCAAGTCAGACGCATGCTTTATATATGAGAGCCACTTGGTCTCTAATCTCTTTTCTTTGAAACTGATGAAGAAAACACATGTAGCAATTCCCTTTTTTTGCACTTCATGTATAGCAGTTCCTTGAATATAAAATTTATTTAAACATTACTCCAACATAAGAAAATACGCAGTGCATGCTCGAACCGGTCCATTTTTTTTCTGAAGTACATTTTTTCTTGCACGCCTATGTGCGTCGCGTCGGTGGTAATGTGCCCCGGGGAAGTTGCTAAAAATTCGCAGGCGTACACTACGCTAATAATGTGGTTTCCAAGGATCGGATATCGCAGGAAGCAAACAGAAACCTTCTTTATCGCATGATCATCTCATCGTATCGATCTACATGCATGGGGCTCTGCCTCGGCAAGGCGCCCGGCGGCGGCCACACTTCGCCTTCGCCGTGCTGGCCGGACCTGCCGCCCGAGATCGCCGGCCTCGTCCTTTCCCGTCTCGCGTCCCATGATGACCGTCTCATCTTCGCCGCTGTCTGCCCCGAATGGCGTCTCGCCGCCAAGCAACACCGCGCGCTGCTGCCGCCGGCTATTCCGTGCATCAATCTTGGTAACGGTGCCTACCAGCACATCGCCGACGGCAAGGTGAGCCGCTTCCTCGAGCCCAGTGGTGGCGGCGTGGTGGATGCTTCGTACGGCAGCTGGCTGCTCGTCGAGGATGAGGGCTCCCTAAGATGCTCCCTCCGCGACCCGTTCTCCCCATCTACATCGGCCAACATGGAGGTCCCCTGCCACTACTACGATCGGCGCTATGACTATACCATCCTCGACCCGTTGTCCCCATCCACCCGGCGCGGTGAGCGTGGGCGCCATGACGTCGTCGGCAACTTCGACCCGCCGCGCAGGCGGTTCACCGTGCAAAAGATAGTTGTCTTGTCACCCCATCTCGGCGTCGCGGTGTTCAAAGGCTGTACATTCATGGCTCCACCAACCAACTTTGCGTGTTTCAGGCCGGGCTCATCGGCATGGTCACATCCAACCCCAATGTCCAGACTACATCACCATGATCTTCAGGACTTTATTTACATGGACATAGAATTCCACCGCGGAAAGATCTTCGCCATCGGCGGGATGGGTCATCTATTTGCACATGAGTTGGTTGCTGGAGAGGAACCATCTTTAGGTCATGGCCAGCATGTCATTAGAGAGCAGCCAGATGCAGCAATTTCCCCGTATGCAAACTACCACCTCGTTGCATCAGCTGACAAGCAAAAGCTACTAATGGTACGGTGGAATATCCCAAAATTTATGGATGGAATCAAGATCGATCGTCCCACGGTTTGTCTGCATGTATTTGAGGCGGATTTGGATATGGGCCGGTGGTCGGAGGTGAAAGACTTAGGCAACCAGGTCGTTTTTGTTGGCACCACAGGCTCAAGAGCACTCACGGTAACAGGATCATCAGAGCATTACCACCAACGATTTCGGGGAGGAAACTGTGTGTTTCTTTTGGGGGGCGACTGGGCACGGTCAGGGGCGTGGACGCAGGAGAGCGAGTCCTACGGCTGTCGAAATCACGTCAATGAAATTCCTAGCTATTGTGTGTATGATATGGTAAGCGGAAAAACTAGCCTAGTTTTTCTAAGCAAAGGATCTAGTTCACGGAAATGTGTCAGGTCAGAATGGTTCTTCCCCTCCGTGTAAAAAACAAAAGAAGTGGATTGTTGGATGGAGACACATACAGACCACAACATCAGCCGTTCTCAACGTACTGTTACTGTAATATCTGTCTTTTATATTTTCACTTTGCTACAATATTGTTTGAACAAAATATTTCTTCATATGCCTGTGATAATAATGGATTTAATAATAGTTTCGTCTTTAACTTTTCAGCTGCATCATTTATCTCGAATTAAACTTGTAGCTGGCTTGGTAGTTTGGTGCATCAACCGTTTGTGCTTCAAGTCATATTTATTATTTGCCGAACTTCCAAGAAAAAAAGGGAAGGTCATGGCGAAATTTGTACCGTTTATTTGTTTTTCTAGTGCTTTGTTGATGACTACATATGTAGAAAACTTGGACATGTATGTTTCTCTCTGATTTTATTTTTGAAATATTTGAGTTATTTTACTATTTTTTTGGAATTTCTAAGTAGGCAGCAGCTTGTGTGCTAGGGAGCCCAACTCGCACCACCGAGACACCAAATGCACTTACGCCCGGGGAACCATATCGTCTCCCTCTGGGTGTCCCTCAGTTGGAAGATGTTTATATATGTTGTTCTCCCATTGTTGCTTCACGAAGTATTTTGATCAGCTCGGCAATATGTTTGTTCGATGAACAATTACACCTTCTACCACATGTTAGTAACAATTTGTGATAGTGTAACCCTCTGTTCTGTAATGAGCCGACCATTAGTTTCAGAGCAATATTTTGAGGTCATACATTAGCGCAACTTGTGTGGCCAGATAAATGATAACTGTACTAATTGGAGTATTCCTATCTCACGGCACACCAGCCGACTATTTTGTGCATACAATTTGTCCTTTTCACTTTTAGCCCGCTCTATCTAGACATCTGATACCCAATCCATGATTCCAAATTGTAGAAGTCGCAAACTTTCCAAACGCCCTCTGACAAAATCGCTTTCCAGTGGGGATGTCATCAAACATTGACTGATCTCTCCAATGCACTCGTTCCACCAGGAGTCCAGGACAACGTGGCCTCTCAGCTCGGGACGGGCAGAACCCATAATTAGCCTGCAAAGTCAGCATTTCTAGGTTAGCAACAATTAACTAATCTGTGCACAACATAGACTAGATTGACCTGTTCAGGCAAGGACCTCATTTTGTCTGGTTTCATTAATTGTTCAGTCGATGTAGGACTGAAGCCCTGTTCGTGCACATCCAGGTGCCCCGTTAAACAATAGGACCTTGATGTCTCAATCGTTTTGAACTCCAAGCCACTTCTATCCTTTTCCACTGTAAGTCCAGCCATCAGTCAGTATGCTTGTTTCATCTGGAAAAGCTAAAAGATGCCAACTATGTAGTCAAACTGTAGGTTTGCTACGAAATTTATTTTACAATACCAAACAAAAATACTAGCATATCCATATAAAAAATAATGGTCAAACATGCATAGTGCATATTCACACCTCCTCGAAACTGGATTTCGCCGCTATATTAATATACCAACCGACCGATACAAAGTGCGACCAATGCTGGGGTAAACATCACAAGGAAATCCCAAAAGAAACACAAAAGAAAAGGAAAAAAACGCCGACAATGGCAGAGCGACGAAAACGGAGAGGACTCGCCACCGCTGCGCCCTCCGAAAAAGTTCCACCGCACTCCTAACACTCTGAAACGTCGCATACCAAGCAGCACCACCAGGAAGGTGATCGACGATGACGCCGATACTGCCCGACCGAAACCAGGGTTACTTGTGGTGCACGTTCTAGGGTTTCCCCCGGTATGGAACAGGGGTGGGAAAGAGGTACACCAGGCACCCTTCAAGAAGTAAGGCCACACCCGTAGGCGTCACCGCACCGGTGTCGAGACGACAAGGATTTCTCCCGACCCCCAAAGAACCATGTCCCCGGACATTTCGAAGCTCTCCACCAACACGCGCCAGCCTGGTCTTGCAATCCCCGCCGCCGTCTCTCCGTGATCTACGTCACAAGACCGGAGGACCGAGACAAAGAGACTCTGGCCCGACGTGGCAATGCATTAGCACGCAGGATGGAACGACCTCCACCGCCGACTGCGGTAGCCGACCGGATACAACAATAGGGACACACTAGGCCCTCACTAGCCCGGTCGGGCTCAGAGTGGGTCCATAAAGTCCCTGTAGCAGGCACGCCACTGTGTCCACCACCCTCGGCACAAGCACATCCGTTTCTGTTGACCAGAAGAGCAGACACCGCGTCTCAGGTGGCCAGCCCATGCCCAGATTGGGCCCAAACCCAGATCTGAGCCGGGGGCGCCGCCGGCCGCACTGTCGGCCACCTGGGACATCCACGGCTCCCAGTTGCCAAGGGCTGCTCCACCGGCACGACGACCACCGACACCGCCACGCCAACGCCAAGGAGATCTAAGCCCGCCTGGCCCAAATCTAGCTCAAACGCGGCCTGCAGGAAGATAGGATGACATCGTAGCGGAGTGGAGACAAATAGGATGAGCGCAGCGACCTCTGCACCGTCCAAATGCAACCCTGCTCTTCCTGAGGGACCCGCCCAGAACCTCCAGGGCCAAGACTTAGGACCGCCATGGCCCAGATCTGGCCGCATCGTCCATCCCATGGCAACCACCGCCGAAAGAAAGTGCAGCCCCTCCATGGCCCGCCACCGCCGCGTTCGTAGTCCCCGCCACCAGTACGGGCCGAAGCCATGCCGGACAACTCACGCCCGACCGATGCCAAGCCGCACCGCCACTAGCCCGAGCCCGCCCCGGATAGGACACATAGCGCGCGGGTAAGAGAAGCTCCGTCGCCGCCGGCACCGCACGGGATTTTCCCGGCGAAGTTCGCCGGCGGTGGCGGGGGAGGAGGGAAGGAGGAGGTCGGGGCCTGTCGCGTGGGAGTCGGTCGGTCGCCCGCGGGGAGGCGACGAGGGCCAACCGTTTTTTCTGGCGTGCATATCCACAACTAAGAAAGGTATGAGCACTCATTACATCCGTCAATTAGTACTCTCTACTATGTCGCTCTTGAAGAAAAAGAGAGGAAACTTCACGAGCAGCGTCATGCTTGTGATCTCGGCACATCAGCATATATTGTCGGTCTCCTTTTCAAATATATAGATAATTCCGCTCTGCATGTGATCACGTCATGGCAGATCAGCATTGCAGAAATTTTGATGGTTAGCTTTTTCTCTTAATTTCGCCAGAAAGTGAAACATATATTGATGAGCATCTTATACTATATCGGATTTGCTAATTCTCAGTCAACTTTATGATGGTTAGATCTAGTGCGGACAATCCTGCAGATTGTATCTTTAATATTGAAAACTATGCTATCAGAGGGGCTAGAACTTCATGGAGTTCCTTTCCTGTAGCTTTCGCAGCTCCTCCTCGGAACAGAGGATAACATGTCACATCATTCTATACTCTGCATAGGTGGGCTACTCTACCCATAGGCGATCAAGACCATGTTGCAAAACCAAGTGTACATTCCTGTCAACTCCCACTCAGGTGTGGGGCCCGGTTATCGATCCAAATCAAACCATGCTTCTCCGCACAACACATGCCCAGCCATTTCTGCCACGCAGCTTTAACCCTCTATTCTACCCCTCAGGATAGATATCTAGGCGCCTCGGGCAGACCATCATAGACCCTAGAGTCTGTGGGAATTAAGGGATCCTACCCATGTGCATATAGTCTCGCAAGACCTACAGCGTACGGCTCTGGCAGCATGTTGATGTGTGAACGGGAAAAGATCACAGTTGGGTTACTCGCCCCATACATAACTTTGGTTAACGCAGTATTGACGGCGCACCGAGCTTTAACGACATTTGTTGTTAATTCCTAGGTAATACTTTCCCATGCACATGGAACCTTCTTTTGACCTATTCAACTTACCATGATTCGATCCGCCCACCAAATAGAACTCTGCCACCCGGGTAGTTATTCAACAAGTCATATTATAAAATTGGGATCATGTATTCTTTTGAGGATAAGGTGGTAATACGATAGGGTTTGCAAATAGTTCTTTAGGAAGTACTGTGAAGGGTATGAGCAAGTGATGAACTTTGCTTAGATAGAAATAATAATAATCCAAGTTCTTCGGGTTCGAGGGTTGCGTGGAAATCCCAATATATGAAAGATAGCAAAGTGGTCCCGATAAGAACTACTGAAACACTAGCAAGATGATGTAATGCATAGTAGTGAGATGCATCGCAAAATACCCTAAAAAATACCCTAGCTTACAAGCGTAAGCTCTGTTTGATATGATAACTTAATCACAAAGGGTTTTGGTGACTTAGAGTTGTTTCATTACTTGTGGGGATGATGTTGTTCACTTAAAGAGTTAATAACATTAAGGTTTGGAAGTTTGAATTACTTATTTATATTAATTGTTACTTCTTTTAGTCTTGTGCGTGTTTCAGTTTTATTGAACAATCAATTGTTATCATGTTTAAGTTATAAGTAGTTATCACATGGTTAGGAAAGAAAACAACATCATAATGAAAATAACTTTCAAAAGATAGCAAACACATTTATCCTATGTGGTTGAAAAGTGTAGAGCTTATTACAAAGAGTTTAATTGAAAATGAGTAACGAATACAACCAACTCTATTATCACATAATTTTTTAAGGATAGATAGAAGGTTTCATGAGATGTAAGATTATTTGCTCTTAAGTCTCGGTGGAAAATAAAATAATGATTGGAATCTTATAAACTTCCATTTTACTTTTAAAAATATAATTCGTAAGTAAAATAAAATAAGTTCTCCTAGACACAATGGGTTTGAAAATGTTGTTATCTTTCATTTGTTTTATTACTTGAAATTTTCTAAAAAGATTTGAATAAATTATTAATTTTCCAAATTTTAAATGACTTAAATGACTAGGAAAAATATTGCACACATGAAAACTTGTTCAATTTACTTTGAAAATATCATAAATGGTTTGCAATTGTCTTTTTGATAAATTCTATATATTGTATTTTTTTGATTTATTGGATTATTTCTTATTTTTTCAATTTTAAATGAATTAATTAAAATTCAAATAAGGTTTAAATTTAAAATTCATCAAACATTTTTTAAAAGTGTATAAACATTTATATTAAAATTTTCTAAGCAATTGCATAATGATATGTTAACAACGTGTGGAAACTTGTTACCAAACTACTTCTATATAACGCTAACATTGGACTATCACACTATTTCTGAAGGAATTGATAATATCATATTAGGATATAAGAGTTTCCAAATACTCTATGATAGATTTGAATAGTACTTCTAGAACAATCTAAAGAATCCTTCTGTTGGTCTTCGTGTCGAAGTTCCTCGTACCTTGTGGATCGCTTCTCTTACAGAATGACTTCGAGAATATTGGGAAGCAAGAAAAAGATAGTCTAGACAAAGTAACAAGATATGTTAAGAGTTAGTTAAGCTTTTATTCTCCTTCCATATACTTCTTGTTTTTATTTGCCAAAAGATTTGTCCTTATTTCATATATGATTTGTTTTCCTTAGCCGTCAATTCAATTCCTCTAGTAGCCGTTGTAACTTGTTGTTATTCATTAGTTGTATCAGAGATATTTTAGTTGTTGAATGTTGGATTTGAATAGAAGTATGGAGTTCGTATGGAATGATGAATTAAGTTAGTAATTTGATCAAATGGTTCCTTAATGTATTGAGATCTCATATGCTCCCTTGTATAGGATGAATGAGACAATGAGCATATGAAGGTTATTGGGGTTTAATGATTTAAGTGAGACTTGTTAGTTGTTTTCTCGGAGTTTCATGTTGTTACTTTATATTCCTCTCTTTATTATTTTGAGATATGTACATATTCCATAAGTATGTTATTAATAATAATTAGGTCATTTTTCACCTGTGGGGTTTGAGTTAACACTTGTTTGTATCATTTGTGTTCTATTGAACTTTGGTTGTTTACACTTGAAGGTTCACTTAGTAGTTGTGAGATGGTTTATAAACGTGTTATGTGAATGTTTTAGAGAACATAAAATATTTGTTAATTAGATTATTCCATCATGCATTCTATCTTGTGGAAGCAAGATCAGCAACTATGTAGTTTGTATTCTCACCCCTCTTTGGACTCTATGCACATAGTTGAATTCTCCCAGGCCACTTATAGACTTGAGGTTAAGGTTATTGATAGTTAGTGTTGGTCAACACCAATTGTGGTTTGTCTTATCAAATGATTAGGTTTGTAGGATACTTCTTATAAAGATCCCTCCAAATATACACTCGAACAGATGATCTAAACATGTTTCATCATGTCAAGGGAAACATTGGTCACTTTGCTTCGTTTGAACTTTCGCGCCAAACTTTCCCGTATTTTAGATGCATGATTTGCAAATGCACATATTATATTTTGACCCTTATAACTTCCCAAACACTGGAATCTTACATGAGTATAGGAAAATATTTAGTTCGAGGATCGTATAGGAGGTAGGGAATGGAACAATGCTAATACTTTTTAGTTAGATGGATGCATGCTAGATAAGTTGGAGTTTCTTTGTTAATAAACGGAGTCCACGAAACACTCATACATCTCTTTGTGCTATAGCACAACTTTATTAATTAACTACCATTTTTTGTCAAATCTTCAGTCGGGGCAATCGGTTCCCGAGGTAAAGAAAAGTGTCGATGGAAATATCTCACATGCCTCTCATGAATTAAAATTTAATATAGGCTTAGTGCTATGTTAATATAAATATGCATTGAGTGTTATCCGATAATTATATTTATACAATATCCGATGTTATCAAGTTGCACAACATGGTCCAATGATTAAGTTCTACCTTATGATACACTTAAGCATCTTGGGCATTGGTCGCCTAATTCCTGTATGAGTACTACATATTCGTATTTGATATTATTATCCTTCATTCCAATTATATATTTTCTAGATAATTATATTCATATAATATTCCAGGATGGAAGAAGTACACGTGAAATACCTCATAGATTAAGTTCATTAGCACACCAAGTAAACGATGTTTAGTTCTTACATTTGACCCAATCTCAAGAGGTCAAACCAAAACACTAATTATTAATGCATTTTAGAAACATAAGATTGATTGCGTATTGTTCCATGTCCTTAGCTATATGAATTATATTTTTATAATATCAAATAATATATTTCTACTTGTAGGATTAAAATCGATGTATTCCATATGTTACCAATACTATCCATGCGTGCATTTGTATTCGACACTATTGGATCTGATGTCATATTTCTAGAAATTATATAATAAAATAATGTGTCAGTTTTTACCTACGAATGAAATTTCCACATTGGCTTAAAAAATTGGGACAGATTTATCCAAGTAACATAAGAGCTAGATTATAATATATTACCTCGATATACTTGAGTTCTTAATTTGAAGTTTTCTCGTCCAAAAAAATTTACTTATGCTCCCTAGCATGGTAATAACTGATGCGTGTGAACACATGTTCGCTGGGAGACCCCAACAGGAAGGTATGAAGAGTGCAGCAGCAAGTTTCCCTCGGAAAGAAAACAATGTTGAATCGACCAGTAGGAGAAAGAAGTAACTTCTGAAGGTTGATGCAGCTGAGTTTGCAGGGCGACCTACCTGTTCAGAAGCAACATGGAACCTACACAACACAATCAATTCACTTTGCTCCAACGAAGCAGTGATGTTGTCAATCTCACCGGTTTTGCTGAAAATAATAAGGTTAACCCTATGGTGTGGAAAATAGTATGAAAACAATAGTAGAAGTGTAAAAATAGTGGTTGAAGTGTTTGTATTATCAGTATGAGGAAAATGGACCGAGGTCCACAGTTCACTAGTGTTTTCTCTCCATAGAAGATAAATAACATGTGTGGTGAACACATTACAGCTGGGAAATGAACAGATATAAAGGTTGCACAGTAGTGCATATGCATGACATGACGATTACTATGTGATTCATGCGGGCATTACAACAAAATACATAAACCGTTATCCAACTGCATCTATGACTAATAATCCACCCTTAGAATGTCATCCGAGCAATCCTCGAGTAATAAGTTGCAAGAAACAGATAATTGCATTAAGAAAGGGGGGAATGTAAACATCATTATTTTCTCCCTAGTGGCAACATCACATCCCCACCCGTTACGTTTCTGTCACTCGAGTGTGAGTGAAAGAGAGGCATGAACCCACTATCGAGCATAAATGCTCCCTCTTTGAGTTGCTAGCATCTACTTGGCTAGAGCATCTACTAATAACGGAGAGCATGCAAGATCATAAATAACATACACATGAAAGGAACATGATAGATTCATAAACAAGAGACGTAGCATTCAATATTCATCGGATCCCAGCAAACACAACATGTAAGATGATCTTGATCATGTAGGGAAGCTCACGAGATCTAAACGTGAGGCATAAAGAGGAGATAACAACCATCTAGCTACTGCTATGGACCCGTAGTCCAAGGATGAACTACTCACACATCATTCCGTAGGCGGGCATGGTGGTGCCGGGGAGAACTTCAGAAACCCCCAGAACTAGGGTTGACGATGACATCGGCCTCGGGTGTTTTTCGTGGAAAAGGTGGATGTGTTTTAGGGTTAACCTCTCGTGGGGTATAAATATTCGAAAGGGAAACGTCGGTGGGCGGCCAGGGGGCCACACAACCCCATGGCGCGGCCAGGGGCGGCGTAGCCCTATGGTGTGAGGCCGATGTGGCCCTCCTCTGGGTCTCCTCGGGACTCCGTGTGCGCGACAGATTTCTAAGACTCCCGATTTTTTAATCGTCCAATTCCGAGAATATTTCTAGAACAACTTTTTTAAATCAAAAACAGCATAAAACAAGAACTGACTCTATGGAATCTTGTCAATATGCTAGTCCCATAAAATCAAAAAAAAAATGGCATAAAGTGCATAGCAAACATGTAGAAAATAACATCAAAACAACATGGAACATTAGAAATTATGGATACGTTTATGACGTATCAACATCCCCATGCTTAGTTCCTACTCATCCTCGAGTAGTTAAACGACAAAACAAATAATTTCAAGGGGACATGCTACCAACATAAACTTGATCATCAAAATTGTAAAAGCATGTGTAAGCTAAGATCATAGTACTTTAAACACAAGAATGATAGATATAATTTTAACAATGAAATTTGCATCATGAAAAGTAACACAAATAGAAGAGCGTGAGAAATAATGTATCTGAAAGTTATACGTTTGTTTCTAGCATGAAGAAAACATAGCAAAGTGATATTTTGCTTGTCCTTAAGAGTGGGAAAGAACATAAATGCCACGACACCTTCAAAGTTTAAGAGGATGACTAGAACAAATAATTTAAGAGCAAGTAATAACAAGGTATGAATCAATCAATAATATTCTTGGGACCAATTGAAGGGGTCGTTGCATAGAAAACAAAAAAAAATCCTACGCGAGAGACACCCGAAAGGGCAAGATCTAATCTAGGAGACGAAGTGCAACGGGTGAAGAGAGGGTTAAAGAGAACACATACCCTCGAAGACACAAAGCGTTACGAGATCAAATCTCGTTGTTGGCGTAGTCGTACTCAGACCGATCCCGAGAGCGAGAAGATGTGCACCGCAATCCGGCGGTGCCTCCGTGATCGGTCACACGTACGGTTGATGACGACCTCCGTTCTCTCGATCCAGCGGGGCGCGGAAGTAGAGGATCCCTCGGAACTCCAGCAGCACGACGGCGTGGTGTGGTGGAGAAAACATTGCTCAGGGCTTCTTCAAGCGCACGAACAAGTGGTGTTGCAGCGGGATGAGGGAGGAAGAGATGACACAAGTATGTGTGTGTGTGAGAGAGGGAGATCCCACCCCTCCTTTTATAGGAGGGGATGGCAGCCACGAATTTTTGGCTGTCTCCACCTCTCCCTCATCATGTGAGTGGAGTCTCCACTCAACCCACTCATTCTTCCATTAATTCCCACTCAAAATCCCAAGGGATTTCTTTAATAAATAAATAAAACAATTTTATTTCTTTATTTTAATATCTGTTAATTCCATTAACAAACATTAACATATAACCCCTTGAGTTAGTTGTTAAATCTATTAACAACCATTTGATAAGAATCCCCTTGAACTATTTCAAAATTACCCGAAACAATTTCGGTGACTATTTCAATATTCCCCGAAACAATTTCGGTGTTGTCCAGACGTTTCTCCGATATTCCGTATCGTCTCAAATGCGTCATCGAACCTTAAGTGTGTCGCCCTACGGTTCGTGAATAATGTAGACATGATCGAGACTCCTCTCCGATCAATAATCAACAGCGGGATCTGGAAATCCGTGATGACTCCTATATATTCAACGATGACTCTCGTGATCGTGTGAACCATCAACGTCGTGACTAATTCTCTTTGTCTCGCGATATTTTACTTGTCCGAGATTCGATCATTGGTATCAACCATACCTTGTTCAATCTCGTTACCGACAAGTACTCTTTTCTCGTTCCCATGATATAACATCCTTGTGATCATATCACGTGCTTGCAAGCGGTTTCGATGTGATACCACCGAGAGGGCCCAGAGTATATCTCTCCGTCATTTTGGATGGACAAATCCCACTCTTGATCCATGAGCCTCAACTAATACTTTCCGAATACCTAACGGCACCTTTATAGTCACCTTGTTACGGTGTGACATTTGATGACATCAAAGCACCCTTCCGGTATCACTGATTGACATGATCTCATGGTCTAAGGAATAAGTTACTTCGTACGCAAGATATAACAATATAAACTAAATGACTTCATCGTATTGTTATCTTGATATTGGGTATGTGTTCATCACATCATTCTTCTAATGACATGACCTCGTTATTAACAACATCCAATGTTCATGATCAGGAAACCTTGACCGTCTATTAATCAACGAGCTAGTTAAAAGAGAGGCTTCACTAGGAACGATTGTTTGTTTATTAAACACACATGTATCAATGTTTCCGGTTAATACAATTCTAGCATGAGAAATAAACATTTATCATAAACAAGGAATAAGATAATAACCACTTTATTATTGCCTCTCAGGCATATTCCCTTCACCAATGCACATTAAAGTCAGTATGACAACTATGCTCTCTCAACTGTGCATAAAGTTAGAAGATGGAGACTCAACATAAAAGTAAAAGAAAGGCCCTTCGCAGAGTGAAGTAGAAATCACTTATGTGCTAGATCTTTTTATTTTGTTAAACATAGGTATTGAAAACATTTTTAAGAGAGGTGTGTATGCTTATGGCAAAGAACGGTAAACAGAAAATACAGCACGTCACAAGCCAAGAATGATAGAAGGTCATCCTTGTTTCAATTTTGTTTACATAATTATGCTTTGACTCATAAATCAGGGGCAAAAATAGTTATGAAAGTTTGTTGTATTAAGTTTGGGGTTGGGCACCCCGCTGCTAGCTCTTCTAGTAATTGGATTGGCGGATGAAGCCACTAGTCCAGAGTGTGAAGTCCAATCAACAAGTGCGATAAAGATTCTCTATTCACGACCTCATGTGGTAAAACAGGAGCACAAAACAGGAGTAATTTTTAAGGTTTTAAAGGTAACACATGAGCAATTTACTTTGGAGTGCGGTTAAATACCACATGTAGGTAGGTATGGTAGACACGTTTGGCATACTTTGGTTTTTGGGAGTTGGATGCAGGAGTAGAGATCATACTCAGTACAGATGGAGGCTAGCAAAGACTGGGAGCGACAAATCAAGAGAGCATAATGGTCATAATCATGCATAGCGACAAAAACATTATTCATCAAAGAATATGTGGTATTAAAAATCAAAAAATAAATTATTATAGAGGCTATAAGTGACTGGTTTGTAGTCATCAACATAGTGTAAGCATGCGCCAAGTCAACCAAATAAAATATTCAAAGGAGAACACCACAAATTTATGTTTCAATGTGATAAAAAAAACACTCATGATTCTTTCAATGGCACATTAAACACTTTTAGCTATTTGAGACAAGTCATACTATAAAAATAACCACTATTCTTAGAATTAAAATAACATCTAACCTTACATGAAAAAGGCTAGCCACATTCTACACAAGCTTCTTTTTGCATTGTTACAAATTCTACCACATGCATTGTTTTCTTTTTCCAACAAGCACCATTCAATATATTTTTTAACACAAACTCTCCAAACTATAAAACAATTCAGAAAGAGAGTACTAGCATAACTCTACTAAAACTAAATGCTCTAAATAAGGGATGCATGAAAATAGGTGCTAAAATAATTGCAGCAACTAGAAGAAAAACTAAGAATACGAGCATAACGAGAATTATATGAAAAAGTGGAGCGTGTCTCTCTCCCAAATAAGAATGGTAGGTTCCAATGACATTTATTTAATCAAGGAAAATAAAACAAAAGAAAACAAACAATAAAAGACGCTCCAAGTAAATTTCATATGATGTGACCGAATAAAAATATAGTTTCACTAGAAGTAACATGATAATTTGCTGATGAAGAAGGGGATGCCTTGGGCATCCCCAAGCTTAGACGCTTGATTCTTCTTAGAATTTTTTTGTGATGAACCACGAGGGCATCCCCAAGATTTCACTTTGCACTCTTTCTTGATCACATTTTATCACCCTCTTCTTTCGACCCTTGAAAACTTCCTTCACACCACACTCAAAGTAATTCACATTAGAAGTTAGTGCACAATAAAAAATTCATGGGTTATGAATGGGCACAAGTGCTATTGATACTTCTAAACATTCGCTACATCCACTATTTTTTTGTGAAGCAAATAAATAATCCACTCAAACTAGTAAAAGAGCAAATGCAAGAAAATGGCAAAATCTTCCAAAACCAGAACATTCTGTAATGACGAATTTCTTAGGGGCACTTAAGTTGCTCAAATCGAAAAACATAAGGAACGAAAAAGTTTTGGAATTATCTGAGTAATTAGAACAAAACGTTTCAGGTCATTTTGATCTTTTTGTGAATTATACGATTTTTTACGGTGGACAACAAAAATATGTTTTCTAAGCAGAAATCAAAAACTAACTCCACCTTTCGCTAGAAACTCTACTTAGCACAACTAATACATGAAAATAAAGATACAAAGGCGTTGCTACAGAAGTATACAACACCTTGACTCAAAGAAAACAGAGAAAAGCAAAGCAAATATAAAACCATGGGTTATCTCACAAAAAGTGATTTTCTTTAACGCCTTTTAGCTAGGCATAAGAAGAGAAAATCAAGTGTTTTCAAGTGAAGAAGCACCCAAATAAAAAAAATCCTCTAAGACACAACATGTCAGAATTGGCACTTTAGATCCTTATATTATGATTATCAGAAGTATTGCTAGCCTCTAAAACATTAATTCTCTTATTGATGCTTACTATTGATTCATTAACTTTGCTAGCATTATCAAGGAACTTTGGCAAATTTTCCTCTATAGAGTTCAGCTTCTTGATAACATCATCTAAAATGTTCTCGACTTTAACAATTTTAGTGGGTGGTGTTCCAACTAAACTTTCAATTAAATTACAGGCTTCCAAAGTAGGAGTTCCCAGAAAATTTGCACCTTTAAGAGTGTCTAGAACATACCTATACCAATTAGTAATACCAACATAAAAATTTCTAAGAAGGATCATGGTAGAATATTTTTTTAGTATATCTATGATGAGCATCACTTATTCTATACCAAGCATCTTTCAAACTTTCTCCTCCTTGTTGCTTAAAAGAACGAACCTCAACTTCAGGTATACTCATTTTAGCAAGATTGATGCTTATAGGAACTAATCTTTTCTGTTTTCGATATAGAGAAGCAAACAAGACAATAATGAAATAAACTCAGCAAAACTAAACCAAGTAAAGAGTTTGGAAGTGAGAGACTCCCCTTGCAGAAATTCTCTTCCTCCCCGGCAACGGCGAAAGAAAAGTGTTTGATGTGTGTGAACACACGTTCGTTGGGAGACCCCAAGAGTAAGGTATGAAGAGTGCAACAACATGTTTCCCTCAGAAAGAAACCAAGATTGAATCGACCAGTAGGAGAAAGAAGTAACTTCTGAAGGTTGATGCAGCTGAGGTGGCAGGGCGCACTACCGGTACAAAAGCAACGTGGAACTTACACAACACAATCAATTCACTTTGCCCCAATGAAGCAGTAAGGTTGTCAATGTCACCGGTTTTACTGAAAACAAAGAGGTTCAACGTATGGTGTGGAGAACAGTAGGAAAACAGTATGAAAACAATAGTAGCAGTGTGAAAACAATGATTGTTGTGGTTGTATTATCAGTATGAGGAAAACGGACCGGAGTCCACAGTTCACTAGTGGTGTCTCTCCATAGAAAATAAATAACATGTGTGGTGAACAAATTACAGCAGAGCAATTGACATATATAAAGGCAACACCGTAGTGCATATGCATGACATGATAATTACTATGTGATTCATGCGGCCATTACGGAAAAATACATAGACTGTTATCCAACTGCATCTATGACTAATAATCCACCCTCAGAATGTCATCCGAGCAATCCTTGGGTATTAAGTTGCAAGCAACAGATAATTGCATTAAGCAAAGTGTGTAATGTAAACAATGTAAACATCGTTGTTTTCTCCCTAGTGGCAACATCAGATCCCCACACGTTACGTTTCTGTCACTCGAGCGTGAATAAAAGGGAGGCATGAACCCATTATTCAGCATAAATACTCACTCTTGGAGTTACGATCATCTACTTGGCTAGACAGTCTACTAATAACAGAGAGCATGCAAGATCATAAATAACATACACATGAAAGGAACATGATAGATTGATAATCAAGAGACATAGCATTCAATATTCATCGGATCCCAGCAAACACAACATGTAGCATTACAATAAGATGATCTTGATCATGTAGGACAGCTCACAAGATTTAAACATGAGGCATAAAGAGGAGAGAACAACCATCTGGATACTGTATGGACCTGTAATCCAAGGATGAACTACTGACGCATCATTCCTGAGGCGGGCATGATGGTGTAGAGCCCTCCGGTGATTATTTACCCTCCCGTCAGGCCGCCGGGGGGAACTCCAGAACCCTCCCGAACTAGGGTTGACGATGACAGCGGTCTCGGGTGTTTTTCGTGGAAAAGGTGGATGTTTTTAGTGTTAAATGTCGGTGGGCGGCCAGGGGCACCGCCCTATGGTGTGGGGCCTATGTGGCCCCTCTTCGGGTCTCCTCCGGACTCAGTATGCGCGACAGATTTCTAAGACCCCCGGTTTTTGAATCGTCCAATTTCGAGAATATTTCCATAACAAATTTTCTGAAACCAAACACAACAGAAAACATGAACTGACTCTATGGAATCTTGTCAATAGGTTACTCCCAGAAAATCGATAAAAATGGCATATTGTGTATACCGAACATGTAGCAAATAACATGAAAACAACACGGAACATCAGAAATTATGGATACGTTTATGACGTATCAGTAACCTAATAGAATAGTTGGTCGCAAATGAAAAAAAGAGGTCAAGGATGGGTATGTACATAGATATGTAGGTTCGTCAATTTTCGACAAAACATATATTCACGCAAAACTACCAATGCCAATATATTCGGATGTAGTAAGAAAGAACTAACAAAGATTGTTTGGTCGCACTTAATTTGAATAGATAACGTCTTTTGTGTCTAATGTTCTAGGCAAGTACCTTTCCGCGACCAGGAGTTTATATTTAGTTTCCATAAATGATCAAATATACTTTTTGTGTACGTCATGTTATTCTAATATTTCAAAAAAGTAAGTGTATGTATCACTACAACCATAACTTTTATTATTATTTGTTTTATCATTTAAATCAAATATCCTGTCTAAAGTATTGAGTAGTACGACGATGCTATCGATGAGTGTTAGTAACCGCCTTGGAAGAATTTGGTGGTGCAGTATTGTTAAGTTTATTGTTGAGAGAACATGCAGAAAAAAATGCTGAAACTCGGGGTGGACACTTTCACATGGCACAAATAATATATGTCGGTATGAGAGTAAAAAACTAGACCAAAGCTTCCGGATTGCAAGAGTAGAGTAAAATTATATCAAGTACCACTAACCGCATTTCAAAATAGACTATATTGTAAAATATGTGGCATGGTATCTTGGGAAATTTCATAACTCATGACGTTCGAACACTACAGGAAACGCTCCATATGCCGACGGCCATAAGCCGTCGGCACAGGCTAAAAAGCCGTCGGCACAGGCTGTGCCGACGGCCGCCGTCGGCACCTTGCCGTCGGCCTATCCGGCGTCGGCACATGGTCAAATGGCCGTCGGCACATAAAAAACCGTCGGCGTAGGCTATGCCGACGGCAAAGTCGTCGGCACACTAAGTTCTATGCCGACGGCAAAGCCGTCGGCACAATATTTCCAAAATTCAAATTTTGGAAAAAAAAAAAATTTGAACTCTTTTGAATTTTTATTCCAGAATTTTTCACTTAGCCACATATTTAATCTCTAATCTCTAATTAGACAATTAATCTAGTCAACATACTTAACTTAGTCAAACTTCCCGTTCGGTCACCCATCCTGAAATTGCTCCAGCCCAAGCACGCTTAACCTTTGAGTTCCTTCCAAACTAGATTCCATATGAGATGTTAGAACTTACTGATATTACTATCATATCAATCATATTAACCTGTGGGGAATAATGTTAAACTTTTCTATTGTATAAATTTAAAACTGTATTTGAACAAATAACAATGATTTTATAATTATCTTTATTGACTAAATAACAATATAATGTTATAAATTACTTTATTTTGTGAATAAATTATTTAATATACAATAATTTATATCTTTAAATCCGTAAATCGAAATTTGACAAATAAAATGTCTAAATCGATTAGAAAATTAGAGAAATTGACATCCATATCATAAAAACATCGATAGTTTAAAAAAAATTAATCTCTTTTGATAAATAGCCATGGTGGCCATTTTGACAGTTTCTGCCGATTAAGGTGGAAACAGGCCAAATGACGGGTGTAATGGCCAAATCCATGGCATAGTTTGTTTAAATATACCCATATTCCACACAAACATGCATATTGGAAGCACGGACAATGTTCCCGAAGAAAGTTTTCCTTTTCATTGAATAAAAAAACCATTTTCCATCCTCCGAGTGTGAAAAATGGCTTTTTTTGTGAAGCATCAACCACAAATATGTTGCAAAACCTAGGAGCTGCATTTTTTGAATATACTAGACCATGTTATATTCACAAATAACCAATTATTTTCCTCTGAAAAGGTTTTCATCCACCTCTTTTGAAGAACACAAGTTTCTGCCGATTCAGCTGGAAACGGGTCAAATTTGAACTACAGGTGCCTCCTAGTTTGCTCATGATTTTTGGAAAAAATCATTTTTAGGTACACAACTACCTATTTCATCAGAGATACACCAAGAGTTTCTTAATATTCAAGCCCTAGATACGAACGGTCATGCCCGCCTTTTTGACTTTTTCACGAAACCGACTTAGAAAATTCCAGAAAATTTAAAAAACCCCAAAATGATACAAGACCTTCGCGTGGTGTCATTATATATGTCCTAGTATCCACCAAAAATAATAAACTTGGAATACGACGGTTGTGTTGAAAATATGTTCACATAAATGAGCTATCTCCTACGAACATTCTAGGGTTTCGGGCCAAATGACGGGTGTAATGGCCAAATCCATGGCATAGTTTGTTTAAATATGCCCATATTCCACACAAACATGTATATTGGAAGCACGGACAATGTTCCTGAAGAAAGTTTTCCTTTTCATTGAATAAAAAAACCATTTTCCATCCTCCGAGTGTGAAAAATGGCTTTTTTTGTGAAGCATCAACCACAAATATGTTGCAAAACCTAGGAGCTGCATTTTTTGAATATACTAGACCATGTTATATTCACAAATAACCAATTATTTTCCTCTGAAAAGGTTTTCATCCACCTCTTTTGAAGAACACAAGTTTCTGCCGATTCAGCTGGAAACGGGTCAAATTTGAACTACAGGTGCCTCCTAGTTTGCTCATGATTTTTGGAAAAAATCATTTTTAGGTACACAACTACCTATTTCATCAGAGATACACCAAGAGTTTCTCAATATTCAAGCCCTAGATACGAACGGTCATGCCCGCCTTTTTGACTTTTTCATGAAACCGACTTAGAAAATTCCAGAAAATTTAAAAAAACCCCAAAATGATGCAATACCTTCGCGTGGTGTCATTATATATGTCCTAGTATCCACCAAAAATAATAAACTTGGAATACGACGGTTGTGTTGAAAATATGTTCACATAAATGAGCTATCTCCTACGAACATTCTAGGGTTTCGGGCCAAATGACGGGTGTAATGGCCAAATCCATGGCATAGTTTGTTTAAATATGCCCATATTCCACACAAACATGTATATTGGAAGCACGGACAATGTTCCCGAAGAAAGTTTTCCTTTTCATTGAATAAAAAACCATTTTCCATCCTCCGAGTGTGAAAAATGGTTTTTTTTGTGAAGCATCAACCATAAATATGTTGCAAAACCTAGGAGCTGCATTTTTTGAATATACTAGACCATGTTATATTCACAAATAACCAATTATTTTCCTCTGAAAAGGTTTTCATCCACCTCTTTTGAAGAACATAAGTTTCTGCCGATTCAGCTGGAAACGGGTCAAATTTGAACTACAGGTGCCTCCTAGTTTGCTCATGATTTTTGGAAAAAATCATTTTTAGGTACACAACTACCTATTTCATCAGAGATACACCAAGAGTTTCTCAATATTCAAGCCCTAGATACGAACGGTCATGCCCGCCTTTTTGACTTTTTCACGAAACAGACTTAGAAAATTCCAGAAAATTTAAAAAAACCCCAAAATGATGCAAGACCTTCGCGTGGTGTCATTATATATGTCCTAGTATCCACCAAAAATAATAAACTTGGAATACGACGGTTGTGTTGAAAATATGTTCACATAAATGAGCTATCTCCTACGAACATTCTAGGGTTTCGGGCCAAATGACGGGTGTAATGGCCAAATCCATGGCATAGTTTGTTTAAATATGCCCATATTCCACACAAACATGTATATTGGAAGCACGGACAATGTTCCCGAAGAAAGTTTTCCTTTTCATTGAATAAAAAAACCATTTTCCATCCTCCGAGTGTGAAAAATGGCTTTTTTTGTGAAGCATCAACCACAAATATGTTGCAAAACCTAGGAGCTGCATTTTTTGAATATACTAGACCATGTTATATTCACAAATAACCAATTATTTTCCTCTGAAAAGGTTTTCATCCACCTCTTTTGAAGAACACAAGTTTCTGCCGATTCAGCTGGAAACAGGGCAAATTTGAACTACAGGTGCCTCCTAGTTTGCTCATGATTTTTGTAAAAAATCATTTTTAGGTACACAACTACCTATTTCTCATGATTTTTAGGTCCACTTAGATTTTGGTTGGATTCAGACGCCCCACAACCCTCTCAGACGAAACTGTTAACCCATTATTGTTAGTTGCGTTATTTCTCATGATTTTTTTCTAATTATTTAGTTTTAACAATATGCATGATAATTTAGATATGTTTCTCCTCTTCGAAACGAGCTAAACAACGTCAAAATCCGAGTTGGAATGCAAAAGTTATGATCAAAACGGTGATTAAGTCAAAAAAAAATTGAGCTTGGCTATGTCTACGGCTTTGCCGTCGGCATAGCTCAATTTTTTTTTCGCAATCCAGGATTCCTTCTTAGGGTCTATGCCGACGGCAGCCGTCGGCGTATCTCAAAAAAAAAAAAACAAAAAACAAAAGGCCGTCGGCATAGCAAATTTTTTTTTTCGCGGTTTGAGATTTTCTCACTCGACCTATGCCGACGGCCCCGACAAATTGCCATCGGCATAGAATTTGGCCGTCGGCATATAGGCCGATTCCTGTAGTGGAAATGGTTCAGAATACATGTGTTGTCTTATTTAACATTATATTCCATGTTTCAAGATTATTTAAAACCATAAACTTTTTTTGGTGAAAACGTGCCATATGATAAAGGAAGTGCCCCGCATACCGAGTGCCACCTTGCTAGTTTCTAGAAAAATTATAGAATGTTTTCATCGTTTAGAAATTTCATAGTTCTTGAAATTTCATTACTAGTATGTTAAGTGATTATGTTATAATTATATAATAAAGTGTTAATATCTCGGGGTTATTTTGATCTTGGCACCATATTTTACAATTCGCCCTACCTCGTTTTTTTTTCCGTCCTCCGCCACTGGACGCGGTTAATTTGTGGAAAACACGCCAGGGTTCACGTTCTTTGGTAGCGCCTATCTTACTAGATATAGAAGAGCTAGCTAGGACTTTTGCAAAGTTTGAAATTTTACATGTAAAAAGACATGCCAATTGTTCTACTCACCTTTGTGCGAAATTTGCTTGCACTAACATCGTTGCTGATCACGCTGGTGACGAAGTTCATGAATAAAGTTATGCAGTTCGCCGTAAAAGTAAAAACCCGCCGCTATCGTTAATCTTATTTTTAAAGTTATGCAGTTCGGAGTTATGTCAGCTTATTTCTCAGTTAGACAGACCCTATGAAAATAAGCAAGCAGTATATTTTTAAATAAAGAGCAAAAGAATGAAGCAAATTTCGAAACATGTACCCTTCCTTTGGTCGTATGAATGCTGTGGCCTTGGTTTTTGGTCGTCTCGTCTCCGATGACACTCTGCTCGAGGCGACGCGTTAATGGAGCAGCCAGCCATCACGTTGATTGGGGAGGCGATGCGGTGGCTCCTTATAGACTCCCTCTCCGTCCTCTTCATCCTTGTTCAAACAGAAGAAAGTCCCCTTCATCTGGTCACGCGGAGCCAAATCCACCGCACCACCGCCACCGTCGGAGCGACCGGAGGTACGTCGGCGCCAACCGAACTCGCTTCGATTTTCACCTTTGGGCTGATTCTGATCTTGCTCGTGTCATGCCAGCCTCCTGCTCGACGGAATGGCTGACAGGCTGAACGCTGGCAAAACCAAGAAAACAGCGGCCGGCGGCAAGGACCGGTTCGAGGACCTCCCGGACCCTGTGCTGGAGCACCTGCTGTCGTTCCTGCCCTCGCAGGAGGCAGTGCAAACTTGCGTGCTGGCTAGACGCTGGCGCCACATCTGGAAGTCCGTCCCGTCCCTCCGCATCTTCGACGATAAGTTCTATACCGAGAAGCAGATCAACACTTTCGTGAATAAGCTGATCGAGTTGCGTGACCCGACGGCGCCTCTTCATGTGTGCGAGATGATTCCCTACGATGACATCGAGTCTTGGCTCCAGTACGCCGCTTCCTGCAAGGTGCAGGTGCTTTGCGTTGAGGAGCTACTATGTTCGGCCGTCGGGATTATTATCAGCTAATCCAGCAACAGTGTCTTCTCTAAGCACTTGACAACGTTACGGCTTTATTTTGTCATAATTGATTCAGACCACTTGGCGGATCTTTCGACGTGTCTACCAGCCTAGTTACCTGTGAACATTGGGGTCATCGATTCCAAATCTCTACGACATCTGACAATAAAAGATTCAGCAATTGGCCCCAAATATTTCCGTACTCGCATTTCTGCTCCAGGCCTGGTTACCTGTGAACTAGCTGACTGCAACGACTTGATTCCACTCTTTGAGAGCCTGCCATCATTGACGACGGCATTTATCCGGATATCCCAATCTGAAGAGGCGTGTCAACCTGATGAGTGCTGCGAAGGGTTCTGTTGTCAAGATGATTACTCTGTGCTTCTTGATGGTTTGTCAGGCGCTAAGAATATAGAACTAATAACTTCCGACTCTACTCCTATGGTACGTATCCTCTTCGCTAACTCCTTGTACTGGTTATGTATCAATCAATCAGCACATGTTAAAATGGGGCCCCTAATGCACCACTACGGGACAGCGGCTAGACGCCGACGGCCGGCCACCGTCGGCGTATGCGGCATTGCCGTCGGCGTATCCATACGCCGACGGTGGCCGTCGGCGTATCCCCGTCGGCCTCTAGCCTTGTCGGCGTATAGCCTTTGTCGTCGGCGTATACGTCACCGTCGGTGTATAGATTTTTCTTTTTGAATTTTTTTTTTCGAATTTTTTTTTCGAATTTTTTTCTGCATATATTTTATTTGACTTGTTTAACCACTTAATCACACTATAGTCATATCTACTAATCTAAATTACTCGTTTCTACACTTAATCACACTATAATCACACTTCCCGGTCGGTCACCCCATCATGAGATTGCTCGAGGCCCAGCACGCTTAACTTCGTAATTCCTTTACTGTGATCTATCTAGAAACAACTGATTTGTTGTTGATAATATTATGCAATCAATCCTGTTAACCTTAACCCTTGGACCATCATGTCACACTCTTTTATTTTGTGAATTCAAACAACTATTTAAATAAAATATAATAACTAATAATAAATTTGAATTTAAATAATCTTGAATTTAAATAATAATTAACATGTTTGCTTTTTCTATTTAATATTCAAAAATTCATATCTATAAATCCGTAAATCAAAATTTGACAAATAATATGTCTATATCGATTAGAAAAATGAGAGAAATTCAAATATGACATCCATATAATATTTCCATCATATATAAGACTTTTTTTCTTTTCATTGAAGCAAAAAAGCATTTTCTATGTTCCGAGTGTAAAAAAAGGGGTTTTTTGTGAAGGACCTACCATAAATATGTTGCAAAACTTGAGAGCTATAATTTTTGAAAATACTAGACCATGTTATATGCATAAATAACCAATTTGTTTCATATGAAAAGGTTTCCATCCACCTCTTTTGAAGAACAGAAGTTTCTGCCGATTCCGGTGGAAACTGGTCAAATTTGAACTACAGGTACCTCATAGTTTGCTCATGATTTTTGGCAAAAATCATTTTTTAGGTACACAAGTACCTATTTCAACATAGATACACCAAGAGTTTCTCAATATTCAACCCCTAGCTACGAACAGTCATGCCCGCCGCCTTGACTTTTTCCTCAAACGGGGTTAGAAAATTCCAAAAAATTCAAAAAAAACCAAAATGATGCGAGACCTTCGCGTGGTGTCATTATATAGGTCCTAGTATACATAAAAAATAATAAACTTGGAATACGACAGTTGTGTTGAAAATGTGTTCACAAAAATTAGCTATCTCCTACGAACATTCTAGGGTTTCGGGCCAAATGACGAGTGTTATGGTCATATCCATGGCATAATTTGCTCAAATGTTCCCATATTACACATAAACATGCATCTTGGAAGCACGGACAATGTTGATGGAGGAAGTTTTCCTTTTCATTGAAGCAAAAAACAATTTTCTATGTTCACATTATAAACTCGCTAGAGATAAGCGGACGCCAGTGAAGCGGGTCACACACTGGAGTGCAATCTTTGCCATCCAAAGACCACAACACACCTATACTAACATGGTATGGCACCCCCTAGCTTGTGTGGGGACCCGTACGCTCCGTAGCTCCCCTCCGGTGAAAACCTAGACCCGCTGGAGAAATGCCGGATTTATACGGATACACGCGGTAACAACGTCGAAAGGGGTAGCAATGTGGAAAAAGTTGTTTGGTTGTGTTAGGGTAGTCCATAGGAACACAAAACACATAGGTAGAACCCAACTCTTCGGAAGATTCCCGATGTATCGTCCGATATGGGAGTTTCACCCTATAAGCGGGGACCAAAAACCGCGGATCACTCGCAGAGGGCACACCCGAGGGAATCTTATAGAATCATTGGTAAAAATTTATCTTCACATATGTTATGACCTAATTATGCATAAAATAAATTGAGATTCTACTGTTCACCCCGCTTCGATGCCCTTCTAGGGGGGTACACGACGTAGGCACATGTTAATAGTGTTTTCCGAAAAGAGGGGATCCGGAACCCCGTGTCTATAAAAAATGGAGCTATATACTTTTATATGTATGTTTTATATGTATTTTTTTTTAATGTTATAGGGCAGTTCAACAGGGGAAAAAAAAGGAAACGCCGACAGCCTTCTATACGCCGACGGCCACCGTCGGTGTACGAAGCCAAACGCCGACGGCAATGTATACGCCGACGGTCATCGTCGGCGTATAGACGCCTACGCCGACGGGAATTCTACGCCGACGGGCACAGCGAGGGCTGCCGTACTTCGGACGGTACGCCGACGGCAACGATAAAACCCCGTCGGCGTATAAGTAGGCCGTCGGCGTATAAGTTCTCTCCTGTAGTGCACATTTCATTCCATGACTAGACTACCACCAGTCCACGTTCTTTAATCATGTTCACGTATGTATATATTGTTTGATGGTACATCGTACTATTTGGTAGCATAATACCCCCTTTGATCCGATTTAAGTGTCGCAAGGCGTGCATACAAGTTGTACGTGCAAAGTTGAAATCCTACGACACTTAAAAGGGATCGGAGAGAGTATTAGAAATATTTCATGATCAAGGTTAGCTCTTGCAACACTTGGCATGTATGGCTGAATATGTTATTTTCTTTCTTTGAAACTAAAAGCGTGTATCTGCTCACAATTGATTACTTCAGAAACAAATTTGACTAGAAATCTTATGTTTCACTTTATTGTTAAATTCTGACTTCTGAATTTAGGACGTGAGTTCTTCTTCGCTCCCGTGCACTTTGTTAAGACTTTCAGCAAGGACTTGAGATGGCGCCCTAGCTTTGGCAAGCTAAAGACAGTGTTGCTCGATGAGTGGAGTGTGGCTGATAACTTCACTGGACTAATTTACTTTCTTCAGCACTCGCCTATTCTTGAGAGTCTTACCCTGCAACTTAGTCCGTCAACGGTATATGCTTTTAATATATGATGATAGCTTTTGTCTTCCAAGGTACCATGTACATCTAATTTATTTGACTAAAATATTATGTTTATGACAGAATTTTTCCAAGAAAATACTGGAAAGCAACATCCCAAGGGAACAATTATCGGTGTCAAAGCATCTCAAGGTAGTGGACATCAAATGTCTCGACGTAAAAGAGATTCTGATTTGTGAAATTGTAAAGCTTCTCGGTACCCTTGGAGTAACTCAGGAGACAATTAACATTTACGAGGATTTCGTTTCCTGGGACTGTAAGTTACTATTACTGCGTTTCACTAATGTTTCTGTTGTCAGCATGTGTCCATTAGAAATTATAATAATGATTAATTTAGATGAGTAAAATTAGACATTCAGCCATTTGCTGAAATGCAAATGAAAGGAGGTACTAGCATTGTTCCATGGTTTCAATTGTCACCGCCGCACTATCCAGTACCCTTGCATCTGTAATTGTACACCTTGATGCTATTCATCTCTAACCGCGACGATAGAATTAGACGACACTTTGCATTGAACCATCGAGATAAATTTCTTATAACAGTATTTTCCTGAGCTTTGCCACCCTCACTAATTGCTTACCTTGTCTTCTGTTGTTTTCACAGCATTCAGTTTCAAGCACAAGGAGTATAAAACAACTTCCGTGCCCATAAGTTCAATCTTCGCACCATGAGATTTGTCAGCCTGGAGTGTGCATCCTTCCCTGTTCTATTCACATGAAGGATGAATTCCCGTCAGATACAGTTCGAATTAATAGGTTGAAATGTCCTAGTAGTCATGTTGCACTTTGGCTCATTTCCCTATACTGGGTGTTTATTTGGATGTTTGAGCGACCTATCTATCCGTCATAATTTTATCCTAATGCTACATGCATGTGTCACTAACTTGTTCATGGCATTTGGAAAACCCTGTATGTTTTTCTGTGTAATGGTTGAATTGCTGATTTCGTGTTGTTGGGTTCCCAGTAGTTGTTAGGGATGCTTGGTTCTTGCAGTATTTGTATGGCTGGACGTAAAACTGAACGATATAGTTAAGCCATTTCCTAGTATGGTGGTATAAAATGTTTCACTTTTATCCGACCATAGATGATGTACATGTGCCATGCTGTGATCAATTGCTTTGAAGAGTCGCACACTCTGAATGTTGTGGCATGGTGAATCGAGTGTTCAACGGGGGTGTGACTCAAGTTATTCCTCAGACTGACTCGCATCAGTTTGCAACATCTAAAACACCGCTAGTTCCAGCGACTTTGTTATGTGACCCGGCTCAGCTGTGGGCAGCCATTCCAACCTGAAACTGCAACCGGCAAGTAACAGAGATGGCTGCAACCTGAAACTGCAACCGCTAGTTCCAGATGGAGGTCAGCGCTGCCGAGTCCAACACCGTCGCCGCAACGCATGCCATCTATGCTGGAGCCATGGCCTACGACACATACCATGAGGCCGTGGCCGCTGCTGTGGAGGGCGTCAGCTCCATTGCGGCCAAGTAGCGCAGGGTGTCAGTCACTACACTGGATGCTCCTCCTTGCTGTGGTCCTCTCCGCACCCGCAAAAGCCTCCTTGCGCTCATGGCCTTGGAGGAAGGGTACGGCGCGGGTGCGCTCATGGCCTTGGAGGAAGGGTACGGCGCGGGTTCAAAGGGCGTGTTCCTTATGGGTTGATTGTGCTTGTGCACGGCTCCTCTGCAAGGACCGCCCTGCCCGAGAACTAAGAGGCAGTGGAAGCATTGGCACCAGATGGTGGTGAATTTATCCAGCAGTCGTGCTAGGGCAGATGGAAATTATCCTGCTTGGTTAATTAGTGAATCATGTTAGGCTCTATGGTTTTCTTATGCTAGTAAATTGTTGGCCTAGTCCTGCAGTGATGTTGCAATCAAGAGCTGCAACAAGTTGGTTTTCCAATTGAAAGGCCTTGGCCCTACTATTTTTCTCCATTTACAGCTATGGTTCCTTCTTTTTTTAAAGCATATAGTCAGGAAACCAAATCGAAAAAATGACAGATCACTGGCATATAATAAACCAGGACTGCAAATCAAAACTATTCATTCATTCAACTCATGACAGATGAGAAGATATTTTGCGAGCTTCAACTTGTTATCAGTGACAGAACAAAACCTCTGCTAAAACTTTCTTCTGTTCTGTTCTAGATACAAACAGCACACGCGAATAGTGCGAGAATTTGGCTCCTGAAGTCCAACTGCTGGGTGCTTGCATCATCAGCTTCACAAACTCCTCCAGCAGGACCCTTTATCTTTATAGTGCAGACCTTGGAGAACCTGTTTACAGCAGGTAGAAAACAGTCAGTCTCTTCGCTCAACACAGGGATATTCAGGTTACTGAGACGTATAGTAGAAGAAGCGACAACAAGCACATTCCAACCGAAAGAAGGGATAAAAAAAGGATAAGGTCGGAAACTGTAGGCTTACTGTTATTGGCTGCTCTTTTGCAAAGGTTGGACAGGGCTACGGCAATCTTGGCACCGGTGAGAGCATTGTTCTTTACAAGCGCGATATCTGGATACGCTAAGGAAAAGTTTCTGCAGATGGATAGACGACGCGAGAATATACCGCAGGTCAAAGCTAAAATTACAGGATACTGGCTTCCAGCGAAGCTCCTCCAGTCAGTACTTTCACTCTGTCAAGGATGAAGGGGGTAATTGCGTTCCCTATTATCTTCTTATCACTGAGAAATAAAGTGCAATATTATCAGATGGCATTCATAATGTTTGCACACACATGTTAGACGCCCACTTGCACGTGCACACATACACAGACAGAGAGAGAAAAGATAATGGGGAACTGGGACTGTACTCTGCTTCCTTGAGGGATTGCTGTATTGCAGACTCTATAACCTTTCCTGAAGCTGCATGCTGCTTGGGAATTGGAACGGCAATGAGGATCCCAGATTCTAGATGCATATTCTTGTTTGCATCTGCACCACAATAGAATCAATAAGCAACGTTCAATTCAATTCTATCCACAGGACACTCCAAAACAAAATATGTAGTGACCCTTAGAGATCATTATTACCGTACTGAGGAGGGGTATGGCTAAGTTATATCTCATATGACGTGATCAGGTTCTATCGAGTAGCCTGATCTCAGTTCATGTTCTATGTGGTTTCTGTTTCAGGCTTTATGGCACATGCCATGTTGAGCTATCATATGGTGATCAACTGATCATACTAAGTGTAGTAGGACATTATTTTTGAATTATACTTAAAGTCCAGCTATAGAATCCTTCATCAAGAAGTTAAAAGGTTTTAACGGGAATAGGTGGCTTCTGGTCATGTACCAAGCATTTCGCACGAGATCTATTATGTCACGCAAAAAAATCCAATAAAGAAAACAGAAGAAGCAAATGAAATGTTAACACTTACATATTATCTTGGCACACTCTTCCGGAGAATCAACACGGCATGGCGCCTACATTAAGAAAACATGAGTCACTTAGCCGAGGTATCCAACCGTTTTTGAATTTCAGAATAGGTACTTTCTCATTTAAAATTGTGACTGAAATTGCAATGTATTTACTTTTAATGTATGTTACATCGTAATTGTTTCCGACCTACGTAGTATATGTAATGCAGTTAGCCAAAGTTGGTTCAGAAACTTATCAAACTCACAAGGACAACCTGATTGTGGGCATGATGGGCAATTCGTAAGGAAGAAATAATCTTACATCTTTCATGACATCTGGTTTCAATGCCGAAATTTAGATATGATACAACAATATCAACAAGTCAAGAACTTGTGAATGCAACCTATGCCTTCAAGAAAGTTGATGGAAACTATCCCTCCATACGATATAAGGTCAACCTAAATCTTTCAATCTAACTAAAACCTGCAACTCTCATTTGAGTGGGAAAAAAAATCACCAAGATGCCAATGTGGGAAGTAACTGAATAATATAAGCTGCAACAGTCGATTTCAGAACTAGAGTGCATTTTGAATTCTCAGCAAACCCTCGATGCTAATGTCTTCAAGAAGGAAAACGCCAAATTATACTTGTCTAATAGAAACAAAATTGCTCTACCTTACATCCACTCGTGTCTGTGAAGAATGCAGGAAATTCGTTGGTTCGGTATGCAGCAACTGTTACTCCTTGAGTTTCCTGTCAACGTTATCATTCAGAAGACATGATTACGCACTGAAACAAAGTTGCATCAACTGCAATGTCTTCCAGAAAAATACCAAACTTATAAGGCTCAAAGAAACACCCAATGGGACAACTCCTTTACCAGGCAGTACCAGAGCATCTCGTTATCAATTGGTTGAAGAGGCTAGTCTTATATTAGGTACAAGAGAATGAAAAGTTCCTGATAAAATAAGCACGCACCAGTTGTGGATCTACAGGTTTTATATCCGTGTAGTCCCTTACCTATAGATTTTCTAATGGACAAAAAAAGAGGCCCTTCCAAGGCAACAGACTTAAATTTTTTGAGTGTGTTGATGATCAGAACTGCGAAGGATGTTGTCATCTACAGCTCTTGATTTCTTACTATTTCAGATCCTGATTTCCCTAATTCCCTAATTTGTCAACAGAAGTGCAGTTATTCATTCAGAGCCCACTTAGCTCAGCTACTGATTTTTTATGGCATCATTACTAGAGAAAATAATAAATGATCTAACTCTATATGCAGCAGCTTGATAATTACAGACTCTACTGCTACGTTCTTTCTATGTCCATGTGTTCTAACCAATATTGCTACAGAAATTTACTGAAAGTGCCTGCAATTTGGATAGCTGTTCCATCAGTACTTCTGTATCGAACTAAGAAAAGGTGAGATACAGCCTGTCAAGCATCCAATGTCCTGGCAACTAAGTCTAAATAAAAAAGTTAACCCTTAACAGATCAAAATAGCTATACCATGGAGCAGTGCAAAGGATAATACCAAGTACTCGAGTGTCCGTGATATGTCCAAAATAGACTTTACACCGGCAGAAACAACTGCTACAGGTGTTTTTCCAAGTTCAGTTAAGTCAGAGGAGATGTCCATGGCTGCATCAAAATGGAAACTGCATCAAGTAGCGAAGCAGCTGTTTGTAGCCATCCCATGACCATAACTAAGCATGATATTTAAGAAGACATGTTAATTGAATTAAAAATATATTTCTGGTCTCTTAGTAATGCATTTTAGTGAATTGGGTAAATTAGGTGTAAATGCAAGTAATTAGCTTTCATGGTTTAAGTCAACTAATCTATAAATAGTAACGCCAGCATCCTAAATTAACTAGAGAATAACCGATGAAGCTGCATAGGATGTAAGAGTAGTATTCTTTATAAAAAAAATGAAACAGAGACAAAACATTATACCGATGCTATGGTAAATTAAATGTACTCCCTCCGTCTCAAATTAAGTGTCGCAAAGTTTGACAAAAGTGGATGTATCTAGACATAATTTAGTGTTAGATACATCCACTTTTGTTAAACTTTGTGACACTTAATTAGAGACGGATGGAGTATTACTGAAAGATCAGAAGTGGAAAAAAAGCCTACAGTTTCCAGTGGTATCCATGCACAAGGTCATTTGCTTGATTACTCTGTAAGAATTATTTTTTAGGAACATAAAAATTAGATGTTCGATCCTCATTTAGCCCATGATAATTGTCAATGTTCAGTGCTATAACTACCCTCCTTTCAAAACTCAGACAAATCAGTTGGAACATTATTACTACGCTCTGCACCTAAATAAGGATTCCTTGCCCAAGTGGAAGCTACTTACTCTTTTCACCATGTCTGTGCACGCCTCCGATCCCGCCAGTGACGAAAATTGGTATTCCTACCTGAATTTCAGAATAACTTATTTCACTGTACATAGAGACAAGTATTTGGTTCTAACTCCACGTAAGAGACATAAACACCAAAGTGAGAGGGAGAGCTTTCTGGAAGGAAGAACCTTATGAGCAAAAAACATAGTGGCAGAAACAGTCGTAGCACCATTCCCGCCAGAAGCAACCTGAAAAGTAGTAAGAATTAAAAAGGAAAGCAGCAAATTATAAAACAGTGTATATAAAATGTCCAACAGAGGGGACTAAAAATCTTGGTACGAGGCAATCCAAGATTTGAGCATGACATGATACCATATGCCTTGCGTGAATCATGGCATGCCAATTTCGGTGTAGCGCTAACTGACGACAGTAACACGAGAGCGGACAGTATAAAGCAAGATTGACAAATTTGTACTACTGTGCAAGGTACTCACAACTTGCGCAATATCCCTTCTGGCTGTTTTCTGGAACTGCGTTCCGCTTATAGCCAATCTCTTGAGCTGTTCACTGGTAAGCCCTACCATAGTAAGAAGAATACATGTTAGGAGATAAGTGGAATGATAATTTACAGCTTCTGGTGGAAAGCTGGGGTCAACATTAAGCAGGAGACTGGTGTCATAGACAAAATTCACTTGACGAAAGGACTGTTTCGACAACATTGGTTCCCGTTTTGAGGTGTGTCGTACAGGTTCCCAGAAGCCATTGAGTGTGCACAATGTCTAGAGAGGTAAACTGATGAGGTGGTTTGTGCATTTCAAGGCTGGCGTCTGCGTGTGGATTGCTCCCTCTGAAGGAGCATCTCGATCACCGAGCTTGAGGACAGCTTGCTACTCGGAAAATGGAAACTAGATTGGGAATCTGTAGCAACTCACCGACGTGCGGCACGCCATCGAGAATGGCTGTGGTGGCGGGGACGGCGCCGTTCTCCCTGACGATGGCCTCCACCTCCATGGCCGTCTGGAGGTTCTTCGGGTACGGCATTCCTGCAACAGAATCGCCGATGAAGGATCAATATTAGGGCACATCGCCGGGGAGCATCCCCTGCTCTGCTCTGCTCCGAAGGGGGGCAGTGGGGGTGAGAAAGCCTATTACCGTGGGAGATGATGGTGGACTCCAGCGCGACGACCGCTTCGCCGCGGGTCAGCGCGGCCGCGACCTCCGGCGACACCGCGACTCCCGATGCCGGCGACATCCCTCCGTCCCCGGCGATCGATCCCTCCGCTCCCGTCCTCCTTGACTGCCTGCGACTGCGAGACTGTGAAACGAATACGTTAGTTTCCGCTTTCGCAGTCAGCTAGCGTACTTCCCACTCTCGAAGGCGCAATCCTTCACCGGACCGAACACGAACCGCTGGGCCCCAGATGGCAGACCACATCGGACGGCGGACAGCCAAACCCTACTCGTGGACGAATCCGAGCCGTCAACGACGCTTCCGTAGGCCCTACTCCACGACGCCACGAACCGCAGCCTATATAATTCTCGCCGCGCCGCACGCCTCTCACGTCTCACGTACGCACACCGAAACCCTCGCCGCCGCCATCGCCATCGCCGAAGAAGCTCAGCAATGGGTCGCGTGATCAGGGCGCAGCGCAAGGGAGCCCCGGGGTCGGTGTTCAAGTCGCACACGCACCACCGCAAGGGCCCGGCCCGGTTCCGCGCGCTGGACTTCGGCGAGCGGCAGGGGTACCTCCGCGGCGTGGTGACCGACATCGTGCACGACCCGGGCCGCGGCGCGCCGCTCGCCCGCGTCACCTTCCGCGACCCCGTCCGCTACAAGCAGCGCAAGGAGCTCTTCGTGGCCGCCGAGGGCATGTACACGGGCCAGTCGCTCTACTGCGGCCGCAAGGCCACGGTGGCGATCGGCAACGTGCTCCCGATCGGCGTGCTCCCCGAGGGCGCCGTCGTCTGCAACGTCGAGGAGAAGGTCGGCGACCGCGGCGCGCTCGCCAGGGCCTCCGGCGACTACGCCATCGTCATCAGCCACAACTCCGACAACGGCACCACCAGGCAAGCAACCACGATCCATCTAGTTTTTTTCCTCTTAGATTAGTTTAGATTGATGCCATGCATGGCATCAACAGATCGATCTGGTTCTGACGTTCTTGCATTGCAGGATCAAGCTGCCGTCGGGCGCGAAGAAGGTGCTGCAGAGCGGATGCAGGGGCATGGTGGGGCAGGTGGCCGGCGGCGGGAGGACCGAGAAGCCGCTGCTCAAGGCCGGCAACGCCTACCACAAGTTCAGGGTGAAGAGGAACTGCTGGCCCAAGGTGCGTGGTGTGGCCATGAACCCCGTCGAGCACCCGCACGGAGGAGGTAACCACCAGCACATCGGACACGCCTCCACCGTCCGCAAGGATGCGCCGCCAGGACAGAAGGTCGGTCTGCGTGGAGCGAGGAGGACCGGAAGGCTCAGGGGACAGGCCGCCGTCAACGCCACCAAGGCCAGCAAGGCCGTCTAGTTTTTCGATTAGTTTCACTTACCGTCGTGTCATCGATCATATATTATACTACCGGAGATCTTTATTGTGTCAGTCGTCGCGGATCATTATGCTAGTTATCATTATTCGGGTTTTGAGACTGTTATTGTGTCCAGTATATGTTCCAGCGTGGATGTGGTTTTGTGAACGGTGCTACACTTCTTTGGTCGAATCAGGCACACCTTTTTTTTTTTTTTTGCTCTTTGTTCGTTTAATTCCAACACTTATTCATAGATTAATTAGTTCCCTCTTAGTTTCAGTAGATCAATCGTACATACTCCTCCGTCCTCGAATAAGTGTACCTCTAGAATTGGTCTTGGTCAAACTTTTTAAACTTTGACCAACTTTATACAAAATAACATATATATATGATATAAAATCCATATATTATGAAAGTATATTTCAAAACGGATCTAACGATACCAATTTAGTATCATAAATGTTGTTACGTTTCCCAATAAAGTTGGTCAACTTTAAAACAATTGACTTCCATAAAAGGAAAACGTACACTTATTTGAGAACGGAGGGAGTATGCGACGTTAGTACTTGCTTGTATAAAAAAATAGGTCGTCCAAAATTTATTTTCTTTCGAAGAACTATTATTACTCAATTTTATGTGCTCCAATTTTGTATGTCGTCATCAACAGTTTGCTCGGTAGATTTTGTGAAGAATGTGTCTGAAAGGTACTCCTCCTTCAGAGCTGGTCAGTGCGTTTTTTTTTTACAAGTATTGCTGGCGACCAAGAGGGACCTCGTTGGTCCATCCAGAAAACTCAATGTCAGCTTCATAGCCAAATTTAGCTAGGGAATGTGCTATCATATTACATGTTTGACGACGGTGCAGCGAGAAAGTTTGTGTGAGCTAAGACGTTAGAGCTGACATTAGGATTTTTGTGAATAATATGAGAGTCGTTTTTGTCGAGTCAATTGGCCTATATGCATTGATTAGCATAGCCAGAAGAGTTGGTTAGGATGACGTGTGTTAGTTAAAGTTTGGTAACTTTGGTAAGTTGTGGGGTTCCAAACTATAAACGTACCACCCGCGGAGTTGTTAGCCTAATTAAAAGAGGGATTTGCCTAATAATCTGGGGAAACTTTACTTAAAAAAACGGGATGGGTGTTTCATTTTATCTCTTCCGAACATACAATTGCGCATCGTGCTTCTAGAAGGGATTATTTGACAACTTTGCATTTTTCATCATACCAAGAAAAAATATTTAAATTTATTAATATCTGAAATCAAGAAAAAAAAAGTACTCTAAATACCCAAAAGTCATATCACAAAAAAGTGCACCTAAACCTAGGAGACTCCTAAACTACGTAACAATTGATACTTCGGTCATGCGGGCTAGTTGTCATCCACGTGCTTGTCCATTTTCATCGTGTTTGCCATCGTGGCATCGGGATAGGAAAGGTGATAATAGGCGTGTTGTCAAGGATGTCATCGAGTCCCAAGATTTTTTTCGTCTCCTGATCCAAATTATCTTAGGGCACAAGAAAGTCATCTTCCACAATTGCGTGATACTATCGATGTTGGTGTTCTTCTCGTAGCTCGGTGTTAGGTTGTGCTTGTGCTTTGCCAGACTTGCTTGACATCCATTGGCTTTGCTAGGTGCAACAAGCATTTGGTTAGGTTGTATTAGTTCTTTAGATGGTGCTGAAGTCCACAACATTGTCTAGTCTTGTTAGCCGTTGGCCAATTCACTTAGAAAAAAAATGCACTACCGCCATTTAAAAAAACTACCCTGCTTTCCCCAAGAACAATGGGGCATCTTCCTAAGCACCGAGAGTTCATATTGTCGATATGAGTATATTTGCCTCGAGAAATAGATAAGAATCTATTTAGAGGCACTCTTGAACCTTCCACATGAGAACTTCTCTCGATGACTAGAACTCCCTTCCTGCCAGGCCTATTGACTACTACTTCCCCATCGATTAAGGTTACTCCGGGCAATTGAGTTATGTTTCTAGGGTTCAAGCCTCAAACTCTCTATTGGTTCTATTCCTATGGACTGTCCTGATTGGTCAACAACCACCTTATGAAACTAATTTCCTTTAATACACATTTACTTGAAGAACAGTACCCAATGAAAACCAAGCTGAGCAGCTCCCTCTACCACGGCCAGACAAGCTTTTGCCTTAGCTTATACAGACTTGCGAAGCTATTTTAATTTGCCAGCAGCTGCAGCTAAGAATTGTCCATTGTCCGATCTTTCTACAAAATCCCAAGCACCATCACCAGAAGGTTCTCGAAACACTGAAATTAACCTTTACATGGTCCAGTATTGGTTTATGCCATCGATCACCCATTGTTTTTCTGCTTGGGCCAACTGTCTCCAATGTTTGGGACGATGCCAAGTGCTAACTGAAATCTAATACGTGGCGTTAAATTAGGCTACAGACTTCAGTTTCTGGCTTCTCCCGTTCTCCTGCGTTCACCTTGTTTCTAATAGTCCACCAAACCAAGAGGAGAATAATCACCAACTTTTGCTTCTCTAACGCATTGCCAGAATTTGGTCTAGCTCTTGCAGCGGCGTTCTTTCGGTTTCTTCCAGGATCAAATCTCTCCAAACTGCCCTCACCTTCTACGTTGTTGTTATTCGGGTTTTGAGAATGGTTTTCTATGGGTAATACATCCAAACGTCGTGCATGTGTTTTTGTATGATGGTACCTCTACTCGGGTCAGCCACCACCTCGGGCTCCCCTTTCGACTACATAACTCCCGTGACCTAAAAACCAAGGGGGTTCGTCGTATTTCAGACAAAAACACCACAACGCCGCTGCCAACTTGAAACTCGATTCGGGGATCAGAAGTTCCTGTTCTCGCACCCTGTCGGGACGGGGATTCGGAGGAGATCATCGCCACCACTTTTCCATCCACCATCCATGATTCCTCCATCCATGTGTGAGTAATCTCCGATGTAGGCTGAGAGGGATGGAAGTGATTAGATGAGATCGTTCATGTAATAATGCTAGATTGTTAGGGCATGGTGCCTAGTATCAGATGTTAGTGATATATTTCATTGTTGTAACTTGATATGCTTAATGCTTGTCACTAGGGCCCGAGTGCCATGATCTCATATCGGAACATGTTCTTGTTTCATGAGTATAATTATGTTTTTATCATACCTGCAAGTTGTTTACACACATTGTTCTCTGGAACCCAATGCCCCAAAGTGACAAAAATTAGGACAACCGGAGGGGATGGCTGTGATTTGAGGATCACATGTGTTCACGGAGTACTAATGCTTTTCTCCGGTGCTTTATTCAAAGGAGCGCCTTAATTACCAGTAGTTTTCCTTGAGGCTTGATACGTCCAAAACTTATCTATAATTTTTTATAGTTTCATGCTACTTTTATGCTTTTGATAATTGCTTTTATATTAAGTCTATAATATATTTGGACTAACCTACTAATAGTTGCAAATGTGCACAATATTCTTCTTTTACACTCTGATGTGTAGGAATTATCAAAAATAAAAGAGGAAACCTTGTTGGAGTCGAATTGGGACTTTCCTGAAATATGTCTGAAAACTCTTTTTAAAGATTGCCACGATACGGGTCGAAGACGACGTCAAACGGAAGTCTCACAGAATACAAAATTGTGGGGAATTTGGCGACAAACGTTCTAGACTTAAAATTCTCCTGATTTCGAGTGCGAATGACCGAGATACGACCAATTTACCGCAACCCTAGATGGGATGACGGAAATCGGTGATACTATATAAAGGGAGGAAACCTAGGTCGTGGGAGACACCCCATACAACGAATTTTCCACCAAAGCCACGTTTTAGCCTCCCCCCATGGATCCCATCTCCATGGGCGCAGGCTCCCAAGACTATGAAGGAAGAGGACTAAGGGGCAGCGTTCCACCATGATGCTGGCAGCGCCGGGAAGAAGTCCCCGTGCCATCGCCACCGCTGCCCTACGCCCCGCGCTGTCCTCTCCACCGTCTTCACCGCCATCTCCATCGCCAATTACTTCTTGTAAACAGTTTTTCATCCTCCCACACACCTCTATACCGCCCTATGTAAACATGGTGTTTGACGTTATAAATTATTTGCAGATGATGTATTGCATTTATGTCATGTTTGTGTAGATCCCTTTTGTCATATGATTGATTGTTGAATCTCTATGGATGATTTGAGCTATATATTGAATTTGTTATAGTCCTATGGTGTCATCATATGTTTATTCGCGCATGGATCACATCATAGGGTTTGTAGTATATGGAGGAAGCTAGAGGGAGGGCTGCTTGAGTGATAGAAACATGAGCCCCAATCTAGTGATTAAAACATATGGGATAAAGAGGACCTTTTGATTTTAATGCTATGGTTGGGTATTTTTACCTTAATGTATCTTCTAGTAGTTACGGATGTTTGCTAGAGTTCCAATCATAAGTACTTGCAATCATTGGATAGTAAGAGCTTGTTAGATTTTCCTCTTCCACATAAAAGAGGAATATCAACCTTGTATTTGACTATTTGATCATGGACAAATCCATCACACGTTCCACCACTTTTCCACACTCATGTTACTGTTAGTTTATAGTCATTTAGTGTACTTTATTGCTGCAGCAACTAACTTTATTTTCATGTATTTATTATCCTGCAAAACTATCTCGTTTACCCGTATTGTTGATATAGTATTATTTCCTAGGTAAAGTAAACGTTTAATATGCGCTGAGTTGTATCAGTGGTTGATAGAACTTGAGAGAATACTTATCCTACCTTTAGCCCCTCGTTGGGTTCGACACTCTTACTTATCGAGAAGGCTATACACGATCCTCTATACTTGTGGGATATCAAGACATTTTCTAGCGCCGTTGCCGGAGAGCAATAGCGTGGGTGAATATTCTTGTGTGCACTTGTTTGCTTTGTCTCTAAGTAGTTTTTTCTTTCAGCTGTAAGTTGTTTTCTATCTTAGTTTGGATAGGGAATGTGAATTATTAAAAAAATTAGTTATACTTGTTATCTAAAAACGTTTTCAAAAAGGAAAGTGATTATAAAGATAAGTAATGGTTAAGTGGGGGTTGACCTTTAACACTTGTGTTAATGCCTATGAAACCAAAACAAATCTTTCCATGGAAGATTTTAAGATAAAACATGTATATATTGTAAATATTGTGTATATAACTCTGTATAGAAAAAGTGCTAATATTAGTCTCTAGTTATTTGAAAGTGCAAAAGTTTGGTTTACTAGCGCAGAAACAGATTTGTTGTGCTTCACTGTCTAAACTGTTTAAAATTACCAGAACATTATTTGGATCTGTAAATTTTTGTGCATAAACCTGATTCTAGTACCTGACTTTTATTAGCTCTGACTTTTCTAATTTGATTTACGTAACTATTGCGAAAAAATCTATTTTCACTGACTTATTAGTTTTTGGCAGATTCCATGTGCTTCACTGCTAAAAATCATCATAAATCTCATAATAGTATTTTGATCCGAAAATTTTTGTGCATAAACCTGAGATTATGATCTGTCTTTCATTAGTTTTAAGTTTTTTTATTTGAGCTATGTAACTATCTCATTGAGTGCCATCTTACAGACTGTTCCGTTTTCGCAAATTTCTTTGTTTATTCAGTATAGTACTTAGTGTTCTTAGTTTCCTTAGTTTTTCGACGGATAAATGAAATTTTATAGGAAACCTCGGTATATATAGTGGCTAATGTTTAATAAATATCATGAAACTTTCCAATACTTGAACATGAGTGGATTTTATTTAATGAGTACTAACCCTACTAATGAATTTTGTGAAGTTTTATTTGGATATAGCTTATAATATGTAATCAATATGGTGATATAAGACGAACAAAAAGACGCACGAGCTAAAGATTGGGGATGTTTAGGTGCATCCCAATAATATATTTAATAAGATACAATCATCTTAGATTGGGAATGCCCGAGTCATCCCCCTATCCATCAACAAAAACGAGGTTGTCTCGTTCATGATCTATATTACCCTTTTCACATGATATGTATTGTCTTAACATGTATTTTAAGTTTATTTCATTTATTTTTGGGTTTCTTTGCTGTTAATATAAATTTTAGTTCTTGTTTAGTCTCTGTTATTTTAGTTTCTAAAAAATTAAAGTACCAAGTTTTGCGCATTTAGTTTTACTTGATGCATATTTAAGGGCTTTTTCTGTTTTCGGCATTTGCTGCTCACTCTATGTTTTTTCATATTTTACTGAAAACTCAAGAAGTCACGAAAAATTTAACTGGTTACGTATAATCTAACCCTCTGCATGTACAACAATTGGCAAAAATTTATGACATTTTTACGTGCACCTAATAAATACGTTTTCCAGCTGCTGTTTTTCAGGACATATTTTGACTTTTGTTGTAAGAGTGGCCTCTTTGCATTTTCATTTGATCCCTTTTGGGTCTTACCTTTAATTTATAAGTTGTTCACTTAAACAACCTTTCTGTTATTCAAAACCCAAATTTAACACTTTGGGAATATTATCGGGCCTAACTAAAAGGCGTTAAAGAAAATCACTTCTTGGGAGACAACCCATATTTTTATTTTTGCAATGTTTTCTTCTGTTTTCTTTGAGTAAAGGTATGTAGTACTTCTGTAGCAGCTCCTTTGTATCTTTACTTTCTCGTATTTTTTGTTCCAAATAAAGTCTCTAGTGAAAATTTGAGGTTAGATTTGGATTTCTGCGCAGGAAACAAATTTCTGCTGTCCACTGTTAAATTCGTATAAAATCACAGAAAGATCAAAATGACCTGAAACATTTTGTGCTTAATACTCAGCTATTTCCGACACCTTTTCTAGTTCTGCTTCGATTTGATCTACGTAAGTTCCCCGAAAAGCTTTGTCTTTACAGACTGTTCTGGTTTCGACAGATTCTGCCTTTTTACCTTTATTCTCTTTTTTATTATGTTGAGTGGATTCCTTTGCTCCACAAAACATCAGTGGTTGTAGCTAATGTTTAAAAAGTATTAATAATTATTGTTTCCAAGGATAACATGTGAGTTTTTCATTGTGCACTAACCCTCTAATGAGAATTACTTTGAGTTTGGTGTGAAGGAAGTTTTCAAAGGTCAAGAGAAGAGGGTGGTATAATGTGATCAAGAAGAGTGAAAAGCCAAAGCTTGGGGATGCCCCCGTGGTTCATCCCGGAAAATTCCAAGAAGACTCAAGCGTCTAAGCTTGGGGAAGCCTAAGGCATCCGCTTCTTCATTAGCAACTTATCAGGTCACTTCTAGTGAAACTATATTTTTATTCGGTCACATCATATGCACTTTACTTGGAGCGTCTATTTATTTTTGTTTTACTTGCTGCAATAAACTTAGTTGGAACCTAGAATTCTTGTGTGGGAGAGAGACACGCTCCACCTTTTCATATGAATACCTGTATTCCTATCATACTCGTATTCTTCGTTTTTCGTCTAGCTACTGCAACTCCTCCTCTTTTTAGCTCTTGTTTTCATGCATCTCTTATTCAGTGTTGTTAGTTCTCGTAGAGTAGTGTTACTCTCTGGTTTCATTGATATATCATTTGGAGAGTTTTTGCTTAAATAAGTGATGGTGTTGGAAAGCAATAAAATATTTCATGCTTATAACGGTGCAATTAGAAGCTTGTTTAGATGTGGCTAGACTTTATCATGTCTTGTTGGATATCATTTTAATTCTATGATTAGTAATTATTATTGTAGCCTGACTTGTCTCAACTAGATGAGAGTGTTTAATGTTCCATTGAAAGAATCATGAGTTGTTTTTATCACATTGAAGCATAATATTGTGGTATTCTCCTTCAAATTCTTTATTTGGTTGACTTGGCGCATGCTTACACCATGTTAATGACTACAAACAAATCACTTATAGCCTCTATGATCATTTAATTTTGACTTGTAGTACTCCCTCTGATTCATAAAAAGTGTCGCTCACTTAGTACAAAGTTTCACTAACTTAGTATAAAATGAGCGACACTTTTTATGGATCGGAGGGAGTACCATTTATGCTTTGATTAATATTGTGTTTTTTTCGATATGCATGATATGGCCATTATTTCTCTCTTAAATTTTCGCTCCCAGTCTTCTGCTAGCTGCTATGTGTTGTTGGGAACCCCAAGAGGAGGGTGTGATGAGCACAGCAGTAGGAGTTTTTCCCTTAGTTAAGAACCAGGGTTATCAATCCAGTAGGAGAAAGAGAATCTTCGGAATGTTGATGCCACTGATGGTGGTGCTGGCGTTTCACCGGTGTCAGCAACAACGTGGAACCTGCACACAACACAACCAAAATACTTTTCCCCAACGGTACAGTGAGGTTGTCAATCTGACCGGTCTTGCTGAAAACAAAGACTAGACGTATAGTGTGGAAAACAGTGTATCCTTGCAGTAAGTAAAGAAAGCAGGAAATGTGTTGTGGTTTATTTAACAATGTGGAAAATGAACCAGGATTCATAGTTTCACTAGTGGTGTCTCTCCATAAAAGATAGCATGCTGGGTGAACAAATTACAGCTGGGCAATTGACAAATAGAGGTTGCACCGTAGTGCACAATATAACATGAAGATTACCATGATATTTAGTGCGGGCATTAAAACAAGATACATAGGCCGACATCCATCTGCATCTATGACTAATAATCCACTCTCAGGTTATCATCTGACCCCCCTTTAGGTATTAAGTTGCAAGCAACAGATAATTGCATTAAACAAAGTGTGTAATGAAAGCAATGATTATGCACGCGGGCACTCTCACCGCTGTTTTCTCCCTAATGGCAACAACACATCCTCCCCCTTCACATTTCTGTCAGTCGAGCAAGGCAACAAGGAGGCATGAACCCACTATCAAGCATAAATACTCCCTCTTGGAGTCACTAGCAACTACTTGGCCAGAGCAACCACTAGCAACGGAAAGCATGCAAGATCACAAATAACATACGCAATAAAGACTATAATCAACTTAGCATAAGGTCAATATTCATCGGATCCCAGCAAAGACAACATATAGAATTACATAAGATCAATCTCGATCATGATAGGAAACTCACGAGATCTAAACATGTAGGCATATGAGGAGGATAGAATCATCTAGCTACAGCTATGAACCCGTAGTCCAAGGATGAACTACTCACGCATCACTCCGGAGGCAGGCATGGTGATGTAGAAGCCTCCGGTGATAATTTCCTCTCCGTCATGGTGTCGGAAACAGCTTCAGAACCCCCTGATCTAGGGTTGACGGTGACGGCGGCTGCGAAACTTTTTCAAGGATTTTGATCAAGTGCTTAGGGTATTCCATCCCGGGGGATTAAATATGCGAAAGTGTAGAGGCGGTGGAGGTTCAGGGGTCCCACACCACCCCCTGGCGCGGCCAAGGGGGGCGCCACCCTATGGTGTGGGCCCCCTGATCCCCTCTTTGTATCCTCTTCGGTCTTTTGGATGCTTCCGGGGAAAATAGGACTTCCGGGCTTCGAACTTTCGAATTCCGAGAATATTTCCAGAACAAGTTTTCTGAAACTAAAAACAGCAGAAAACAGGGAACTGGCTCTGTGGCATCATGTCAATAGGTTAGTCCGGAAAATCGATAAAAATGACATAAAGAAGGGCGAAAACATGTAGCAATTGGCATAATATAATCATGGAGCATCAGAAATTAGGGATACGTTTATGACGTATCAAGAATCCCCAAGCTTAGTTCCTACTCGTCCTCGAGTAGGTAAACGATAAAACAATAATTTCTGAGGTGACATGCTACTAACATAAACTTGATCAATCTAATGTAAAAGCATATGCATGCTGAGATCATAAAACTTTAAACACAAGCATGATAAATAAAACTTTAATAATAAAGCATAGCAATTACTTTGCATCACGAAGAGTAACTCAAATAAAGGATCATGAATAATAATGCAAAGAAAGGTAGTAGTTTGTTCAGGTATAGTGAAAGCATGGCAAAGTGATATTTCGATAGTCCTTAAGAGTGGGGCAAAACATAAATGGCAGGACACCTTCAAAGTTCATGAGGAAGACTAGAACAAATAATTTAAGAACAAATGATATCACATCATGAAGTAATTATTGATGTTTATGGAAAAAAATGCACCTAGAACTCAGAATGGCAAAAATGCTCTCTCAACTCTATATAAAGTTTGAAGATGGAGACTCAACATAAAAGTAAAAGAAAGGCCCTTTGCAGAGGGAAGGAGGATCACTCATGTTCTAGAGGTTTTTATTTTATTAAACAAAGGTATTAAAAGTTTGACATTTGTGGAGGAATGTCTATATTTTAGGAGGGGTGTATGCTAGTGTGAACGAATGGTAAACAGACAATACAATACGTCACAAGCTAACTGGATTCACAAGAGCGGCTCCCATGGTGAAGGACGCAACTGGTGTAGAAGGTCATCCCTCTTTCTCTTTTGTTTACACAATTATGCTTGGACTGATATGATCAGGGGCAAAAATAGTGAAGAGAATTTGTTTGTATTAATTTGGGGCTGGGCACCCCGCTGCCAGCTCTTCTATCATTTGGATAAGCGGATGAAGCCACTAGTACAGGGTGTGAAATCCAATTAACAAGTGAGATAAATATTCTCTATTGGCGTCCTCATGAGCAAAAACAAGAACACAAATCGGGAATAATTTTGAAGGTTCTAAAGTTAACACATGAGGAATTTACTTGGAATGGCAGTTAAATACCACATGTAGGTAGGTGTGGTGTACACAATGGGAAAAACTTTGGTTTAAGGGCGTTTGGATGCACGAGTAGAGCTCATACTCAGTACAGGTGGAGGCTAGCAAAAGACTGGGAGCGACAAATCAAGAGAGCATAAGAGCCATAATCATGCATAGCGACATAAGCATCATTAATTAAAACATAAGCAGTATCACAAGTTCAAAAACTAAGTGGTCGTGGAGGATATTCGTGACTGGTTTGTAGTCATAAACATGGTGTGAGCATGCGCCAAGTCAACCAAATAAATCATTCGAAAGAGAAAACCATATGTTGATGCTTTACTATGACAACAACAACTCATGAATCTTTCAATACATATTAAACACTCTCAGCTATTTGAGGCTAATCATGCTACTCAATAACCACAAGTCTCTAAAACTAAAATGACATTTAGCATGGCATTAAAAAGTCCTAGCCACAGTCTATACAAGCTTCTACTGGCACTATTATAAATTCTACTTCAAGCAGCAGTTTTCTATCTCCCAACAAGCACCATACAAAACATGCTTTAACAAAAATACTCTTTATGATACATCAAGAAAACATGAGAGTATTCACATAACACTACTAAAACTAACATCTCTAATAAGAGATGGATGCAAAACATGATCTAAATAAATGCATCAGCTAGACGGAGATTAAGAATACAACGTATTCTCATGAAAAAGCGGAGCGTGTCACTCTCCAATAAAAGAATCCCGGGGTCCAACCAAAATTATTGAAAAATTAAAAACAAACGGGAAACAAAAATAAAATACTCTCCAAGTAAAGCACATAAGATGCGACCGAATAAAAATATCATTTACCTAGAAGTGACCTGATAATTTGTTGATGAAGAAGGGGATGCCCAAGCTTAGAGGCTTGAGTCTTCTTGGAATTTGCTGGGATGTACCACTGGGAATCCCCAAGCTTAAGTTTTTCACTCTTCTTGATCACCTCATATCATCCTCTTCTCTTAACCCTTGAAAACTTCCTTCACATCAAAATTCTCACAATCTTCATTAGAAACGTTAGTGCAATCGAAATTATAAACTCTAATGGTTCAGTTTCAACACAAGACTATCAATAAAAAACACATTAGCTACTTTCACAACTTATTTTAAAACTCTTTTTCTCAAAAGAACACCAAAAGAAAGAGATTAAGATGCAGATGCAATAATTGGCAGAAATCTGTGAAAACAGAACACCAGGCAAAGATCGATTTTTTAGAAATTCTTATCTTGCTCAAATAAAAAAGTGTTAAACTAATAAAAGTTGCTTATATAACTCAGGATTAAACACAAAAAATCTCACGTCATTTTGAATTTTCTGTGATGTTTAACGAAATTAACAGTGGACAGCAGAAATCTGTTTTCTGCGCAGAAATCCGAAATATAGTGTCAACTTTCCACTAGAGGCTTTCGTTGGCTCAACAAAAACACAAAATAAAATATACAGAGGGGTTTATAAGGAAATATACAACACCCAGGTGAAAATCACACCAAATAAAACAAAGAAAAGCATAATGAAAACAGAGAACGAGTTGTCTCCTGGTAGCGCTTTTCTTTAACGCCTTTCAGCTAGGCATAAAAAGGGCAACTCAAATATTTTCAAGTGAAGAGGAATGAACATAAATACCAATAAATCTATTTTTACTTCTCTTACCCTTCTTCTTGGGTTTGGGGAATGTGTGTTCACATGGCGTGAAGGTAAATTTTAATGTACCATTCCCCGCATCTATTACTGCCCCAAGAGTTTCAGCAAGGACCTTCCAAGCGTAATTCTTCCTTCTCCTACACATTCAATAAAAAGATAATCAGTGGATACGGTGCTTCCCATGATTTTTATAAACACTCCCTCAGCTATCCCAATGGTCAAAATAGTGGTATTATTGATAAGGGGTATTTCTTCTCCCCCTTCAGAAAGTTTCCAAAGATTCAAAGACTCGTAGATTTTTCTAGGCATGAGACAAAATTCAGTCATAATATCGCAACGAGCATAAAAAGTTTCATAATTTATAACTACTTTTACTATGGGGATGCACATTGAAGGTTCAGAGTTTATTGGCACATAATCATAATGAGCACGAATCTGGTTATAGGCTTCGTTTAAACATGATATATCTGTTTCAAGAGTATTTAATCTAGCCTGAAAACTCACAAGGGATGAATCAATTTTACTAGTTGAGCTAGAAGTTGCAATCAACTTTTTTATGGCATTAAGAGCTCGATCCCCATCACTAAGCGGGAAGTCTCCTCCTACTGCAGAGTCTAAAGCATATCTATAGCAAAGAATAAGACCAAAGTAAAAACTACTAAGAAATAAATTCAAGGTCATCATGGGTTCAGTTTTACTATAGGAATCAAGAATCCTAGACCAAGCTTCCTTGAAACTCTCCTCACTCTCTTGCTTGAAAGTGAAGATTGTTTATTCCGGTGACATAGTGACAGAAACAAAACTAGACATAAAAGCAAGCAAATAAATAACAGCTATAAAGTAAACTAATTTTTTGTGTGTTTTTCATATAGAGAATAAAAAAGACAATAAACAAAATAAAGAGGTTGAGAGTGAGAGACTCCCCTTGCCAGAATACTTTCTTCTCCCCGGCAACGGCGCCAGAAAAAGTCATGGTGCCAAAGTTGACGAGGGAGTACTTGCTTCTTGATGACTTTGAGATCCCCGGCAACGGCGCCAGAAAAATCCTTGCTATGTGTTGTTTGGAACCCCAAAAGGAGGGTGTGATGAGCACAACGGTAGGAGTTTTCCCCTTAGTTAAGAAACAGGGTTATCAATCCAGTAGGAGAAAGAGAATCTTCGGAAGGTTGATGCCACTGGCGGTGGTGCTGGCGCTTCACCGTTGTCAGCAACAATGTGGAACCTGTACACAACACAACCAAAATAATTTTCCCCAACGGTATAGTGAGGTTGTCAATCTCACCGGTCTTGCTGAAAACAAAGATTAGACGTACAGTGTGGAAAACAGTTTATGCTTGTAGTAAGTAAAGAAAGCAGAACATTGTTGTGGTTTGTTTAACAGTGTGGAAAATGTATCGGGGTTCATAGTTTCAGTAGTGGTGTCTCTCCATAAAAGATAGCATGCTGGGTGAACAAATCACAGCTAGGCAATTGACAAATAGAGGTTGCGCTGTAGTGCACAATATAACATGAAGATTACCATGATATTTAGTGCGGGCAGTACAACAAGATACATATACCGACATCCATCTGCATCTATGACTAATAATCCACCCTCAGGTTATCATCCGAACCCCATTAGGTATTAAGTTGCAAACAATAAATTATTGCATTAAACAAAGTGTGTAATGTAAGCAATGATTATGCCACAGGAACTATCACCGTTGTTTTCTCCCTAATGGCAACAACAACACATTCTCCCCCTTCACGTTTCTGTCACTCGAGCAAGGCAACAAGGAGGCATGAACCCACTATCAAGCATAAATACTCCCTCTTGCAATCACTAGTAACTACTTGGCCAGAGCAACCACTAGCAACGGAAAGCATGCAAGATCACAAATAACATATGCAATAAATACTATAATCAACTTGGCATAATGTCAATATTCATCGGATCCCAGCAAACACAGCATATAGAATTACATAAGATTAATCTCGATCATGATAGGAAGCTCACGAGATCTAAACATGGAGGTATATGAGGAGGAGACAACCATCTAGCTACAACTATGAACCCGTAGTCCAACGATGAACTACTCACGCATCACTCTGGAGGCAGGCATGGTGATGTAGAAGCCTCCGGTGATGATTTCCTCTCCGGCAGGGTGCCGGAAACAGCTTCAGAACCCCCTGATCTAGGGTTGATGGTGACGGGGCTGCGGAACTTTTTCGGGGATTTTGATCAGGTGCTTAGGGTTTTCCATCTGGGGGGATTAAATAGGCAAAAGGGGAGAGGCGGTGGATATCCAGGGACCCCACCCCACCCCTAGCGCGGCCAAGGGGGGCGCCACCCTATGATGTGGCCCCCTGATGCCCCTCTTCGTCTCCTCTTCGGTCTTCTCGATGCTTCCGGGGAAAATAGGACTTCCGGGTTTCGAACTTTCTAATTCCGAGAATTTTTCCAGAATATTTTTCCTGAAAGTAAAAACAACAGAAAACAGGGAACTGGCTCTGTCGCATCTTATAAATATGTTAGTCCGTAAAATCGATAAAAATGACATAAATAAGGGAGAAATCATGTAGCAATTGGCATAATATCATCACGGAGGATCAGAAATTAGGGATACATTTATGACGTATCACTAGCCCCCACCTGTACTGAGTATGAGCTCTACTCATGCATCCCAGTCTTGTTTTTAGCATAACAGATTGTTCCTCCATGGTCTTAGTAAATAGTTTATTTTTCTGATATTTCTTTTGCATTAAGTCTTTAGTGGCTCTTTCAACTTTTAAAAGTCTTTCAGTAGACATTCCAGTTCTATCATTATTACCAGTATTAAAAGTATATGGGCTATAATTGTTGCTACCAAAATTATTCCCATAAGCATTGGTGTTGAAATTATTATTTTTAATGAAGTTCACATCAACAAGCTCTTCCTAAGCAACCAAAGAGGCTAAAGAAACATTGTTTGGATCAATAGGAGCATGGCCATTCACAAGCATAGACATAATAGCATCAAGTCTATCACTCAAAGAGGAGGTTTCTTCAACAGAGTTTACCTTCTTACCTATTGTAGATCTCTCAGTGTGCCATTCAAAATAATTTACCATCATATTATCGAGAAACTTTGTTTCAGCCCCCAAAGTAATGGACATAAAGGTTCCTCCAGCAGCTGAGTCCAGAAGGTTTCTTGAAGAAAAATTCAGACCTGCATAAAAGGTTTGGATGATCAAGTAGTCAGTCCATGAGTGGGACAATTTTTTACTAAAGATTTAATTCTTTCCCAAGCTTTAGCAACATGCTCATTATCTAGTTTCTTAAAATTCATAATGCTACTAATTAAAGATATAATCTTAGAAGGAGGATAATATTTTCTAATGAAAGCATCTTTACACTTAGTCCAAGAATCAATACTATTTCTAGGCAAAGATAGCAACCATTCTTTAGCTCTCCCTTTCAAACAGAAAGGAAACAACCTCTGGGGTTTGAGTTAATACATGTTTGTATCATATGTGTTCTATTGAACCTTTGTTATTTACTTGTGAAGGTTCACTTAGTAGTTATTAGATAATTTAGAAAGATGTTGTGTGAATGGTGGATAACTTAAAGAGTTCATGTTTAGACGACATAATATCTCTACGGATGATGTGGTCAATTGTGCATTACTATCTTGTGGAAGTGTGGTCATCAGTTATGTGATTTGGATACTCACCCCTCTTTAAGTTCTACATACCTAGTTAATTATCCCAAGTCACTAATAGACTTGTGGTTAAGGTTGTTGAGAGTTTGTGTTGGTCATCAACAATTGTGGTTTGTCTTATCAAATGATTAGGTTTGTAAGATACTTCTTATAAAGATCACTCCAAATGTACTCTCTACCAGATGATCAACACCTATTTCATCATGTCAAGGGAAACATTGGTCACTTTGCTTCGTTTGAACTTTCGGGCCAAAATTTCCCATATTTTCACATGGAAGCTTTGAAAATGCACATATTATATTTTGATCCTTATAACTTCCCAAACACTGGAATGTTACATCTGCCAATCGAGCGGCCGGCCCTGCTCCAGCCGCGTCTCCACCCCCCACCCCACCACCACTCCGAGGATGTAAAGCCACACCGACCTACGGTTTTTGTTGTTTAGGGTAAGCATGATCCCCATATACTGATCACATTGTTGGGGGTTCGGCTAAACATGCAGGATTTGTCTTAGAGCACTCCACATGACACTAGCAAGAACACACGAGAAAACACTGTGGTTTGAGTCTTCTTGTGCCCCATAGAGCACGCAGAATCCACCGAGGGAGCCATGTCTTATGAGAAGTTTGCAGCCGCCGGGCAGGCGGCCTCTAACTAACTGCCAGAGCAAAAATTTATGTGTAGGGTGTCCTGCTTTATAAGTCCCGTTCAAAAATGTAACTTGAACGGATAATATGGACACCTAGAAGGGGTGGATAGGTGCTACTTCAAATTTTAATACTTTTTCAATTTATGCTTGACACAAAGGTAAATTCTTTAGATTTGTAACTACGGTGAATTTACCTATATGACAAGAGCAACACTAAGCAAGATACAAACATAAAGTAAAGGAGAGGGAACAAGGTAACCGATATCGGAAGCACGCTGAGACAAGGATGTATTCCTGAGTTCCTCCTTTTGAGGGGAGTACGTCTTGTTGGAGGGGTGTGAGTTTTGCCACAAAGGCCTACTCAACGCCACAAAGACCTGACCCTAATCTCCGATGAACCTCGCCACAAAGGCCTAATTCACCTTCCACTATTGATTCCCTTCGAGGCTGAAGTCCATGCCTTTGCCATGAGCTTGAGGCACACACCCACAACTGAATTGGGGGCTCCCAAGAACACCAACAATCTGGCTACAATCACGAGTGAGCAACAACGGTGTCTAGGTTTTCCTCAAGGAAACCCTAGACTTGAATAACTCTAGAGAATGAGAGGGGAACGAAGAATCGGTTGGTGAAGATGTAGATCAGAACCTTCTCCTTAAATTCTCTGAAGATCAACAAATTTAGGTGTAGGGACTGGGAGATCTCTTACGTAAGTGAGCAATTAATGGAGGCAACAAATGTTGGACGAGCTACCTAAGGTATAAGATGGAGAGAAGTATTTATACCCCCTCTCAAAATATGGCCGTTGCAGAAAAATAGGGGCGGAATATCCGGCCCTCGGGGCAAATAATCGGGCCCAAAAATCCGGTTGGCTTCTGGAAGCCCCGCATTTTTTCCTTTGCCGTTTTTTGCCTGGTCGAGATTTTGGGGGCGGATTATCCGGCCTCTTGAAACTGAATAAACCGGCTAAAAAATCAGCCCACCTCTGTAAGCCCCGCGTCTGGGTTCTTAGTGAAATTTCTTCACCGCATTTCTGGGGCGGAATATCCACCCTCCGAAATATCCGTCATGTGGATACTGAATTATCCGAAAAATATCCGGTGGGCTTCTGCGAGCCCCGCGCCCTGGTCCGAAGCCGTTTTTCCACGCAAGGTTCTGGGGGGGCGGATTATCTGGCCCCCGGAATATCCGGCCTTTCTAGGACAGATTTTTTCTGCCAGACTAGAGGGGGAAACACGAGCTTTCCTTCGACCTTTTTGGTGTTTTGGAGCCTTGTAAAATATACCTATAACTCCTGCACCACTTAACATCTGATTAAATATCACACGTGTTGTTAGCTAACACATAAAACTCTTTGAGATAAGAAATGCTATTTCATAACTGATATAATTTTGTGACATAGCCAAATTAATCATCTACTAACCACTAATATTAACCATCGATTCAAAATATCCTATACGTGCTTCACGTCTAACTAGCCCATATATGCTACTAATTAAAACGCAGTCTATAATTCCCCGAACTCGTGGTGTGAGGAAAATTGTCACTTGTTAAATAACAGCTAGTGGTTGTAGCTAATCATGGGGCCAAATCACTTAAGTAGCAAAATGATAAAAATGTAGTATGATGCTGGACTAACTACCAAGGTACCCTAATCAAGCCATGCATACAGTATCTACCGGCACTAATTTCAGGCTAGTCATAACGGGGAGTATTATACACAAGTACTGGTATATGATACTACCTCTATAATGCATGGTATTTTATAGCAGTGTCATAAATTCATAATCCCATTCTATTTATTATCCTCCACATTACATTACTGACACTTTGCAAAGTGCCACTAAATATTCAGAGCTATTGGGGCACTTGACATGCCTATATTGGCACTTTAGCAACGTGCTACTAAATGTCATGATATATAGAGACACTTTGCCATTATATATATGCCATTTAGTGACACTTTGCCAAAATGCCTCTATAGGATAAGACATTTCGGGACATTTTGTCAAAATGGCACTATTAGACATGTCAAAAGTGACACTTTGCCAAAGTATCACAATATGTCATGACTATTATGGTACTTTGCCAAAATGCCACTAGTTGGAAGGTTTAGGGGCACTTTTGAAAGTGCCCTACCAAAGTGCCATGGTGTAGTGCCGTGTGGGTCGTTACTCCTTTTTTTTTTGTGAGGAGCAATGCTTATATTGCTCAAATAATATGGTTACAACTTACAATCACTGTGGCGTAGCTGATAATTTATATTGCTTCTCGATAACCAACCATCGCCATAAAGTGACATTTTACATGGTTTTATCTAGGCCTAATATGAGCAATATGAAAAAGAGTCAATTGTTCAGCACACATATGCTTAACCAGAAAGGCCTTCCTAGATAGCCTCCAACTTGAATCAAAAGGACGACCTCTGAGTTATCAATCCTGATCTGGATTGGCAGAGCAGACTATTGCAGGGGGCCAGGGCAATTCTTCCATTACTTCTAGAGCATGAGAGATGTTGGCGACATGACCTAAATATAATTGCACCTGCAGCATTGTCCCAAAGCACGTTGCATAATTCGGTCAGAATAGCCTCCGAAAAGATAAGATGCTCTTTTTCTGAAAACAAAAAATAGCCCACGAGGCTGGCAGAGCAGATTGATTAATTAGTTGAACACACTGAACATGCTGGATTATTTTCTAACCAGAACCGTACCGATGGAGATGAGCATTTAGACCAGGCAAGGAGTTAAGTCGCTACAGCAAGGAGTTAAGTCACTACAGCAAGGAGTGAAGTCGCTACAGCAAGGAGTCGCTACCAGGATGGTGTTTTTTTGTTCTGTCGCTAGCCAGATAATGTAATGTAATGTGCAGGCAATCATGCTTGCGGTGGAGATCTAGCTAAGCATAGTAGACAAGCTTGCAGAGCTCGCTGTCAGCGAGGCCAAGATACTTCTTCAGGTCGGCGACGACGTTGTGCTGCTGCGTGACCGCCTGGAGTGGCTGCAGGCCTTCGTCCGTGACGCCGACCGGAGGCGCCGGGCCGGCACCGACGGGTTAATCCGCGTGTGGGTCTGCCAGACGCGCGACGTTGCCTTTGACGCTGAGGACGCTCTCGACGACTTCTTCTACGACGAGGTGTGTCCGTCATTCTTCCTTCTTCCTGCTGCTTGTTTCTATTGCATCTTTCTTAATCTATTATTGCCCTTGCTATCTTCGCTCCAGCTTTTTACTGTGCTTTCTCTCTTTATTTCCTACTTTCGGTTGAAATAGCTAGCAACTTTCGTATTAATTTAATCCAACTAAACAACATCAATCCCAAGATTAATTGACTTGTGGCAAACAGACATGCAACAATCTTGCACATGTCAACCTTAATATATTGCATATGCAGTAATCATAAAAAAAAATCAACAGGGTAATTGGGGTAAGAATCACGACACAGTTGGTCAGTGGACTGACCAAACGGTGGTATCATAGGAGCTACAATCTTGGGTACGATCCCGAGCTGCAATGGCGGAGCTAGGGGTAGCGGCTAGTGATGTCAAAACTCAAAAGAAATTGAAGTGATGTAAAAAATTAAGATTTATGGGGTCATTATGGAGCATTTATAGCTAGCATTTTGTTGATAGCTAATTTTGTCTGGTCGCTTAACCACAAAGTTCATGAGCAGCTCCGTCACTGCCGAGCCCGACACTTTCACGAAACACCACAAGCGGGCGAGGCCGCATGGTGTGGCTCGGAGGAGGAGCGCGCTCGAGCCACTAGTCTTCTCATGCTCTACTGAGCCTTATAAGTAGCCGCAACTCTCTCCTAACTAGCTAGCAACATGGGGCTAAATTTTAATACCAACTCTTTTCAGATAGTAGGTCCTACACTTCCTGCTACTAGTTGTTGAAAGAAGGGACACAATAGAAACATGTGATGGGGCGCATTATGAATGATTGAATAAAGGAGAGTTCTCACAAAAAAAAGAAAAAAAAACTAGAAACATGTGAGGTATTACAAATACACAATACAGTATAAAAAATAATTCAGGTGGGATTGGTATCTTCTTAATATTTTCATATTCCCTTTATCGAAAAAAAGTATAAAGAATAACGTGCAAACAAGTGACGCGGTAGAAACTATGAATTATAAACACAACATACCATACAACCACGACACATAAGAGCAGTAGAAACATGCGTTGGAGTGGAGGTGACGTGTTATGTTTCATTTGAAACACAACCTCTTAAACCTCTTGTGATGTGTCAATCGAGGATTGGTAATGCTATATGTTTTATTCCGCAGGATTAAAATGTTGGCCAAATTAAGACCAGCATCAACACATGTCTTCAAGATTTAGCTCTAAGGAATGGAAAAATGTGTTTATTCAGCTCTATCTGTAATTCATGCATGGATTTGTTTGCTACTATCAGGTTATTGGCCCTCGTCGACGTTGGAAAGCTGTGCGCAGTCACTTTACTGGCTTTTTCACAAAAGCCGTGGTTCGACATGGGTTGGCTAGTCGAATCAAAATGATTAGGAGTAGACTCGACCAAATCTCGGTGAACCAAAAGGAATACCAGATTGTGCACACACCGTCAGTGGTATTGTCATCCTCCACCACAGCAATTGCAGCATGGTACAACACTATATGAACCCCATAATTTCCAATTTACTAATACGATTGCATGCATATTTGTGTTGAAGATAAATTTCTATTGATACTTAAATCTTTGTGCGAAAGTTAACAAAATTATATATATATGAGCAGGCGGGATAACCTGGAGAATGCCGTGGTATTAGACCGGGACCTGGAGATTCTTAGGCAGATGCTGGTCCGTAAAGGTGAGCGTAGTTATTTCTTTTTTATGAGAAATGGTCCACAACACCCAATGTTCATCTCCATAGTTGGGGACAGTGGTGCCGGAAAGAACAGCCTTGCAAAGATTATCCATCGTGAGATGAGGTCAGAGATGAAAATGTTAGTCCGGTGTGACATGGAGCCGGGTTCCAGCCCGGCAGATTTCCTTGGAAAGGTGTATGACCGTGCATCCCTTCTTCTGTGCTATGACTATGAGCGGAAGGTGATAGCGGAACAGCCGGATTGGGATAACAGTGACAAGCTCCGTCAGCTTCTTAGCGGAAAGAGATACTTGTTGATTCTGGGCGGCATAACCTCGATAACCATTCTGAATTGCCTGAGAGCGAGCCTGCCTGACTCAAACGATGACAATAATAGCGGTGGATGTGTGATGCTCATCTTGGATACAGAAAACGAAGAAGTAGCTTGGCATGCTAATACCATGAACTTACATGGTGCCAACGGAGTACACGTCCTGACCCGTTTGGATCCAAAGAGAAGTGGACAGCTATTCTGGTGGAAAGTGCTGAGAAAGGGTCAAGATAAAATGAGAAGGTTTACCGGCCAGATGGAGGATGATGGGAGGTACTCGGAATTGGTACACCGTATAACGGGGGGATATCCTATGGCTATAGTGCTTTTGGCCGGACTTCTCCGGTTCAAAGAGAAGCATGCCCAGTGGGAAGCAGTTCTGCTACAGCTTGAGTCTGTATATCCACCGCCACAAAAAGACAAGTACAGAGACGGCTATCAATGCCGTAGCAAGAGGCACGAAACTAACCACATGTGCAACATAAGGGCGATCGAGATCATCTTCTGGGCGAGCTTTGAAGATCTTCCCAACGACGTCAAGTCCTGCTTCCTCTACTTGGCAGCTTACCCCAACAATATGTGCCAACATGCCGACGAGATCGTGCGGATGTGGATTGGAGAGGGCTTCATCAAGCCGCAAAACAGAAAGACCATGTTGGAGGTTGGGCACGACTACCTCAAGGAACTAGTCTTGAGGTGCCTCGTTGAGGTTGAGGAGATGAAAGTCGGCGGTGGCATCCATCTTATCAGGGTTCCCAGGAGCCTCATGGGGTTCTTGAAGTCAGAGGTCCGCGAGTCTGGATTCATGGACATGATCAACGACAACGACATGACTGACTGCCATGTGCCATTGTCGGCGCGCCGCCTCTCCGTCCAGAGTGACTCGGGAAGACGATGCACAGGCAGCTTTGACAGCAAAAAGTTACCTAAGTTGCGTTCCTTCATATGCCACATCAACGACAAGGGCGACCAGCATCATTCCCATGGTCTCCACTTCTTGCGCGGTTCAAAGTTCATCCGCGTTATCTCTGTGCAGGGGTTGAGGATTCAGATGTTGCCGGATAGAATTGGTGACATGATTAACTTGAGGTACTTACGAATTGACTCTCCATTCCTGCAGCAACTCCCGTCCAGCATCTCAAGGCTTATCAACCTGCAGACGCTTGATATAAGGAATACCAAGGTCAAGGAAATTGACAACAATTTCTGGAAGATCAAGACGCTGCGGCACGTGCTTGCAACTGACCTGATGCTTCCAGTAACAATGGCAGTTGGCGTGGAAGAACATGATGGTGGCAGTGAGCTACAGACGCTACACGGTGTGAGGCCCGCAGCCACGGAAGAGTGGAGCACAGGGAAGTGCCCCTTGGAGAAGATGGCAAGCCTACAGTCAATCGATATGCATGGGTTCCAGGGTGAGAGACATGGTGGGGATGTGTTCGAGGCTGCTCTCAGGGAAATGACTCTACTTCGCCAAGTTTAAAAACACTATCACCAACTGTAATAATGTGTGGATATTATATGAAGAGTGGCCCAAAAAATACCAGCATATACATACATACACACTAGGGTAAAACAATGGTTGTATAAACTATCAACAGCTATAATATACTCTCAAGTAGGGTGTTATCTTGTTTTGCGGTTTTTGTTGCGTATTTGTTCTAGAGAGGCCCAATTTTTTTTTTCGAGGGTATGCAATTGCATACCTGATTTTTATAGAAGGAGAGAAAAAGTTACAACAAAGACACCGACAGCAACAGTACAAGCCACCTAGCTGTCGAACACACTCCACTCTACTCTAGACCTAGCTGACTACTCGCGAAGTAGTGCTCCAACTCCTGCACCTGCCTGTGCCCAGCGATTCAACTCTTCAAGCACTCGTTGGGCCAAAATCTCCTCTGTGCAGATATGCCCGTCATTATGGAAGACCCTGGCGTTGCGCTGCTTCCAGACCATCCAGGTACCCAAAATTATCAGAGAGTCGACCTGTTTCTTTTGCTTGCCTCGGAATCTTGCTCTAACTGTCAGCCACCAGTTCCCGAGTGTATCGACCATCGTCGGCGCGGGGATCTGGATGTTAAGCCTGCTCGCGCATCTCCACCACATCTGCCTTGTGAACACACAGTGTACAAGGATGTGGTCAGTGGTCTCAATCTCCTGCAAACATAGCTTGCAGACCTCCGGATGGTCCTGCAGGCCGTGCCTTACTCTCCTGTCAGAGGTCCAGATTCTGTACTGAAGTGCAAGCCAAAGGAAGATTTTGCACTTCAGCGGTGCCCAGCATTTCCAGACTCCATTCGCAAGGGGAAAACGTATCTGCCCCTGGAATAGAGCTTTGTAGGTGGAGCTCGCGGTGTAAATCCCACGAGCATCAGCTGGCCACCCGAACTCATCCTCCCTAGATACATCTCGTGGCACCTCCTGGATAGCGAGCCACAGCCTCACGCACTGAGAGAGCATAGCTTCGGACCAAGCTCCCCTAATGTCCGCAATCCAGCGATTCTCCCTCAGAGCTTCCTCCACTGTTCTCTTATTTGCGGTTCTAACATTCACTGCCACACGAAGGAGAGGGGCTAAGGCCTGAGCATCAACCCCTCCAAACCACCTATCCTTCCAGAAAAGCGTCCTCTTTCCGTTTCCCACCCTGATGCGAACCAGACTATTGAACACCTCTGCTGCAAGAGTGTCCTTCAACATGGGCAACCAAATCCAGGGTCTCGAAATGTCCGTCCTCCTCTACCACTCCCATCTAACTCGAAGTGCCAGACCTTGTGTCTCCAGGTTTTTTATACCTAGGCCCCCAAAGCAGTATGGCTTGCAAACATTCTCCCATGCCACCAGACACTGTCCGCCTGTCGCCCGCTCGGATCCCGCCCACAGGAGTCCACGCAACCACTTGTTGATCTCCTCCAAAAGCCAGCAGGGGGCCTCGGCCACAAGTAGTTGGTGCACTGGTCTTGCAGAGATTACAGACTTAACCAGGGTCAGTCTACCCGCTCTCGCGACCATTCCGCTCTGCCACGACGGAACACACCTAAGCACCTGGTCCAGGAGGGGTTGCCATTCACTCTTAGTCAGAGGACGCAACGCTAATTGCAGCCCGAGGTGTTTTATGGGGAATTTGGTAATGCTACAACCCAGAACTCGTGCGACAAGCTCCTTATCCTGCTCGTCTCCTCTGATGAGTGTTGCAGAGGTCTTGGCATAGTTGACCCTAAGACCCGAGGCTTCTCCAAACAGCTGCAAGATACTCTGAACCACTCTCAACTCTGTCTCAAGGGGTTTAACAAACATGACCACATCATCTGCATAGATAGAGAGTCTCTGAGTCGCGGTGCAACGTACCAAGGGGGAGAACAGACCTGCATCCATAGCCTTTGCAACAGTGATAGACATCACTTCCATTGCTAGAACAAAGAGCATGGGGGAAATTGGGTCCCCCTGCCTCAGCCCTCTCACGTGATTGATTCTTTTGCCAGGGACACCATTAACAATCACCTTGGTGCTGGCAGTTTGAAGCAGGATCTCAATCATTCTGCACCACCATCTACTAAAACCTTTGTGTCTGAGCACCTCCAACAAGAAAGCCCAAGAGAGGGAATCAAATGCCTTGGAGATGTCAATTTTGAGAAGGACTCCCTGCTCCCTCCTGGTGTTGATTTGACGAGCCATTTGTCTCACCAGGATGAAATTATCATGAAGACTCCTGCCTCTGATAAAGGCGGACTGATTTGCACTCACTAGCTCTCCAAGCTTGGATCTAAGGCGGTTTGCAAGCAGCTTAGAGAACAATTTGGAGAAGCTATGAACAAGGCTGATAGGTCTAAAATCCCCCGTCTCTAGGGCATCATGTTTCTTGGGGATTAGAGTGATCAGGGCTCTGTTCAACTTGGAGAAGCCTTGTCCATCTCCAACTGCCAACTTCTGCAATCCAGCCAGAATGTCGGCTTTTATTATGTGCCAGGCTTTGTGATAGAAAGCCCCTATAAAACCATCAGGCCCCGGAGCCCTGTCCGGGGGTAACTCCTTGATGGTCGCCCAAGCCTCCTCCTCGGTGAAAAACCCCTCCAACTCTAGCCCATCCTGAGGGATAACACCGATGAAGTCTAAGTCCATGGAGTGCTCTCTCGTTTGGATCTTCCCCAGCAAGTTATGGAAAGCTTGATAGAATGCCTCTTCTTTATCATCTTGGTCGGTGACAATCCTCCCATCCAAACTGACAGCAGGGATGAAATTTTTCGCTCTTCTGCCATTAGCCACAGCATGGAAGAGTCTTGTGTTTGCATCTCCATCTTTAAGCCATCTCATCCTAGATCTCTGTCTAGCCATCGTGCGCTCAAGAGAGGCTAGCCGTAGAATAGCCAGTTTGAGGGTACGCCGAAGCCAAAGCTCCCCTGCAGAAAGCTGCCTCCTGTCCTGAGCAGACTCCAAGTGGAAAATAACAGTGTTGGCGATAGCTAGCTGGATTTTGATGTTACCCACCTTGCGTTGCCCCCAAGATTGGAGGTGGGAGGCCAAGTTCCTATAAAGAGCGTCAAGACGCTTAAAAGGGTCCACAATCCCTTCGTCACAAACCCAGCCCTCCTTAACAGCCTCCTCAAAGCCCTCAAGCTTTAGCCAGAACAACTCAAATCTGAATCTCCGTTTGGGTTTGACCGCTGCGCTCAAAGAAAGGTGAATAGGGGTGTGATCAGAAATATTGCTCGATAGAGCCTGCAGAATGCATTCTGGATAGAGAATGCCCCAGTCCACTGAAGCAAGAACTTTATCAATTCTGGTCATGGTTGGGGTAGCCCTCTCATTAGACCAAGTGAACATCCTGCCATGCAAATAAGTATCTCGTAGCTCGTGCAAGTTTACGAAGTTCCTGAAACGACTCATCATGTTTCTGTTCAGGTTGGCATTATTCTTTTCATCTGCCGAAAGGATCATGTTGAAATCCCCGACAATGATCCAGGGGCCAGGGCAGAGAGAACGCCTCTCCGTCAGCTCTTACAGATGAAGAGTCTTCTCTACATCAGATTGTGGAGCATACACCACCGACATCCACCAGCTTTTATTCTCTTTTGTTGTAATCTCACCAGTCAGCGTGTGAGAGTCTTTGCTGACATGGGAAAAATTAAGCACGGTCGTGTCCCAAGCCGGGAGGAAATCGAACCCATCGAACTTCGGGCCCAGGCACTGAAGGATCACAAAGCGATCAACCGTACTCAATTTAGTTTCCTGGAGACATACGATATTAACGTCTAAGGATTCCACAAACTCCCTCACGGCATTTTTCTTCGCAGGCTCATTAAGACCGCGAGGATTCCAGCTCAAAATGTCAATGTTTAGATCCATAAAGAATTGACAGCTGGAACTCCACTCTAGGGCTAAAAACACCCTAACTCCTGAGTGTGCACAAACTACGGGGGTACTCGTCTCCTGCAACACCCCTAGGGGTGGCAACTCCTTGCCAAAGATCGAGGCAACGACGTGAAGGTGCTCATCTTTCATCGGTGAGTCAAATAGGTCCCTGAACTGCTGTAACGCTGCGTCGTCCACCACCATGTTGTCTGGGACCACACCAAGCGCCTTAAGGAGGACATTCTCAGCCGCAGAAGCCTTCTTGAGGGGTTTGCTTGCAGGGCAAGGTAAACTAGAGCTGCGTGTGTGTCGACGCGGAGTACAGGGGACCGAATCCGGGCGCGACGCCTCAACCTCGCGAAGGAGTGGTGGGGCCAGCTTTTTTTAGCACATTTGCGCAGAAGGACTTCAGTCTGTTGCACTGCTGGTGATCTAGAGGTGGAGGCTCACGGAGAGTGACGAACGGCTCCACAGTCCTGGCACGTGTTGCATCCTCGAGCGCCCTAGAACCTACCTCGTAATCTCCCCCAAGATCTACTGGTCCCACTTCATCTTCCTCTGAATCAGCGTGGGAGGAAAGAGCGACCTCGAAATACTCCTCAATCTCCTCTGTGTGGGGCATACCCATCTGAATAGGGTGGGGGTGCAAATAGTAGCCACGACGGACTCCACGGAGGAGCCACTCCAAGCAAACGGATCTAGGGACAGAGCTGTGGGGTCCGCTTCCTTGCCCTTGGAACTAGTCAAGACACATGCCTCCGGAGAAAAGGCGGGGCCCACCCCAAGGGCGGTAGTGCCCGCAGGTAGAGGCGCATGTGGACTCATCTGGATAGGAACGAGCAAATCTTCCTTGGGAACCTCCCTCGCAGCGATAGGGCTGTCCCGTGCAGATGTCCCACCCGGGCCCACATCAAGTGCGGTTGCAACCAGGGGAGAACACACCTTCGCCGCAGCGCCACGTGGGGTAACAACAACCACAAGAGTCTCTGCCAACGTTTCTTCACGCGGAACCAGATCACCTCGGGATCCAACCCCAGCCAGTGCGCAGGGAGAAAACGGTCGCTCCGCTGAAACCGGTCTTGCCCCAGCCGCACTTTCTCCGCCTCGGGATCCTTCCCCGTCCAAAGTGGTGGAAGGAAACGGTCGTACCTCGGGGACAGGACCTGGCCCCATCTGCATCTTTTCCTTGGCTTTTTCAGAGCGGTTGGGGAAGGCTGGCGCTACCTGACGATCCGCAGAACGCAGACCAGTGGGCCCACCTCTTTCTGGCGCCCTTGACCGCAGTTGGTGGATCGGACTCGGTCCTTCCACGACTGGCGCTGAGCAAGGCGCGGCCACCTGTCGAGCCGGGGTAGGCTGCAGTCCACTGCGGGCCCCCGTAGCGAAAGAGAACTCCTGCCTGCTTTCCACGTGGTTGCACTCCATTGGAGGGAGCCTCCAATCACCGCAAACAGCGTCACGGGTGACGGTGCGCGCTCCCCAGCTGCATGCAGCGGGCCCGGAGACCGTAGAACGGGAGTCCCGCGTCCCCTTCGACCACGGCAGCTGGCGCCACCGCCGACCACCGGAAGCACCCGTCTCATCGAGGGACCTCCAAGCACCATCACGCACTGGAGGAACGCTCGCCGGCGGCCGCTCTGGCCAAACCACCTCCTCCACAGCGTCTAGATGAATCAGGACCCGGTACTTGAGAGTGTCCACCTCATTGCCGTTAGCCACCGGAGTAGGGCTGCGCGGGCGGAATGGATCCGAAGACGGTGGCGGTGAGGGCGTGCGGCCACCAAGCCCCGCCGGCTCCGGGATGACAAGCGTTCTCGCGGAAGGGATCGAGGAAAGCTCCGATGACCAAGCCGTTAGTTTGAGCATGGCCATATCCTCCCTCGAGCTGGATTCCGGCGCGAAATCTCCCACTAAGCATGAAGTACCGATAAGATCTTCAACGGTTTCCACTGCCCAAGCGTGTGGTGGGATCCCCTCTATGACCAAGCTCACCTTCTTCCCCAAACAGCCCTTGCTGGCTTGATCGAACCTGCTCCAAGGCCTAAAGAACAGATTGAAGCCATTGCACTGCAGAGATGTCCTTGACGCGACCCGGTTCCGACCCTCTTTGTTAGCAAACGAGAGCAGGAAATCGGCTGGATGAAAATTGTGCACAGACACTCGCTCGAACGGAAGATCCAGCCGGACATCGAGCTCATGGGCAACCTGCTCGCGCGTCACTTCCGGCCGAGCGCCACCGACGTAGGCGACCATCGCGTAGCGGAGCCTGTTCTCCAGGTCATTCATCCCCGGGGTACGCCGCACCACACAGACAGGGGGCTCCTCCTCCTCGCACGACGCCGACACGAACCGCTGCGCATCCGCGACAGGCGTCGCCGAGCACCGTTGCACAGACACCGCCGGCACGGCCCAAGCTTGGGGTGGCGACAGTGGACGTCGCACAGCCGTGGCTGCCGCGACTCCTCTGTACGTCCCCCCCTCCCCTGGCCGCCCTTGCACGTAAGGTAGCACGACGCCGGCCCGCCTCGCCAGCAGATCGCGTCGGAGCGCCTCCTCCTCAGTCGCCGGACTTCGTGGCTTGCAGCAGCCCTTGGCGCCATGGCCTTCTTCCCAACACCGATTGCATACTTGCGGGTTCGTGCAATCAACCTTCACATGCCCAGGCCGATAGCAGTTGAAACACAAACCATGGAACTCCGGCGGGACGGGGGATCTCGGCGGCGGCGGCGGCGCGACCAGCGCAGCTTCCGCAGCCTTTTGCACCGCCTTCCTCTTCCTCCAAAGGGATTTGCGAGATGGCGCAGCCGGCGCCCAAGTTATGCGGTCCTTCATGCTCTTCCCCGCAGCAGCGCCGGCCAACTCCATGGCCTTCGAGGTCGCGCCCTCCTATCCGCCCGACACTGGCGAGGCCGAATCCGAAGAGAGGCCAAGGCCGGAGACGATGGGGCTTCCTAAGGACGCGCGCGAGGAAGACGAGCCTGCCACCGGGCTGCACGGCACATCGTCGCCGCGCTGGCCACTCCCGGCCAGCTGCAAGCTAGGACGCGCGGCAAGCGACATGGTGGCGAGCTGAAGGTGGACGCCGGGGCCGGAGTGGCCGCCGGGGTGAGGGTGGAGAAAAGGGGGGGGGGGGGGGGGGAGCTAGAGGGCGGAGCTAGAGGGCGGAGCTAGAGGGCGGGTATCATATAATTTGAGTATGAAGCCAGCTGAGAGGCCCAAAATAATAACAACATATACATACATACATACACAATCTGATTTATACAGTGAGCTTACATGATCAAACGCAAGTGCAAAAACACGATACGCATCTCAACCAGGTAGTAGTTAATTTGTAGGAAGAAAACGTATCTATACACACACCGACATGATCTGATCTCTAGGAGTCGTAGTCTGAACCCCAGAGCGGCAGGAACCACATGGAGTGCACCGACGACTGGAACGACACCATAACCAGCAGCAGCACCACCATCGCCGCTACGCCCCATGGCGAGGCCGACGACGTCGGTGCCGGCTCCGTGGCGGCCGCTGGCGCTTGGCGTCGCAGCGCCCAGCGGGTGCGTCGGCGCCAGTACCCAAAACCAGCGAAGAGGAGGAAGACGGACATGGCGGCGAGCGGGGCGGCGAAGACGCGGACGCCGATCTCGGCACGGCGCTCGACGGCGCGGTAGTCGACGTAGGAGGAGGTGACCAGGAAAGAGACGACGATGGCGAAGAAGGCTAGCAGGCGCCCCGGTGGGAGAGAGGCAGTGGACAGAGCCCGCGCCGCCCAGCTGTGGTTCCAACCCTTCTTGGAGTGCAGCGCCCACGATGACATGGTCAGAGAGCTATTGCTAGGACTAGCTCCCGTCTCTGCTTCACCCAGCTGTAGGCGCGTGCACCGTGCTCGCCACTGCTGGTGCGTGGTGGTATATATTAATGGAGGAAGGAAGCAGATGCGATGCCTGTGGGGAAGAAAGAAAAGAGAGGAGAGGAAAGATGAGAGGTGGGCCGGCGAGAATATATGCTACCTGTTGGAAGAAATATCTCGCCTGCTAGATAGCTAGCTAGAAGATATCATATAAAGGAGGATTTGCATTAGAGAATCAATCGAATTATGATAAGTGGAACGCACTAATTAAAGATGGAGAAATTCCTTCCAGCTCGCCACTAGTACGTCTTGTAAAGGTTCTTATCTCTGAGTTTTTTTTTTTATCAAACTCATGGTGTGTAGTTGCGCACGTTGTAGAAGTTATATTATTTGTTATAACTAGTAAACATGCCCGTGCGTTGCAACGGGCGAAAAATATCTACGTTTTAGAAATGCACAAAATATTTTCTTGTTGATGAAACGCGAGTAGAGCCATGCGCCGCCATCCTCATCCCACTCCCGACTCCATAAAAACCTTCGCCTCGGTCGGGAAGTAGAAGAAGGCAGACAATTCACCTTGGGAGGAGTCGGAATGCGAATTGAGAAAATGGATGGAAATTGACTAAATTGCCAGATTAATTTGGTTTTCAGGTTTAGGTTTGGTTCTTATTTTTTGTTGCTCCATTTTAGGGTTTAAGTTCAGGTTACCATACAATCTGAAATAGTAAACAACCGTGTCATATTCATCCACTGATTTGTTCCTTCCATCTGCAAATCCATCATACATCATTACATCAAAATTTGGTTCCCTCGAGTCCAATTAGCTAGCTCGATAGAAGGAAATTAGAGCATCTCCTAGCTCCCAGGAGTCAGAGGGATTTGGTAGCAGACAACAAATGTTTTTTTTGCTCATACGGAGGCTGCAGTCATGAGCCTATCGCTGTTTATGGTAGTGTTTAAAGGGAGTATTGGTTTTTCTCATGAGATGAGACTGGTCATCCTCATAGCAACATGCATACCCGATACATGGGATTTCCTTTATCGTAAGTTGCTTGCTCATATATGTTCATAAATGGTTTGATCAAGCATTCAGTATTATAAAAGCTACATATCTATCTTTTCGGGAAAGTTAGCTCCCATAATAGCATCATCATGTTCCTATTTTTGCAGAGTTGAACCATCTGAATATCCGATAGACTTGCATTTGCACAAGTCTTGGCATCACAGTGAGAACCTGTTGAAGCTTCCCAACTGTAGTAGTTAATTAGTGGTGCATTGGGGACATGACCCATTCAATTCTGCAACAGTAAAGTTCACACTGGATTAGGTAAAAATGTGATCATAACTTCACATCTCTCCAAGAAAGCAGTGCAATAGACAACCCTTGAAACTTATGAGGCAAATTATTCGCAAAAGAAAAACAAATTTGGCCAGCAGCTTGGTAATGTCATCGATTAGAACCGGTAACAATACAATTAGGGATACAATTACGATGTAGTTGAGGAGCTGATTTTTCTTGCATTTTCCGAAGAAGAGTGAATATCCACATCATAATGGTGAACACAATCGAGTTTCTACTAATATTTGGGAAGAAAAAAAAATTGGCTGGATAGTTATCCAAGTGAACAAATGCAGAAGCATTTTAAGAAGATAAAAACAATCTGATTGTGTATCTTATAATAGTAAAATCTAGAGAAGGATTGTTCAGTGAGAAGACTATTAATGCCTTAGTACAAATCCAAAGACTATTTAACACAGCCATATTGATCATCAGGTCACATGCAAACATGATTGTGCGCTTATTATATCTCATAGAAAATGGTAAGCTTTCATGTGCTACCAGTGCGTGGAACATAGTAGAAACGGTGCTATCTAATTTGATATATGGCAGATAATGAATCAGGGATAAAACTATAGGAGAATCGTTTATTGATTAAGCAGAGAAAACATACCATTGTCGTGAGCAGGAACATGAGCAGAATAGTGCTCGGGCTGGCAATCCGAAGGCTTATTAGCCGCCATGAGATGCGATCCTCTAGAACTGAGTTGCTCACTTCTTTCCTGTCTAGGCCACGGCGTGACGTCATCACGGCCAGACCTCGACCTCCTTGGCATCCGAGGACGCATCCATGTCTGAGACCGACAAGGCGCTCGTGCGCAGCGCGCTGGCCGGCACGGACGCGCGTGGCAGGTGCCCACCACTGAACCTCTAGGGGCGTGGAACCTCGAGCACCGCCTGCGCCACGCACGGCCCAAAGCACGTACACCCGACCGTCGTTGGCAGCGCCACACATCCGAGATGGACAGAAACTCCATGGCGCACAACAAGGTCTCCCAGTCGCTATCACCATTGAGGTCAGCGGCGGTCGCGCCTATCAGAGTAGGTCAAGGAGTCTGCCGCATGCCGGCGCGGGATCTCAGTCTGGCCATGACGATGATGGGGTACCGGGGCTCATCGTGGCGGACACTATCGGAGCCCAGCAACGGCCCATGGTTCGCGGTGCCACAGGAATCGACGAAACTGGCCGCTCGCGGGCTACCTAGCGGTGGTGATGGATCGATGGCCGGGGACTGTACCCAGGCGGCACGCGGTGTCGGCCAGCGTGGGAGGTTGGGGGCGGGAGCACCAGAGCACGCGTTGAGCTCCGGTTCACCTTCATCTCTCGCAAAGTCTTGCGTTCTAGGGTGCCCTGAATCAACTGAATCAGGAGCCTCTTCTTCTACGACCGTCAGTTGCCGAGATCGATTCGCCGCCATCTAACCTTCCCCTTCCTTCCCGACTGTCAGGAGCCCACACTCTCATCTCTTTCCTATCCTCCCCTATCTCGCGCCCGCAGGTACCCTCCTCCCCGGCAGCGATGCGGAGGCCGGTGAAGAAGCACGCGGAGGCAGAGCTGCAGAGACCACTCCCTGGGAGGATAAGGTAGTGAGATGATGGTTATTTATCATTTGCCTAGGCGGTGGCGCAGGTCATGTGCCAGGGCGTGGTAGCGGTAAAGGGGATCTGCTCGAGGGCGAGCGTAGCATCACAGCAGGCCCCACACCGAGGGATAGGTGGCGACGTTTGTGGTAGGCCGGAGGCGGCAAGCAGGGCAGGCCGGGGTGCCTCCTCACCGAGCTCATCGCTAGAGCAGAGCTTACCGGCTACGGAGGAGAGGCGCAGGTGTGGCGTGAAGCCTCAGAGAAGATGGCCGATGGGGATGAAGGGCGTGCGAGGCAGTCGTTGGTCGGGAAGGACAGGGACAGAAAAAAAACCACTTATCGGTGGCATTGGTGGGTATTATCTGATTTTGTCGGAGGGTATGTCCGTAATTTTGTGTTGGACGAAATTTTCGCAAGAAACTTTAATGCCTTTATTAGTATATATATATATATATATATATTATATATATATATATTAGGAAGTTGAATATACATCGAGAATTTGTACAGTGTCTCTTTCCACCACGAGAGAGATCGATCCATTCACCCCATAGCAAAATATGATAGTGCTGGCCGCTGAGCGGAGTCCCCTCGAGGATATGGGAAATGATCCGCCCACGGCATTTTTTCCCTATTATAGATATGTTTTGTATGTATCAGAGCAGAGAAAAATTTGAGGCAGTGAGATACATTTCCATTCAGCATAGTAGTACTTAAACACCGCGATAAGAATCCTAACTCCTGACAGACAGGCCATGCATGGTCACACGTAGCTGGACCAACTCACACACCCATAAGCCATAATCTAACCCGTGTGTCGCTGAATTAGTATCATGTGAGTGAAACGTGATGGTCATCACGTTTTTCTTCTTCCTGGACATGACAGTATATCTCACCCCGCACAATGGCTTCACTTCTGAAGACCAGGGAGGGAATATTCACCTATTAGATTTCCGTTTCTTCTATTTGACTCATGTTTTCCCATCTAAATTTTAGTGTTAGATGGACCTTTCCTGATGTAATTGGTGGATTAATTGGCTGAAAAGGTAGTTTGTATAGTAAATAAACACGTACCAATGAACAAAGTAACACACATATTATGGTTACAACAACTAGTCTTGCCAAGAAACGTAATTTAAAGTTACGAACTAAGCAAAGTGCAAACATAAGTACGTAAATTTGATTTGGTTTGTTTCTCAATGATGTTAGCTGTATTAGCCTTTTCCATTTTCTGTTATTTTGGTATACCGTATGTGGTCTGGATACCGATTCCATCTCTTGTACGGCTTGGCCACCCCAATATATTAACATGTAATCCGTGTGGACTCAAGCACGGTTCGACCCATTGTTTCTGACATGGTATCAGATCTTCTCCTCCAAACCTAGCTGCCGCCGCCGCCGTCGTCTGACCGCCGCCGCCGCACAACACCTCAACCCGCCGTCAGATCTCCACGGTGAAGGACAATAACAACCCGCCGCCAAGCTTTGCTGCGGTGAAGGACAAGCACAACCCGCCGTCGAGCTTCTCTCACGGTGAAGGACCAACACCCGAAACCCTAGACACCAAAAACCCCGAAACCCTAGACACCAAAACCCGCGGTCATGAGTTCTTCATCTTCAACCTCAGCTTTGGCTGCTGCCCTTGGTAACCCACCGACGCAACTGCTCACAAGATCCAACTTTCTCCTATGGCAAGCTCTGATCGTCCCAGCTTTTCGAGGTGCGAACGTCATGGGACTCCTTGATGGCTGTGATCGGGCTCCTGCCATGACCATTGAAGGGGAGGACTTGGAGAAGAAAAAGGTTCAAGTGGAGAATCCCGCATACATTGCTTGGATTGCGCGAGACTAGCAAGTGCTACGTTTTCTCTTGAACTCCCTGTCACCGGAGATCTTGTCGCATGTACTTGGCATGGACACGACTGCTGCTGCGTGGGCTGCTATCAATGGGATGTTCAAGACGGCATCGAGGACCAAGGCTCAACATCTGCGTGAAAAGCTTAATGATACCAAGAAATTGTCTCTAATTGCCGATCAATACTACACCAAGATGAAGGCTTTTGCCTCGGAGCTCTCGGCTCTTGGCAAACCGGTGGGAGATGATGAGTTATTGGGCTATCTCTTGCATGCCCTAAACAAGGTGGAGTACAATTCGCTTATCACGTATGTCCATGGAAACCCAAGTACAACATTGGATGAGTTCTACGAGCAGCTTTGTGGGTATGACATGTGAAAAGGGGTGGAGGAAAACGGAGTTTTCGTCTCGTCGGCTAACCTAGCCCGTCGTGGTTTTCCTCCTCGGGGACGCACTCCACCACCACGTGGGTACACTTTACCCCCCCCCCCCCCCGCAACTATGCCCCTCGCGGTTACTCACCTCCCCCTCGTGGTTGCAGCCCTGATAGGTACCGTGGTAATGATGATCGCTACCGTGGCACTGATGACCGTGACCGATATCGTGGAGGTGGGGGTGGTGATGACCGCAACACATGGAGGCGTGATGAACGCCGAGGAGATGATAGATATTGGCGTCGTGATGAACTCCAAGAGGATGATCGCCGAGGTGATAGGCGTGATGAGCGTCGTGATAGGCGCAATGACTATGGTGGGCGTCGACAAGATCGTGCACCCACAAAATATGTTGACACTGATTGTCAAATCTGCAAGAAACATGGACATCCGGCAAATGAGTGTTGGTGGCGTTATGCTGATGATAAGAAGAAGAAAGAAGAAGCAGAAAAGGAGGTACATCTCGCAACTGCTCCATATGGTGTGGATACAAATTGGTACATGGATTCTGGTGCCACAGATCACATTACTAGTGAATTGAATAGACTCCTCATTGCCAACAAATATCATGGGCAAGACAAGGTCCGCACTGCTGAAGGCATAGGTATGGACATTAGTCACATTGGTAATTCAATATTAAGTACTCCTCATGCTTCCTTTGATCTTAAAAATGTCCTCCATGTTCCAAGTGCATCCAAACATCTCCTTTCCATTCACAAATTTACTCTTGATAATCATGTGTTTATTGAATTTCATCCTTTCTTTTTCTTAATTAAGGACCAAACAACCAGAAGAGTTCTGTTTAGAGGCCCTTGCTATGAGGGTCTCTATCCCATGGTGCATATGTTTCATGAGACCTCCAAGCATGCCTTCATCACAATAAAGCCATCTTCCTCTACATGGCATCGTCGTTTAGGACACCATTCCTCATTTGTGGTTCAGCAAGTTCTTAGGAAAAATAAAATAGCTTACACCCCAGAGAGTACTCCATATGTTTGTGGTTCTTTTCAATTAGCTAAGAGTCATCAGTTGCCATATCATGTGTCCTCTAGTGTCTCCACTGCTCCTTTGGAGCAAGTATTCTCTGATGTATGGGGTCCTGCCCCCCTCTCTGTGGGAGAACATTCATACTATGTAAGTTTTATTGATGATTTCAGTAAATTCACCTGGATATATTTTCTCAAGAAGCGTTCTGATGTTTATCAAGCCTTCCTTAATTTTCAGAAATATGTTGAGCGCAAGTTTGATAGGAAAATTATCACTATGCAAACTGATTGGGGAGGTGAGTATGAGAAATTAAATGGCTTCTTTCAAAAGGTTGGCATAACTCACCATGTTTCATGTCCTCATGCCCATCAACAAAATGATTCTGCTGAGAGAAAACACCGTCATATAGTTGAAGTGGGTCTAGCTCTTCTTGCCAATGCCTCTATACCACTCAAATATTGGGATGAAGCCTTTTTACTGCCACTTTTCTTATAAACTTGCTTCCCACAAAAGTCTTAGACTTTGATACTCCTACAAAACGTCTTCTTCATATCACACCCAACTATGATGCCCTCAGAACTTTTGGTTGTGCGTGGTGGCCCAATTTACGTCCATATAACAAACGTAAACTTGCTTTTTGGTCAACACGTTGTGTCTTTCTTGGATATAGTCCACTTCATAAGGGTGTAAAATGTCTTGACATGTCTACAGGCAGAATCTATATATCTCGTGATGTTGTGTTTGATGAAAACGTTTTTCCGTTTGCATCTCTTCATCCAAATGCCGGTGCCATCTTAAAACAACAAATCTTACTTCTTCCGTCAACTTCTAATGAGGATGTACAATATATTGATAACCATGTGCCTACTATTGTGCCAATTACTGACGTGGAACATGTACAAGAAACTCCAGTAACGAATTATGGTGAAAACGGTGATGAAAACGGCGCAGAAATTGATTTTTCCGAGCAGGCAGAAGATGACGAAAACTGCACTGATTCCGATGCTGATACGCCTGCACATTCCGCTGATGACGACGATCCCGAAGCCCCGCACTCCGATGCTGATTCGCTGTCCCCACGCCCTAGCCAATCATGCTCTAAGGAGGCGCGTGGCCGACAGGAGCTGTCCCCGACGCGTTTTCCTCCGCCCCAGGCAGCAGTGCGTGGTTCTCCCGCTTCTACGCCAGCAGGGCACGGCTCCCCGCAGGCGCGTGCTCGCCACACGCCTTCGGCCTCCGAGAACGCGCCACCTGGCTTTGGATGCTCGACAGACTGCGTTGTACCGCAGCTATCTCCAACACGCTCTGCTGGCACGCATCCCATTGAAGATCTTCCAGGATTCTCTGTGGCTACTGACGCTGCAGGGGAGTATACTGCAGAAAATACAAATGAGCATGAAATAGAAGAAGAAAATGAAGAAAATTTGGAGCGACAACAGCTTGACTCTATGGACATTGGTGTGCGTACACGGCTTCAGAAAGAAATAAGGAAGCCAAGGAAGTTCACAGATGGCACTATTCCATATGGCAAAGGTATACAAAAATCAAGTACTAATAATATTATTAGATACAATATGTTCTCTTCAACAAGTGAACCATGTACACTTATTGAAGCCCTTAATGATCCTAAATGGAATCAAGCAATGCAAGAAGAGTATGATGCACTGATTGAGAACAAAACAAGGCATCTTGTACCTCCTATCAGCAACAAAAATTTAATTGACTGCAAATGGGTGTATCATCTCAAGAAGAAAGCAGATGGTTCTATTGACAGATATAAGGCCAGGCTAGTTGCAAAAGGGTTCAAACAGTGATATGGGATTGATTATGAGGATACATTCAGTCCTGTGGTCAAAATTGCTACTATTAGAACTTTTTTGGCTCTTTCAGTTTCTCGTGGATGGAGTTTACGGCAGCTAGATGTCAAGAACGCGTTTTTACATGGTGTTCTGGAGGAAGAAGTATATATGAGACAACCCCCAGGTTTTGAAAATTCACACGCTCCGCATTACATTTGCAAACTTGATAAGGCAATTTATGGCTTGAAGCAAGCACCACGAGCATGGTATTCTAGGCTCAGTTTAAAATTGAATGAGCTTGGTTTTCTTCCCTCCAAGGTTGATACATCATTATTCCTTTATAACAAGTTAGGTATCATGATTTATGTGCTGATTTATGTGGATGATATTATAGTAACAAGTTCTTCTGATGATGCTATTAACATTCTACTTCGAGATCTCAATGCCAACTTTGCTATTAAGGATTTAGGTGACTTACATTACTTTCTTGGTATTGAGGTTAAAAAGATACCAAATGGATTGATTCTCACACAGGAGAAATATGCCAAGGATTTGATATCAAAAGTTGGTATGCATGACTGCAAAGCCACTCCTACACCTTTATCCTCTACAGAACAATTATCTCTCACTGATGGAACACCACTAAGTGTTGAAGATAGCACTCAATATCGCAGTATTGTTGGAGGATTGCAATATCTCACACCGACACGTCCTGATTTATCCTTCGCTGTAAACAAGTTCTGTCAGTTTCTTCATGCTCCTACTACATCACATTGGTTAGCAGTAAAGAGATTTCTCATATATATACAAGACACATCAAAGGTGTGGACTACATATGTTAAGTCTTCATCTATGCTCCTCAGTGCTTTCTCTGATGCAGATTGGGCTGGCTCTCTTGATGATAGACGGTCCACTGGTGGATTTGTTATCTTGTTGGATCAAACTTAGTTTCTTCGAGTGCCAGAAAACAGGTCACAGTGTCTAGATCAAGTACTAAAGCTAAGTATAAAGCCTTGGCTAATGCTACTGCTGAATTAATTTGGGTGGAAGCTCTCATTGTGAACTTGGTGTGAAAATGAAGGATAAGCCATGTCTTTGGTGTGACAATCTAGGTGCTACCTATCTGTCTGCCAATCCAGTTTTTCATGCTCGCACAAAACATATTGAGATAGATTTTCATTTTGTTAGAGAACGAGTTGCTAACAATCTTTTGGACATTAGGTTTATCTCAAGTAAAGATCAAGTTGCAGATGGTTTTACTAAGGCACTTCCTGTAAAACAATTAGATGATTTTAAGCATAATCTAAACCTTTCCAAGGTTTAGATTAAGGGGGAGTGTTAGCTGTATTAGCCTTTTCCGTTTTCTGTTATTTTGGTATACCATATGTGGTCTGTATACGTATACCGATTCCATATCTTGTACGGCTTGGCCACCCCAATATATTAACATGTAACCCGTGTGGACTCAAGCACGGTTCGACCCATTGTTTCTGACAAATGATTGCGAGAAAATTTAGCAAAACTAATGTCTTGATTTAAAATAAATATCAACTAGTTTTAACAGATGAAACCTACTCCCGCTCGTAATTGTTTATCAGTTCTAGAAGCTGAAGAGCGACCTAGTGTAGTCGCTCATTCCTTAGCTCGACTAGCATGGCTAGTCATGCATTCTATAGTTTGCATCATAATCACCAGCTTCTCAATGTTGAATTATTTGCTCTGGAGTACACGGCGTACATATGGCTGGCCCTGGGAATCGGCCTGGAATTCGAGTCGAGCTCGGCTTGACTCGTTGAACAAATGATTCCGGTATCAAAGCTCAACTCAGCTCGGTGAACTTGCGAGTAGCTCATGAGATACTCGTTTAACTTGTTTAATTTTATAAAATGTGAAAAGTCAACATCATATATTGTATATACATTTATTTTTAATTATTCGGGCATGTATAATGCAATAATCAATGAAGATATCTCACCATTAAATACTTTATAATATATAAATTACAATAATCAATAAAATACCATATGCCGACAGATCCTTCTGTCGGCATGTTTGTACCATGGTGTAGTGGCAGAAGCATGCATACCCACTTACAGAATGTACCTATATATTTTCCGAACATATTTCAAGTAAAAATTTCACCGACTATTTTACACCGAATATACAGTCGGTTTCCCATTTGAAATATTTAATGAAAAATGAGTAAAAAATTTAAACAACTAATAGATAAGTGTCAAGAAGTTGCAATTTATGAATGACTGAACAATGTAATACTCCCTTCATTCCTGAATATGAGGTGTATAGTTTTCTGCACGAATATTAAGATGTGGGGTATTTGGCATATGATGGACTAACTTTATGTTATACAAAATCACGAGAGGGAGTCCCTAATAGTCACAAACTGAAAAAAATATGTTAAGTCACTCCCTTCCGGATTGGGCCTCACTTGTGGATGGCTAAATTTGTCCATAAATCTTATTAAACCATATATTTTGGATTTTTTCTCACAAAACTATACACCTTACATTCAGGAACGGAGGGAGTAATAATTATTCCCTTAAGAAAATAATTAACAACTGTCAATAAACTATAGAGCAAAAATCCATCATGCTAAAGCAAACTGATATGGACCCGTAGTCCCGAGATGAACTACTCATGCATCTGTCAGGAGGCGATCATGGCGATGAAGAGACCTCCGATGATGATTCCCCTCTCCGGCAGGGTGCTAGAATAGGGCTATAGAAGCCGTAGATTGGGCCTTCAAGGTGCTGATGCGTCATTGTATGTTTCGTTGAAAATAACTCCATCCCTGAACGTTTTAGTGTTAGGGGCAACTTATAGGCGAATTGGCAACGAGAGGTGGTGGCTGGGGCAGCCAGGGGCCGGGCCACCAGGCGCGGCCTACGGTGGGGCCACACGTGACACCCACTTGGCCTCCCTCCGACTCTTCTTTGGACTTTGTCTTCATTCCGGGTGAAAAATAATATCCGTGGATTTTTATCCCTTTCCGAGAATATTTCTTTAAGAACTCTTCTGAAATAGAAAAACAACAGAAAACAACAACTGGCCTAGGCCATCTCAGTAATAGGTTAGTCTACAAAAACATCCGGAAAACATGAGAAAACATGTGGAAAACAAAATGTATTTGGTAGAAAACAAGCTTGGGCATAAAAAATTATAGATACGTTTGCAACGTATCAGTATTTTTTAATTTTTTTGTGAAGTTGTGAACACATAAATCTTATTACGATCCGTTGATTAGGGAGAACAAGATTTTTTTTCTAGGCGCTTTGAAAAGGTCGAGCAATTATTATTCGTAAGCCATATCCTTACAATAGTTATTACATAATGTATAACATAAACTAAAGGAACGCCAATAAAAATACATGAGTTTGTTACTCCCAGTACTAATGTATTTTGTAAACAGTACACACGATTATGATTGGAATAGATGATGTGTATAACTATGAAAAGGAAAATACGATTTGAAAATAGACTGCTTGTTGACAACACTAACAGTTTAAAATTCATTATTTTTTACATGTAAAATTCATGATTTAGTTATACTTAAGGATGATACTATAATACTCTAGAATCATCCACTAATTTTTTTTTCCTACCCACTAAAACATTGCCAAGCTTTAATATTTAACAAAGTGTAGATAAGTACTCACCTAAATGTCACCTGAACATACGATGGTCATAAATTAAGTAGTACTGTAATGTGACACTATTAGTTTGTTTGGATTTACTGTTAAATGTTATGTAGTGAAATTTCCTTTAAATTAGATTTTGAACATGGGCAAGACATAATTTCGTTTTTCACAAAAAGGTGTGTCTATACAGATTAATAATAGAATTTGTATACAAAAAAATATGTACTTGAATATAAATTAGCATGTCTATGTTGCTAGTTATGTTATTTATATAATTTAGAATAGTAATTAAGATAGTGTAGGAAATATGGAGACAAAATGACACATATTTAGTGACAACATCTGTAACAATGAAAAAAAATTGGTATAAAAATGTAAGAAGTTTAGGAAAATGGCTACGTTGTCCAAGAACTTCGAACTCACTACGGTTGCGGTCAACGTGAGGCCAACCACTTACTAATAAAAATCATAAGAAAATATAGTAATCGTGCACGTGCAACGCACGTCTCTCAGGCGACCGTAGGCCCTTTCTTGAAAATTTTGAAAACTGTGTTTGAAATTTCAAAATTTTCATTAAAACAATGTGATGTAGCCAATGATGTTGCAAAATCTCAAATACATAATGTACCTTCTTCTATTTTTCACATTAAATGTCCCCTTTTCCTCTTTCAAGATTACCCGAGTCTCTTGCTCGGTGATGCTCATAGCCATAATGAGTCTCCCAGCCTTGCAATCACCGGTCCTCCCTTGCATCCTAGCGGGGCAGAAACATCTACACACCGGTCACCACCAAGGAGTTTCTCCTTCCTCTTCACCTTGATGCGATATTGATGCATGGACACTAAGGCTGGAGTTCAAAACCCATGGACGACTTAGCCTACTCCAAGCCAAACGGACAACAATCCTGAGTAGTAGCATATGCAAGTGATGATGGCAACAAATCAATAGTCTAATAACAAAACATTTTAGCGTGCATGTGCAAAACATGATCTTTCTTATATTGGTTGACAATAATTTGATAATGTATATTTCACGCCCCAAATATAAATTACCTTATGAGATTATTTGCAAAAGTTCAAGGCTGGGCAGAAGAATGCATACCCACTTGCGGACCTTACCTATATATTTTCCGAACTTATTTCAAGTAAAAATCTCACCCACTATTTTACACCGAATATACGGGCGGTTTCCAATTTGAAATATTTAATGAAAAATGAGTCAAAAATGTAAACAGCTAATAGATAAGTTTCAAGAAATTGCAATTTACGAATGACTGAACAATGTAATAATGTTCATTCCCTTAAGCAAAATAATTAACAACTATCAATAAACTATAGAGCAAAGATCCATCATGATAAAGCAACCCACCGAGCAAACGGTTGACGACGACATAAAAAATTGGAGCATACAAAATTGAGTAATAATAGTTCTTCGAAAGAAAATAAATTTTGGACGACAACCTAAATTTTTTTTATAGCAGCGGTACTGAAGTCGCATAAATACGATTTATCTGCTGAAACTAAGAGGGAACTAATTAATCTATGCATTAGTGTTGGAATTAAATGAACAAAGAGCAAAAAAAGGTGTGTCTGATTCGACCAAAGAAGTGTAGCACCGTTACCACAAAACTACATCCACGCTGAAACATATACTGGACATAATAACAGTCTCAAAACCTGAACCATCGAGGAAATATTCCACCGCCTCCTCGGGGTGGAAAACAATAGAGAGAGAAAATCTATCCGATATGGAGAAATATTCTAGGGAAATTCCTCCCAGGAGATGGGGAAATCATCGTCACCGTCATCGCTCCGGGCATCATCAAGATCATTATCGGCATCGTCCCCACCACCAGCACAATCATCCTCACCGTCCACTTCTACACTTTGATGGTGCCTTGACGGGGAGAATTCTTGATGATGATTAAGTCCCCAGCAACGGCACCAGAAAAATCCTTGATGTGCTTTGTTGGGAACCCCAAGAGGAGGGTGTGATGAGCACAACGGTAGGAGTTTTCCCCTTGGTTAAGAACCAGGGTTATCAATCCAGTAGGAGAAAGAGGACCTTCGGAAGATTGATGCCACTGACGGTGGTGCTGGCGGTTCACCGGTGTCAGCAACAACGTGGAACCTGCACACAACACAACCAAAATATTTTGCACCAACGGTACAGTGAGGTTGTATGTAACAACCCAATTTTTGGAAGAAAGGAAAAAAAAACTTGTTTTCAATAACCCAAAAATCAGGGCCAACAAAAACTTTTTCATATGTTTGACTAATTCTTGTGTTTCCTTTCTATTTCCTTGATTGTTTGTGTTTGTGTTTGTGTTTGAGTTTGAGTTTGTTAACACCTAAAATGATCATAACTTTCTTAAAACACAACCCTTGTGATCAATTCATGACAAGAAAACTTATCACCTTCATCTATCACCCTCATTTGGCAAAAACCTTTTTGAAAATGTTTTGATTTCAGAAGAAACCCAAAAGCCATGTTTTTAGAAAACAAAAGGTATTTTCCAAAACTATATGAAAAGTATTTTGGAGGTAATCATCTCCTACCTGTTTTCAACCAAGATATTTTTGCAGGTATTCCAAAAACCCCATCTCACTTTCTCTTCTTGCAAAAACTATAAGTGGGGATTATATTACCCATGTGTTTTACCTCAAATATATTCTTTTGGATATATCAAGCTTTCATTTGGACTTGTTTACAAAATCCCCTTGTCATGATGTGTCTTGATCACTACCTATATTTAACACTTGAGAAAAACATCTGGAAATTAAATTGAAGAACTCAGTTGTTTGAGTGATCTTGTGTGTCTTGTTATTTTCCCTGCTTTATGTGTGATCCTTCCCTTTGTGTGCTTGAAGTGTTTACTTTTGTTTTTTGATGAATTTGTGTTGTTTTAAGAGATTAAAAACCCAGTAACAACAAGACCCATCATCAACATCACATCACTTCCAACTTCGGAGACATGACTTTATGTCCAATTTTGTTCTATTCACCAATGTACCTTCATAAATATATTTTTCTATATCTATGCTATGAATCCAAGTTATTAATTTGGATATTGAAACCCTTTGGTATAATCTTTCAAAGTCCTTTTGAAGGCATCCCCAAAATAATGATCATATCTCTTTTATCATGAAGCACTTTGTCCATGTTACTTAAAAACCACTCCTCTTTGTTTTCAAACTCCATCAACCTACCCTTGTCATCTCCATGGCCTATACATCATATCCATGTGGTCCATTTATTTTTCAATGGTCATTTAATTATTCTTCTCTCATGGTTTTTAGCCTATTAAATAATCTCCTGTTTTCACGCTTTTTCCACTTGGTGCCTCAAATATTTTCAAAAGAGTTGTTTACTAAAAGACACTTTTGATACCTATACAATATACTCTATCATACCAAATAAAAAATCCTTGATTTAAAAACATTTTACTATTTATTATTTTCCATTTTCCAAAAGGCCAGAAATGGACTTTTAATTTTTTTGTGAAGAAAAGTATTTCCTAAAATCTTGGAAAAATTACCCAACATGCCTATGGCCATGTGGGACCATTTTCTAAAAAAACATTTGGAAGTTGTGTTGAAAATTTTGGAGAAAACATTTTAAAACTGTTCCTGCCATTTTTTAATTTTCAAACTTTTGTGAAAGAAATATTTTCAAGAACTTGTGAGGCCACCATCACTAGACTCCATTTTTCATCCTCTATCCAATAGAAATGATATTTCACTTAAGTTCTATTCAAAATTATGGTGAAAACAAGCAAAAAAAATTATGTTACTCCTGGACACTGTTGAGTTCATGCATTCCCTGGTCAATCATTGCACTCTCTCCATCTATCTCTTTCTCTGTGAGGTAAAAAACTTCTCCCTCAACCCCCTGGACAACATCTCCATACCGAAAACCCGTCCCATCTCCTCCACACCTCCTCCAACAGCAAAGAGCCAATGAACATCACAGGTAGCACTACTAGGGAAAAGCTTACCCCAGGCGAACAGAAAAGGACTACCACAGGCGCATTTCGGTTCGCGTGGGACCATATCGCCAGCGGTAATGGCTTACTCCAGGTGAATAGTGAGATGCGCCTGTGGTAAGTTGGCATACCCCAGGCGAATAGGCCTTGTGCGCCTAGGGTAATACTTTTACCTGTGGCGAACAAGAGATGCGCCTGGGGTACCGTACACTGTTCGCCTGGGGTATGGTTTTGCTGTATCAAAATATAAAAGATATCAAAATAACAGAATTACAGGAAAATGACAGAAATAAGTCTCAAAATGACAGAAATATACCATAGTCTCAAAATGACAGAATTAAGTTTTACAACAGAAATATTTTCGATCATCAACACATAGTCTCGATCATCACCACATAGTTCAACAAAATTACATAGTCTCGAAAAGAACCATACTACTAATTAATAAATCCAGGAGTTAGCTAGTGAGATGAAAATGATTATTTGTTCTAATTTGGGCTGATGTAGTGGATGACCATCATCATGTCCAAGTTGGGGATGTCAGTATCCCTCATGGTGATCAGAATAGCTCGGCCAGCCTCCATACCAACTCTTGCGGAATGGAACTGCCTCCATGCTTGAGAGTTGAGGATGACGCGACCATCAGCATTATCCCTGGTGATCGGAACTATGGTGACATCTCCTGATTCTCCACGACGTACTCCAATGGTACCTTTATGCTCCATGCCAGCACTGTCCGCTACCGCCATAGGTATTTTCTAGAACACACAATTCCAAGAAAGAATAAAAGCACAATGTCACATACCGGCCACATTATAACATAAGCAACTATAGGAATAAGAAAATGTTAAAAAACATACCATGAGATGTCCATTGGAGATGTTAGTGTTGGTGATGCGATGCACGAAAGGGGACCCGATGTAGCTATCTATCTGGGCAAGTCTCTGAAGGACACGGTCCTTCTCAAGCTCGCTAAGATTCGCTCTTTGAGCAACCACCACATGTTTCCATGGTTCCTCCTCGTCCATATCATCCTCAGTGTCCATATCATCCTCAGTGTTCCCAATTTCCTCCTCACTCCCGCCATCCTCGCTCGCAATCCCGCCCATATACAGAATTTTGATACGAGGTTGCGGTCCTTCCATAGAGAAGTGAATGTAATCACCTCCGCTTAAATTGTACTTGGCGATGATAGCCTGCAATTGTTCCCCGCAGAAGTAGGCCTTGTTTCTTTCTTTCTTCACTCGAAGAATGTAAGTGGTCCCGTGAACATTGAAATCCACGTTATTGCCAACTAACTCGTTGAACTCTTCGCGAATATTGCATGGTAGAATCTAAACAAGAAATATAAAGAATCTTTTGTTAAGAAACACAAGTCTCAAGCTAGATAGTAAAACGAAAGAACAAGTTAACATAAAAAGAATTGTTAATTACCAACGAATCAACGTCACCGTCGTGGAGCTGAAGCATAAAAGAAGTCCCGGTGAATCGTCCTTGGGCACATCGGGACCGACATACTTCGCAAGCCATGTTCTATTAAATTAAGAAAGTACACATAGAGGTTAGAGGAGCATAGCTATCACAAAACAAAGACAAATGGCAGCACCTACCTATCACAAAACAAATGCACAAAAGCTATCTACTTTACTAGAATATCCAAAAACAATGCTGTGTGTGGTACCACCAGATTACTGTGTTCTAATTGCATGCTGGGGTTTGAACGCAGATAGAAAAAAGGATAAATGAGATGGGGACAAAAGTGATGGGTGCTTAGCCAAATAAAAAACTCCAGAACATGCTATCGATCCGAACGCTCGTTGCTATGAATTTCCTCTGTTTCCTCGTTCCTAAGTTTTGCGTTTACGTTCCTAAATTGGGGACATAGACCATTGATCCACAACGAAAGCAAACATTCCTATGGATCCACGACGACGGGAGCACCGCGGCCACCAGGAGCAGGCGCACATCCTCTGGATCCACAACGACGACGGGAGGGCCGGAGTGGGCTAGGATGGAGGGGGGATGGGAGGGAGGGGGATGGGAGGGAGAGGGGCTGACCTGGATCAACAACGACGACGACGACGGAGTGGGCGACGACCTGCTCTGCTCCTCCTCGACACTGGCGACGGCGGCGGCGTGTGGGTGCGTGTGGGCGCGGGTGCGGGTGCGGGTGCGGGTGAGATCTGGTCACTTAAAATACTAAAGCACATTGGCACCGGTTTGTGATACAAATCGGTTCTAAAAGGATCTGTCCACTGGCCCCCCACCCTGCCGCAAATGGCCTCAAGGCCTTTAGGACCGGTTTGTGATACAAACCGGTTCTAAAAGGATCTGTCCACTGGGCCCCCCACCCTGCCGCAACTGGCCTCAAGGCCTTTAGGACCGGTTTGTGATACAAACAGGTTCTAAAGGATCTGTCCCCTGGGCCCCCCCTCCGCGCAGCACATGGCCGCAAGGCCTTTAGAACCGGTTTGTGATACAAACCGGTTCTAAAGGCCTTGCGGCCATTTGCTGTGCAGAGAGGGGCCCAGGGGACAGATCCTATAGAACCGGTTTGTACCACAAACCGGTCCTAAAGGTTTTCTCATTTTTTTGCAGCAACAGCGAGGGTTTACCCCAGGCGCAGAGGTTCGACTTTCGCCTGGGGTATGTGTTATACCAGAGGAGAACATCTTCTCTATTCGCCTGGGGTAAACGAAGAGTGCCAGGGTGTGGTGTTGGGTGGCCCTGCCACACTTTACCCCAGTTGCTTCCGTAGTTTGTTCGCCTGGGGTAAGGGACTTACCGCAGGCGCATCGCTCCGTTGTTCGCCTGCGCTAAGTAGCCCAGGCGCGTCTACTTTCGTGTTCGCCTGTGGTAGGATATGCTGCTATAAGCAAATCTCTAGTAGTGTAGGTGTCGAAATCCACCATCACCCGCCACGAATTGCTCGATCTCCTTGTCTAATAGCCTCACGGGACATCTAGGAACTCCCCCGTGAACCCCATTTCCCCCTCTCGCTCTCCTTCCCCTCCTCCTTCATGTCAAACACCTAAGGGTGCTGGGTGGGCACCATCGTTTTCCAACGCCCCCGTGCATCTCATGCCTTCTCCTCTCTATTGGGGGATGTTCTCCCTATGCTCCACCTCCCTGGAAAGGTCTCGCCCGAAGAAATCACCTCTTGCCTGCTTGCCCGAGCCGCAGTGGCCGCCATGGACGCTGAGGCGCCATGCTCCACGACCAGACCTCACAAAGCCTTCCCCTTGCTGTCATGCATGTCTCTCACACTCCACCACTCACCAATCGAACACCAGTACTGAAATCCCCATTGTTTTCCCTCTTTACCGACAGAATCGAGCTTTGAGCACCGTCGGCCAACCCCTGGTCGAGCTTCTGGTATAGGGCGCCTCCCCTCGCCATGTTTTCTTCCCTGGCTTCCTCCTGACACTAATCGGCCCGTGCTCCTCTCTATTTTGAGATTCATCCCTTGCAGGTGTGCCGCCATCCTTGACATGGCCGGACGCTGTGGGTCTTCGTCAAACTTCGGCTAGGAGTCCTTCCCAGGAAGCACGAACGGGCGCATCGGATGTGTGTCGTTTCCCTGTTCATCCTCGACCTTTCTACTCCTCTTAGGACCCTCCGGAGCGACGTACGGAGACTCTCCGGTGAAGCTCAGCCTCTGGCCGCCGTCCCCCGTCTGTTTCCGCTGTCACTTTATGGTCCTCGCCGGTGAGCACCGACGTGGCTCGCTGTCGAGCGTCACATCCCGATCCGACGGTGGGATACCGGTTCAGCCGCGGCCCACTCCATCTGTTTGACTTTGTCTACGTGCGCGAAACTCTGTGGGCCGGCCCATGTTCTCTCTGCTCTCAGCGCCGCTCAGCTCGGAGCAGATCCGACCCGTTAATTTTTTTTCTACAGGTTGTATTTTCTTTTTCCTGCAGATCTGTTTTCTGACGCTTGATATAAATCAAAATGAAAATGTAAATAAGAAAATATTTTTAAACTAAAAATCATAGTGGTATATCTATAAATTCCTAATCATCTCCAACTTGCAGATCCATGTTTGGTGCAATATTTTAAGAGAACTAAAATAAATGGCAGAAGCACTCTGTTTCACCATTTATTTAATAACTTGAGTTTTATAGATCCATAACATGCAAACTAAATTGTTCTAAGTAGCCCTTGTTGATATCTATCTGTGGCAGTTGGCCTTGTGTTGAATTTAGTTGTTTAGTGAAAATTACATGCACGTTAGTTTTAGGCCAGAGAGTACTTCTGTGATTTATATAATTCTATTGGTGATGCTTTTTTAGTTGAATCCAATTGTGTTGGTTTTCTAGTGACTAGGAGCACCTAATACTAGGTTTTCATTATTTTGGGTTTCCATGTTTGGTATTGCTTTGCCTCTATTATTAGGTTGCTTAGCTATTGGTTATATTATTTCTCCATGTTTAGAAAAGCATGTGTTACTATGGGCTTGTCGTATTGCTTGTTATTATTTTCCTATGGATGTGTTTGTGTTCCTAGGTTGTTTTATTATTATTTTGTTCATCCTCATGAATGACCATAGACTCATTCCATTTTGGTTGAGGATCCATAGCTTCTGATCTAGTATTAACTCATGTGTATTGTTTGTGCCTGTTTTACTTGTTGGTGTGTACCCTAGTGCTCTTGTATTTGAGTGTATTTGGTTGATGAATTGCTTTATGTATGTTTATGTTTTATCAAGTGCTTCCCTTTGTTTGGTTCTGATTGGGTGTTATCCTTATTGTTTTACGACGTTAGATATCGAAGACGATATTATTTCTCGGAGAGGTTTTTATTGTAACTCTTGTTTATTTCAGAAGCAAGACCAAGACTAGTGCCAAGGCAATCCACTCTAAATGCTTACTCGTTGTTTACTTATCATTATCTATCATGCATGTTTTACTTCTGGAGTTCTACAAAACTTTGATTCAAAAACTATTTTCTTAGTGGACTATACCACTGTCTTTATTATGTACCGAATATGCTATATCCACTATATAATCTTGGTGTTACCAAGCCCTTTAGATATTTCTGGTATCATCACTTAATCAATTTAAGTTCCTTAGTGGACATTTTAACTTGATGTTCTTGGAAAACAAAATCTTTGGAAAAACCCCGAGGAAAGGTGGGACCTTGTCCGAGGGAGGTTTGTGAAGGAGGAAATGTTTTCGACTTGTTTTCCAAAAATGACACATAACCTAGTCAACGCCGGACAACCAAGCCGTGCTGCCACATTACCCCAATATGGGAACGGGGTCTAACTAAAAGCTTGTCGGTGTTAGTCCGTGTCTACCTCAGTGTGCTATAGGGATTAGAGTCCCCCGAACCGAATTGTCGCCAGAAAGGAAAACATGGGACATTCGGAGTGTGGGGATTAAGTTCGCCACCGGTTGCAACAGTTGGGTCTCCTGCCATGGTAGTGTGTTGTCAGGGGAAACCGGATCGATACGGCTGACTCACTCGGTGTCGGGGAGAAGAAAACCCAGTTGAAGAGGTGGCCATTTACTAGCCCTTGCATAGTGGATAGTTAGGACCAGTTATCTGATGTTTGCATACTATCTTGGACAGTCAGTGGTTGTTCACGGCGGATGTACTGGATCTTGTGGATTGTGTATACATCTGCAGAGTAAAACTATTCAGACTAGCCGCATCCTCGGATATGGATAATTGAATGGCCATGTATATAGCATTGTGTCAATGTTTTCAAAAAGCTTGAAAATAGTTTTTAGAATTGTACCTGGGAGGTACGTGGAAAGGGAATGATTGTACCTTTGAGGTAATAGAAAATGATGCTTTTGAAGTTATGATCTTCCAAGACGTTTTGTAAAGAAAATATTTTCTTTATTTAGAATGCTTTATCAAAACCTTGTGGACATGCTATATCTACAACAGAAATTAAATATCTTTTGACATATCTTCTTCAACAAAGAAAAATAAAACTTGTGCAACTATGATGGGTCTTGAATTCATCATAACTAGTTGAACCCTAATTACAGTCTTCCTACCACCTATATTTATGCATACTTGCATGATTAGCATTCATTTGGGGTGTCTTGCGAGTACAATCCAATGTACTCACAATGGTTTCGTCCCTGGCTATTGTCTTAGCCAGACTTTGAGCAGAAACCCGAAGAACCTGAAGATGATGGTGTCGCTGACGACTGTGCGAACTAGAAACGTCTCCGAGTCAGTAGCCTGTAGGTAGTCAAGGCATGACTTGGATTTACCAGGAGTTTTCTTTGAAGACTTCCGCTGTTTTAGAGTGTGTTCCTGCTCTGCGTGGCAGTTGTTTTCAACTGAGTCATGTGACCAGTTGTGTAAGCTTTGTATTTGTGTAGTGGATGTTGTAATCTGCAATGCCAACTCGAGTATGTTGTTCACGACTAACTCATCATGGGATCGTGAATGTATTCATACGGGAGGTCTCGGACTGCTAGTCTGGAGTCCCCACAGAGTTGGTATCAGAGCCATCCTGACTTTACGATACCTTAGTTAGCATGGATGTGAGACAGGAAACAAAAATATTTTGGTAAAAACTATATTATTACATAAATTCTTTTTCTCTAAGAAACCCTAAGCATAACTTCTATTTTTTCTAAAATTTTATTGCCTAGTTTTTTAAATAGTAAATTGGAAAACATAAAACTACTTTTTCTCTTTGTTTTTCATGACTCAAAATTTCTCGTATAAATACATAAACATGATTTTATAAAACTTTGGTTTTCATTTAAAAGTCTACCAAAAAGTTTTCCTCTATTATCTTTCTATAAAAAAATTACATACTTGGCCATGTCCCGAGAAGACCTTAGTAGTTAGCAACCCGAAGAAAAAGAAGCTTCCTTCCAAAGACCTCAACATCAAGATGAGATAAAGAGAAGACTTCAACAACCCTTTGTTCGACCCGGACCCATAGGATTCGATAGGTTTTCCTCAGTTGTTTTGCTTGAGCTACCCGTTCTTCAGCGATATTAGACGGTTGCTGATACTAAAGGTACCTTGTTTGTCCTTTGCATGTATGATAATTTTGTGTTCTTACTCTTGCGTAATGTTTTTACATACTCCCTTATTGTGTGTGCTTTTGCATTCTTTGCATGTGTGTCTCACCAGCACGCCTTGCCGGCAAAACAAAGTCACCACACTTTTACCCCTTGCTTTGTTACTGTTTTTTTGCAAAAACTCTTTTGCCATGTCGGCCTTAGTTACACTTTTGGTACCTCTTCAAAAGTTTGACTTGGCAAAAACCCACCTTTAAAAAAAAGTTTTATCCCCCATCCCCTCATGAGAATTGCCAGGTGTGGAACCCTCTCTACTTCAACCCGAGAAGCTGAAGCCTATGTAATCTTCTCCAAGACGGATAGCGGACTTCACACACCATTTTTGAGCAACTACATCAAGAGCCACCAAGAAGGACGATGAATTTAGAGTAAAGCCCGAGATGAAGCGAGTTGTGTCTCGCAACTCCAACAAAACTTTACCAAACTAACATTGCTAACATAACTATCTAATTTTAGACTAACATCTAACAAGAGGTTTGCAAAAGGCACTAGCAAGTTTTCTCGAGGGAAAGCTAACTGGGTGAACCTAAACCACCTAAGAAGACACCTACAGAGCTCCATGAAGATCAAGACCCAACGAATTCTTCCACGGCCTTCCATCGCCACCAAGCAAAAATGAGAAAAAGATGAAGATAATTCTCGACAACCTACGATGACTAATCAAAGGGGGGAGCATATGTACTTCAATGCGGTCAACCACTCAAGAAGCAAAGAAAGCATATAGGAGTTTCGAATAGACTTCATAGCAGTAATCGGAGAGAGTCAAGTCTACGGACCTGATGCCCTGTGAGGCCAGATGGTTGCCGTGGATAACTATCTGCGGTACCCCTAAAAGAAGACCAGGTCCAGACGACGACAATAGGTCTACGAACCAACATGGTCATGACCCCTCATTAGCTTGTGTAGCCCTACCAACATCAACAACAAAGGAAAGAAGTGTCAAGTGAAGCTATCCATATCGGCGATAAGCAAAAATCCTAACACAACAGCTCATCGAGTTCTCAAAAGACCTTCTAGTCAAAGGATACTCCTTTACAAGAAGTGAAGAAGTCTGAAACTCTTGTTTGTCGTTACACTCTTAAGTACCCACTTACGAATCTCCGGGAAGAGATCCATTTTAAGGGGGGAAGAGCTGTAACAGCCCAATTTTTGGAAGATAGGAAAAAAGAACTTGTTTTCAATAACCCAAAAATCAGGGCCAACAAAAACTTTTTGATATGTTTTACTAATGCTTATGTTTCTTTTCTATTTGCTTGATTGTTTGTGTATGTTTTTGTGTTTGAGTTTGTTAACACCTCAGATTAAAATCAATGATCATAACTTTCTTAAAACACAACCCTTGTTATCAAGTCATGACAAGAAAACTTATCACCTTCATATATCACCCTCCTTTAGCAAAAACCTTTTTGAAATTGTTTTGATTTCATAAGAAACCCAAAAGCCATGTTTTGAGAAAACAAAAGGTATTTTACAAAACTATATGAAAAATATTTTAGAGGTAATCATCTCCTACCTATTTTCAACCAAGATATTTTTGCAGGTATTCCAAAAACCCTATCTCACTTTCTCTTCTTGGAAAAACTATAAGTGGGGATTATATTACCCATGTGTTTTACCTCAACTATATTATTTTGGATATATCAAGATTTGAGTTGGACTTCTTTACAAAATCCCCTTGTCATGATGTGGCTTGATCACTACCTCTATTTAACACTTCATAACAACGCCTAGAAATTAAATTGAAGAACTCAGTTGTTTGAGTGATCTTGTGTGTCTTGTTATTTTCCCTGCTTTATGTGTGATCCTTCCCTTTGTGTGCTTGAAGTGTTTACTTATGTTTATTGACGAATGTGTTTTGTTTTAAGTGATTAAAAACCTATTAACAACAAGACACATCATCAACATCACATTCCATCATAATTATATCCCATCTTTGTTTTCTCTTAAAAACTTCCAACTTTGGAGACATGCCTTTATGTCGAATTTTGTTATATTCACCAATGTACCTTAATAAATATCTTTGTCTATACCTATTCTATGAATCCAAGTTATTAATTTGGATATTGAAACCCTTTGGTATCATCTTGCAAAGTTCTTTTAAAGACATCCCCAAAATAATGATCATATCTCTTTTATCATGAAGCACTTTTTCCATGTTACTCAAAATCACTACTATTTGTTTTCAAGATCCATCAACCTACCCTTGTCATCTCCATGTCATATAAATCATATCCATGTGGTCCATTTATTTTCAATGGCCATTTAATTATTCTTCTCTCATGGTTTTTAGCCTATTAAATAACCTCATGTTTTCACCCTTTTTCCACTTGGCGCCTCAAATATTTTCAAAAGAATTGTTTGTTAAAAATAAATTTGGAGACCTATATTATATACTCTATCATCCCAAATAAAAATCCTTGTTTTAAAAACATTTTACTATTTATTATTTTCCATTTTTCAAAAGGCCAGAAGTGGACTTTTAAATATTTTGTGAAGAAACGTATTTCCTAAAATCTTGGAAAAATACCCAACATGCCTATGGCCATGTGGGACCATAACTACAAAACATTTGGAAGTTGTGTTGAAAATTTTGGAGAAAATATTTAAAAATTGTTTCGGCCATTTTTTTATTTCCAAAATTTTGTGAAAGAAATATTTTCAACAACTTGTGAGACCGCCATCCCTAGACTCTATTTTTCATCCTCTATCCAATGGACATGATTTTTCACTTAAGTTCTATTGAAAATTCTGGTGAAAACAAGCAAAAACAATTTCTTTTATTCTTGGACACTATTGAGTTCATGCATTCCCTGGTCAATCATTGCACTCTCTCCATCTATCTCTTTCTATGTGAGGTAAAAAAACTTCTCCCTCAACCCCCTGGACAACATCTCCATACCCAAAACCCCATCCCTTCTGCTCCACACCTCCTCCAACAGCAAAGAGCCAATGAACATCACAGGTGGTTGTCGAACTCCGCCATCACCCGCCACACATTGCTCGATCTCCTTGTCTAATAGCCTCACGGGACATCCAGGAACTCCCCCGTGAACCCCATTTCCCCCCCCCTCTCGCTCTCCTTTCCCTCCCACTTCATGTCAAACACCTACCGGGGCTGGGTGGGCACCATCGTTTGCCAACGCCCCCGTGCATGTCATGCCTTCTCCTCTCGCTCGGGGGATGTTCTCCCTATGCTCCACCTCCTTGGAAAGGTCTCGCCCGAAGAAATCACCTCTCGCCTGCTTGCCCGAGCTGCAGTGGCCGCCATGGACGCTGAGGCGCCATGCTCCGTGACCAGACCTCACAAAGCCTTCTCCTTGCTGCCCTGCATGTCTCTCACACTCCACCACTCACCAATCGAACACCAGTACCAAAATCCCCATTCTTTTCCCTCTTTACCGACGAAATCGAGCTCTGAGCGCCGCCGGCCAACCTCTCCTCGAGCTTCTGGTATAGGGAGCCTCCCATCGCCATGTTTTCTTCCCTGGTTTCCTCCTGACACTAATCGGCTCGTGCCCCTCTCTATTTTGAGATTCATCCCTTGCAGGTTCGCCGCCATCCTTGACATGGCCGGACGCTGCGGGTCTTCGTCAAAATACGGCTGGGAGTCCTTCCCAGGAAGCATGAACGGGCGCATCGGTTGTGTGCCGTCTCCATGTTCATCCTCGACCTTTCCACTCCTCCCGGCACCCTCCGGAGCGGCGTACGGCGACTCTCCGGCGAAGCTCAGCCTCTGGCCGCGGTCCCCCGTCTGTTTCCGCCGCCATTTTATGATCCTCGCCGGTGAGCACCGACGTGGCTCGCTGTTGAGCGTCAGATAACGATCCGACGGTGGGATACCGGTTCAGCCGCGGCCCACTCCCTCTGTTTTACTTCGTCTACGTGCACAAAACTCCATGGGCCGGCCCATCTCCTCTCTGCTCTCTGCTCCTCACAGCTCGGAGCAGATCCGACCCGTTAATTTTTTTTCTACCGGTTGTATTTTCTTTTTCCTGCAGATCTATTTTCTGACGCTTGGTTTAAATCAAAATTAAAATGTAAATATGCAAATCTTGCCAAACTAAAAATTACAGTGGTAGATCTATAAATTCCTAATCATCTCCAACTTGCAGATCCATGTTTGGTGAAATATTTTAAGAGAACTAAAATAAATGGCATAAGCACTCTGTCTCACCATTTACTTAATAACTTGAGTTCTATAGATCCATAACATTAAAAATAAACTATATTGAGTAGCCCTTGTTCATATCTATCTATGGCAGTTGGCCTTGTGTTGACTTGAGTTGTTAAGTGAAAATGACATGCATGTTAGTTTTAGGCCAGAGAGCACTTCTGTGATTTATTTCATTTTATTGGTGATGCTTTTTTAGGTGAATCCAATTGTGTTGGTTTGCTAGTGAATAGGAGCACCTAATACTAGGTTTTCATGATGTTAGGAGTTACAGAATAGGCTTGGTGAATTATTTAGTAAATAGTCCTTTTCTGTCAAGTATTGTTATGACTTGATATATTGTTGTGTTATAGTGTGTTTGTTAAAAATTGATTCCTAGCATGTATAGGGCATTAAACCATGTTTTAGATGTTTTTTTGCCATAGTTGTTATTTGGATGCTTAATTTTTTATGCATTGATTAGATTGTTTTTTTTATATTACTATCATGTCTAGGTGTTGTTTCTCTGTTATATGGATGATATCTTATATATCTATCATGTTAGAATAAATCTTGTGTAATGATCTCTTATTCTTATGCATGTATGCATGTCTAAATAGCCCTTTTTCCATGTATAGTTTTAGTAGTTGTTTTGGTCCATGATTGTTTACATGTATTGAGGTGTTCCATGCCATGTTTGGTATTGCTTTGCCTCTGTTATTAGGTTGCTTAGCTACTGGTTATATTATTTCTCCATGTTTAGAAAAGCATGTGTTACTATGGGCTTGTAGTATTGCTTGTTATTATTTTTCTATGCATGTGTATGTGTTCCTAGGTTGTTTTCTTGTTATTTTGTTCATCCTCATGAATGATCAGAGAGTCATTTAACCTTATTTGGGCATGTTATGAGAGTGGCACACCCACTGGACTCCTTCCATTTTGGTTGAGATCCATAGCTTCTGATCTAGTATTAACTCATGTGTATTATCTGTGCCTGTTTTGCTTGTTGGTGTGTACCCTAGCGCTCTTGTATTTGAATGTATTTGGTTGATGAATTGCTTGTTGTATGTTTACTTTTTATCAAGTTATTTCCTTTGTTTGGTTCTGATTGGTGTTTTACCTTTTGATTTACGACGTTAGATATCGAAGACGGTATTATTTCCTCGAGAGGTTTTTATTGTAACTCTTGTTTATTTTAAGAGCAAGAGCAAGACTAGTGCCAAGGAAAGCCACTCTAAATGCGTGCTCGTTGTTTACTTATCATTATCTATCATGCATGTTTTACTTCTGGAGTTTTACAATAGTTTGATTCAAAAACTATTTTCTTAGAGGACTATACCACTGTCTTTATTATGTACCGAATATGCTAACATCACAGGTGGTTGTCGAACTCCGCCATCACCCGCCACACATTGCTCGATCTCCTTGTCTAATAGCCTCACGGGACATCCAGGAACTCCCCCGTGAACCCCATTTCCCCCCTCTCGCTCTCCTTTCCCTCCCACTTCATGTCAAACACCTACCGGGGCTGGGTGGGCACCATCGTTTGCCAACGCCCCCGTGCATGTCATGCCTTCTCCTCTCGCTTGGGGGATGTTCTCCCTATGCTCCACCTCCTTGGAATGGTCTCGCCCGAAGAAATCACCTCTCGCCTGCTTGCCCGAGCTGCAGTGGCCGCCATGGACGCTGAGGCGCCATGCTCCGTGACCATACCTCACAAAGCCTTCTCCTTGCTGCCCTGCATGTATCTCACACTCCACCACTCACCAATCGAACACCAGTACCAAAATCCCCATTCTTTTCCCTCTTTACCGACGAAATCGAGCTCTGAGCGCCGCCGGCCAACCTCTCCTCGAGCTTCTGGTATAGGGAGCCTCCCATCGCCATGTTTTCTTCCCTGGTTTCCTCCTGACACTAATCGGCTCGTGCCCCTCTCTATTTTGAGATTCATCCCTTGCAGGTTCGCCGCCATCCTTGACATGGCCGGACGCTGCGGGTCTTCGTCAAAATACGGCTGGGAGTCCTTCCCAGGAAGCATGAACGGGCGCATCGGTTGTGTGCCGTCTCCATGTTCATCCTCGACCTTTCCACTCCTCCCGGCACCCTCCGGAGCAGCGTACGGCGACTCTCCGGCGAAGCTCAGCCTCTGGCCGCGGTCCCCCGTCTGTTTCCGCCGCCATTTTATGATCCTCGCCGGTGAGCACCGACGTGGCTCGCTGTTGAGCGTCAGATAACGATCCGACGGTGGGATACCGGTTCAGCCGCGGCCCACTCCCTCTGTTTTACTTCGTCTACGTGCACAAAACTCCATGGGCCGGCCCATCTCCTCTCTGCTCTCTGCTCCTCACATCTCGGAGCAGATCCGACCCGTTAATTTTTTTTCTACCGGTTGTATTTTCTTTTTCCTGCAGATCTATTTTCTGACGCTTGGTTTAAATCAAAATTAAAATGTAAATATGCAAATCTTGCCAAACTAAAAATTACAGTGGTAGATCTATAAATTCCTAATCATCTCCAACTTGCAGATCCATGTTTGGTGAAATATTTTAAGAGAACTAAAATAAATGGCATAAGCACTCTGTCTCACCATTTACTTAGTAACTTGAGTTCTATAGATCCATAACATTAAAAATAAACTATATTGAGTAGCCCTTGTTCATATCTATCTATGGCAGTTGGCCTTGTGTTGACTTGAGTTGTTAAGTGAAAATGACATGCATGTTAGTTTTAGGCCAGAGAGCACTTCTGTGATTTATTTCATTTTATTGGTGATGCTTTTTTAGGTGAATCCAATTGTGTTGGTTTGCTAGTGAATAGGAGCACCTAATACTAGGTTTTCATGATGTTAGGAGTTACAGAATAGGCTTGGTGAATTATTTAGTAAATAGTCCTTTTCTGTCAAGTATTGTTATGACTTGATATATTGTTGTGTTATAGTGTGTTTGTTAAAAATTGATTCCTAGCATGTATAGGGCATTAAACCATGTTTTAGATGTTTTTTTGCCATAGTTGTTATTTGGATGCTTAATTTTTTATGCATTGATTAGATTGTTTTTTTTATATTACTATCATGTCTAGGTGTTGTTTCTCTGTTATATGGATGATATCTTATATATCTATCATGTTAGAATAAATCTTGTGTAATTATCTCTTATTCTTATGCATGTATGCATGTCTAAATAGCCCTTTTTCCATGTATAGTTTTAGTAGTTGTTTTGGTCCATGATTGTTTACATGTATTGAGGTGTTCCATGCCATGTTTGGTATTGCTTTGCCTCTGTTATTAGGTTGCTTAGCTACTGGTTATATTATTTCTCCATGTTTAGAAAAGCATGTGTTACTATGGGCTTGTAGTATTGCTTGTTATTATTTTTCTATGCATGTGTATGTGTTCCTAGGTTGTTTTCTTGTTATTTTGTTCATCCTCATGAATGATCAGAGAGTCATTTAACCTTATTTGGGCATGTTATGAGAGTGGCACACCCACTGGACTCCTTCCATTTTGGTTGAGATCCATAGCTTCTGATCTAGTATTAACTCATGTGTATTATCTGTGCCTGTTTTGCTTGTTGGTGTGTACCCTAGCGCTCTTGTATTTGAATGTATTTGGTTGATGAATTGCTTGTTGTATGTTTACTTTTTATCAAGTTATTTCCTTTGTTTGGTTCTGATTGGTGTTTTACCTTTTGATTTACGACGTTAGATATCGAAGACGGTATTATTTCCTCGAGAGGTTTTTATTGTAACTCTTGTTTATTTTAAGAGCAAGAGCAAGACTAGTGCCAAGGAAAGCCACTCTAAATGCGTGCTCGTTTTTTACTTATCATTATCTATCATGCATGTTTTACTTCTGGAGTTTTACAATAGTTTGATTCAAAAACTATTTTCTTAGAGGACTATACCACTGTCTTTATTATGTACCGAATATGCTATATCCACTATAAAATCCCGGTGTTACCAAGCCCTTTAGATATTTCTGGTATCATCACTTAATCAATTTAAGTCCCTTAGTGGACATTTTAACTTGATGTTTTTGGAAAACAAAATCTTTGGAAAATCCCCGAGGAAAGATGGGACCTTAGTGGACGTTTTAACTAGTGGCCATTTTAACTTGATGTTTTTGGAAAACAAAATCTTTGGAAAAACCCCGAGGAAAGATGGGACCTTGATCGACATGGCGGCTCCTTCCTTTTGCGGCGCTCATGGCGACTCCATGGCGATCTAGGGATTTAGACTCTTTCCTCCGACAATTGCCACTCCGGCACTGTCGCCCACTTCCCCTACGACATCTGTCACCCCGGCACTGTCGCCCACCTCTCTTTCCATCATGTCCAAGGCAAAGTCTCTTCTTGATCTCTCTTGTTGGCGTTGGAGGGCGATCTACTCCACCGAGTTGGATCTAAAGCTCAATCCCATTTACGTGGGTTTTGTTCTGCTAGATCCGAAAGACAAGAAGATTCAACTTGTAGATCAAGCAGGCTTTGTGCTTGATCAACGTTTTCTCAAGGTACGTGAGAATGTCCATCCTGGATCTGAGATCCAATTTGCATGTCATCATGCCAAGGTTCAAGATCATTTGGTTCCGCGTAATGGCTCCCTTATGGATCACTCTAATGCCATAGTTCCTTTATTGGATGCGGATTCTCTGGTTCCTTTATTGGATCGGAACCCTATTGATCCCTCGGTGGGTTTAGTGTATGCAGCTAAGGTTTTAGACATGGATTTTTCTAGAGGTCTTGCACTTGCTAAGGAAGTCCAATTACTTTTCGGATCGGATGTTCATGCTTCTAAGAATTACGGTGTTTTCAAAATGGTGGTATCTTTTGGTCGTGCTGCTTTTAAAATTGATGAAAACACGGTTGCATTCGCTCTTGAGGCGGCGATTGGCGGTTACTGTGGCTCATTAAATGTTACTTGTCTTCATGATCGGGTTTTCTCTTTTGAGGTCTCATCAAAGGAGGTTGGATTTCATATATTGAAGATTAAATGGTTCTCATGCTTTCACTTCAAGTGTTATTTTCATCTTTGGAGTTTCGGTGGTCCAAATTGGATTTCTGAATTAAAGAGGTGGAATCATGATCAGGATAATGAGTGGACTTTGGTCTCGAGATATAAGAGAAAGGTAAAATCTAAACAGTTCAAGCCACGGAATTAGTTTTTTATTCATAAACCTATTGCTAGTCATGCGAACGAGTCAGATGTTTCTTCTGTGATTGTTAAAGATACGGATTCTGCTGTTGATCTTGAGCTACCTGCCATCAAGTTTGGTTCGTTCGAGCCTGGATTTTCTGCTGCTAAGTCTGTTAGGGATCCTGTTTCTGTGGCCCCTGCTGTGGCCTCTGTGTCCGTCGATGATGGCTTTACCAAATTAATTGATAAGATGGCGGCCCAGGTTTGGCCTTGTTCTAACTGTCTCTCCTCTAAACAAGCAACGACAGAGTGTACGGGCCGGATTCGGTGTTGGTCTTGTTCACGTTCGGGCCATATCCGCAGAAACTGCCCGGGAATTAATGGAACTCTGAGTTGGGTAGTTAAATCGCCGAATATCGGAACTGAGGAGTCCCCCCCTCTGCTCTATCCCCTGCCCCTGCCACTGTTCCACGAAAACCCTCGCCAGAATCTCCTCTCGAATCGGAACCTCCATTAGCAATGGCGAACTTCCCCTGTGATCATGCATGTCGCGGAGCCCTGGGCGGAAGAGGAGCGGCATTCTCGCGTTTACATCACCTCTTCCATGGCTCCTGCTCGCTGCCATGAATCTTGGGCGATTGCTCAACTGGTCCCTCGGCCACCGGTCGAAGAACTCGACGATATCTTGCAGCAGATCGTCGATTATATATTTCAAGAGTTACATCTGCAGGTCGTCTCCTTCTCTGAAAGTGCGCTTGGAGTCGGCATGTTCCGCATGGTGGATCAGGTGGCCAAAGATTGTTTGGTAAATTCTCCCCCGTTTATCTTTCCTGATGGTAGGATGCTCTCCTTCGTGAGGCACGATGAAGGGGAGAATGTTAGGGCAACTGTTTACACCAGGACCGGGTGGATTATGATGTATCTACATATGGACTACCGTACCGATGAATTTCTTCGGGAGGTGGTTTCCGAATTTGGCAAACTCAGGTCCTGGTGCAGGGAGGATGCTTCCCCTGTCCGTACCCTGCTCAAGGTTACTTATGGAGGAGCTGCTGATATTCCTCGGTCGATTGTTATTCGTGAAGTTCAGAGATATGGAGGTCATGTGGTCTCCTGGACTTGCCCTGTTTTCATTCTGAACAACGATGATGCTGACGCTCTTCCGGGGGATGAGGATCTTCCTCCTCCTGATGGCAACCCGTATCCTGTTTTCGGTGCACCTGCCGCACCTATTCATGAGGCTTGGGTACCACCAGTTCATCCTGAACCACAGCATGGTAGGTGGGGTAATTGGAACAATGAGGAGCAGGGCAAGAATGAGGCACAGGAGGATCCCGTCGGCCAGCCTCCGGAGCCTGAACAGGTGCAATCATCAGTATCTATTCAATTCTCTGGTGCCTCAATGGATTCGATGAATGCTGTCAGGGCATAAGGTCCTGAACACTTCGTGGAGCTGCAGCAACAAGTGGAACAAAACCAGTTGGCTATTGTTCCTTTTGTTCCACCAGTGCCCCGGATGATGCAGTTCAGGATAATGAAGTTCAGATACTACAAGTGCTCCTGCCTGATCCTGTGTTGGAGTGGTCCAGGTACTTTCTGGAACACAAAGCAAGGATTATTTTTGACAAGAGACTTGAACTTCTGTCCTCGTTGTTGCCTTTGGAGGAACCTGTCTTTCCACAAAAGAAGTGTAGCACCGTTACCACGAAACGACATCCATGTTGGTACACATACTGGACATAATAACAGTCTCAAAACCTGAACCATCGAGGAAATATTCCACCGCCTCCTCGGGGTGGAAAACAATAGAGAGAGAAAATCTATCCGATATGGAGAAATATTCTAGGGAAATTCCTCCCAGGAGATGGGGAAATCATCGTCACCGTCATCGCTCCGGGCATCATCAAGATCATTATCGGCATCGTCCCCACCACCAGCACAATCATCCTCACCGTCCACTTCTACACTTTGATGGTGCCTTGACGGGGAGACTTCTTGATGATGATTAAGTCCCCAGCAACGGCACCAGAAAAATCCTTGATGTGCTTTGTTGGGAACCCCAAGAGGAGGGTGTGATGAGCACAACGGTAGGAGTTTTCCCCTTGGTTAAGAACCAGGGTTATCAATCCAGTAGGAGAAAGAGGACCTTCGGAAGATTGATGCCACTGACGGTGGTGCTGGCGGTTCACCGGTGTCAGCAACAACGTGGAACCTGCACACAACACAAACAAAATATTTTGCACCAACGGTACAGTGAGGTTGTATGTAACAACCCAATTTTTGGAAGAAAGGAAAAAAAAAACTTGTTTTCAATAACCCAAAAATCAGGGCCAACAAAAACTTTTTCATATGTTTGACTAATTCTTGTGTTTCCTTTCTATTTCCTTGATTGTTTGTGTTTGTGTTTGTGTTTGAGTTTGAGTTTGTTAACACCTAAAATGATCATAACTTTCTTAAAACACAACCCTTGTGATCAATTCATGACAAGAAAACTTATCACCTTCATCTATCACCCTCATTTGGCAAAAACCTTTTTGAAAATGTTTTGATTTCAGAAGAAACCCAAAAGCCATGTTTTTAGAAAACAAAAGGTATTTTCCAAAACTATATGAAAAGTATTTTGGAGGTAATCATCTCCTACCTGTTTTCAACCAAGATATTTTTGCAGGTATTCCAAAAACCCCATCTCACTTTCTCTTCTTGCAAAAACTATAAGTGGGGATTATATTACCCATGTGTTTTACCTCAAATATATTCTTTTGGATATATCAAGCTTTCATTTGGACTTGTTTACAAAATCCCCTTGTCATGATGTGTCTTGATCACTACCTATATTTAACACTTGAGAAAAACATCTGGAAATTAAATTGAAGAACTCAGTTGTTTGAGTGATCTTGTGTGTCTTGTTATTTTCCCTGCTTTATGTGTGATCCTTCCCTTTGTGTGCTTGAAGTGTTTACTTTTGTTTTTTGATGAATTTGTGTTGTTTTAAGAGATTAAAAACCCAGTAACAACAAGACCCATCATCAACATCACATCACTTCCAACTTCGGAGACATGACTTTATGTCCAATTTTGTTCTATTCACCAATGTACCTTCATAAATATATTTTTCTATATCTATTCTATGAATCCAAGTTATTAATTTGGATATTGAAACCCTTTGGTATAATCTTTCAAAGTCCTTTTGAAGGCATCCCCAAAATAATGATCATATCTCTTTTATCATGAAGCACTTTGTCCATGTTACTTAAAAACCACTCCTCTTTGTTTTCAAACTCCATCAACCTACCCTTGTCATCTCCATGGCCTATACATCATATCCATGTGGTCCATTTATTTTTCAATGGTCATTTAATTATTCTTCTCTCATGGTTTTTAGCCTATTAAATAATCTCCTGTTTTCACGCTTTTTCCACTTGGTGCCTCAAATATTTTCAAAAGAGTTGTTTACTAAAAGACACTTTTGATACCTATACAATATACTCTATCATACCAAATAAAAAATCCTTGATTTAAAAACATTTTACTATTTATTATTTTCCATTTTCCAAAAGGCCAGAAATGGACTTTTAATTTTTTTGTGAAGAAAAGTATTTCCTAAAATCTTGGAAAAATTACCCAACATGCCTATGGCCATGTGGGACCATTTTCTAAAAAAACATTTGGAAGTTGTGTTGAAAATTTTGGAGAAAACATTTTAAAACTGTTCCTGCCATTTTTTAATTTTCAAACTTTTGTGAAAGAAATATTTTCAAGAACTTGTGAGGCCACCATCACTAGACTCCATTTTTCATCCTCTATCCAATAGAAATGATATTTCACTTAAGTTCTATTCAAAATTATGGTGAAAACAAGCAAAAAAAATTATGTTACTCCTGGACACTGTTGAGTTCATGCATTCCCTGGTCAATCATTGCACTCTCTCCATCTATCTCTTTCTCTGTGAGGTAAAAAACTTCTCCCTCAACCCCCTGGACAACATCTCCATACCGAAAACCCGTCCCATCTCCTCCACACCTCCTCCAACAGCAAAGAGCCAATGAACATCACAGGTAGCACTACTAGGGAAAAGCTTACCCCAGGCGAACAGAAAAGGACTACCACAGGCGCATTTCGGTTCGCGTGGGACCATATCGCCAGCGGTAATGGCTTACTCCAGGTGAATAGTGAGATGCGCCTGTGGTAAGTTGGCATACCCCAGGCGAATAGGCCTTGTGCGCCTAGGGTAATACTTTTACCTGTGGCGAACAAGAGATGCGCCTGGGGTACCGTACACTGTTCGCCTGGGGTATGGTTTTGCTGTATCAAAATATAAAAGATATCAAAATAACAGAATTACAGGAAAATGACAGAAATAAGTCTCAAAATGACAGAAATATACCATAGTCTCAAAATGACAGAATTAAGTTTTACAACAGAAATATTTTCGATCATCAACACATAGTCTCGATCATCACCACATAGTTCAACAAAATTACATAGTCTCGAAAAGAACCATACTACTAATTAATAAATCCAGGAGTTAGCTAGTGAGATGAAAATGATTATTTGTTCTAATTTGGGCTGATGTAGTGGATGACCATCATCATGTCCAAGTTGGGGATGTCAGTATCCCTCATGGTGATCAGAATAGCTCGGCCAGCCTCCATACCAACTCTTGCGGAATGGAACTGCCTCCATGCTTGAGAGTTGAGGATGACGCGACCATCAGCATTATCCCTGGTGATCGGAACTATGGTGACATCTCCTGATTCTCCACGACGTACTCCAATGGTACCTTTATGCTCCATGCCAGCACTGTCCGCTACCGCCATAGGTATTTTCTAGAACACACAATTCCAAGAAAGAATAAAAGCACAATGTCACATACCGGCCACATTATAACATAAGCAACTATAGGAATAAGAAAATGTTAAAAAACATACCATGAGATGTCCATTGGAGATGTTAGTGTTGGTGATGCGATGCACGAAAGGGGACCCGATGTAGCTATCTATCTGGGCAAGTCTCTGAAGGACACGGTCCTTCTCAAGCTCGCTAAGATTCGCTCTTTGAGCAACCACCACATGTTTCCATGGTTCCTCCTCGTCCATATCATCCTCAGTGTCCATATCATCCTCAGTGTTCCCAATTTCCTCCTCACTCCCGCCATCCTCGCTCGCAATCCCGCCCATATACAGAATTTTGATACGAGGTTGCGGTCCTTCCATAGAGAAGTGAATGTAATCACCTCCGCTTAAATTGTACTTGGCGATGATAGCCTGCAATTGTTCCCCGCAGAAGTAGGCCTTGTTTCTTTCTTTCTTCACTCGAAGAATGTAAGTGGTCCCGTGAACATTGAAATCCACGTTATTGCCAACTAACTCGTTGAACTCTTCGCGAATATTGCATGGTAGAATCTAAACAAGAAATATAAAGAATCTTTTGTTAAGAAACACAAGTCTCAAGCTAGATAGTAAAACGAAAGAACAAGTTAACATAAAAAGAATTGTTAATTACCAACGAATCAACGTCACCGTCGTGGAGCTGAAGCATAAAAGAAGTCCCGGTGAATCGTCCTTGGGCACATCGGGACCGACATACTTCGCAAGCCATGTTCTATTAAATTAAGAAAGTACACATAGAGGTTAGAGGAGCATAGCTATCACAAAACAAAGACAAATGGCAGCACCTACCTATCACAAAACAAATGCACAAAAGCTATCTACTTTACTAGAATATCCAAAAACAATGCTGTGTGTGGTACCACCAGATTACTGTGTTCTAATTGCATGCTGGGGTTTGAACGCAGATAGAAAAAAGGATAAATGAGATGGGGACAAAAGTGATGGGTGCTTAGCCAAATAAAAAACTCCAGAACATGCTATCGATCCGAACGCTCGTTGCTATGAATTTCCTCTGTTTCCTCGTTCCTAAGTTTTGCGTTTACGTTCCTAAATTGGGGACATAGACCATTGATCCACAACGAAAGCAAACATTCCTATGGATCCACGACGACGGGAGCACCGCGGCCACCAGGAGCAGGCGCACATCCTCTGGATCCACAACGACGACGGGAGGGCCGGAGTGGGCTAGGATGGAGGGGGGATGGGAGGGAGGGGGATGGAAGGGAGAGGGGCTGACCTGGATCAACAACGACGACGACGACGGAGTGGGCGACGACCTGCTCTGCTCCTCCTCGACACTGGCGACGGCGGCGGCGTGTGGGTGCGTGTGGGCGCGGGTGCGGGTGCGGGTGCGGGTGAGATCTGGTCACTTAAAATACTAAAGCACATTGGCACCGGTTTGTGATACAAATCGGTTCTAAAAGGATCTGTCCACTGGCCCCCCACCCTGCCGCAAATGGCCTCAAGGCCTTTAGGACCGGTTTGTGATACAAACCGGTTCTAAAAGGATCTGTCCACTGGGCCCCCCACCCTGCCGCAAATGGCCTCAAGGCCTTTAGGACCGGTTTGTGATACAAACAGGTTCTAAAGGATCTGTCCCCTGGGCCCCCCCTCCGCGCAGCAAATGGCCGCAAGGCCTTTAGAACCGGTTTGTGATACAAACCGGTTCTAAAGGCCTTGCGGCCATTTGCTGTGCAGAGAGGGGCCCAGGGGACAGATCCTATAGAACCGGTTTGTACCACAAACCGGTCCTAAAGGTTTTCTCATTTTTTTGCAGCAACAGCGAGGGTTTACCCCAGGCGCAGAGGTTCGACTTTCGCCTGGGGTATGTGTTATACCAGAGGAGAACATCTTCTCTATTCGCCTGGGGTAAACGAAGAGTGCCAGGGTGTGGTGTTGGGTGGCCCTGCCACACTTTACCCCAGTTGCTTCCGTAGTTTGTTCGCCTGGGGTAAGGGACTTACCGCAGGCGCATCGCTCCGTTGTTCGCCTGCGCTAAGTAGCCCAGGCGCGTTACTTTCGTGTTCGCCTGTGGTAGGATATGCTGCTATAAGCAAATCTCTAGTAGTGTAGGTGTCGAAATCCACCATCACCCGCCACGAATTGCTCGATCTCCTTGTCTAATAGCCTCACGGGACATCTAGGAACTCCCCCGTGAACCCCATTTCCCCCTCTCGCTCTCCTTCCCCTCCTCCTTCATGTCAAACACCTAAGGGTGCTGGGTGGGCACCATCGTTTTCCAACGCCCCCGTGCATCTCATGCCTTCTCCTCTCTATTGGGGGATGTTCTCCCTATGCTCCACCTCCCTGGAAAGGTCTCGCCCGAAGAAATCACCTCTTGCCTGCTTGCCCGAGCCGCAGTGGCCGCCATGGACGCTGAGGCGCCATGCTCCACGACCAGACCTCACAAAGCCTTCCCCTTGCTGTCATGCATGTCTCTCACACTCCACCACTCACCAATCGAACACCAGTACTGAAATCCCCATTGTTTTCCCTCTTTACCGACAGAATCGAGCTTTGAGCACCGTCGGCCAACCCCTGGTCGAGCTTCTGGTATAGGGCGCCTCCCCTCGCCATGTTTTCTTCCCTGGCTTCCTCCTGACACTAATCGGCCCGTGCTCCTCTCTATTTTGAGATTCATCCCTTGCAGGTGTGCCGCCATCCTTGACATGGCCGGACGCTGTGGGTCTTCGTCAAACTTCGGCTAGGAGTCCTTCCCAGGAAGCACGAACGGGCGCATCGGATGTGTGTCGTTTCCCTGTTCATCCTCGACCTTTCTACTCCTCTTAGGACCCTCCGGAGCGACGTACGGAGACTCTCCGGTGAAGCTCAGCCTCTGGCCGCCGTCCCCCGTCTGTTTCCGCTGTCACTTTATGGTCCTCGCCGGTGAGCACCGACGTGGCTCGCTGTCGAGCGTCACATCCCGATCCGACGGTGGGATACCGGTTCAGCCGCGGCCCACTCCATCTGTTTGACTTTGTCTACGTGCGCGAAACTCTGTGGGCCGGCCCATGTTCTCTCTGCTCTCAGCGCCGCTCAGCTCGGAGCAGATCCGACCCGTTAATTTTTTTTCTACAGGTTGTATTTTCTTTTTCCTGCAGATCTGTTTTCTGACGCTTGATATAAATCAAAATGAAAATGTAAATAAGAAAATATTTTTAAACTAAAAATCATAGTGGTATATCTATAAATTCCTAATCATCTCCAACTTGCAGATCCATGTTTGGTGCAATATTTTAAGAGAACTAAAATAAATGGCAGAAGCACTCTGTTTCACCATTTATTTAATAACTTGAGTTTTATAGATCCATAACATGCAAACTAAATTGTTCTAAGTAGCCCTTGTTGATATCTATCTGTGGCAGTTGGCCTTGTGTTGAATTTAGTTGTTTAGTGAAAATTACATGCACGTTAGTTTTAGGCCAGAGAGTACTTCTGTGATTTATATAATTCTATTGGTGATGCTTTTTTAGTTGAATCCAATTGTGTTGGTTTTCTAGTGACTAGGAGCACCTAATACTAGGTTTTCATTATTTTGGGTTTCCATGTTTGGTATTGCTTTGCCTCTATTATTAGGTTGCTTAGCTATTGGTTATATTATTTCTCCATGTTTAGAAAAGCATGTGTTACTATGGGCTTGTCGTATTGCTTGTTATTATTTTCCTATGGATGTGTTTGTGTTCCTAGGTTGTTTTATTATTATTTTGTTCATCCTCATGAATGACCATAGACTCATTCCATTTTGGTTGAGGATCCATAGCTTCTGATCTAGTATTAACTCATGTGTATTGTTTGTGCCTGTTTTACTTGTTGGTGTGTACCCTAGTGCTCTTGTATTTGAGTGTATTTGGTTGATGAATTGCTTTATGTATGTTTATGTTTTATCAAGTGCTTCCCTTTGTTTGGTTCTGATTGGGTGTTATCCTTATTGTTTTACGACGTTAGATATCGAAGACGATATTATTTCTCGGAGAGGTTTTTATTGTAACTCTTGTTTATTTCAGAAGCAAGACCAAGACTAGTGCCAAGGCAATCCACTCTAAATGCTTACTCGTTGTTTACTTATCATTATCTATCATGCATGTTTTACTTCTGGAGTTCTACAAAACTTTGATTCAAAAACTATTTTCTTAGTGGACTATACCACTGTCTTTATTATGTACCGAATATGCTATATCCACTATATAATCTTGGTGTTACCAAGCCCTTTAGATATTTCTGGTATCATCACTTAATCAATTTAAGTTCCTTAGTGGACATTTTAACTTGATGTTCTTGGAAAACAAAATCTTTGGAAAAACCCCGAGGAAAGGTGGGACCTTGTCCGAGGGAGGTTTGTGAAGGAGGAAATGTTTTCGACTTGTTTTCCAAAAATGACACATAACCTAGTCAACGCCGGACAACCAAGCCGTGCTGCCACATTACCCCAATATGGGAACGGGGTCTAACTAAAAGCTTGTCGGTGTTAGTCCGTGTCTACCTCAGTGTGCTATAGGGATTAGAGTCCCCCGAACCGAATTGTCGCCAGAAAGGAAAACATGGGACATTCGGAGTGTGGGGATTAAGTTCGCCACCGGTTGCAACAGTTGGGTCTCCTGCCATGGTAGTGTGTTGTCAGGGGAAACCGGATCGATACGGCTGACTCACTCGGTGTCGGGGAGAAGAAAACCCAGTTGAAGAGGTGGCCATTTACTAGCCCTTGCATAGTGGATAGTTAGGACCAGTTATCTGATGTTTGCATACTATCTTGGACAGTCAGTGGTTGTTCACGGCGGATGTACTGGATCTTGTGGATTGTGTATACATCTGCAGAGTAAAACTATTCAGACTAGCCGCATCCTCGGATATGGATAATTGAATGGCCATGTATATAGCATTGTGTCAATGTTTTCAAAAAGCTTGAAAATAGTTTTTAGAATTGTACCTGGGAGGTACGTGGAAAGGGAATGATTGTACCTTTGAGGTAATAGAAAATGATGCTTTTGAAGTTATGATCTTCCAAGACGTTTTGTAAAGAAAATATTTTCTTTATTTAGAATGCTTTATCAAAACCTTGTGGACATGCTATATCTACAACAGAAATTAAATATCTTTTGACATATCTTCTTCAACAAAGAAAAATAAAACTTGTGCAACTATGATGGGTCTTGAATTCATCATAACTAGTTGAACCCTAATTACAGTCTTCCTACCACCTATATTTATGCATACTTGCATGATTAGCATTCATTTGGGGTGTCTTGCGAGTACAATCCAATGTACTCACAATGGTTTCGTCCCTGGCTATTGTCTTAGCCAGACTTTGAGCAGAAACCCGAAGAACCTGAAGATGATGGTGTCGCTGACGACTGTGCGAACTAGAAACGTCTCCGAGTCAGTAGCCTGTAGGTAGTCAAGGCATGACTTGGATTTACCAGGAGTTTTCTTTGAAGACTTCCGCTGTTTTAGAGTGTGTTCCTGCTCTGCGTGGCAGTTGTTTTCAACTGAGTCATGTGACCAGTTGTGTAAGCTTTGTATTTGTGTAGTGGATGTTGTAATCTGCAATGCCAACTCGAGTATGTTGTTCACGACTAACTCATCATGGGATCGTGAATGTATTCATACGGGAGGTCTCGGACTGCTAGTCTGGAGTCCCCACAGAGTTGGTATCAGAGCCATCCTGACTTTACGATACCTTAGTTAGCATGGATGTGAGACAGGAAACAAAAATATTTTGGTAAAAACTATATTATTACATAAATTCTTTTTCTCTAAGAAACCCTAAGCATAACTTCTAGTTTTTCTAAAATTTTATTGCCTAGTTTTTTAAATAGTAAATTGGAAAACATAAAACTACTTTTTCTCTTTGTTTTTCATGACTCAAAATTTCTCGTATAAATACATAAACATGAGTTTATAAAACTTTGGTTTTCATTTAAAAGTCTACCAAAAAGTTTTCCTCTATTATCTTTCTATAAAAAAATTACATACTTGGCCATGTCCCGAGAAGACCTTAGTAGTTAGCAACCCGAAGAAAAAGAAGCTTCCTTCCAAAGACCTCAACATCAAGATGAGATAAAGAGAAGACTTCAACAACCCTTTGTTCGACCCGGACCCATAGGATTCGATAGGTTTTCCTCAGTTGTTTTGCTTCAGCTACCCGTTCTTCAGCGGTATTAGACGGTTGCTGATACTAAAGGTACCTTGTTTGTCCTTTGCATGTATGATAATTTTGTGTTCTTACTCTTGCGTAATGTTTTTACATACTCCCTTATTGTGTGTGCTTTTGCATTCTTTGCATGTGTGTCTCACCAGCACGCCTTGCCGGCAAAACAAAGTCACCACACTTTTACCCCTTGCTTTGTTACTGTTTTTTTGCAAAAACTCTTTTGCCATGTCGGCCTTAGTTACACTTTTGGTACCTCTTCAAAAGTTTGACTTGGCAAAAACCCACCCTTTAAAAAAAAGTTTTATCCCCATCCCCTCATGAGAATTGCCAGGTGTGGAACCCTCTCTACTTCAACCCGAGAAGCTGAAGCCTATGTAATCTTCTCCAAGACGGATAGCGGACTTCACACACCATTTTTGAGCAACTACATCAAGAGCCACCAAGAAGGACGATGAATTTAGAGTAAAGCCCGAGATGAAGCGAGTTGTGTCTCGCAACTCCAACAAAACTTTACCAAACTAACATTGCTAACATAACTATCTAATTTTAGACTAACATCTAACAAGAGGTTTGCAAAAGGCACTAGCAAGTTTTCTCGAGGGAAAGCTAACTGGGTGTGAACCTAAACCACCTAAGAAGACACCTACAGAGCTCCATGAAGATCAAGACCCAACGAATTCTTCCACGGCCTTCCATCGCCACCAAGCAAAAATGAGAAAAAGATGAAGATAATTCTCGACAACCTACGATGACTAATCAAAGGGGGGAGCATATGTACTTCAATGCGGTCAACCACTCAAGAAGCAAAGAAAGCATATAGGAGTTTCGAATAGACTTCATAGCAGTAATCGGAGAGAGTCAAGTCTACGGACCTGATGCCCTGTGAGGCCAGATGGTTGCCGTGGATAACTATCTGCGGTACCCCTAAAAGAAGACCAGGTCCAGACGACGACAATAGGTCTACGAACCAACATGGTCATGACCCCTCATTAGCTTGTGTAGCCCTACCAACATCAACAACAAAGGAAAGAAGTGTCAAGTGAAGCTATCCATATCGGCGATAAGCAAAAATCCTAACACAACAGCTCATCGAGTTCTCAAAAGACCTTCTAGTCAAAGGATACTCCTTTACAAGAAGTGAAGAAGTCTGAAACTCTTGTTTGTCGTTACACTCTTAAGTACCCACTTACGAATCTCCGGGAAGAGATCCATTTTAAGGGGGGAAGAGCTGTAACAGCCCAATTTTTGGAAGATAGGAAAAAGAACTTGTTTTCAATAACCCAAAAATCAGGGCCAACAAAAACTTTTTGATATGTTTTACTAATGCTTATGTTTCTTTTCTATTTGCTTGATTGTTTGTGTATGTTTTTGTGTTTGAGTTTGTTAACACCTCAGATTAAAATCAATGATCATAACTTTCTTAAAACACAACCCTTGTTATCAAGTCATGACAAGAAAACTTATCACCTTCATATATCACCCTCCTTTAGCAAAAACCTTTTTGAAATTGTTTTGATTTCATAAGAAACCCAAAAGCCATGTTTTGAGAAAACAAAAGGTATTTTACAAAACTATATGAAAAATATTTTAGAGGTAATCATCTCCTACCTATTTTCAACCAAGATATTTTTGCAGGTATTCCAAAAACCCTATCTCACTTTCTCTTCTTGGAAAAACTATAAGTGGGGATTATATTACCCATGTGTTTTACCTCAACTATATTATTTTGGATATATCAAGATTTGAGTTGGACTTCTTTACAAAATCCCCTTGTCATGATGTGGCTTGATCACTACCTCTATTTAACACTTCATAACAACGCCTAGAAATTAAATTGAAGAACTCAGTTGTTTGAGTGATCTTGTGTGTCTTGTTATTTTCCCTGCTTTATGTGTGATCCTTCCCTTTGTGTGCTTGAAGTGTTTACTTATGTTTATTGACGAATGTGTTTTGTTTTAAGTGATTAAAAACCTATTAACAACAAGACACATCATCAACATCACATTCCATCATAATTATATCCCATCTTTGTTTTCTCTTAAAAACTTCCAACTTTGGAGACATGCCTTTATGTCGAATTTTGTTATATTCACCAATGTACCTTAATAAATATCTTTGTCTATACCTATTCTATGAATCCAAGTTATTAATTTGGATATTGAAACCCTTTGGTATCATCTTGCAAAGTTCTTTTAAAGACATCCCCAAAATAATGATCATATCTCTTTTATCATGAAGCACTTTTTCCATGTTACTCAAAATCACTACTATTTGTTTTCAAGATCCATCAACCTACCCTTGTCATCTCCATGTCATATAAATCATATCCATGTGGTCCATTTATTTTCAATGGCCATTTAATTATTCTTCTCTCATGGTTTTTAGCCTATTAAATAACCTCATGTTTTCACCCTTTTTCCACTTGGCGCCTCAAATATTTTCAAAAGAATTGTTTGTTAAAAATAAATTTGGAGACCTATATTATATACTCTATCATCCCAAATAAAAATCCTTGTTTTAAAAACATTTTACTATTTATTATTTTCCATTTTTCCAAAGGCCAGAAGTGGACTTTTAAATATTTTGTGAAGAAACGTATTTCCTAAAATCTTGGAAAAATACCCAACATGCCTATGGCCATGTGGGACCATAACTACAAAACATTTGGAAGTTGTGTTGAAAATTTTGGAGAAAATATTTAAAAATTGTTTCGGCCATTTTTTTATTTCCAAAATTTTGTGAAAGAAATATTTTCAACAACTTGTGAGACCGCCATCCCTAGACTCTATTTTTCATCCTCTATCCAATGGACATGATTTTTCACTTAAGTTCTATTGAAAATTCTGGTGAAAACAAGCAAAAACAATTTCTTTTATTCTTGGACACTATTGAGTTCATGCATTCCCTGGTCAATCATTGCACTCTCTCCATCTATCTCTTTCTATGTGAGGTAAAAAAACTTCTCCCTCAACCCCCTGGACAACATCTCCATACCCAAAACCCCATCCCTTCTGCTCCACACCTCCTCCAAGAGCAAAGAGCCAATGAACATCACAGGTGGTTGTCGAACTCCGCCATCACCCGCCACACATTGCTCGATCTCCTTGTCTAATAGCCTCACGGGACATCCAGGAACTCCCCCGTGAACCCCATTTCCCCCCCCTCTCGCTCTCCTTTCCCTCCCACTTCATGTCAAACACCTACCGGGGCTGGGTGGGCACCATCGTTTGCCAACGCCCCCGTGCATGTCATGCCTTCTCCTCTCGCTTGGGGGATGTTCTCCCTATGCTCCACCTCCTTGGAAAGGTCTCGCCCGAAGAAATCACCTCTCGCCTGCTTGCCCGAGCTGCAGTGGCCGCCATGGACGCTGAGGCGCCATGCTCCGTGACCAGACCTCACAAAGCCTTCTCCTTGCTGCCCTGCATGTCTCTCACACTCCACCACTCACCAATCGAACACCAGTACCAAAATCCCCATTCTTTTCCCTCTTTACCGACGAAATCGAGCTCTGAGCGCCGCCGGCCAACCTCTCCTCGAGCTTCTGGTATAGGGAGCCTCCCATCGCCATGTTTTCTTCCCTGGTTTCCTCCTGACACTAATCGGCTCGTGCCCCTCTCTATTTTGAGATTCATCCCTTGCAGGTTCGCCGCCATCCTTGACATGGCCGGACGCTGCGGGTCTTCGTCAAAATACGGCTGGGAGTCCTTCCCAGGAAGCATGAACGGGCGCATCGGTTGTGTGCCGTCTCCATGTTCATCCTCGACCTTTCCACTCCTCCCGGCACCCTCCGGAGCGGCGTACGGCGACTCTCCGGCGAAGCTCAGCCTCTGGCCGCGGTCCCCCGTCTGTTTCCGCCGCCATTTTATGATCCTCGCCGGTGAGCACCGACGTGGCTCGCTGTTGAGCGTCAGATAACGATCCGACGGTGGGATACCGGTTCAGCCGCGGCCCACTCCCTCTGTTTTACTTCGTCTACGTGCACAAAACTCCATGGGCCGGCCCATCTCCTCTCTGCTCTCTGCTCCTCACAGCTCGGAGCAGATCCGACCCGTTAATTTTTTTTCTACCGGTTGTATTTTCTTTTTCCTGCAGATCTATTTTCTGACGCTTGGTTTAAATCAAAATTAAAATGTAAATATGCAAATCTTGCCAAACTAAAAATTACAGTGGTAGATCTATAAATTCCTAATCATCTCCAACTTGCAGATCTATGTTTGGTGAAATATTTTAAGAGAACTAAAATAAATGGCATAAGCACTCTGTCTCACCATTTACTTAATAACTTGAGTTCTATAGATCCATAACATTAAAAATAAACTATATTGAGTAGCCCTTGTTCATATCTATCTATGGCAGTTGGCCTTGTGTTGACTTGAGTTGTTAAGTGAAAATGACATGCATGTTAGTTTTAGGCCAGAGAGCACTTCTGTGATTTATTTCATTTTATTGGTGATGCTTTTTTAGGTGAATCCAATTGTGTTGGTTTGCTAGTGAATAGGAGCACCTAATACTAGGTTTTCATGATGTTAGGAGTTACAGAATAGGCTTGGTGAATTATTTAGTAAATAGTCCTTTTCTGTCAAGTATTGTTATGACTTGATATATTGTTGTGTTATAGTGTGTTTGTTAAAAATTGATTCCTAGCATGTATAGGGCATTAAACCATGTTTTAGATGTTTTTTTGCCATAGTTGTTATTTGGATGCTTAATTTTTTATGCATTGATTAGATTGTTTTTTTTATATTACTATCATGTCTAGGTGTTGTTTCTCTGTTATATGGATGATATCTTATATATCTATCATGTTAGAATAAATCTTGTGTAATGATCTCTTATTCTTATGCATGTATGCATGTCTAAATAGCCCTTTTTCCATGTATAGTTTTAGTAGTTGTTTTGGTCCATGATTGTTTACATGTATTGAGGTGTTCCATGCCATGTTTGGTATTGCTTTGCCTCTGTTATTAGGTTGCTTAGCTACTGGTTATATTATTTCTCCATGTTTAGAAAAGCATGTGTTACTATGGGCTTGTAGTATTGCTTGTTATTATTTTTCTATGCATGTGTATGTGTTCCTAGGTTGTTTTCTTGTTATTTTGTTCATCCTCATGAATGATCAGAGAGTCATTTAACCTTATTTGGGCATGTTATGAGAGTGGCACACCCACTGGACTCCTTCCATTTTGGTTGAGATCCATAGCTTCTGATCTAGTATTAACTCATGTGTATTATCTGTGCCTGTTTTGCTTGTTGGTGTGTACCCTAGCGCTCTTGTATTTGAATGTATTTGGTTGATGAATTGCTTGTTGTATGTTTACTTTTTATCAAGTTATTTCCTTTGTTTGGTTCTGATTGGTGTTTTACCTTTTGATTTACGACGTTAGATATCGAAGACGGTATTATTTCCTCGAGAGGTTTTTATTGTAACTCTTGTTTATTTTAAGAGCAAGAGCAAGACTAGTGCCAAGGAAAGCCACTCTAAATGCGTGCTCGTTTTTTACTTATCATTATCTATCATGCATGTTTTACTTCTGGAGTTTTACAATAGTTTGATTCAAAAACTATTTTCTTAGAGGACTATACCACTGTCTTTATTATGTACCGAATATGCTATATCCACTATAAAATCCCGGTGTTACCAAGCCCTTTAGATATTTCTGGTATCATCACTTAATCAATTTAAGTCCCTTAGTGGACATTTTAACTTGATGTTTTTGGAAAACAAAATCTTTGGAAAATCCCCGAGGAAAGATGGGACCTTAGTGGACGTTTTAACTAGTGGCCATTTTAACTTGATGTTTTTGGAAAACAAAATCTTTGGAAAAACCCCGAGGAAAGATGGGACCTTGATCGACATGGCGGCTCCTTCCTTTTGCGGCGCTCATGGCGACTCCATGGCGATCTAGGGATTTAGACTCTTTCCTCCGACAATTGCCACTCCGGCACTGTCGCCCACTTCCCCTACGACATCTGTCACCCCGGCACTGTCGCCCACCTCTCTTTCCATCATGTCCAAGGCAAAGTCTCTTCTTGATCTCTCTTGTTGGCGTTGGAGGGCGATCTACTCCACCGAGTTGGATCTAAAGCTCAATCCCATTTACGTGGGTTTTGTTCTGCTAGATCCGAAAGACAAGAAGATTCAACTTGTAGATCAAGCAGGCTTTGTGCTTGATCAACGTTTTCTCAAGGTACGTGAGAATGTCCATCCTGGATCTGAGATCCAATTTGCATGTCATCATGCCAAGGTTCAAGATCATTTGGTTCCGCGTAATGGCTCCCTTATGGATCACTCTAATGCCATAGTTCCTTTATTGGATGCGGATTCTCTGGTTCCTTTATTGGATCGGAACCCTATTGATCCCTCGGTGGGTTTAGTGTATGCAGCTAAGGTTTTAGACATGGATTTTTCTAGAGGTCTTGCACTTGCTAAGGAAGTCCAATTACTTTTCGGATCGGATGTTCATGCTTCTAAGAATTACGGTGTTTTCAAAATGGTGGTATCTTTTGGTCGTGCTGCTTTTAAAATTGATGAAAACACGGTTGCATTCGCTCTTGAGGCGGCGATTGGCGGTTACTGTGGCTCATTAAATGTTACTTGTCTTCATGATCGGGTTTTCTCTTTTGAGGTCTCATCAAAGGAGGTTGGATTTCATATATTGAAGATTAAATGGTTCTCATGCTTTCACTTCAAGTGTTATTTTCATCTTTGGAGTTTCGGTGGTCCAAATTGGATTTCTGAATTAAAGAGGTGGAATCATGATCAGGATAATGAGTGGACTTTGGTCTCGAGATATAAGAGAAAGGTAAAATCTAAACAGTTCAAGCCACGGAATTAGTTTTTTATTCATAAACCTATTGCTAGTCATGCGAACGAGTCAGATGTTTCTTCTGTGATTGTTAAAGATACGGATTCTGCTGTTGATCTTGAGCTACCTGCCATCAAGTTTGGTTCGTTCGAGCCTGGATTTTCTGCTGCTAAGTCTGTTAGGGATCCTGTTTCTGTGGCCCCTGCTGTGGCCTCTGTGTCCGTCGATGATGGCTTTACCAAATTAATTGATAAGATGGCGGCCCAGGTTTGGCCTTGTTCTAACTGTCTCTCCTCTAAACAAGCAACGACAGAGTGTACGGGCCGGATTCGGTGTTGGTCTTGTTCACGTTCGGGCCATATCCGCAGAAACTGCCCGGGAATTAATGGAACTCTGAGTTGGGTAGTTAAATCGCCGAATATCGGAACTGAGGAGTCCCCCCCTCTGCTCTATCCCCTGCCCCTGCCACTGTTCCACGAAAACCCTCGCCAGAATCTCCTCTCGAATCGGAACCTCCATTAGCAATGGCGAACTTCCCCTGTGATCATGCATGTCGCGGAGCCCTGGGCGGAAGAGGAGCGGCATTCTCGCGTTTACATCACCTCTTCCATGGCTCCTGCTCGCTGCCATGAATCTTGGGCGATTGCTCAACTGGTCCCTCGGCCACCGGTCGAAGAACTCGACGATATCTTGCAGCAGATCGTCGATTATATATTTCAAGAGTTACATCTGCAGGTCGTCTCCTTCTCTGAAAGTGCGCTTGGAGTCGGCATGTTCCGCATGGTGGATCAGGTGGCCAAAGATTGTTTGGTAAATTCTCCCCCGTTTATCTTTCCTGATGGTAGGATGCTCTCCTTCGTGAGGCACGATGAAGGGGAGAATGTTAGGGCAACTGTTTACACCAGGACCGGGTGGATTATGATGTATCTACATATGGACTACCGTACCGATGAATTTCTTCGGGAGGTGGTTTCCGAATTTGGCAAACTCAGGTCCTGGTGCAGGGAGGATGCTTCCCCTGTCCGTACCCTGCTCAAGGTTACTTATGGAGGAGCTGCTGATATTCCTCGGTCGATTGTTATTCGTGAAGTTCAGAGATATGGAGGTCATGTGGTCTCCTGGACTTGCCCTGTTTTCATTCTGAACAACGATGATGCTGACGCTCTTCCGGGGGATGAGGATCTTCCTCCTCCTGATGGCAACCCGTATCCTGTTTTCGGTGCACCTGCCGCACCTATTCATGAGGCTTGGGTACCACCAGTTCATCCTGAACCACAGCATGGTAGGTGGGGTAATTGGAACAATGAGGAGCAGGGCAAGAATGAGGCACAGGAGGATCCCGTCGGCCAGCCTCCGGAGCCTGAACAGGTGCAATCATCAGTATCTATTCAATTCTCTGGTGCCTCAATGGATTCGATGAATGCTGTCAGGGCATAAGGTCCTGAACACTTCGTGGAGCTGCAGCAACAAGTGGAACAAAACCAGTTGGCTATTGTTCCTTTTGTTCCACCAGTGCCCCGGATGATGCAGTTCAGGATAATGAAGTTCAGATACTACAAGTGCTCCTGCCTGATCCTGTGTTGGAGTGGTCCAGGTACTTTCTGGAACACAAAGCAAGGATTATTTTTGACAAGAGACTTGAACTTCTGTCCTCGTTGTTGCCTTTGGAGGAACCTGTCTTTCCTGCCGTTCCTGCTCCTATGCTGTTGGAGTTTAGCTCTGTGACCCCTAAGCCTGATGCATCTAAGAAAAGAGCTAGGAAGGCTGCTACTCCTCTAGTCCTTGAGGAGCGTCGTGTGACGAGGAGCCTCGCTAAGAATGCTGGCTTCCGGGTTCTGCCTGGTTCTGACAAGCCGGAACCAAGGAAGAAAGCAAAGTCTTCTCATCCTCAGACTTCTTCGGATGGAGTGCCTCCGATCACTCCTGTTGCTGTGTTGAGGAGGGCGGGAAAGATGCTGCAGATTGAAGACTCAGAATTAACTGTGGAGAAGCTTGAAGCTGCTCCAAAGAAGCCCACTAGCCCATCCAGTTCTGATGATTAGTGGGCCTTTGTCTTCTTTTTTGGGCCTTGTTGGTCCCTGGAGTGTCTGTTGGCCCTTTTTGCTACATTTTGTTATGATGGATGCTATATGTACTGCTATCTGGACATGGTTGTTATTATTTGATTATCTTTTATGTTGGTCATTTATGATTGCCAACAGGTTTTATTACTATTTCAATCTTCCATGGATAATACGATCTCTATGAATTTGGACTGGATTGTGTTTGATTGGAATGTGAGAGGCCTAAATGATAAATCTAAAAGAGAAGCTGTCTATAATAAAATTGAGGAGAGCCAGGCTTCTGTTATTTGCCTCCAGGAAACTAAATGCCAAGACTTTGATCACTCTTTTATTAGGTATTTTTGTCCTAAGAGGTTTGATCAATTTGTTTTCTCTCATTCTGTTGGAGCTTCTGGGGGTTTAATTGTGCTCTGGAATGGTTCCATTTTCAATGGAGAATTACTGGAAGTTCATCGTTCTGCCATTCACATTAAATTCACTTCAGTTCATAACTCTGTTTCTTGGTTCTTAGTGAAAGTTTATGGTCCCTGCAAAGGAGTGGAAAGAGATGATTTTGTTAACTGGCTATATAATCTCTCTATCCCTATTCATCAGACTTGGATGATTCTTGGAGATTTTAATTTTATTAGATCATTGGATAATAAAAATAAACCAGGGGCTGATCTTAATGATATTTTTATCTTAGTGATGTCATTAGTCATCTGGGTTTATTGGAGTTTCCTGTTAAAGGTAGGAATTTCACTTGGTCTAATATGCAAAAGGATCCTCTTTTGGTCCAATTGGATTGGTTTTTTACATCCTGTCAATGGACATTGGATTTTCCCAATACTATGGTTTTTTCCATGTCCAAAATCACCTCTGACCATCTGCCATGTACTGTTAAAATTGGAACAAACATCCCGAAGGCAAAGATCTTTCGTTTTGAAAACCATTGGCTTAATCAACCTGGCTTTCTAGACCTAGTGACAAAGATTTGGAACACTCCAGTCATGGCCAAATCAATTACTTCCAGAATCACTGCTAAATTAAAGAATCTTAGATATGCTCTTAAGGATTGGGGAAGGAATCTCTCTCAGTTGAAATTGCTTATTGAGATGAGTAGTAAAGTGATTCTGTTTCTGGACCAGTTGGAAGATGAAAGGAATCTCAGTGTTCCCGAGTTTAATTTCAGACTTATTGTTAAAAAGCACATAAAAAATTTGCTTGCTTTGCAGTCTGATTACTGGAAGAAAAGATGTACTATTAGATGGGCCAAGCTCTCTGGTAAACACTAAATATTTTCATGCCAGAGCTACTGAGAGGTTTAGGCTAAATACTATTCCCTCCATCTCGGATGCTTCCGGGAATTTGTTGGTGGATCATCAGGACAAAGCTGCTGCTTTTTGGTCCTGTTTAAAAAACAGAATGGGTGTCTCCTGTCCACCTATTATTGCTACTGATTTGTCTCGATTCTTGCCTGTGGTTGATGGATTAGAGATCCTTCCGATCCTTTTTCTGTTGAAGAAATTGAGGGGGTTGTCAAACATCTCAAACCTGCTCGAGCGCCTGGTCTAGATGATTTCACGGGCCTCTGTATTAAACACTGTTGGAGTATTCTAAAAGAGGATTTTATCAAACTCTGCAATGAATTTCATAGTGCTAAGATTTCTTTGGAAAGTATTAATGGTTCTTTCATTACTTTAATTCCAAAGACACATTCTCCTGAGACAGTGAATGATTTTAGGCCCATTTCTCTGACCAACACTTGTCTGAAATTCATCACTAAGATTCTGGCTAATCGTTTCCAAGATAAAATTTCTAGATGCATCCATGCTAATCAATATGGGTTCATCAAGTCCAGAACTATTCAGGATTGGCTGGCATGGTGTTTTGAGTACATTTTTCAGTGTAAGCAATCTAAACAGAAAGTGGTGGTTTTCAAGATTGACTTTGAGAAAGCTTTTGATACCATTGAGCATAGTGTTATTCTCCAAATTTTGAGATATAAAGGGTTTCCTTCTTTAGTGATAAAATGGGTGAAGGAAATTCTATCCTCTGGATCATCTTCAGTTCTGTTAAATGGAGTTCCTGGCAAACCTTTTGTATGCAAAAGAGGAGTCAGGCAGGGTGATCCTTTGTCACCTATTATCTATGTACTGGCTAGGGATCTGTTGCAGAGTATTGTTAATCTGGCTCTAAGGGAGGGACGTCTCCGTTTACCAATTCCCATTGGTGGAGATTTTCCTATTGTTCAATATGCTGATGACACTCTGGTCATCTTACGTGCTGATTCTGATCAATTATTGGTATTTAAAAATTTGCTCAACCTTTATGCTCAAATCACTGGGTTAAAGGTGAATTATAACAAGTCTTCCATGATACCAATTAACTTATCGCAGCAGGAAACTGTTGATTTGGCTTCTGTTTTGGAGTGTACTGTGGCTTCTATGCCCTTCACATATTTAGGCTTGCCCATGGGAACCACTAAGCCATCTACCAGAGATTTTGCACCACTCATTGACAGAGTTGAGAGGAGACTTTCTGCTACAGTCTCGTTTCTCTCTTATGGGGATAGTTTGGTTCTTGTGAATTCGGTTCTGTCCTCTTTGCCCACTTATTATATGTGCACATGAGTAATACCTAAGGGTGTCATTGATGTAATTGACAAAGCAAGGAGGAGGTGTCTATGGAGGAAAGACAAAAATAAGCAAAGAGTGAATTGTTTGGCTGCTTGGGATATGGTGTGTAAGCCTAAAAGTAAAGGAGGCTTAGGGGTCATTAATCTTCAGATCCAAAATAGGGCTTTACTGTTGAAATTCCTGGCAAAATTCTATAACTCTATGGATATTCCTTGGGTTCATCTAGTCAAGAATGCTTATTATTTCCAGTCAGTTCCACATGCTCTGACCTCCTGTGGTTCATTCTGGTGGAGGGGTGTTATGTAATTAGATGATACTTGGTGCTCAATCTCTTCTTGCATAGTGGGGAATGGATATACTGGGCTTTTCTGGAAAGATTCTTTGATGGGACAACCTTTGTCAGTAAAATTTCCAAGATTGTTCTCCTTTGCCAAGGACCCATTGTCATCAGTGAGAGATTTGAAACTGTTGACAGACCTCTCGGATGCTTTTCATTTGCCTCTTTCAAATGAAGCTTTCCTTGAGTTTACTGACATGCAAGTCCTCTTGGATAATGTTCAAGTGAATGCCAATGATGATGTTTGGAAATGTAATTTTAATAAAGGGGTTTATACTTCCAGTAAATTCTATCAGCTGCAGTTTGCTCAACTGCCTGATGATGGGCCTGCAAAGTGGATCTAGAAGTCCAAATGCATGTCAAAGCATAAATTTTTTGCTTGGATGATTCTAAAAGATAGAATTAATACCAAGGACATGATCAAGAGAAGGAACTGGAAGATTGAGGGGACTGATCACTGTGTTCTTTGCTGTAACCATTGTCATGAGGACTGGATTGATTTGTTCTTCCAGTGTGTTTTTAGCTCACGGATTTGGAATTACTTGCAAATCAGCTGGAGTGATAACACAGTCTTGCATAATATCTCCATTGCAAAAAAGGCTTTCAAAGGACCTTGCTTCACTGAGATAGTGATTCTTGCCTGTTGGAACATCTGGAAGCAAAGGAATGGAGTTATATTCAAATCGGAAAGGCATTCCTTTATGGGATGGAAAGTTGGCTTCTTGTTAGATCTCCTTATGCTTAAGAATAGGTTGAGTGCTTCTTTGGCTGCAGACTTATCATCATGGATTAAGACCCTAACTTAGCTAGCTAGTGTTAGCTGGTGATAGACTGCCTTAGTCTATTTCCTTTATGTATATTTGTACATAACTGTAACACTCTTTGGATGGCAATAAAGGGCTGTGGGGGACTCCCCTGCAGTAGAAAATGTTTCAAAAAAAAGATGGGACCTTGTCCGAGGGAGGTTTGTGAAGGAGGAACTATTTTCTACTTGTTTTCCAAAAATGACTCATAACCTAGTCTTCGCCGGACAACCAAGCCGTGCTGCCACATTACCCCAGTATGGGAACGGGGTCTAGCTAAAATCTTGTTGGTGTTAGTCCGTGTCTACCTCAATGTGGTATAGGGGTTAGAGTCCCCCGAACCGAATTGTCGCCAGAAACGAAAACATGGGACATTCAGAGTGTGGGGATTAAGTTCGCCACCGGTTGCAATAGTTGGGTCTCCTGCCATGGCGGTGTGTTGTCAGGGGAAACCGGATCGATACGGCTAACTCACTCGATGCGGGGGAGAACAAACTCATTTGAAGAGGTAGCCATTTATTAGCGCTTGCATAATGGTTAGTTAGGACCAGATATCTGATGTTTGCATACTGTCTTGGACAGTCCGTGGTTGTTCACGGTGGATTTACTGGATCTTGTGGATTGTGTACACCTCTGCTGAGTAAAACTATTCAGAATAGCCGCGTCCTCGGATATGGATAGTTGAATATCCATGTAGCTAGCATTGTGCCAATGTTTTCAAAAATCTTGAAAAGAGTTTTTGGAATTGTACCTGGGAGGTACGTGGAAAGGGAATGATTGTACCTTTGAGGTACTGGAAAATGATGCTTTTGAAGTTATGATCTTCCAAGAAGTTTTGTAAATAATTTTTTTTTCTTTATTTAGAATGCTTGATCAAAACCTTGTGGACATGCTATATCTACAAGAGAAATGAAATATCTTTTAAAGTATCTTCTTCAACAAAGAAAAATAAAACTTGTGCAACTATGATGGTTCTTGAATTCATCATAGCTAGTTGAACCCTAATTACAGCCTTCCTACCACCTATATTTATGCATACATGCATGATTAGCTTTCATTTGGGGTGTCTTGAGACTACAATCCAATGTACTCACAATGGTTTCGTCCCTGGCTATTGTCTTAACCGGACTTTGAGCAGAAACCCGGAGAACCTGAAGAAAATGGTGTCGCTGACGACTGTGCGAACTAGGAACGTCTCCGAATCAGTAGCCTGTAGGTACTCAAGGCATGACTTTGGTTTACCACGAGTGTGTTTTTAAGACTTCCGCTGTTTTAGTGTGTGTTCCTGCTATGAGCCACAGTTGTTTCCAACTGAGTCATGTGACCACTTGTGTAAGTTGTGTATATGTGTAGTGGATGTTGTAATCTGCAATGCCAACTCGAGTATGTTGTTCACGACTAACTGATCATGGGATCGTGAATGTATGCTTACTGGAGGTCTCGTACTGCTAGTCTGGGGTCCCCACATTGCCAATCTCACCGGTCTTGCTGAAAACAAAGATTAGATGTATAGTGTGGAAAATAGTGTATGCTTGCAGTAAGTAAAGAGAGCAGGAAATTGTTTTGATTTGTTTAACAGTGTGGAAAAATGGACCGGGGTTCATAGGTTCACTAGTAGTGTCTCTCCATAAGGGTGAACAAATTACAACTGGGCAATTGAAAAATAGAGGTTGCATCGTAGTGCACAATATAACATGATGATATTTAGTGCGGGCATTACAACAAAATACAGAGAACAAAATCTATCTGCGTCTATGACTAATAATCCACCCTCAGGTTATCATCCAAACCCCCTTAGGTATTAAGTTGCAAGGAACTGATAATCGCATTAAGCAATGATTATACACGTGGGTACTCTCACCCTGTTTTCTCCGTAGTGGCAATAGCACATCCTCCCCCGTCACGTTTCTGTCACTCGAGCACAGGCGAAAATGAGGCATGAACCCACTATATAGCATAAATACTCCCTCTTGGAGTCACTAGCAACTACTTGGCCAGAGCAACCACTAGCAACAGAAAGCATGCAAGATCACAAATAACATATGCAATAAAGACTATAATCAACTTGGCATAATGTCAATATTCATCAGATCCCAGTAAACACAACATATAGAATTACATAAGATCAATCTCGATAATGATATGCAGCTCATGAGATCTAAACATGGATGCATATGAGGAGGAGACAACAATCTAGCTACTGCTATGGACCCGTAGTACAGGGATGAACTACTCACACATCACTCCGGGGGCAGGCATGGTGATATAGAATCCTCGGGTGATGATGTCCTCTCCGGCAGGTGCCGGAAAACAGCTCCAGAACCCTCCTGGTCTAGGGTTTACGACGACGGCGGCTGCGGAACACTTTCGGATTTTTTTATCAGGTGCCTAGGGTTTTCCATCCGGGGGGATTAAATAGGAGAAAGGGCAAAGGCGGTGGAGGCACGGGGCCCCACACCCATAACTGGCGCGGCCAGGGGGACCCGCGCCACCCTATGGTGTGGCCCCCTGTTGCCCGTCTTCGACTCCTCTTTGGTGTTCTGGATGCTTCCGGGGAAAATAGGCACTTCGGGCTTTGTGGGGTCCAATTCCGAGAATGTATCTAGAACAACTTTTCTGAAACCAAAAAACAGCAGAAAACACGGAACTCGCGCTTGGCATCTTGTTAATAGGTTAGTCCCGGAAAACGTATAAAAATGCTATAAATAAGGGAGAAAATATGTAGCACTTGGCATAATATGATCATGGAGCATAAGAAATTAGGGTTATGTTTATGACGTAGCAGAGGACCGGGGCCCTTAGGGGGTGCCAGGTGCGGCCGCGCCTGGTGTGCCCATGGGCGCCCTGAACACCGCCTCTTGTTGACTCTTCGCCTATAAGTTGCCTTTAACCCTAAAAACGTCAGGGATGTAGTTATTTTCTATGAAACATACAGAGAGGCCTTGTCACCGCGAAAGTCCAATCTAGGGCTTTTGCACCCTTGTTCCGGCACCCTGCCGGAGAGGGGAATCGTGATTGGAGGCCTCTACATCGCCATGATTGCCTCCAAACAGATGCGTGAGTAGTTCATCTCGGGACTACGGGTCCATATAAGTAGCTAGATGGTTGTTCTCTCCCCCATGCCTCCATGTTTAGAGTTTTGTGAGCTGCCTCACATGTCGAGACCACCATTATGTAATTGGGCTTGTTGTGTTTGCTGGGGTCCGATGAACCATGAGATTATGATTATTTTGTTCATGTCAATCTGAGATGCTTCACTTATATTCGTAAAAAGTTTTAATATTGTCTTGAAATGCTCTTTGATGTTTATGATTACTTTTTCCACGTAGTTGTTTTCACCTCTAAGAGAGGGTTTATATGCTATATAATGGTTCATGTCTCGCTTACATCTTTGCTCAAGTGACATAAATGTGACAGATGGGTGATGTGTTGTTGCCACTAGGGACAAAACTGAGGTGCTCTTTCCTACGGAAGAGGAACACTGTTTACATTACGTATTATTATTGATGCATTTGTCTGCTGCACACTAAGCAATCACTTCATTGCTGCAACTTAATACCATAGAGATTTGCTGGATAGTTTTCTTGAGGAGGACTTTTAGATATGGATGCATGCTGGATAGAACCCTTAACTATATCTCGTCATAATAGTATGATTATATGTTCATAATTTGTTAATTTCGCAGCTATAATTTGTTCACCCATCATGTTTGTTTTCTTTGGAGAGAAACCACTAGTGAACCTATGGCCCTCGGTCCTTTTTTGCTCATAATTGCAATTTTTTTTTAATGATTTTCATCATTGTTTCCTTGTTGTTCTGTTTTTATTTTTATTATTTTTCAAGACTATATACATTTAATTCTCTAGTTTTCTGCAAGACTAAAACATTAACAACCTTCTCGAAAAGTTGGGCACAAGAGAGAGTTTGTATTTTGTGTGCAGGTCCACGCTTGTTGACGCGCTAGACAACAAGCAACTTTCTCTAAGCCTACGAAGTCCTACTAGTTCGATAAACTCCAGTTTCTTAATTGGAGGAAAAATTCCTCCAGACTACATCATACCTTCCACTTGGGGTCTCCCAACGAGCGTGTGATCACGTCAGAATCAATGCTCTTATATAATATGCATGTCATCCAATTTTGATGCCGTCCACTCCAAAACGTTATGAATAGTTTTGGTATTTGCTCCATTCAAGGGTTGTTGATAGATTTTGGCCATGACCATGCATGCCTCTCCAACAGCTTTTTCGCCATACTCTTTCAGAAGGTCTTAACTAAGGGCATGGACAACGGAAACCACCGTTTTCTACTGCCCCAGAGAAAAAAGTTGGTCCAAGTATTCGGTATGGTTTTTTCTGCCAGGCGAAGCATCTGTGCAACAGGCCATGTCTGACAGAGAAAAGCAGCAAGCAACGTCACAGTCAGAACATGCAACTCTCTAGAAAGGCCAGACTAATCTCTAGAACAGCCGCCTCCTGCAGAAGAGGCACCGACACCCTGGGAGGCTACATCCCTGACAATCTGAGCCTAGTTGGCATGTGAGGCAACGCGTTGCGCATGCCCTAAGATGTGCACTGCATTTACCGACGTGTTCCTATTGGATGTATTCTAGTGAAGAAAACCATAGAGCCAAGCTGGCTCTAGCCTCTAAGGTGACATGGCTGAGAAGAGGGGCCGGAGAGACCAAAGATATAAGCTACGGGGTGAGTACAAATTCTAGTATGCCATGCACGTCCCCAAAGATGGGATTACCAAGTAAGCACTATGATTTTTTTGAGAGAATTCCGTCCAAAATATCTACTTCCGCAAATTCTGTTGTATCGGATACCGGTAGTGTACGTAGAGTAGCGTACGTGTGCAAGTACTTGGAGGTTCTCCGACGTTGCACTGTGCTCGTCATCAACTCGTCAAATTAACCTCGAGGTAGGCTAGATCGTCTTCCTCATCAAAGCTAGTGTGGGAGTGCAATCCACGCATTGCGGTATATAAGAGGTATGTTACCGAAACACCATAATCGTTACCGCATTACTAGTAGATAGATCATGCATAGTTTCTGGAGTTCACGAGTATATTTTTTTTTGTATTTCTGCTACGAACCCCTTCATCGGCAACATCTTCACTCATAGGTTTGTGCGTGAGAATCTTCTATAGACTTCATCGACATCATCACCAAAACATCTTCCGCTTCTATAGTGTCTCGTACACATCTCAAGAACTAGATCTTGAAATTGTTATTCACTTGTATCTGCATAGCTAGATCGTAACAGTTGTGTAGCATGTGTGGCGAAATTTTTAAATTCCCGTACACGCAACCCATTAGCAAAGAGATCCTTTGTCGGGTACCTTACAAAATGCACTAGGCAAAAAGCTTCTTTGCCAATTACCTTCACAAGGCTTACGACAAAGAAATATATACTCTCTCAAAAGCAGCCTGGAAAAGTACCACTCTTCTCTAATTTTTTCTATGCGCCATAAAAATATTTGTTTGCCGGGTACCTTCCTTCGGACACCCGGCAAAGAATTACACCGTCAGATCGGCCATCAACCTCGCTTGGTAGAGCCACGTGACACGTTGTTCTTTGCCGATATCACACTTGGAAACTCGGCAAAGATTTCTTTGCCGTGTATTTTTTAGACTGTGTCGTGTAGACTTTCTTTGCTGGGTGTCTTTTTATATTGTACCGTGTATGTTTTTTCTTTGCCGAGTGTTCCTACTCGGCAGGAAACTCGGCAAAGATTTCTTTGCCATGTGTTTTACGGTGTCGAGTGTATTTTTTTTATTCTGCCGTGTAGTCTTTCTTTGACGGGTGCCGTATATGTTTTTTTTGCCAGGTGTCCCTACTCGGCTGGGAAAAGTTCACCGTGGTGTCATGTTCTTGTACTCGGCATAGTCTATCTTTGCCTAGTGCCCAATATATTGCGCACGGTAAAGAAAAATGTACTATGCAAAGATCCGTTTTCCTATAGTGATGGTTGTGTATGTAGCCCTAGCTAAATCCATGCATGCGTGCAATGATATCAAAGGCAATTTCCACGTGGTCACCGTGGGAGGACCACGATCAAGGTGGGGCAGGCCTTGCAGCCTGCGCCCGCGCGGCCATAGCCTGCCGACGTCGTCCTAGACGATTACTACGAGTAGGGCACAACGGTGGCGGAGGACACTAGCGAGAGCTATGATGGAGAGGACCCAGCACATAGGGTCCTTGTGAAGTTGGGGGTGGCCATAGCCGCCCCCCTAAATGTAAATTAATTTTTAATTGCAGTTCTTAAGTTCTGTTTTGGTTTGTTTTCAGTCCTATTTTGGGGTGGGCTGTTGGGTTCCATCCACCCCACATTCTCGGCCCGGGGCAAATTTGGTCCGCGGACCACCCAAACGAACATTGCCAATTTAGGACCGTTTTAGTCTAGGCCATTTTGGTTATCTCTAAGGTTGCATTTTCTTAGAACGTCGAGAAAACATTGCCATATTGCTGTAGCCCTAGCTCCATGCATACGTGTGATGGAATCAATGCAAGTATAGTACGTATGCAGTGAGAAAGAAGACCGCACCGATCAAGTTGTAGCTAGTTCAGGCAATGCATGCCTTAGAAAGGTGAGGATGTACTCTCTCCGTTCAATATTACTTGATTTCTATTTGTCCTAACATGAATGTATCTATAGACTAAAACATGTCTAGATACATTCATATATATTTGGACAAAGGGAAGTCAAGTAATATCGAACGGAGGGAGTAGTGTCGTAGAACATCTGAAACCAGGCGACAAAACATTGCCATATTGCTGTATGTTGTCCTAGCTAGGTCCATGCAAACGTGCAATGGTAATTAATTTGTAGTACTCCCTCCGATCCATATTAATGGTCGCTAAATCGGATGTATCTAGACATATTTTAGTGCTAGATACATCCGATTTAGCGACCATTAATATGGATCGGAGGGAGTACATATATATATGCAGTAAGAAAGAAGTCGGTCGATCTAGTTTTAGCTAGATCAGGCAATGCATTCCTTATGTATCAGTAAATTATTACCATATGCATATGGTGCGAGTGGGACTAGACCTTGAAGCGAAACACCTGCGCATGCTTTCCAAAGATGCATGCACCCGCGTGTATATATATACAGGAGGGCCGGCGTGCAATGCCAACGTGCAACAATCTTTAGCTAGCCTAGATCGATCTCTAACACAACCATCAATATGTCTCGGCAGTATGATCGCAGCGACGAGGAGGTTTACAACGTCCCCGTCCGAGCGTCTCGAAGGCCGGACGCCGAGCAGGTCCAAGGCACCGTACCGGTAACAGTCCCCGGTCCCGGTAGCCGCCGTGGCCCCTCGGCCGACGACGACCGTCCCCATGGCCGCACGATGGATGTCCAGCTGCTCTACACGAACCGGTCGACAAGGGAGCGGGCCGCTGCGGACGCGCTTGCCTCGCTGCAAGACCAGTGAACATGCATCGACACCAAGCAATGCATGCACGTTACTTAGATATATGTCTTCGATCAGTTAGCTCATGTTACTTTACTACTATCTCGCTCGCTCTACCTAGAAATCGATACATGTCTTATACTTGCTGTAAGGAAATATATATTCGTTATTAGCTACTTAATGGTTATGCCATGTCTTGCGACGTTTCTGTTGGAGGTGACAACTTTTATTTCATGCCCAGTGTGTTGCTACCGTGTGGTTTATTTTTATTCAATATTTTGATTGATGTCTCACCCATGGATGAAATGATATTTATTATCGTTGGCCCGATATCATCGAGTTAGCCCCAAACATCACCCACGCCACGGCCTCGCTGTGTACCACCAGGTCGTCGGTCGGCAGCCGGGTAGTGCTTGAAAGGCGACATGACGCCACGTTGATGTAGTAAATTTATTCCGACAATGTGTTTGACATCCCTGAACTGCTCAGTTCACCAAGAATTCGACCTACATCCATCCGTTGTATCTTATATCTCCCTGTGCGTCGTGTTATTTTATGGTGATCCAAATTCATACGAGTTGATACCGAGTTGGAGTTGGATTCACAGTTACCGACCTAGTTAGGTCAGGACCGCCTTTATATACCTCTTGTAAGCCGCCGCACGGGATAAGCCACATATTGTAAATCCCGGCGCGATTGTAACCTCACCCCGAAATAGTGAAGTATTGCTGACTGGCGCCCGTGGTTTTTTCTCTTCCTTGTTGGAAGGGTTTTCCACTTTAAAATCTCGTGTCCCCGTTGGTTCGATCTTGCTTAAATTCATCGTTGTTTTGCTATTGCGTGTAGCAAGTGGTATCGGAGCTCTGTTTCAGATTAGGGATTCGCGATGGCATCGATGAAGTTTGATCTACCGTTGCTGGACTACAAGACGAGGTTTTCTCTGTGGCAGGTAAAGATGCGTGCGATTCTATCGCCAGCATCGGATCTTGATGAGGCGCTAGATGAATTCGGGAATAAGGAAGCCAAGGATTGGACTGCCGAGAAAAAACACAAAGATCGTAAGGCTTTGTCGTTGATTCAACTTCATCTATCCAATGATATCTTGCAAGAGGTGCTGCTGGAGAAATCCGCAGCTGCGTTGTGGCTCAAGCTGGAATCGATCTGCATGTCGAAAGATCTAACCAGCAAGATGCATGTTAAGATGAAGTTGTTCTCGCTCAAGATGCAAGATGGTGGTTCTGTCATGAGCCACTTGTCGATCTTCAAGGAGATCGTGTCCGACCTAGTGTCGATGGAGGTAAAATATGATGATGAAGACTTAGCTCTTCTGCTGTTATGTTCGCTGCCTAGCTCTTTTACAAACCTGTGTGATACTATACTGTTAAGCCACGATGAACTAACCCTCGCGGAAGTTTGTGAGGCCCTACAGACCAGGGAAAAGATGAAAGTTATGGTGCAGTCTAACCCATCGTCCTCCAAAGGCGATGCATTGCAGGTTCGAGGCAGACCTGAGCAGCGAGATAGCAACTACGACAACAACAACAGAGATAAGAGCAGGGACCGTTCCAAGTCCAAAGGACGTGAGAAGTTCTGCATGTATTGTAAGAAAACCAATCACACCATTGAGGATTGCTGGAAAGTGCAGAACAAGGAGAAAATGAACGGCACATACCAACCGAAAAATAAATCTGACGGTAATGGTAATGGTACTGGTAAGGCTGCTGTTGTTGCTGGTGATAATAGTTCGGATGGTGAATGCCTAGCTGTTTTTGCTGCATGTGTTACCCATGATGATGAGTGGATTCTTGATACTGCTTGTTCGTTTCATATTTGCTGTAACGAAGATTGGTTCAGTTCTTATGAGGCTGTGCAGACTAGAGATTTTGTGCGTGTGGGGAACGACAACAAATGTCACATTATTGGCGTTGGATCTGTTCAGATCAAGACCCATGGTGGGATGACACGTACATTGATGGGAGTGAAACACATACCATCCATGGCGAGAATTTGATCTCGCTGAGTACCCTTGACTGTGACGGGTACAAGTACTCCGGAGGGGATAAACGCCTGAAGGTATCAAAAGGTTCTCTCATTGTTATGATTAGTGATATGAATTCTGCCAAGTTATATATCCTTAGAGGTAGCACTTTGTCTGGTACTGCTGCTGTTATTACTAATGATGATCCAAGTACAACTAACCTCTGGCATAAGCGACTTGGACACATGAGTGAACATGGTATGGCAGAATTGGTGAAGAGAGAACTTCTGAAGAACTCCAATATGAGTAAGTTGCCGTTCTGTGAACACTGCGTATTTGGTAAGCATAAGAGAGTTAAGTTCAATGCTTCCGTTCATACCTCTAAAGGTACATTGGATTATGTACATGCTGATTTGTGGGGGCCTTCACGTAAGCCCTCTTATGGTGGTGCTCGTTATATGCTTACTATCATTGATGATTACTCTAGAAGAGTTTGGCCTTATTTCCTGAAAACTAAGTATGATACTTTTGCTGCTTTTAAGGAGTGGAAAGTTATGATTGAAAAGCAAACTGAAAGAAAGTTGCTTCGTACTGACAATGGTGGCGAATTTTGTTCGCATGCTTTCGATGATTATTGTGTGCAGGAAGGCATTGTCAAGCATCACACCATCCGATACACACCTCAGCAGAATGGTGTAGCTGAGCGGATGAACAGGACGATCATCTCCAAAGCTCGCTGCATGTTGTCTAACGCCCGCATGAATAGGCGTTTTTGGGCTGAGTCTGCCAACACTGCCTGCTACTTAATCAACAGGTCACCATCCATCCCTCTTGACAAGAAAACTCCTATTGAGGTATGATCTGGTGAGTCAGCTGATTATTCACAACTGAAAGTTTTTGGTTGCACTGCCTATGCGCATGTTGATAATGGAAAATTAGAGCCTAGAGCTATTAAGTGCTTATTTCTTGGTTATTGTTCTGGAGTAAAAGGATATAAGTTGTGGAACCCGGAAACCAAAAAGACTTTCTTTAGCAGGAGTGTTGTGTTTAATGAATATGTTATGTATGAGGACAGTTTGCCAACTGATGTTATGCCAGATTCTTCTGATGAGGATGAACCACGAGTTCGTTTGCAGGTGGAGCTAGACCACCTGGATGAGGAGGATATTGTGCCGCCCTCACCTCCTATTGTGCAGCAAGAAAATTTGTCTATTGCAGAGCGCAGAGAAAAGAGGAATAAAGGACCTCATACTCGTTTAATTGAGGAATATAATGTTGTTTATTTTGCTCTAAGTTGTGCAGAACAGGTGGAGAATGATGCTGAACCTGCTACATATAATGAAGCTATTGCTTCGGTTGATCGTGACAAGTGGATTGGTGCAATGCACGAGGAGATGCAATCACTTGAAAAGAATGGCACATGGGATATTGTGCGCTTTCCTAAACAAAAGAAGGCCGTCCGCTGTAAGTGGATATTCAAGAGAAAGAAGGGTTTATCTCCTAGTGATCCTCCAAGGTTTAAGGCAAGGTTAGTAGCAAAATGTTTCAGCCAGATTCCAGGAGTGGATTATAATGATGTGTTCTCCCCTGTTGTCAAGCATAGTTCTATTCGTACTTTCTTTAGTATTGTTGCTATGCATGATCTTGAGCTTGAGCAGTTAGGTGTGAAGACTGCGTTTTTGCATGGAGAACTTGAGGAGGAAATATACATGGACCAACCTGATGGGTTCATAGTGTCTGGTAAAGAGGATTTCGTGTGCAAGCTAAAGAAGTCTCTTTACGGTTTGAAACAGTCTCCTCGACAATGGTATAAAAGGTTTGATTCTTTTATGCTGTCACATGGCTTTAAGAGGTCTGAATATGATAGTTGTGTGTACATTAAATTTGTTGATGAATCACCTATATACTTGCTGCTATATGTTGATGATATGTTGATTGCTGCCAAGAGCATGAAAGAAATCACTATATTAAAGAAACATTTGAGTAGTGAGTTTGAGATGAAGGATCTTGGTCCTGCTAAGAAAATTCTAGGTATGGAAATTTCAAGAGACGGAAAATCTAGATTGCTATTATTAGCCAGGAGAATTACATTAAGAAAGTCCTTCATCATTTTAATATGCATGATGCAAAGTCTGTTAGTACTCCAATTGCTTCACACTTCAAGTTGTCAGCATTGCAATGTCCTACTACTGACAAAGATATTGAGTATATGTCACGAGTTCCCTATGCTAGTGCTGTTGGTTCCTTAATGTATGCCATGGTGTGTTCTCGGCCTGATTTAGGTTATGCTATGAGTTTGGTCAGTCGATACATGGCTAATCCTGGTAAAGAACATTGGAAAGCTGTTCAGTGGATTTCAGGTACCTTCGCGGCACATCCAAAGCTTGCTTGAAGTTTGGCAAGACTGGTGAGGGACTCGTAGGCTATGTGGATTCAGATTATGCTGCCGATTTGGATAAGAGGAGATCCCTCATAGGTTATGTGTTTACAATTAGTGGATGTGTTGTTAGCTGGAAGGCTACCTTGCAAGGTGTTGTTGCACAATCTACTACTGAGACTGAGTATATGGCCATTGCTGAAGCATGCAAAGAGTCAGTTTGGTTGAAAGGTCTGTTTGTTGAGCTTTGTGGAGATGATACTTGCATTAACCTATTTTATGACAGTCAGAGTGCTATTTACCTTACTAAGGATCAGATGTTCCATGAGAGAACAAAGCATATTGATGTCAATTATCATTATGTGCATGATGTTCTTGCACAAGGTAAGCTGAAGGTATGCAAGATTAGTACTCATGATAATCCTGCTGATATGATGACAAAGCCAGTTCCTATTGCTAAGTTTAATCTTTGCTCAAGCTTAGTTGGTATCACTGCTTAGCCCAAGAGGCTATTTGGCGCCGAAGGTGTTTTCTTTGTGTGTTTCAGGTGAAGGTTCTCATTTATGCTACAAGAGAGAATTTGTCTCAAGGTGGAGTGTTATTTTATGGTGATCCAAATTTATACGAGTTGATACCGAGTCGGAGTTGGATTCACAGTTACCGACCTAGTTAGGTCAGGACCGCCTTTATATACCTCTTGTAAGCCGCCGCACGGGATAAGCCACACATTGTTAATCCCGGTGTGATTGTAACCTCACCCCGAAATAGTGAAGTATTGCTGGCTGACGCCCGTGGTTTTTTCTCTTCCTTGTTGGAAGGCTTTTCCACATTAAAATCTCGTGTCCCCGTTGGTTCAATCTTGCTTAACTTCATCGTTGTTTTGCTATTGCGTGTGACACGTCGTTGTTTCTAAACCATCTATTTATTAGGTTTGTTGATGTAGTAATATTACATTTGTTGTGTGCAGGAGCGACCTAACCCTCGCGTAGCGACCTAACCCTCGCGCCGCCGCCGCCCATAGCCCTCCCCCACCGTCCTCTTTCCTCTCCGTCGCCACTTGAGGCTCGCCGACAAAGCACGGCGGCGGCGGGGATCTTCTCCGTTCGTGCAGTGGAGGGGCTCGGCTCCAATGGTGGCGGGGTGTGTCTCCGAGGTGAAGGCGGCCAGGGGCCGCGGGATCTCGTTGGGATGCGTCCCTGGTGCCCGGAGGTGGCCGGCCCAACCTCCTAGCGATGGTGCCGCCCCTGGTGCGGTGGCGTGGCGGCCATCTCGTGCCTAGGGGTTCGGGCCCGGGATTGGCGGCGTTGTTCTTCTCTGGCCGGACATGGCTGGAGGACGTGATGCTGCCGGGCATCATGGCGCCGGCCGTTCCGATGGCGGCGCGGCTGTCGGCGTCGATTCTTCTCCAGGCTGATCTACGGCGAGGACGTGGCGGACTCCTTACTGCGGGTGTGGCGCGCCGGTTGGAGTGGAAGTGGCTGGCCGGTGAGAGCCGAGCACCGATGATCGGAGTCGACGATGGTGGCGTCTTTCGATGTCATCCCCTTGCTGAAGATATCATGGCCGTGTAGCCTCCGTCCACTGCTTATTGCTCCAGGGGAAACCCTAGATCCGATATACCGGATCGGATGATGACGACGCCTTGCACCGTTCTCCCTGTAGAGGGCATTGTCTTGGACTAGAGCTGTGTTCCGGGGGAAACCCTATATCTGGTTTTACCAGATAGGATGATGGCGGCATCTTCGATGTTGTTTACCCTCTTGAGGGCATTGTCTTTGGAATATGAGCTACCTGGAGGGGGTCCGTTGGTGGTGCCGATTGCGCAAGGTGGAGGAGCTGGCTGGCGTCATGGTGGCGTCGATGGCAGGTCTCACGGGTGAATGCATTGATTTCTATCCTGAAGATGGGTGAGAGGAAGACGGAGGCGACATCTTCTGGAGTGTGGACGCCAGTGTGCGCTGCAGAGTGCTGGACCGGTTGTGCCCCTTGCTCGCTATCGGGCGGATTCGTGTGGCCTTCGGTGTTTCAGATGATGTGCGTTGGTGTGCTGGCAGGGAATTCGGCACTGTTCGGCGACCCCCTTTATTACTAGTGGTGGTAGCCCCTAAGTTGGTGGTTCAGGATGATACTTTGATGTATTTATTTGTAAGACATTGTGGCTTCTGCTTTTTTATTAATAAAAACCGGCTATGTGCACCATTTTGGTGCAGAGGCTGGGAGTAGTACCCTCCATTTCTAAAAAAAAAAAATGTTTGCTGTGTTTAACACGCGTCCTATATATGGATCGCTTCCATCTTTGTCCTTGCTCCCAGCCCAACGCCAACCTAGACATCGGGGAATCTCGGACAGATTGTTCCTTGGTCCAGCCAAGTTGGTTTTCATCACGAAGATTTAAATTAACTAATAAAAAAATTATATTACCATTTTAGTAACTAGCATGGTGGCCCTCGCAAATGCGAGGGCAACATAAAAAATTTCTGAAAAGTGGATGCATAATTCAATAGTTACATTATTTTTTATTAATATGGCTTTTGTAGTAACCACAAATTTTTATAGTAACTATGAAATTTTATGTGTTTAGAAAAACTCTTGTCACCATCTTTAAATTCTGGGAGGGTGATTACTTCATGTTTTTAAATCATATTGTTGAGCATATGCACATTTTTATTGTGGACATATTAGATCACCTAATGCAATTAATTCACATGGTAATTTATTTATTGGTGTTACATAAGTGCATTGTTGAAACGTGAGTATAGGTTGTTGATAATAGATCGATATACAGTTAAAAATAGAAGTCGATGTCTAAAAAGGCATTGTTTCACAAAATGAATTTTATGTATATAACTGAGATTTGTTATTCATGGTCATGACTTCATGTATGTCCGAGCGTAAATTAAGATGTTTACTATGGGAACATAATTGGACCCAATAATGTGGATTAATGTGGTGTCTCGACTGGAACTCGTATTTTAAGCTGGTGCAACCGAAATATGATAATCATACTTATGGGTTCATTTTGTCGTCTATGTAGTTGTCTGGATTTTTAGTAAATTATAGACAATATTGTCTACCATAATTTATATTATTAAAACAGTGTAGTATTCGTGGAGTGCATTTATTTTACTCTGGGCTATAATATGGAGGCCATAGAATCTCTAGTCTTTTTTTTCCGAAAACATTATAATTTTTCCTCCTAGCTCTAATATCGTGAATTGCAATATCACGAAGTTGCATGTACTAATAGTTGTATGAATTTGTAGGTTTTGTCGTGGGAAGTAGTTAGATTTTTTCCCTCATACCTCTAATTCGGTGTATATTTTTGCGTATGTGGTTAACTTTTTCTTATTAAATTATAATTACAAAGTAAAATATCTATCGTAATCACTTTTTTTTAGACGGTTCTATTAGTGGAGTGAAATATTTTAGTCTCCATACAAAAAATATGAAGAACATGGAATTTTCGGTCCCTTTTACTAAATAGTAGATCATTTCCTCATATTTTCATGTCTTGCTTTTTTCATCAACAGTTTGGTTATAGTACAGCTATTGGATGGTTTGTGTTGTGAGGGTGTGTCCCTAACACACCACCGGGTACCCGAGAACTTATTGTCTACCTTTTGGAGTCTATCCATGTGAATTCTCCAACCATGTAGATTAATCTACTATTTTTAGTTGCAATTACATTTTTAAGTAGTCTATATATAAGGTGGTATTTGTATATGCGCACAAATAATGTTGCTTATGGGGCCTTCTTACATTTTTCCTGCTAGGCTGTTACGATGTTTTATGGTGTAGTATTACAGGTTAACCAATTGCTGACCGTAGCTATCACCTTTTGAGTTATTTTCAAACTTGAGCTAGTTCACGGTACGTATTGGTCAGCTTTAGAGATTTTTGTCAGCACCCGACCAAGTTTTGCTATCGGTAGATCGGAAGTTCCTTTTCTCATCTTCGTTCCAGTTCAGAATTACCTTACCAGCCATAGTAGGCATAACTCTACCAACATAATATTCGTCAACAACAATCTTGCCGGAGAGGAAGAAGTCTTCTGGCAAGGGGAGTCTCTCACTCTCAACCTCATTATTTTGTATATTGTCTTGTTTTTATTTTTGTCTTGTTTTTCTTCTCTATATTAAAAACACACACAAAATTAGTTTACTTCATAGCTGTTATTTATTTGCTTGCTGTTGTTTTTGCTTTTCTGCTCTTAGTTTAATCTTTAATCATGATTGTACCAAAGTTTACCTTAAAAGACATACCAATAGATAGCAGTGATATAATTGGGAACGGTAATATTGGAGAATTCTTTAATTATGTTAGAAAGCATGAAGAATTTGATGATAGATCCTTAGATGAACTTGCTCCAGATTATGAAACCGCTGCAGCATCACTAGTTTGTATGCTGGAAGATAGGATTGTTAACCTTAATCCTATAATACAACAAATGTTCCTCAACCTTGATAACATCAAGGATAGCTAAAAAAGAGAGTTTATCCTAGAAACTTTGTTTAAGGTATTTGGTGATGTTGCCATTGAGGCTAGAAAAGTTTTTAATCGATTTGAGATGTCAGGCTCATGTGTAGATGTTAATATTACACCAGGTAAGGCCAACGATAAGGAAATTAAAATACCAATATCCTTTAAATTGGTAGGAATGCATAAAAGTCTAGAAAAGAATTTTGATTGGATTGTTCATGCAAACTGATTTGATGAAAATAGTGTGCCTAAAAGTGCTGATAAAGGGACATTATTCTTTCCAGTGCGGCGTGTGTTTGTACTACATCATTTGTTTGTAATGTGCCCCGTCTTTCACCTAGTACTAGTAGAAAGTGTTGGAATTTTTATGGTCTCTTGGCCAACGGGCCTATTAATTACTCAGAAAAATATCATATTGAGGATCTCCTTATAAGGGAGGTAATTCTACTGTCGTAGTTGTCTTGTTTCGTGGAACGAGCACGACTCGGCATCAGACCCAAGCCAATTGCGCTTTATTTTTGCTACTCGTAAAAACTAATTGTGATTAACTTCCGAGCCATTGGCATACGTGTTAAGTTATAGTTGTCTCTGGGTTTTTTTTTGGATGTTGCTGGCCGTGTGGATGGTTGTCTGGAAGGGCAGGGAGTTTGAGAACGGGGACAGAGAGGCTGTCTTCATCTCTTCTGGGCTTGGCTCACGAGCTGAAGGACCTCGTCTGCTGTTGGTAGGTCGGCGGCTCGGGGGGCGGTGGTTGTTGGCATGGCGTCCACAATTTAGCACATTCCAATTAGCCGTCATGGGGTTGACGATGTTTTCTTCTCCTGGCCGCATGCTACATTCGGTATCTACACTGTCAGATCAGCCTATAACCTAGCCCACACTAAAAAAAATCTTTCTCAAGAGAAGTGCTAGAGGCCAAGGAGGTGTTCTAATTTGGGGGAGGAAACTATCTTTTGGAAATCTATTTGGGACATCAACTCTGTCAATAAAAGCAGCTTTGTGCATCACCGTGATGCAGAGGCTAGCTAGGGCTATGTTCCCTTTAAAAAACTCTGCCAATAAAATGAAAATTGTCATCTGCAGAATGGCGCATGATTGCCTTCTTTTTCGAAGCAAAAGGGCAAAAGATTTGCCGTTTATATTGATACAGGAGAAGCAAACAAGGCCTAAGCCCGAAAGAAAAAAAGAGTACAGAGAGATTAGGTCCCCATGATCTCAGATAAGCTCTTAGCTCCGGCGTACATCCAGTTCTTGCACTCGTCCTTGATCTTCTGGGTGAGGGCCACAGGCGTGGAAAACATGTTGTTGAAGACCCTGGCGTTGCGCTCTTTCCAGATTGCCTTCCAAAAGGTGTTCAGTTCAAGCAGCATGATATCCCTGAAAAGGACATGTGCGTTTTCAGTTGAGTATCAATTCATGTTTTGTCACTTCGGGAGAGAGGTCAAGCTGGGACACGGTAAATACACAACCGTTCGTCAAGTTTGACATGCGCTCTTTCACCAATATGAGGTCAAGCTGTACTACATTGTTGCTTCCCTCCTCCTAAGACAACCAGGTGTGATTCCTCTCCTACACCACTTTGGTCGTCTCCACCACCGTCTGGGCGGGTTTGTGTGAATGTCGATGCTGCTATACTTGAAGCTCAGAACCGTGTGGGCTGGGGAACAGTGGTGCGTGATAACACTGGCTTGCTGAAGTTGGCATTCGATGAAAGAATTGAAGGAATTGTTGCTCCGGAACTGGCAGAAGCTATCGCGGTTTGACAGGCTCTGTAAATCTCAAGGGACAATGGCTCCAGGAGCATTATATTGGGCATCAGATTGCCTCTCGCTGATTCAAATGAGCAGGTCCTATTCTATGGATCGATCTCAGGTTGGCTACGTAGTGGGTGATATCAAACGTCTCGCTTCAAAGTTTCTATCTGCTTGTTCAAGCATGTTGGACGGCAGGGAAATGTCGTGGCACATACTATCTATTCTTGTAATGTCGCCGCATTCCGGAATGTATCTGGAAAGTACTCTGTAACGATTTTATCTAATCCATAAAGCACCGCAATTCTCTAAACAATCGCTTAATTGGCACGTAAAATAACAATACTAATGAATACAATCCACATAAAGTCGTGGACATGATTTTTTTTAGATAACGTGCCAAAAGGCTCCATTTAAATTAATAACACCGAATGCGGCGAAACAGATACATAATGCTAAATCCAGCTTACAACCCGACACTCCACACACATAAGACATAGGGCTTTTGCTAAGATTACAAACAAACACCAAAGGGGCGGAGCCGAAGAAGGAGAGAACAGCTAAGATGGGCAGAGATGTTGCGCCAGAACTCGGGGGCAAGGGCACACCAACATGTGTGACACACCGCAGAGCGCAACTACACCACTCAGGGCCGCACCACCTGGATGATCATTGCCATTATTCACAAAGCTGAAGACAGGCAAAATAGAGCCCCGAACAAAAACATGCCTAGATGCAAAGAAAGGAACAAGCTTTGCTATGGAAGACACGACGAAGGATGCCCTGCTACCCCCGGAGAGCAACAAGCCATGGGTTCCAAAGTGGAACCTTCAAGAAGAGCACGACGGCGGAGTACCACCGCTCGATCAGAAGATCTTGGATTTTCATCCGGATCCTAGGAGACAAAGAGAAGCCACGCCGGCGCCTTCAAGTAGGGAATGTCGTATGTGGATGTCACCGCGGTGGCCGGAAGAACCCGGGCAAGAGATTCCCATGGGTCAATATTTTTTACTTCTACACAGGGCTCGAGTGTCGGAAACGCCTAGGCCACCCACACAACGCGTCACTCACCCGCCCCACACCACCCACACCATTGTGGGGACTGGCCGCCACCAGAGTCATTGGCACAACCACCAACCCAGAAGACTCCCACCGTTTAGGGTCCCCCCCCCCCCGTCGTCCAAGCTCTATGCACCATTGAACTGAAGCGATACGGTGGAGATCGCTTCTCCACCAAATCTGGCGACCAACTAGCAGCCCCCATGGCAACCGGCGAGACCATATGGGGGGCGACGAACAACATGCTCAAAATAGGGAGAAAGGGACCCGCTGCCACTGACGAAGGGATGGGCCTTGGACCTGTCGAGTAAGGATACCCGGTCCTAGGCCCAGGACGGGAGCCCATGAGGAGACGCCTATACTATTCGAGAAGTCCCAGTTGAAGCCCACCCGCAAAGCCTTGCGGATCAAGATAGGAAGCTTGTAACCGACTTACGGTTAGAGTTCGAGTCCTCCCCGAGTGCGATTTGAGACCTGGCCACCTATATAAGGCCAGGAGAACCACCGGGAGAGGACAAGCAATACCGCACCACCAAGCCTTAAGCTCGAGATCATACTCTCGACTTGAGCAACCCCCCCCCCCCATTGTAACCGATATACTCATGAATACAGATCGACAGAGGCAGGATTAAGGGTTTTACCTCTACGAGGGCCCCGAACCTGGGTAAATCGTACCCCCTGTCTAGCCTACGATTGTCACCAGCGCCCACAGGTTCTCCTAATAGAAATCCTATGGGTTCACCCGAGGGACTTGTTGAGATGCAGATTCGACAATTGGCGTCGTCTGTGGGAACGGTTGTAACACCCGGGGTTTCCCCCCCCCCCCCCCCCCCCCCAGATAGTTTTGGTTGTTTCTTTCAACATGACATTGCATCATGCATCAGGCATTGCATCACCTTCCAAACTCAACTTCAAAATTCAAACACCAACAAAATTCTCAAAATTCCAAAACAAAAGTTCCCACACTTGGGCATTTGGAATGACAAGTGCAAAGAAATCTTTTCCATGAATTTTGAAAACTTTGAACTCCCTCAAATTCCATTTTTGGTCAAATTCACATCAAATTCAAATTCCAAAAACAATTTGGAAATTTTCAGAAACAAACATTTGTCCAACCGTGCTTTTTCAATGCTAATCACAAAGATATCAACACCTTATTTTTCTAAGGTGTAAAACCCCTCCAATTTCAAAGTTCTCCTTCACTTTTACAAAAAAAAAGAGAAAGAAAAAGAAAAAGAAAGAAAATCAGAGCTGGGGGAGGCAGGCCAGCCCAAAAAGGGCCAGCCCACCTACAACCCCACTCGATCCAGCCCAGCAGCCCAACCCCCCCCACCTTCTTCTTCGTACGGACAGACAGGCACGAGGAGGTCGCTGTCCACCATGGCCCCCACCTCCACCTGCTCCCCCCTCCCCTATACCTACCCCCTCCTTTCCCAAACCCTAGCCCCAACCAATCCCTCTTCTTCCTCCTCCAGCCGCCGTCTTCCTCTTCCTCCTCTGTCCCCAAACCCTCTCTGAATCTTCTGAACCTGAACCGGAGCCCCTCCATGGCCGCCACTTTGGGTCCTTGGCGCCGCCACCATGCTCGCCGCCGGGCTATGATAGCAGCGGGAATGGAACCGGCGTGCGATCCTCTTCGTCCTCGCCGGAAATCGGGGCCGGAGATGCCCCGGGCTGTCCCCGCCATGGCCGTCTTCTCCGGAGTCCGTGAGCACGAGCTCGACAGGTCATCGTCGCCTTCGACGCCTACGTACGCCTCCGAGCATGCACGACTCCATCGAGCCACCCCGGTGAGCCGCCTGTCCCTCGGGCCTCCCTTCCCTCTCCTCTCCCCCTTGCTCTGGTGCTCGCCGTCGTGCAGCCGTCGTGGTTTCTCCGGCGAGCTCGCCTGCTGTCTGTCCCGTGCAGTACCAGATTAGTTCCCCAGTTCGTCAGAAAAAACCCGCGCAGCATCTCCCCATATTGGGCCGGCCTCCACGTCTATCACAACCGATCGCATACCACAGTGGCTAGCACCCCGTCCGCACTCCCTGGAGCCCCGGGTTCGAATCTCCCCTTCCGCAGCAAAATCCACCCCTTTTTCCTCTATTTTTCTTTTATTTCCCATCCAGAAAAACAGAACTGAAGTCTTTTAATTGTAAAATCCATAACCACTTGAAAAATGCTACCCATTTCAATGATTCAAATTGCTATGGATAAGAATCTTATGCTCTTGCTATTAGTCACAAAGTTGCAACATGTTTCTGTAATAATTTTGCACAAAATAATTAAATACAGAAAATGCAATAAAAATTTGAAAACTTTGGAATTTCATAACTTGAGTTCTGTTCACCCAAATTGAGCAAACTTGGGCTCTAAGAATTTGTCTTAACAAACTCTACACATTGGTATTTTATTTGGTCACAATTGAATTAATTTTGAACATGTTTCCCTCTGTTTACTAAAAAGGGCAGAATAAAAATGTTTATGGAAAAATGCATAATAAATTCAATAATGATCCAAAACTTATGTTTAATAGCTCAAATTGTTCATTGAAACATTTTATACATGTTTTCAACCCTTTCAATACAATTTGTTTACTGTTTTTCCTAATTAAAAATGGTTCAATAATTCAACACTTTAATTACACCTTTTAAATTGCAAAATTCATAACTTGGGCAATTCAAATCCAATTCCAACATGTAAAATATGTTTTCCATCCCACTTTTCATGAACTTTGCAAATATCAACTTTGTTTTCTATTTTTGAATAAATTAAATTGCTGAAAACAACTATTTCGTAATTAATGCATTTAAAATTGACAATTTAATAACTTGCTCATCTAAAATCCAAATTCAATAAATAAAATATGTATTCCATCTAAAATTTTGCGTTCTTTCCAAATATAAATTTTCTTATCTGTTTTGAACATTTAAAGTTGGTGAAAACAACAAATGTTTGTTTAAATCATTTAAAATGCCAAATTTCATAACTTAATAAATAAAATTCCAAACTTGGTAAACAACATATCAAACTGAAGCTATTGTTGTTTTCTTATTGTTTTCATCATCCATGCATCATTCTAATCAACTTTCACATGATGGTTATTTGTAGATCATTTAATTCAACATTAATTCATGGGTTTTTCCATATGCAATCCAAATTGCATATGGGCCCATTTAAATATGTTTACCATGTCAACTAGTTTATCTTTGATGCATCCTTAAACTTGTCATGCATCCATATCTTGATCATGCTGGATCTTTTGCCGTAGAAGTAATTGTTGCATCCGGTGTTTGTTCTAGTTCGTTGCTTCTTCGCGGATAGGACATTGAGATGATGTGAGCATCGACAAGTACTGCGGATGTACCTCTACTTGCTGGATTCCAGGCAAGTATACTCACTTGCTGCCTATGGCTGCCTTTCATCACTTGTTACCGATTCTTCCCGTTGCCTTTATTCTAGCCTTATGATTCGATGCTTGTGTCTCGATCCTATTATATGTTTACCTTGCAACCATGATATAGCCTTCCTTCCACTTCATATTAACTGTTGTTTGTTTACCTTGTTGGCCCTCGTGTCGTAGTTGCATGCTTAGTGTTGTTTGCGCTCAAGTCTTGCTGTCCGTCTTATCACCTGTTTAGTTTGATAGTTGGGTTTCAACTTGATCAACAACATGTTAATGTTTTGGGTAATAATAATTTGATGATAAGGCACCGGCAGGAGGCCCGGCGTGGTTTTGAGGCCTGCTAGTGTCGACCTTAATTAGGAAAAGGGTCTTGTCCTCCGATCCATGATGAGCGTACTAACCGCATGTGGGAAGCGAGTATGGGCGCCCCCGCAACTTTGATTCGATTCGCATCTCGTCCAAATCGCCTCATTTAGTTCAGGTTTTCCATTTGCCGCATGCATATGCAGGTGCGAACCCTTGGCGCCAGGGTGGAACTTTTGTAGTCGGCATTTAGGGAGACACGTTCTTAGAGTGCTATGAGGGTCCCCTTTTCTTCGTGGGGCTTGATTAGCCATGCACTCAATTGCACGGGGTTCTTTGGGCTTGATGCGAAGAAGAGTTGGGTTGTGTTGAGTGCCTCGCTTGGTGGAAGTGCATTTCCATCTGGCGGGTCATTCTTACGTGTATGGCCAAATTGGTGCATCCCTGCAGGGTTAAATCTTCTCGAGAAGCCGTGTTGTCCGCGGTTATGGATGACTTGGTGAAAGTGCTGGCTAACAAGTACTCAGACAACTTACACTTAACGATGATAACTTGACTAGTAATATAGATTACCTCCACCATAAAAATGAATGTCATCTTAATCAACAGTGTGAGTTTCCTTGGGTTGCTTCCTTGGTAGGGGGTAACGTTGGATGGGTATTGCTTGGTGAGTAGTTATAGTTGGTTTTGTCGCTATCTTATCCCTTTCTTTTAGCCGGATGTTGTAGCGAGTCTCTGTAGTTAGTTAGTGCAGCCCGCTGCCGCTTCTTTGCAATAATCCCTTCCTTTCCGTTGTACCCAAAGTATTGGTATCTTGTGATGATTGGTTACGCTGGTATCTTGCGAGTATGGTTTACCCACTTGCCAGTACTTAATCGTACTGACCCACGAATCCTTTTCGTGGCTGCATATTCCACATTGCAGTCAACAGGTTTGAAGTCTGACGACGTTAGCTTGGGAATCCCTCCGGCTTGGCCTGGGCAGGGATTGGACGCCATCGGTTATCTTCAGGACTCTTAGTCCAATTTGTATCTTGTCCGTAGTCGGACGCTATGTTGTTTCTTCCGCTGTTATTTGGATCTTTGTATTGTATCAGTTGTATTCTTGACTCGTTTGAGTCGTCTTGTATATATCTTTTCTGTTGTTGTTGCGGAATATTCGTGAACTGTTGTAATGTTATCACAAGTGGCAATCTCGAATCGGTTATTATGTGGATTGTCGGATATATACTGAATAGGGGTATAGAAGATGGTAGACAAAAGAGCCGGACTACCAGGGTGGCCTACATGGTAATGGGCTTAGGTCCATTGGGCGGCCCAGTAGTCCGACGCGCAGAAGCCGGATTCTAGAAGAACCCGGATCACGGCCCACGTGATCTGGCTTGGAGGAGAAGACGGATTCCTTACTTTCCAAGTTACAAGTTAAACGTAGTCTTCTAGGTTTCTTGTTCTGTAAGCCCTAATCCGGCTATTATATAAAGCCGGACGGGAGATAGATTACATAAGTTCTTTTAGTTCCAAGGTTCTAGACACAAGCTAAGGCTCTACGCAACTCGCCGGGAAGTTCATCCTCGTAGAGTAGCTAGATCTATTCTCTCACATTGTAACCTTGTTATACGGGCTTTAGTCCCAATTAGTGAGAAGTGCAGGAGTAGGTACGCCGTACTGTCGCGACGTACCGAACCTGGGTAAAATCCCGTGTTCTGTGTTACTACGCTATCCCGTTACCCCACGTCTCTACCGTAGTCTCATGGCACCCCAGTCTATGAAAACTACTACGATGTCTCGACAGTTGGCGCCCACCGTGGGGCAAACGACGTCAGGCGTGAAATTCCGATCTGGGATACTCGGCGGAATTGGAAGATCGATCACTGTCGGAAGCCTGGAATTCGACGACGACGTCGGGCGCTTCCTCGACAACGGATCATACATACCGGCGCAAAACCACCTGGTAAGTGCCTGCGTTTTACCGATTGGATCTGCTAACATCTTTATCGGATTAACCGCGGAAGCAATGGGGTTTTGCGGTGAAAGCAATTATTTCCCACCCGCCCTATACCCAGTCGAAGACGACTATGATGCCGGATTTTGCTCAGATCGCCGACAAAACAGTAATACGCACTTTATCGGCATGGTGCAATCCGAGATCGCCGAAAACACGGATGACGGAAATCCCGTGCAAGAGGCAGACAACAATACACCCGTCACAGAGACGGAAGAACCAATACCCGTCACAGAGACGGAAGATCCGACATCCGTCAACCAGACGATGAACTCGGAAACAGAGTCCGTGCTTGCCGCCATAGAGGCGAGATTGGAGTCGGAAACCGGATCGGATAACTTCGACTCCGAGGACGAAGACGATGATGCCTTCGTAAGAAAAGTTAAGTCCTTTCAAGAAGGGTTCCATGAAGTGCTAATGGCAAAACCAGCCGATACAACGGGTGCCGATAGCCAGGAAAGCCCTAAAACCCCTCCGCCAGTGGAAGAGAGGGAAGACGGAGAAACTTCTCCGATATTCCCTAATGTCAAGGAGATGACAGAGGATGAACCTGTCAAAAAACCTCCGTCTTCCAAGAAAAAGCACCGTGCTTCTAAAAAACTCCAGTACAAACTCCGGAAGAAAAAGTCAGCTGATCTCGCTGATGAAAACCTGGAAGTTGGAGATATTAGTGGCACAAAGCCCGCGGAAAAGAAATCTAAGGAAATCACTGCTCCGCCAATGACAGAACTGGAAGAGCAAGAACTATTACAAACTCCAGTGGGACCCAATGAACCCCCTGAGATGCTGGAAGCCAGGAGACAAGCTTTCCAACGGCAACAGCAACATCTGCTTAGATCTCGGCAACATCTCCAACAAACCCATAATGACATCAAAATCATGAAGGAAGAAATTGAGGAGTACGAGAGAAAGCATAGATCTGCCTTAAAACCTACTAGGTTACCCGGAATCGCAAAACCGGAAGAACTGCCGCCAAAAGAAAGGTTTTATAACCCATCTTGGCAAAAGCAGTTAAACAGCAAAGATGCCAAGGGTGAACCAATATACAAAACCGCAGCAAAAAACGCGGAAGCAGCGTTCGCCATCCTAAACAACGATCTGTACTCCAACGGGGAAAAACTCCAAGGGGTGTATGCTTTCCTAGGAAAAGCACTACAGCAGCAACAGCGAGGACAAGAGCGATCAGGGAGGCTGCATGATAATTCCGCCCTCTGCAAAACTGTTACTTGCGCTGCTGGAGCACCTGGACTGGAAGAACCCGGAGATTCGGATAAAAAAGAGTATCCGAGAAAAGACAAGAAAAACCCCGACAACCGGGACGCAGCGTCTAGAACCGGACCTCATCTCCCGAAAGATGGATATAAACCACACGATCGGGAAGACAAACACCGGAATGACGGCAAAATAATGCCACCTCCGAGAAACCCAGCTGAAAAAGCTGGAAGATACGATACACCTCACAGACGTGAAAGATCTCGGACACCGCCTAAAGATAAGGAAAGGTACAGGAGCAGGACTCCACCTAATCCCAGAGGGCGTGACAATGGAAGGGATAGAGATAACCTCGGAAAAGCGCGTCCGCGCAACAATGGAAAAGAAAGGAGCAGATCCCCTTCTGTCCATTCAGCCGGGAGATATTCTGCACATATTGATAGAGCAGAAAAGGATGATCTATACTTTGGTCCTAAGTGTTTTACTGACAGGATCCGAAGGATAACCCTGCATTCTGGCTTCGCCAAAGTTGGTCCAACCTACCAAAAGTATACCGGCAGTACAAACCCGGATACCTGGCTTTCAGATTATTACACAGCCGTCCAAATCAACAACGGGACAGACCTGGAAGCTGTCAAGTTTCTTCCCCTAATGTTGCTAGACGGAGCCAGAGATTGGATCAATGGTTTACCATCAAGAACTGTTGACAGTTGGGATGATATGGCGAGAGTATTTACTCAGCATTTTCGGGGAACATACAAACGCCCAAATAGGATCAACCAGCTGAACCGTTGCACCCAATTTGAAGACGAACCATACGTGGATTTCATCTCCAGATGGACTGCAATGAAGAATAGTTGCTCTGGAGTAACTGACGTACAAGCAATGCATGCTTTCGTCAATGGCCTAAAACCCGGACTTGTACCGTTCATGGTTGGTTCTAAAAAGCACAAAGATCTCGGATCTATGCTTACAACTGCTAATGAGCATGCTGCAGCCGAAGACGATATCAGAGCAAGAGGAGGCAATATTGAGTCACTGATACTGGCCAAGAAAACACCTCGTTCTGATAAAAAAGGAACTCCGGAGTCAACAACAAAGCCCAAGGAGGTTAACATAGCCTTTGGAGGAGAAAAGGTGAACAAGTGGAAAGGCCGCAGTCCAGATCCAATCAATTACACTCCCGAAGAATGGGAGAGAATTAAGTCGGAACCCTGCGTCCACCACTCTCAGTTTGGGAAACCAACCCACACAAACGCGCAATGCCGGCTAAACAAGCATATGAAAGGCAATGCAGGATCCGGAAATAAAGGGAAGGGTTCCAAGAGGAAACCTGCCAAACAAAAACCAGAAGCTGAAAAAGAAGACAGTGAATCGGACACTGATGACAAAATCCAGGAACAACAGCGAAAAGGCGAACCCAAATTTCCGAGAGTTGACGGAGAAGCAATGTTAACTTTCCTAGCAACCCCGTCAGCAAAGGTGGCCAAAAGGACACTTCGAGAAATAAACGCGGTTGTTCCTGCAACCCCAAAATTCCTGAAGTACTCCAACACACCGATAATCTGGGATCAGTCAGATCATCCCGGAAATATCCCTGAACCCGGCACACAAGCTCTTGTTGTAAGCCCTATTGTTCAAAACACTAGGCTAAGAAGAGTGCTGATGGACGGAGGATCCAGCATCAATATAATGTACCTGGATACACTGAAGCATTTGAAGATATCCGAGTCCCAGCTCAACTACAGCAATATACGCTTCCATGGTATTGTTCCTGGCAGGCAAGCACGATCCCTAGGAGAAATTTCCCTAGATGTCACCTTCGGAGATAAAGATCACTTCCGGCAGGAAAAAGTATCCTTCGAAGTTGTGCCGTTCGAGAGCGTGTATCACGCAATACTCGGACGTCCGGCTTTCGCCAAGTTTATGGCAAGATCTTGCTATATCTACAACAAGCTGAAGATGCCAGGACCCAAAGGAGGAGTAATCACCATTGCCGGTGATTTCAAGCTGGCAAACGAGTTGGAGAAGCAAAACGCCCTTTGCGCTCAAAGAGTTATAGCTCAGGAAGAACTGAAGGAGTTAGCCAAGGAGGTATCGCCGAAAGAAATGCCGGCAGGAAAAGAAACTCGGAAGCCAACAGATAGCTTCAAGGCGTCCGAGAATACAAGACAGGTAATCCTAGATCCCAAAGATCCGACAAAATTCGTCGTTGTAGGGACTGGGATGACCGACAAATAGGAAGGCGAGCTCATCAAGTTCCTCCGTGAGAACTGGGATATTTTCGCCTGGTGTCCAGCTGACATGCCAGGCGTACCCAGGGAACTTGCTGAGCACCAACTCAAGGTTATTCCCGGATCAAAACCCGTCAAACAAGGTCTCCGTCGATTTGACGGAAGAAGACAGAAGGCTATTGGCAAGGAAATTATCCGGCTTTTAGCAGCGGATTTCATCAAGGAGGTAATCCATAATGTCTGGTCCGCAAATCCGGTATTAGTACCGAAGAAAGACACAACTGCCCTCAGAATGTGTATAGATTACACAGGATTGAACAAGTTATGTCCGAAAGATAGGTTCGCACTACCGCGAATCGATCAAATAATAGATGCCACTGCAGGCTCCGAGCTTTTATGCTTTTTGGATGCATACTCCGGGTACCACCAAATACGCATGAAAAAGGAAGATCAAATCAAGACTTCTTTTATAACCCCGTACGGGACGTATTACTATATAACCATGCCTTTTGGCCTGAAGAACGCAGGTGCAACCTACCAGCGTTGCATGCAACGTTGTTTGCATAGTCAAATTGGCAGAAACGTCCATGTTTACGTGGACGATATTGCTGTCGTAACCAAGGAAAAAGATACACTCCTTGAGGATTTGCGAGAAACCTTCGAAAATTTGCGCACTTACAAGATGAAGTTGAATCCATCTAAGTGCGTATTCGGGGTTCCCTCAGGAAAACTTCTGGGTTTCATCGTTTCTCATAGAGGAATAGAAGTTAACCCGGAAAAGATTAAGGCAATCTCGAACATCTCAGAACTTACGTGTGAAAAAGATGTCCCAGAATTGCCGGGTTCCGCCACAGCCATAAAAAGATTTCTTAGTTGGCTGGGGGCTAAAACCCTACCACTCTTCAAGCTGCTGAAAAGTTTCGACAAGGTCAAGTGGATTGCGGAAGCCTGGGAACACCTAGCAAGTTATGTCCCCTTCTGTACTTAGTTCAAATCTATGTAAACATCTTTTGAGATCATGAAATAAAGTTGTCGGAATGCTGTCATCCATATTTCTTATAAGTGCAAAGTGTTTCCGCCTCATCTATTTCCCAATGATCTTACAAATTTCTCAACGTTAACCCGAATTGTGCTTGCGTACTTGGCGTTACATAACTGAATGATTTTCCAGCCTTTTAACGGCTAAAGGAAACTTGAATCGCCTGTGTGCCCAAGTTTCACTTAAAACTTTCCTTGTTTCTGTAAGTCTTATCTGATTGTGCGTATGCTGGGTTACTAGAACTAGTTAGTAAAAATGCCTTTAGCATGATTCATGTTTTCGAGTTTCAAAACTGATTGGTTCGTCCCCAGTTACTCGACATAACGATTCATAGTGCTATTTGAGCCATTTCAAACACTAAGGACAGTTAAAGCATATACACCAGAGAACTTAGAAGATAAAGGAATGGTAAAATCCAAACAACTTGCAAAGTAATTTCATAGTTTAAACTGCAAAAGGCGGAATTTTCATTAATACAAAAGAAGCGTTACATTTCGGATTACAAATGAAAAAACAGTAATGCTCCTATTATCTACTTTTTCTATCCAGGTTCCAGGTAACCTTTCAAGAATCCGACTCCTCCTCGCTGCTTTCTTCGTCGGGGATTGGAGGAGCTTCCTCTTCTGGATAGTTGACGGCGACATTTACCATGGCGGCAATCTGGGTGGCGTGGCCCTTAACTTCACCAAAGATGGTGGATCGTTGCGCATCCGTGTATCCCTGAGGGACACCGGTGGCCACACGCCAGGATTTGGCACTAGGGTAGTGCATGCGCATAAGGCCTAAGGCCATGCGCGCACCACCCCGTGCAGCGGAGCGGAGAAGAGACTCCTTGGACTCCGCCACCTCCATGATGATACCCGGAAGTTTTTCAACCTCCGAGCATTCCCCAGATTTATCGGGAAGAAACTTGTCTACTAGCTGCGTTGCAGCAGCCTTCATCAAATTCCATGTCTCCCCGAAAGCTCGGATGCCTGCAGCCCGAGTGCCATCTGGGGTGTCTCCTGTTTGATCCAATAAAACATACAAAAGGGTTAAGCAGACAAACAGAGAATGCAAAACATGGAAAGATGAGGAAAAGGGCAAGAAATTTACCGATGAGCTTGTCGATCTCGGAAACTTCCTCCAGGCGAAGGTTCAGAGCTTCGGTCAAATCCTGAATGGTGGATTTGTCTTTCTCCGCCTGTTCGGAAGCCTTGGAATTAGCCATTCCAAGAGCCAGGTTGCTGGCTTCCAGGTCTTGTTGAGCTTTCACAAGATTCTTGTGAAGCTCAATGTTCTCATTGCGGAGAATTTCGGCGTTGCCAGAATCTTCCGCTGCTTGCTTAGCCTCAGCTAAGGCAGCTGAAAAGCAAGGGAAAATCCGAGTTGATCAATTTCCTCGGGAAAAAACTTAGACAAAGTCTTAAATCGGAAATTTCAAAACGAAAAAGCTTACCTTTCGTTTCCGTCAAAGCGAGCTGAGATGATTCCAGCTCTGCCTCCTTCTCCTCAAGAATAGAAAGAAGACTTCGAACTTCTTTATTCTTGATGGTGAGCTTCCTGAAAACTTCCAGGTTAATGGCCTCGGAGGTTTGCTGAAACACAGCAAGGAAAAGTATGGTTAACAAAAAACATCAAAGCAAAAAAGCATGCATTTTGTTTAATGCTTGGGGGCTAGAGTTACATACCTGGCTCATGCGCTGCAAACCTGCTAAGTTTTCTTGGAATTCTTTCGCGTATTCCGCGAAGTGATTTCCGGCTGCGTCCAAGCCGTCATTGATAGCCTTAAAATCCTTGTCAAAGGTGGGGATTTCCTCGTCGAAAGTCCGAGAAGATTTCCCCACCTCTGGAGCCGCCCTTTCCCTCGTGTCCGACTCGGACACAACGGGCTGGCTGGGCTCTGGGGGCTTGGTGGTGGTGGCTGCAGTAGGCTCTTCCGCCATTGTCTGCGGCGTGTCCGGGGCGACGGCGGGAGATGGTTGGCTGCCTCGGTTGGAAGAAGCTCTGAGTTTCTTCAACTTTCTCGGCTTCAGGTTGGAGGGGGGTAGGCTAAAAACCAAAAACCCGGAAAAGGTTAAAACACCGAAGATGGACGAAAAAGATCCCATAGAAGAAAAAACCCAGAAGAAAATAACCTGGAAGTGGCGACGGGGATTCCATCAAGATCGATAATCTCATCCGAAGAAATTATCTTCTTGCGCTTGCGCCCACCTGTAGCGGCGGTGCGCAGCGCATCCAGCTCGGCCTCGGAGGCTAGTTCCGAGTCCGGAAGATCCACAAGCTGTCGGAAAAACCAATCAGAGTCAAAAGGTAGATTGTCCAGGAAGTGAGGTTATACCCAAATGACGGAAAATTTACCTTAGGAGCTGGGTTGTCGGCCGTGTACATTGGCCGACTCTCCGTGTATTGGTCGCGCGATGCGACCAACTGATTGATGCGCCGCCTAAGTTCCTTTGCGGGCCAATCCTTGTCGGTTGTCCGCATTGGATCCTTGGCTCCCGTGTATTCACACAGGAGACGGCCTCCGTGGTTTGCTAATGGCTGAATTCGCCTATCCAGCCAGCAAAAGACCGTGTCCATACCGGTCAAAGGAGGTTTGGAGGAAGTGAGCTTGGCGATGCGCCTCTTGATCCTTAGCAGATCTGGAGGCAGAACTTGGACGGCCTCTGTTACCCAGTTATCCTGGGGAACGGCGGCGGAGTTCACAAAAGGTGGAACCCCGACGGCCTTTTTAGGAAAAGGCACGTCGGGATGATAGAAAAAAGAACCCGTCCAAAATTTGACGGATTCTGAAGTTTGGATTTTGGGGAACCAATCCTCTCGGAATCTCCGAAGAGTAAAGGAAATGGTCCCGCAATTTGGGAGTGCGCCCTCCGAAGAGTTACGCTTGACCCCAAAGCAATACAGCCAAAAATCTAACCTAGGCTCTATTCCTAGGTAACCTTCGAACAAGGCCTGGAAGCCGGCCATGTACAGAATGGAATTAGGAGGAAGGTTGTGAGGTTGGATGCTGTAATGTGACAGAACCTGGAGGAAGAAAGAGGAAGGTGGGAGCCCCATACCTCGTAGAAGGTGGGATGCAAGAAGCACCCTTTCGCCCTCTTGTGGCAAAGGTTCGGTCTCCTCTTCCGGGAGCCGCCACTTCTTTTTAAGAACCAAGCCCTCCTTCTCCAAGTTTGGAAGGAGAGCCGGGGGAATACTGCAGGCACTCCAGTTGCCTGCAGTTTCCTCTTCCTCATCCGCTCCGGCAGCGGCGGCGGCGGCCTTCGCGGCGGCAAGTTTCTCGCCAAGGAGCTCAATTTTCTCCTCCGCCGTTTCAGGTGCGAACGGTGGGGTTGTCGTGGTGCTTGGGCCCGCGATGTCCGCGGCGGCGAAAGCGTTTCCTCCGCCCGCCGCGGATGCAGTGGCTTTTTCCGGCTCGCCGCCGGCATGCTTGGGCGACCCTAGCTGTGGATCTAGGTCGCCCAAAAGCTCGTCGATGGAGGCGCGAGCCGGTGAGGACGACGGAGAGGCCATCTTCTTTGGTGGCGAATGAGCGCTCCGGCGTGCGAAAAGTTCGTCGGGGCAGGGTCTTGCTCTCGAGCTCACGGTTGCGTCAATGGCGTGGGCAGTGATGGAGTGAGGAAAGATTTCCGATGACGACGAGGACGGCTATTTATAGCCTGAAAACCTCTAGATACGCGCCAACGGCTCTTTTGACCGTTGGATGTTCGACGCGTGTCGCTCGCCGGAAAATCCGGGAAACGGAACGACAGAGGAATGATGGCTATCTCCTCGTTTCTCGTGAGAATCTGTCAGAGATACGTTGCAGGGTTTCCCGCGTGAAACCAAGCGGCGCTTGCGTCAGCATGATTAAGGCGCTGATGTCATAAGTTCCTTTTCCGCGAAGGATCGCGAGAAGAAAGGCCGGATTTTCATAGTTCCGAGTTTTATGTTACCATCTCCTTCAAAAGGAAAGAAGAAAGAATCAAGACTGCTGAATCAAGTTTCCCGGACAAAATGTATTTGACGAAAGGCGGAGTTTCAGAGTTTTGATCCTTCCTGGGGGCTACTGTCGGATATATACTGAATAGGGGTATAGAAGATGGTAGACAAAAGAGCCGGACTACCAGGGTGGCCTACATGGTAATGGGCTTAGGTCCATTGGGCGGCCCAGTAGTCCGACGCGCAGAAGCCGGATTCTAGAAGAACCCGGATCACGGCCCACGTGATCTGGCTTGGAGGAGAAGACGGATTCCTTACTTTCCAAGTTACAAGTTAAACGTAGTCTTCTAGGTTTCTTGTTCTGTAAGCCCTAATCCGGCTATTATATAAAGCCGGACGGGAGATAGATTACATAAGTTCTTTTAGTTCCAAGGTTCTAGACACAAGCTAAGGCTCTATGCAACTCGCCGGGAAGTTCATCCTCGTAGAGTAGCTAGATCTATTCTCTCACATTGTAACCTTGTTATACGGGCTTTAGTCCCAATTAGTGAGAAGTGCAGGAGTAGGTACGCCGTACTGTCGCGACGTACCGAACCTGGGTAAAATCCCGTGTTCTGTGTTACTACGCTATCCCGTTACCCCACGTCTCTACCGTAGTCTCATGGCACCCCAGTCTATGAAAACTACTACGATGTCTCGACATGGATCCTGGCGGAAATGCTGAAATCTGCATAGTGCCCGATCTCGGGGCGTCACAAATGGTATCAGAGCATGGTTCCGATTCCCGATATTGTTTCGATACGAATGGTTATCGAAGCAACGGGTCCGCAAAGCCTGTAGGATAACCTCGCTAACGGTCGTTGTTTCTAGAGTGTCAAAAACTATTTCTGCTAAACTATTTTGGAAACATCTCAATAGGATTCTTGTTTTCTCCTTATCTCTATTCTATTTATCCTCTCATCTTATTTGTTTTGGAGTCTACTCTCGTGCCTATCTTTCAAAGTGTTAGGATCCTACGTGGGTGGACGTTTTCTGAGCCTTTAACCTAATAGGTTCGATCATCGGAAGATTCCTGGTGGAAGAACATCGTCATCAACCCGAGCAAGAATCTCTTGTTAGTGGTGTCGAGAAGCCCTTGTTAGTGGTGTCGAGGAGATCAACTGGAAGCATGAAGAATCGTTAGTCGAACTTCTTTCCCCTCCCGGGTTAGTGGGTGGATTACGAGGGCGCAATCCCTTGTTAGTGGTGTCGTCTGTAACACCCGGGGTTTTCCCCCCCAAATGAAGATACATGACATTGCATCATGCATCAGGCATTGCATCACCTTCCAAACTCAACTTCAAAATTCAAACACCAACAAAATTCTCAAAATTCCAAAACAAAAGTTCCCACACTTGGGCATTTGGAATGACAAGTGCAAAGAAATTTTTTCCATGAATTTTGAAAACTTTGAACTCCCTCAAATTCCATTTTTGGTCAAATTCACATCAAATTCAAATTCCAAAAACAATTTTGAAATTTTCAGAAACAAACATTTGTCCAACAGTGCTTTTTCAATGCTAATCACAAAGATATCAACACCTTATTTTTCTAAGGTGTAAAACCCCTCCAATTTCAAAGTTCTCCTTCACTTTTACAAAAAAAAAGAGAAAGAAAAAGAAAAAGAAAGAAAATCAGAGCTGGGGGAGGCAGGCCAGCCCAAAAAGGGCCAGCCCACCTACAACCCCACTCGATCCAGCCCAGCAGCCCAACCCCCCCCCCCCTTCTTCTTCGTACGGACAGACAGGCACGAGGAGGTCGCTGTCCACCATGGCCCCCACCTCCACCTGCTCCCCCTCCCCTATACCTACCCCCTCCTTTCCCAAACCCTAGCCCCAACCGATCCCTCTTCTTCCTCCTCCAGCCGCCGCCTTCCTCTTCCTCCTCTGTCCCCAAACCCTCTCTGAATCTTCTGAACCTGAACCGGAGCCCCTCCATGGCCGCCACTTTGGGTCCTTGGCGCCGCCACCACGCTCGCCGCCGGGCTATGCTAGCAGCGGGAATGGAACCGACGTGCGATCCTCTTCGTCCTCGCTGGAAATCGGGGCCGGAGATGCCCCGGGCTGTCCCCGCCATGGCCGTCTTCTCCGGTGTCCGTGAGCACGAGCTCGACAGGTCATCGTCGCCTTCGACGCCTACGTACGCCTCCGAGCATGCACGACTCCATCGAGCCACCCCGGTGAGCCGCCTGTCCCTCGGGCCTCCCTTCCCTCTCCTCTCCCCCTTGATCTGGTGCTCGCCGTCATGGTTTCTCTGGCGAGCTCGCCTACTGTCTGTCCTGTGCAGTACCAAATTAGTTCTTCAGTTCGTCAGAAAAAACACACGCAGCATCTCGCCATATTGGGCCGGCCTCCACATCCATCACAACCGATCGCATACCACAGTGGCTAGCACCCCGTCCGCACTCCCTGGAGCCCCGGGTTCGAATCTCCCCTTCCGCAGCAAAAGCCACCCCTTTTTCCTCTATTTTTCTTTTATTTCCCGAAATCCAGAAAAACAGAACTAAGTCTTTAATTGTAAAATCCATAACAAATTGAAAAATGCTCCAATTTCAATGATTCAAATTGCTATGGATTCAGAATCTTATGCTCTTGCTATTAGTCACAAAGTTGCAACATGTTTCTGTAATAAATTTTGCACTAAATAATTAAATACAGAAAATGCAATAAAAATTTGAAACTTTGGAATTTCATAACTTGAGTTGTGTTCACCCAAATTGAGCAAACTTGGGCTCTAAAAATTTGTCTTAACAAACTCTACACATTGGTATTTTATTTGGTCACAATTGAATTAATTTTGAACATGTTTCCCTCTGTTTACTAAAAAGGGCAGAATAAAAATGGATATGGAAAAATGCATAATAAATTCAATAATGATCCAAAAATTATGTTTAATAGCTCAAATTGTTCATTGAAACATTTTATACATGTTTTCAACCCTTTCAATACAATTTTTTACTGTTTTTCCTAATTAAAAATGGTTCAATAATTCAACACTTTAATTACACCTTTTAAATTGCAAAATTCATAACTCTGACAATTCAAATCCAATTCCAACATGTAAAATATGTTTTCCATCCCACTTTTCATGAACTTTGCAAATATCAACTTTGTTTTCTATTTTTGAATAAATTAAATTGCTGAAAACAACTATTTCTTAATTAATGCATTTAAAATTGTCAATTTAATAACTTGCTCATCTAAAATCCAAATTCAACAAATGAAATATGTATTCCATATAAAATTTTGTGTTCTTTCCAAATATAAATTTTGTTATATGTTTTGAACATTTAAAATTGGTGAAAACAACAAATGTTTGTTTAAATCATTTAAAATGCCAAATTTCATAACTTAATAAATAAAATTCCAAACTTGGTAAACAACATATCAAACTGAAGCTATTGTTGTTTTCTTATTGTTTTCATCATCCATGCATCATTCTAATCAACTTTCACATGATGGTTATTTGTAGATCATTTAATTCAACATTAATTCATGGGTTTTTCCATATGCAATCCAAATTGCATATGGGCCCATTTAAATATGTTTACCATGTCAACTAGTTTATCTTTGATGCATCCTTAAACTTGTCATGCATCCATATCTTGATCATGCTGGATCTTTTGCCGTAGAAGTAATTGTTGCATCCGGTGTTTGTTCTAGTTCGTTGCTTCTTCGCGGATAGGACGTTGAGATGATGTGAGCATCGACAAGTACTGCGGATGTACCTCGACTTGCTGGATTCCAGGCAAGTATACTCACTTGCTGCCTATGGCTGCCTTTCATCACTTGTTACCGATTCTTCCCGTTTCCTTTATTCTAGCCTTATGATTCGATGCTTGTGTCTCGATCCTATTATATGTTTACCTTGCAACCATGATATAGCCTTCCTTCCACTTCCTATTAACTGTTGTTTGTTTACCTTGTTGGCCCTCGTGTCGTAGTTGCATGCTTAGTGTTGTTTGCGCTCAAGTCTTGCTGTCCGTCTTATCACCTGTTTAGTTTGATAGTTGGGTTTCAACTTGATCAACAACATTTTAATGTTTTGGGTAATAATAATTTGATGATAAGGCACCGGCAGGAGGCCGCGTGGTTTTGAGGCCTGCTAGTGTCGACCTTAATTAGGAAAAGGGGGTCTGTGCCTCCGATCCATGATGAGCGCACTAACCGCATGTGGGAAGCGAGTATGGGCACCCCCCGCAACTTTGATTCGATTCGCATCTCGTCCAAACCGCCTCATTTAGTTCGGGGTTTTCCATTTGCCGCAGGCATATGCAGGTTGCGAACCCTTGGCGCCAGGGTGGAACTTTTGTAGTCGGCATTTAGGGAGACACGTTCTTAGAGTGCTATGAGGGTCCCCTTTTCTTCGTGGGGCTTGATTAGCCGTGCGCTCAGTTGCACGGGGTTCTTTGGGCTTGATGCGAAGAAGAGTTGGGTTGTTTTGAGTGCCTCGCTTGGTGGAAGTGCATTTCCATCTGGCGGGTCATTCTTACGTGTACGGCCAAATTGGTGCATCCCTGCAGGGTTAAATATTCTCGAGAAGCCGTGTTGTCCGCGGTTATGGATGACTTGGTGAAAGTGCTGGCTAACAAGTACTCAGACAACTTACACTTAACGATGATAACTTGACTAGTAATATAGATTACCTCCACCATAAAAATGAATGTCATCTTAATCAACAGTGTGAGTTTCCTTGGGGTGCTTCCTTAGTAGGGGGTAACCTTGGATGGGTATTGCTTGGTGAGTAGTTATAGTTGGTTTTGTCGCGCTATCTTATCCCTTTCTTTTAGCCAGATGTTGTAGCGAGTCTCTGTAGTTAGTTAGTGCAGCCCGCTGCCGCTTCTTTGCAATAATCCCTTCCTTTCCGTTGTACCCAAAGTATTGGTATATTGTGATGATTGGTTACGCTGGTATCTTGCGAGTATGGTTTACCCACTTGCCAGTACTTAACCGTACTGACCCACGAATCCTTTTCGTGGCTGCATATTCCACATTGCAGTCAACAGGTTTGAAGTCTGACGATGTTAGCTTGGGAATCCCTCCGGCTTGGCCTGGGCAGGGATTGGACGCCATCGGTTATCTTCAGGACTCTTAGTCCAATTTGTATCTTGTCCGTAGTCGGACGCTATGTTGTTTCTTCCGCTGTTATTTGGATCTTTGTATTGTATCAGTTGTATTCTTGACTCGTTTGAGTCGTCTTGTATATATCTTTTCTGTTGTTGTTGCGGAATATTCGTGAACTGTTGTAATGTTATCACAAGTGGCAATCTGGAATCGGTTATTATGTGGATCCTGGCGGAAATGCTGAAATCTGCATAGTGCCCGATCTCGGGGCGTCACAAATGGTATCAGAGCATGGTTCCGATTCCCGATATTGTTTCGATACGAATGGTTATCGAAGCAACGGGTCCGCAAAGCCTGTAGGATAACCTCGCTAACGGTCGTTGTTTCTAGAGTGTCAAAAACTATTTCTGCTAAACTATTTTGGAAACATCTCAATAGGATTCTTGTTTTCTGGCGGAAATGCTGAAATCTGCATAGTGCCCGATCTCGGGGCGTCACAACGGCGGGCGCTGGATCTCCGGCATCTTCGGCTTCATCGACAACCAACTCACGTTGGAACCCTGCGACTTCAACTACGACCAATCCGATCTGAATCGGGTCGGTCATCGTCACCCCTCACTCGTCGGAATCACGCCCGGTATTCAGCGATCTGGAGAAGAACGTCACCCTGACGTTCGGGAGCTTCAAGTTCTACACGAATAAGGAAGGGATACTACACTTCCCCGAAGGATCAAGATCTGAATCGATCTCCAGCCCAGAAGCTGTCGATTCACGATCCTACCCCGAAGATCGCGACTTGGCGAAAAGCGGCGAATCCATCCGCCTCAACACCAGTAACTTCCATACCCTCTCCACAGAGGAACCTTCTCAGGTTAGGAAATCCTTCCAAATTACGCCTAGGATCCACGAGGCATATCTGGCTCAGGTCTGCATGGCAGGATCAGGAGATCCACCCGAAGAATCTGAACACAGCGCAAGGGAACGCGCTGAGATGGGTGTCTCGTGAGGCGCCTGGGTCCGAGCTAAGGAGGCTATCCGCACGAGCAAACCACCTGCAGTCGGAGCTCCACACGAAGACATGACCGCCTACCACTATCATCTAGTGAGAGCGGCTACTGCAATCAAGGAAGCTCGCATAGATCTAGCCAATCGGAAGAAATTGGCGGAAGAGTCGAGCCAACGCCGGGCCGCGCTATCCTTAACACCTTCTGTCGGGACCCGCCCCGAAAGGAAAGGATACGCCTCAAGAACCGCAAACATGGATGACGAGTCCTTGACCGGAATCGGCAAGTCACTCGGACCTTCCCTCATGCGGGTCGACAATGAAGGAAACATTTATCCGCAAACCCCCGCTGCCGCAGTCCTAGCCGCAGCAACTTACATGCAGATAAATCAACCAGGGGAAAACGACCCCCGAGCGGAGCAATACAAGCAAGTTCAAAGGGGATTAGGCATGGAAGCCTCAAAGCTTCCCTCCTATGATCGCAGGAAAGCAGCTGCGCAGAAGGAAAAGGAAGCATCCCGCAGGCGTAGGAGTACTTCACCCAGGAGGGGTGATAGCCCGAATAGCAGTGAAGATAATCGGAGGAATTGAGACCTCGGCTCGCGACATCATAGCAGCCGCTCGCGAAATCGCAGCAAGGAGCCAAGGAAGGAAACTGATCGCGATCTGCCAGGATATAACGCGCGATCAGATATCGTGCAAAATAAAGTGGACAAGGCCAGAGCAGCGAGGAACCGCACACGGTACTCATCAACCTCTTCCGATGACGAGACCTGCGGTGCGCTGTGCATTGCTTGCAGCATCCGCGAGGCGCCTCTACCCAAAAGGTTCAAGCTTAGCACGGAAGTAACAAAGTACGATGGTTCACTCGAACCTTCGTCATGGCTGTCAGATTACCTCACTGCAGTAAAATGCCAACGTGGGAACAAGAACACGGCTATGCAATACCTCAACCTGCACTTCGTAGGAGCAGCACGCAGCTGGCTTGAAGCAAGACCAAAGTCTTGTTACGGGTCATGGGACGACTTACACTACGACTTCTGCAAGAACTTCCAAGCAATGTACAAAAGACCAGCAACCATTGAAGAACTGCGAGCATGCAAGCAAAAAAGTGGCGAGTCCACTCGCGAATATATTCAGCGATGGACCACACTCAGGAACACAGCAGGAAATATATCAGAGGAAGTAGCAGTCGAAGCCTTCGGAAAAGGCGCTCGACGAACAGCCTTCAGAGAAGAACTGGGACAAATCGCGCCCAAAACTATTGGAGAACTAATGATTATAGCCGACAGATGGGCTAACGGAGAAGACTCGGTGCGCAACGAGAGGGCATCTTCGCCCGCACCCGAAGACGATCGCCACGGTCGAAAGAAAAGAAGGAAGTACTACGATCACGACGACCGAGAAGAACTAGTGGCGGCAGAATTCATGCGAAACCGCGATAGTGGACGCCGCGGAAATCGCGAATGGAAACCAAAGGCAGAGGACAAAACTCCCGAGGAGGACCTCGATGGATACTGCACGTTACATCTATTTACAGATAAGCGTACAGGAAAAACTAAGGCAACACACCTTCTCAAGGATTGCCGAAAATTTATTGAAATACACGAGGCCTTCTCGAAGAAAAACAGAACAACGGTCGGTCAGGGCTACCGGCAACTTCCAGGAGGAGGACACCAAGGATTTCAACCATTACAACCTCTGCCTCCACGGGGAAATAACGCGGTGCTAGCCGCACTACCTGCACCACCCGCCCCCAACCAGGGAGGCAATGCATACCCAAACCCCGCAGGACTCCTGGGGATGATACAAAAGGTCTGCCCATCCCGCAGGGCCCAGAAGACGAACACACGACAATTGTGCATGGCTGTACAAACTCCACCGGCAAGGCCCGAATATCTGAAGATGGCGGATCAACCAATCATCTTCTCCAAGGAAGACCACCCCCCAAGAGTCTATCGACCAGGGCACGTTGCGCTAGTCATCCAAGCACAAATCGGCAGTTACGAGCTGGCTCGTGTGTTCATGGACGGAGACAGTGGAATCAACATCATCTACGCGGACACACTCCGTCGGATGAACAGGAACTTACACGGACTCGGAGAATCAGAAACATCTTTCCACGGGATAGTTCCAGGAAAGGTGATCCGCCCACTCCGAACAATCAATCTGGAAGTGGCGTTAGGCAATCGAAGCAACTACAGGCGAGAATTCCTCGACTTGGAAGTAGTCGATTGGCCTTCACAGTATCACGCCATTCTTGGCCGAACAACGTTCGCCAGATTCATGGCAGTACCGCATTATGCCTACCTGAAGCTCAAACTACCCGGGGAATATGGCACAATCACCATCGACGGCGATTTCCAGAAATCCAATAAGTGCGACATCGAGTTCAACGAGATCGCCAAATCTTTCGGGATGCAAGAAGAATTGGAGGAGATAGAAAAAAACCACGGATCACTCTGTGATGCCCCTCACGAAGAAGAACGCACCAGAGCTAGAGTTCAGTGCCAATAGCGACACTCGCAAACACCAAGTGCACCCGACAGATTATGCGAAGACGGCGATGGTTTCCACTACCCTCTCGCCAGCATAGGAAGGCGCGCTCATCGAGCTCCTCCGTGAGTACTGGGAAATTTTTGCCTGGCAGCCCTCGGATATGCCAGGAATACCCAGGGAGTTCACCGAGCACTCACTCGAAGTTTACAAAGACGCCAAACCCATCAAGCAGACCACCCGACGGTTCTCAGAACCCAAGCAGAAAGCGCTCGGAGAAGTAACAGGCTACTCGCAGCAAAATTCATCAGAGAGATCAAAATATCCACTTGGCTAGCAAACCCAGTGCTAGTCCCAAAGAAAAATACGGATATCCTTCGCGTGTGCATCGACTACACGTCGTTGAATAAGCACTGTCCCAAGGATAACTTTCCCCTCCCACGGATCGACCAGATCGTGGATTCCACTGCAGGCTGCCAACGCCTCTCCTTCCTAGATGCCTACTCGGGATACAACCAGATCAGGATGAAACAGGAGGACGAGGAAAAGACAGCATTTATTACACCTCATGGTGTATATTGCTAGACGACAATGCCTTTCGGGCTCAAAAATGCAGGCGCAACATATCAGCGCTGCATGCAAAAATGCCTCGCCAAGCTCATTGGCAAGAATGTACAAGTGTACGTTGACGACATCGTCATCAAAACTCGAGTAGAGGACACACTCCTCGAGGACATCAGAGAAACATTCGATGCTTTAAACGCATACAGGATCAAACTCAACCCGACAAAATGCGTCTTTGGCGTCCCTGCAGGACAACTTCTCGGGTACCTGGTGTCCTCCAGAGGAATTGAAGCAAACCAAGAGAAGATACAAGCAATCTTAACAATGAAGGAGCCCACCAATCTACGTGGGGTACAACAGCTCGCATGGCGACTAGCCTCCTTGAGCAGATTCATCGCACGATTAGGCGAACAGGCACTACCCTTCTACAAGCTGTTGAAAAAGATAGATAAATTCGAGTGGACACCCGAAGCAAAACAGGCATTCGCACATCTGAAGCGAACGCTACAGATCAGGCGTATCCTGGCTACAACACAAGAAAGGGAGCCATTGTACCTATACCTAGCTGCAACAAACCAGGTCATCAGCACGGCCATCGTGGTCGAAAGACCGGAGGAAGGCAAGGCGTATGGAGTTCAGAGGCCAATCTACTACATCAGTGAGGTGCTTTCGTCGTGCAAACAGCGATACCCTCACTACCAGAAGCTGGCATACGGGGTCGTCCTCACTGCTCGAAAGCTCAAACACTACTTCCAGGAGCATACCGTAACGGTGCTAAACGACGCATCACTCGGTACTATCATGAACAATCCAATGGCTTCCGGAAGAATAGCAAAATGGAGCATTGAGCTAGGCGCCTGGGACATCATCTACGCGGGGCGCAATTCCGTGAAGTCACAGGTACTCGTAGAATTCCTGAGCGAGTGGACAGAGTTGCAAACACCCGGACCGCCAGAATACACGAGTAACTGGATCATGTACTTCGACAGGTCCAAAAGAAGCAAAGGAGCTGGAGCCGGGATCGTCCTCATATCACCCAGAGGGGATAAGTTGCAATACGTCCTGCGATTGGACTTTCCACCCGACGATCCAGCATCCAACAACGACGCGGAATACGAGGCCCTGCTACATGGCATGAAGATGGCAATCACATGTGGAGCCACCCGATTGATGATCTACGGCGACTCCAACCTCATTGTGCAACAATCAATGAAGGAGTGCGACGCCATCGCGGATAACATGGTCGCCTATAGGGACATGTATAATCTACTCGAAGGAAATTTCAAAGGGTGTGAGCTGAAACACATTGCAAGATCCAGCAACGAAGAAGCAGATAGGCTGGCGAACATGGGGTCCACAAATACACCCATACCACCAGGAATATACTTCGAGAGGATGATCAAACGATCAGTGAAAGTCAAGAAGACTGCAGGAGCACCCGCAGCATTGGAGACAGAATTCAGCCCGCAAGTTTCTATCATCGAGCTCAACCATAATATTTCAAGACAAGTTTTTCTGGTCGAGCCAGTCTGGACGCAGAAATACCTCGACTACTTGTCCACCAAACAGCTCCCAGCAGACGCTCGCGAGGCTCGACAAATAGTACGACGCAACAAATCTTTTCGGGTACTCAATGGAGAGTTATACAAACAGAGCATCTCAGGAATATTGCAACTATGCATAGCACTCGAAGATGGCAAAGAGTTGCTGCGAGACATACACCAAGGAGATTGTGGACACCACGCCAGCTGGAAGGCAATTGTGGGCAAAGCTTTTGGAGCAGGATTCTACTGGCTCACAGCAACCAGAGATGCAAAGGACCTAGTCGACAGGTGCAACGTCTGTCAACGATTTGCGCCCAAACCACACGCCCCTGCCACGGAACTACACATGATACCAATCGCCTGGCCCTTCACACAGTGGGGGCTAGACATGGTAGGACCATTACGCAAGTCTACACCCAGAGGGTATACCACTTGCTCGTCGCAGTCGACAAATTCACGAAGTGGATCGAAGCAATGCTAGTTACCTCGGCTAGCTCCCAATGCGCCGTCAAATTCCTCGACTCCATTGTGTGCAGATTTAGCATACCACACAACATCATCACCGACAACGGAAGCAATTTCACGGCCAAGGAAACACATCAGTTCTGCGAAGAAAAAGTAATCACCTTCAGCTTTGCTTCAGTGGCTCACCCTCAAACCAACGGCCAGGTCGAACGATCCAGTGGATTGGTCTCAGCTGGCATCAAGAAGCGGCTACTCGACCGCCTACACCCAGCAGCAGGACATTGGGAAGAAGAGCTACCCTCCGTGCTATGGAGCCTCCGCACAACCCCAAATCGATCCACAAAATACACACCATTTTTCATAGTATACGGGGCTGAAGCAGTCCTTCCCGAGGATGTCAAATTCAGCGCCCCACGGGTCGTTGCCTACAGCGAAGAAACCTCTAACAAGGCACTCGCAGACGATATGGACGCACTCGACGAAATACGTGATATTGCACTCGCAAGATCCGCAGTATACCAACAGTCGTTGCGAAACTATCACAGTCGCCGTATACGCCACAGAGTCTTCGTGGTGGGAGATTTGGTGCTACGGCTCAAGCAGAAGAAAGGACACAAGCTCGAACCACCATGGGAGGGACCCTTCATAATACACGAAGTCATCCCAGGTGGCGCCTATCGACTGAAGAACCCAACGAATGGTGGCATCTACTCCAACCCGTGGAACATTCGCACCTCCGCAAATTCTACCCTTAGGATAATTTTCATTCGCAAAAATAAGGCTATATTAGCCATCTTGTAGCTCGAAGAAAACACATGGCTTCTCAGTCATTTCAATAAAATGCATGGTTTTTCAACCATAGTTACCCATGTTCTTTATCTTTACATGTTGAATAACAGGTATACACCCCAAACACACGGGGGCTACGCCTAACTTAGCATCACAAAAAAAATTAATGTACAAAGTTATAAACAAGGTGGACACCTTACAAAGTTTCGGGACAACTATACAAAGCGACAGGATACATACATCCTACGATTACATATGGCGACGAGCATTTTCCTCGGCTAGCACCCGATCAACCTCTGCAGAGGTTAGTCGAATAATCTCCTCCGCTGCAGGTCGAACGACTCTATAATGAGGGGCCATATCAACTGGACCATCAGGGAGCATAGCTACAGAGTTGAAATTAACCTCAGGATGCCACAATCGGACGAAGGAAAGTGCTACTACGGATCCGCAAATCAGCTGATTACGGACGCACTCGCAAATTTCACCTTCTCGAATGAAAGTTCTGAGGAGATAGCTCAAATCTTCTGGACCCCTCTCCAGCGGATAGAAAGCGGATTTCAAAGCAATCAGGGCCTCATGGTAGGAATTCACGAGTATCTTTGCTTGGACTACTCGATACTTCAACGTAGCCAGAACAAAGCCTCGACTACGGTCAGACCAGAAATTGTTCGCATGTGGATTAGAGCTACCAGCTTCATGGGAAATATGATTATCCACCCAATGCACTTCGCATTGACCATCAGGCTCAACAACTTCAAACAAAGCTACAGAGAGTCAGGGAAGACAAAAGGAGCAGTCAAAACCAAACGCTAGGGGGCTCACGTGCTTACAAAGCATATCCTTAGCAACGGCAGCTAGCTCTTCCATCACAAATTGTTCACGATCAGCCGCAAGTTTCTGCTTTGACTTAGCGACATCAGCCACTCCGCGCAAAGCCTTAAACTTGCACTCACCATCCGCAACACGATCACGAAGAGAAGCGAAGGTACTAACAGCAGCAACAAGCAGATCCAATCGTGAAGCAGATCCACTTGAAGACTCCGCGGCAGCACCTATTACCTGGAGGGAAATACGAAGAGTTAAGGAAAAACTTCAAAGTCACCCCACTCGAGAAAATAAACCGCCTATTCGACAGGTGCTCGGGGGCTACTCCCATCGGGAGGAACTCATGACAATCAATCGCAAGAAATCACAACTTGGATATCAAAAGAACATTTTGATTAAAGGCAGAAGTACGGGAATACATCTCAAGGTTCATTACATCGAGAAGAACAAGCTAAACTAAATCTATCCTATGGAATTGCGGAAGTGCTGCCGCTCGCAACAGGTTGCCTCTTGCGACTAGCACGAGTAAGCAAGGCGGACAGCTTCCGAGCAAGGACTTCAGCCGGATCGCCGAAAGGACGAAGCGCTACCTTTCTGCCCGTGGAAGGATTGACGGGAAGATTCGAGTATGCTTCGTCCAAGCCTTCGACTCCGTGCGCCAACGCGAACTGAATGGCGGTCTTCACCCCGCTCTCTAATTGGAAAACTGAGTAAGCCTGAAGGAGATAATCCTCCAGGAAAACCTTCAGAAGACCACCCAACGTAGGCGGAACTGCGACATCCACCAGAAGGCGCTCGTGGAGTTGCGTCAGCACTTGGGTGGCATCGCCGATGAGGGAGCGGATCCCACTCGCATGCTTCCGAAGCTGGGCGCAGGAATCCGTCAGCGCATCCACCAGAGGAACCCCGGGCAGCTCCAACGCGACGCCAAGAACATCTGTAAAAAGATGACATTAATTCCAAAGGCAAACCAAGCTAGTTGCAAGACAACAGAAGCCAAGTATATCTTACTCGCGAAGTTCTGGGCCAGAGGGCGAAGGAAGTCGACAAGATCATTGTCTTGTTTGGCACCAGCTTCCTCCAACTTCTTTAGAGCGTATTGAGCATCAGCGAGCTTCCCCTCGAAGTCAGTCGACTGCTTGCGAAAGGATTCTAGTTCCTTTCGAGCAGCCTCCAACTCAGCCTCGAGGGTGTTCACCCGAGTGATAGCATCATTCTTCTCGGCCCTCAGAACTTCGACTTGGGCTGTACAACGATAACATTCAAACCCGAAGAAATTTGCACTCTCAGAAAGGAAAAATAGAAGGAGCAGATCAAGTTACCTTGGAGAAGTTGGCCTTCCGTGACAAGCCGATCGCGGTCTGCCCGAAGGGTCACGCAATCAGTCTCAGCCGAGATTACGCGGCGGCCAATAGCCGCAAGGGAGTCAAGGAGAGACTGCAACACAGAAAGATGAAGAAATCAGAAAAGGAGGAGAAGTTTGAGCCTATTCACGACTGTAAACAGTCAAGTATAGCCTCGGGGGCTACTCCCATCGGGAGCACTGCGTGCACCCGATGAAATAAAGAGAAGGAAAAGCTAAGTTCTTGAGCCTGTAGCCAATGGCAAGCGATTGACCACAGCCTCGGGGGCTACTCCCATCGGGAGCACTGTCGTGCACCCGATAAAAATCCTAATTGAACAAAAGTACAGAATGCAAGAAGAAGGATAAAACTCACCTGGCCCTAGGCGATGCAGAGAGGATCAGCCAAGCTACCCGACACTTCTTTCGAAGTCGAGGCTCCAACCGCAAAGCTAGGCAATCTGTACTCTGTGGCCACAGCTGTTGGAGCTGGACTCGGCAAGTTCTGGATAGTCCTAGCAGTTGGCACTAGTAGAGAAGTGTCTTTCTATGGAACAGATTCTGTGGCGCATGGCTTTTTGGTGCGCCACAGAAATATATTTTTGTGGCGCACGGGTTGTCATGCGCCACAGAAAAGAGGCATTATGTGGCGCACGGGACCGTGGTGCGCCACAGAAAACAGGAATTCTGTGGCGCACCGGATAGGGGTGCGCCACAGAAATAAGTTGGGGGCCCACACCATGATTGCCACACTCCTATTCTGTGGCGCATGGTGGTTAGTGCGCCACAGAAATATGACATTTCTGTGGCGCACCCCCCCTTGGTGCGCCACAGAATTCCCATCCGAGAAAATTCTGTCCACACGCACCAACTCCACCCCCCCCCCCCAGGGAATGCCTTTTCTAGTTTTTAACGGAAGAGTTGGCGGTCTAAAAAGCATCAAAAAATTCATCCCTTATAGATGCACGGAGAGTTTAATGTCTACTTTTTTATCAAATTTTGAAATATGTATTTCGACTTTCTGAGCAAAAGTTTTATAAAAAAAGTAAAATGTGCATAACTTTTGCATACGATGTCGAAAAAAATGATCAAGATATTAAAAAAAAACTAGAGAGAAAAAGAAACCCAACCTCACTCGCCTTCGGCCTGTGAGCTTTTTTTAGAATCGCCAAATTCCAAAATGAACAAAAGTTATGGCCGTTTTAAGATTTTGACTAGAAAATAAAAAAAAAAATCTGTGGCGCACCAAGGGGGGTGCGCCACAGAATTGGGAGGCAGAATTCGAAATCTGCCTCCTCCCCTCCTTTTCTTCCCTTCTCCCCTCCACTTCTCCTCCACTCATCATCTTCTACCTCTCCTCTCCTCCACCTCTCCTCCTCCTCCACCACCACCACCACCACCACCATCACCACCACCACCTCTCCTCCTTCTCCTCCTCCTCCTCCACCACCACCACCATCACCACCACCACCACCACCACCATCCTCCTCCTCCTCCTCCTCCACCACCACCACCACCTCCGGTGAGCTCCTCCTCCTCCTCCACCACCACCTCTCCTCCTCCTCTTTCTCCTCCTCCTCCACCACCACCTCTCCTCCTCCTCCTCCTCCTCTATCACCACCACCACCTCCGGCGAGCTTCTCCTTCTCCTCCCCACCAACTCCGGTGACCCCCATCCTCCACCCACCAACTCCGGCGAGCATCCGACGAAATCCGGCGAAATTTCGAAATTTCGAAAATTTCCCGCGGCCAGATCTGCCGCCTTTTTTTTTTTGAAATTCAAAAAAAATTCTGTGGCGCACCCCCCCTTGGTGCGCCACAGAATTGCAAATTTCTGTGGCGCACGGCTGAGGTGCGCCACAGAATTGACATTTCTGTGGCGCGCGGCTGAGGTGCGCCACAGAAAAAAAAATTAGTGGCGTGTATTCTGTGGCGCACCCCTCTGGCCCCTAGGTGCGCCACAGAATCCCATTTTGGTGCGCCATAGAAAGGCCTTTTTCTACTAGTGTGGGGTCTCATCCGCAGCAACATCCTTCCTCTTAGGAAGAGAAGAGGCGAACTGGCCGGGGCTGATAGACTGAAGTCTGTCATAAAAAAGAAGCAACATCATAAGGAAGAGCAAGCAGAGAAACTTTCGACTAGAAAGTTGAATAAAGAAAGAAACTTACTCATCATCGTCGTCATCCAGCATATCCGCATTCCAGGCGGGTTGGATTTTCGACTTGGGAACAAGAGGAGCGCGCACACTTAGCGGGGTCACGACGAGAAGATCTTTATCAGATCCTCCACCCAAGGAATTGTCATTGGAAGTGGCTTCATCATCTCCCGCCTTGTGGCGCTTGCGGTGACAAAGGTCGCTACCCGACTCCTCCACGTCATCCGAAGAGCCATGATCGAAGCTCGAATCAGCGTCGGCAACACTGGTGTCAGCAGGGACATCCATATTACTCGCCAACAGATCTGAGGCCTCTTCACCTGAAACTGGTGGATAGCATGTTGCTACCGCTAGACTCTACAGAAAGAAAACAACAAGAAAAAAGAAAGAATTCAGTATAAAAACTCTCTAGCAAAGACAAAGACAAAAAGAGAATTGAACTTACATCGGATGGAAGAGGATTCGAAGCTTCAAATGATGCGATTGGGCAATCAGCAAAGGACTCGCCCACTTTCAGCTTAGTGATGGCCGCGATCTTCTTCTCAAACTCTACATTCGAGAGTTCTTCTCGGCTCACTCGGCTGGGGTCTTCAGGGGTTGGATCCTGCGCTTAAGGAACACGCTCGCCAGATGCAAGCCGTTCAGTGCAACCCCTGCAGTTTGGTCGCGGAGCGCTGCAACCTTGGCGAGTAGCGGGGCGACGATCCGGCTCTCTTCGGCTGAGAGCTTGTGTGCCCAAGACTTTTGCCGCTTCAAAACAGCGAACGGCTGGAATGCGTTAACTCCACCCGCGCTGTTGTCGACGACATAAAATCACTTCTTCCTCCACCCTTGCACGGAGTCGATGAGTTGCATGTCGAAGTAGAGGGTATCAAACTTTGCCTGGATTCCGAAGCCGCCGGTGCGCAGCGTCTCTCCAAGCTCAGTCTCCACCCGCGATTTCTCGCGGAAAGCCCGCACCTTGAATAGGGCCTTCCAAAGGCCCCAGTACGGGCGGATACCAAGAAAGCACTCACAGAGCACGATGAAACACGAGATGTGCTGCACCGCGTTCGGAGACGGGTCGTGGAGCTGTATGTCGTAGACATACAGCAATGCCACGAAGAAGTGATGGAGGGGGAGAGAAAGCCCGCGCGAGACGTGATCCGCGAAGATCACGCGCTCGTTCGCTCGGGGATTGGGTACCTCTTCCTTTTTGCCGAGGCGAACTCGCTTCTCAGCGTCGGGAGGCAGCAGTCCCTCCCTTTGCATCTCCTTGATGCTCTTCTGCATGGTGTTGGCGGAGCGCCAGTCGCCGGAGCGCGGAGCAGGAGCCGCGGGAACGTCCTCGGGCGCCTGCGAGGAGTAAACCACAGCGCTATGTTTCTTGCCTCCCGCCATGGGTGCTGGTGCAAGCTTGCGGAGAAAAGGAGATGAGCGCGAGGAAGACGAAGGCTGGGAAGATGAAGACTAGGAAGCAAATGACGGGAAATTTTTACCTTTTACCTAAGGACTGTATATATGCACGAAGTCACCCAATCCTGGCCGCTCATGGAGCTACGTGGCGCCCATCGCGACGGCCACGCGTGAAGCTGAAACGAAAGGGCGGTTAACGTTGTTTCGTGCCACGATCCTAACAGAAGATCATGCGCATTTATTGCGCGCGGCTCGCGGGAAAACCGGAAACGACGCCTCGTTTCCGGTCAAAAAGCTGACAAGGTGGGCCAGCAAATCCTGTTTTCACTTTGTCACGTCCCATCGGGAGGATTCAGAGCAAACAAAGTGCGCTATGACGTCATGGCAAACATCATCAGGCCCGAAAATTCCTTCGGATAAAATCCCAAACACGAATAAACTTCGTATGGGCAAACTTACACGCGGAAATACTTTCGCATAAAAAACCCCAGACACGAAATTTTCTTTCGTATAGGCACAACAATTTCTCCAGACACGAAAACTCTTTCGTATGGACAAACAGCTACAAAGACAAAAACCTTTGTGCACATAAACAGGAGGGATTTTCTTACTTGAGAAAATCTCTAGACGAAACTCGCGAGTGTGCAGCTCCTGTCACTCTATCATACGATGTATACACATCACAGATCTGGATTGTTCAGCCGACTAGGCACATCCGGATGCCATATTCTATCGGATATGAAGGTAAGACCCAAAAGATCTCTCTTGAGGGCCCGGAATCGCACTCAAGCTGCGTCCTCCAGTAATTTTCCCTGTCAACAACACGAAGAAAAATCCTAGCGGACGCGTCGGGTACCTTCATAGGTTAAATTCGACTCGGTAAGACCTCCACGGCCCAGTCGCAATGATCACCTCATCGGGTTCGAGTCGGAGGTCTCGAATCTGTGTAGGCCAGAACTGTTTTTGCGCTAGGTGCAATTAATTGGCCCTGATCTTTCGGGAGAGCCAAGCTGCTGAGCCATATCCTTCTGCGAAAATAGCCAAAAAACACAGGCACTTTCATCGTTCGATATTCGGGCATAAAAAACTCATCACACAGGGTATACGCCCTCCAATTGGAAAACGACTGAAAAGATCATCCGAAGAAAAGCAAGAACAAAACTTTGAGCGTCTACCCGACAGGGAAATCCCAATCGAGCAAACGCTCGGGGGCTACTGACGAAGGGATGGGCCTTGGACCTGTCGAGTAAGGATACCCAGTCCTAGGCCCATGACGGGAGCCCATGAGGAGACGCCTATACTATTCCAGAAGGCCCAGTTGAACCCCACCCGCAAAGCCTTGCGGGTGAAGATAGAAAACTTGTAACCAACTTAGGGTTAGAGTTCGAGTCCTCCCCGGATGCGATTTCAGACCTGGCCACCTATATAAGGCCAGGAGAACCACCGGGAGAGGACAAGCAATACCGTACCACCAAGCCTTAAACTCGAGATCATACTCTCGACCTGAGCAACCCCCCATTGTAAACGATCTACTCGTGAATACAGATCGACAGAGGCAGGATTAAGGGTTTTACCTCTACGAGGGCCCCGAACCTGGGTAAATCGTGCCCCCTGTCTAGCCGACGATTGTCACCAGCGCCCACAGGTTCTCCTAGTCGAAACCCTATGGGTTCACCCGAGGGACTTGTTGAGATGCAGATTCGACAGCCACCACCACCGAGCGAGCGCCACCACCAACGGGAAAGAGGGAGAGGGGGCCCCGCTGCCGCCAAAGCCGCCTAGGTTTCTCATGGCGGCGAGGGGAAGGGGAGGAGGAGGACCGGGAGGTTGCAGCTAGGGTTGTAGAAACCCATGTCCCCAGGTCCTAGTAGTGGATATGGTCATAAATATGAGAGTTGCAATCATGAACTTGTATATTATTCACGATAAACCCATGATATCAATCAAGAGTTCAAGACAACACCAGAGATGATGTTAGGGAATCAATTTACACAAATTCACGGTGAGGAGATAATGATGAATACGGTGGTGTATGTAGATGATGGTGTCCTTCGGTAGGTAGAGATAAAGAAATCCCCAAAGGTCACATGTAGTTAGCCCATTCGTCGATTATGCCGCCTGTGCCACCAGGGTTTCGGCCCCGGTGTCTTCTCTTGTCCGTATGAAATTGTTCCACATTGTTTACTTCATGAATAATCTTCATTATTTCTATATACATACGGTGAACGCTTCCATGCAGGACCCTGCCTTTCACGTTGCGGTAATTCTACAAAACAAAATGTAACTGATAAATACAGTATGTTGTAAAAGGATGAACAATAGATAAAGATGGAGGAAATACCATGAGGGATGGGGCAATGCCGACCGCGCGATGGACTTCCACGCTTTGGTGACGCTGCTTCGACGATAGGTTTGATTTCACTTTCAATTCTAGGATTATTAGGATGGACGGCTTTCGCACGCCACAGTTCACTCAGAAATCGCCTCGCCTCCCAAAGCGACCGTACGTCGGAAAAGAATAAACGTATATGGAAATCCTGGAGCGATGGTAGATTCCCCAAGCCCATATCAAAACCACTGATGTGAGCATCTTTTGCCACTATCGGGTGGAAATTGATGTCAATTTTCTCAGCCCTTGGCAAAGCTCCTGGCCGGAACACAATTTTCTTGGGTGAAAGACAAATCAGTGAGAAGGATATCATAGAGTGGAACCCACTGGCACCGATGACGAGCAGATTTTGCGTTTGGCGGGAGCTCTCCATCCAAAGACAACTGAGAGCTGGTAGATTCTCAAGGATTCCCAGGTCTTCCTGATGTAGGTCCGCAACTGCGATGTGTAACTTAGAGAGATTTGAGAGAAGCCGAGGATTAATCTTTATCCATGCTGGCAATGCAGAGAATTTACCATGCAAGCAGTACATCTTAAATTGACGAAGATGTCGAGGAGGTACCCAACGTTCCCCCAATATATCCATGGATCTAAGATCACCATGAATTGTTAGGCTTTGGATATTTTGCATGTTGCTTAGACACTCCAAGAAAGCTTCCTCCAAATCCAAGCCACATTCACGGAAGTCGATACTCAGCTCCCTCAATCTTGTGAGGTTACACATCTCTTTCACAATATTCTTGGATGCTCTGATGTTGTCTAACACTTCAATGGATGTCAGATTTCCCAACCCATTGGGTAACCCCTTACAAGAACTGTCAATATGTAGCCCCATCAATCTTCTTAGATTAAAAATACTCGAGGGCAATTTCCGTATCGCCAAATTCTTTCTTATATTTAGGACCTGCAAAAACTGCAGCTTTCCAATTTCTGCCGGGACTGTACGAATATTTGTGCCTTCAAGACTTAGATACCTTAAGTGAACCAAACTACCAATGTGCCTAACGTCAGAAGTCGAATTATGGCCAGTTGCTTCTTCTACACAACACCCACTCACATCCAGTACACGTAAAACATGATTGAGGCTGATATGGGAGGGTGATACCCTTCGACTATAAATAGCACGTGGGAAGATAATCATTGATCTTAGCTGTGACATACTGATGG